>CM053607.1:56376860-56441808 GCA_028646535.1 Procyon lotor
TAATAATTTCTTTTTTTTTTTTTTTTAAAGATTTTATGTATTTGACAGAGAGAAACACAGCGAGAGAGGGAACACAAGCAGAGGGAATGGTAGCGGGAGAAGCAGGCTGCCCCCCCCGAGCAGGGAGCCCGATGTGGGGCTCGATCCCAGGACCCTGGGATCATGACCTGAGCCGAAGGCAGACGCTTAACGACTGAGCCACCCAGGCGCCCCTACTATAATAATTTCATTTCTTATCCAGATAAAATAAAACCCCTATCATTAGACCTTATCCAAGGAATAATTTTTTCCTTTGAATTTGACCATGTGGTCAGTATCAACGGCACTTGCTCATTTCCCTTGATTTGCTCCACAGCCATATTAAACTCACCTTATCCAAAACCAGGACCAGATTGAAATCCCAGTTTTTGTCTTTGGCAACATCACACTCCCTGTTTTTTATTCCACTGTTCCTTAGTCATTTACAATTGGTCAACAAGTTCTGTGACTTTTCCCTTAGATTATTTCTTGCTTCTGTTATGTCAAGTTCATTCTTATGGTCATTGCCACAGTCTGCTGAAAGGGCCACCGACAGAGCCCACAGTCCCTTGCAATCCACTCAGGACTCTGCAGGATGTTTTTCGTTTTCAGGAAAAAGAGCTATGAAACTATCTTTTCATGCGCATTAAGTAAATTTTGAATGGAAAATTCTAATTTTAAAAAATACATTTTTAAATAATCTTGGTCCTTTTGCATATGCTGGAGGACACGCCAATTTGAGCATGCCAATTTGACTAATGTTCATGTAATGGGGCACATTCGAGTTGACATTTTTCATGTGATTAATTTGTTATATTTTACCTTTGTTAAATGGTATTTTATAAATACTCTACGCTGCTCTAGGCCCTATCATCTCATGCCTGGAGCTCTGCAATGTCACACTCACTCTTTTTCCTGCTTCCCATCACTCGATTCGATACTCTCTCCCGCATAAGGCACCGAGTCCATTCCATAGAAACATTCTGTGCTCCCCAGTGTTTCCAACAAAAAGGTTTTATCCATTTAGGGGGGTCATCTGCTTGATCATTCACCTGTTTCTTTTGCCCAAGGTAAGTTGTCTGCTTGTGCCCTCTAACCCTCTATCTGACACATCTTTAACGTTTTTGTTCATTGTGTACTTAGCCTTAATACCATCCCACTTAAATTACACTCAACTAAGTCTTATTTTTCCTTCAAGGCTCTATTCAAATTATTCTTTAGTAAGCCTTTTCTGACCACTCCAGGCAGCACTTCTTCTCCTTAAAGCCTGTAGAGGTGGTTCTTAATCAGAGATACTCACCAGAATCCTCTTGTTTGCATTAAAATTGTTAAAAATACAAACATCTAGGCCCTCTGCCTGGAGATTTTTATTCCATGGGTCTGAGGTACATAATCTAGGAAACTCATTTTTTAAAGCTCCACCTGGGATCAGAGCTGGCTGCATAATTTGTGGGGTCCCATGCAAAACAAACGCGGGGCCCCTTCCTCAAAAAGCAGAGGAGGAAAATCTTTTTCCTTTCCTTCCATGATCTCAGACCTCGTCCTGATACTTTTTTACTTGCGGTATAATGTTGCTATTTTAAAGAGTAAAATTTCGAGTTGTTAGAATGAACTTTATTGTTCATCTTTATATTGTACAGTGCCGGCTTTAAAGGCAAGTATGAGAGTATTTAAGTGACCTGTGAAATCACTGAGATTACACGATTCATAGACCATAGCTCACGCATGCAGGCGGGTCGTTTCTTACCAGAACAGTGGAAAACTGCACAAATGAACTCTGAACTGTTTTTTATTTCAGTTCCTCATACACTCACATTCTACCAGCACTCTCTACCTTCTACTTACTGAAGAGCAAAGAAAGACTGAAGGAAATGCACTTATGAGAAACTTTCCCTTTCTTTTTCTTTTCCTGTCATTATTTTTAGAAGTGTCTTGGTGAATTCAGGAAAGTAACACAAGTAAGAGAGGAAATGTTATGATTCCTTGGTCACCATGACCGTCCTTCTGCATTGAAGGCAAGTGTGCGACAAGCAGAAGCAGGTCTCTTGGGGCTGACAATGTGCCCACCACCCCCACCTCAGCCACGGTGTCAGAGCAAACGCAAATTTAAAAATAGGAGGCTTGAATCCTCCTGCTGAAAATACAGAAAGCTCCCCCCACCCTTCTTAGAGCATTTACTTTAGAAATCTTATAATTTCAATTTCTTTCTGACTCTTTGAAACGTATGTAAATCTTGAAAAACGAAGTAAGTCTTTTGCTAGCTTGAGGACCCGGGAATGTCTTTCTCAAAGACCTGAGAATCCTCATTTGAAATGCAATCAAAGAAGGTAGCACCCATATCTCCAGCTTCTGTGGGAGGGTACGAATTTCCAGGTGCATTTGGGAGAAGCTATGTGTGACGAATGGTGCTGTCAAGTCCTCTTACTTGAGGACTAGTTATTGTTTCTCTTGAGAATATGTGTGCTGAGGGGTTATCTCTGCTTTGCTGTGTAAGAGAGTAAAATTTCTTTCTGTCTGGCATGGACAGGTGTGGACGCCTGTGATGCAGGTCACATTTGGGTTGAAGCCTATTCAGTAGTGAAAATGATTCTCTCCTCATCTAATTTTGTAGAAAGGTTTTTTGGGTTGGAAGGAGGTTTTGTTTAAATATATGTCCCCAGTAATATCTATGTTGAGTATTCTGAACTCGCGTGAACTCCAGAATTCTATGCTCTGGGGCACCATGAACATCATAGGCAAAAGGGGAGGCAAGGAACGACAGAACCCATGCACACACTCCCTTGCTCCATAGGACTTCACTTACAAGCCACAGGTTTAAAGATGAAATTATTAAGAATTTCAAGATGGCATCAGCAGAGCATTAAACCAAGGGGGGAGGGACCCTTCTAAATGCAGGGCCCTCTGTGTCTTGAGAGGCTGTCCGTCCACAAAGCCTGCTCTGGTAAATCTGATATGGACCCCTGATTAACAATCACTGGTTTCCAACAAACACTGTCTAAGCCATTGCCCCTCAGCTCTAAGAAAAGACCTTACACGATGAGAATGCCAATACCTCTTCTGCATGCTTATTACTTTTTAAATTCTATTTCATTAAATATAAAATTCCATTACCAACAGGTTCTAAGAAAATGACAAAATTCTTCCACTGAATTTTATTATATCTACCTTTACTCCAGAGAAGTGAATTATTGGCTAAGTCTTAGAAATATTTTATTTCCAAATACTTTGCAAAGTAAATAACACCATCCTTTACCTGGTTCATAGTTTCTATAACCTTTAGTCTCTTGATAAACTGAAGTCAGAAATAACACCAGTTATTTATCAAGCCCAACTATTTTATTCCTTAGTGGGGGACATGGAGCCTATCTCAGCCTTTGAAGCAAACATTTGTATATACATGACAGGAGTAGATTAGAGGCATATTGAAGATGCAGGTGGTATAAACAGCAAGAATATAACAGAAGGAGGAAACAAAGGAGAAAGATTTTAAAGGGGTTGAATTATAGAATCAACCATCTCAGGGCAAAAGGTCTTCTTCAGCATCCATCCCACTTGGAATTTAACGGTGATTATGCCATATCTCCCAGGAAATGTTAAAATAGCTCTAGAATTCTCTGTTGACTAAGGTATGGAATTATATAATCCACTTTCAAAGATCTTTATATTTCCTTCTTAGAACGTCTGTGGCCTAAACAATTTAATTTTCCATTTCTCTGTGGCCTTATATAAACAGGAATTTACTTTAATCATGTTTGTTAAAATTGAATTTGACCTGTCTCTCAAAATCCAGCTCTACCAAAGGAAATATAGTATCCTTTTCCAATAATCACTATAATTAAAATCTTTAGGTCAAAATATCCAGGGGAGGTCACTACATTTAAGGGGGAAACTATCATTATCTCATTAGTTCCCGGTAATCTGTGCCTAGTATAAAGTCCCCAATAATAATATGACTGAGCTCTGGTTTCTTGCACACCTGGTGGGTTTTTCTATCAGTTTTTACTTTCTGCACATTTCTTTGTTTTGCTTTTAACCAAACTCTACTTTCTTTCTTCCATAAATGTGTTCTGTTCACTTGTCTAAAACTTGCCTCTTGCTGTTACATTCGGTTTTCTAGGGAGACCAGGCTTTCTAAAGAGGATAAAGAGCCCATCCTCATCAGGTCCTTTGCAGCGGCAAGGCTCTTCTGATTCGGAGGCTGCTCCCAGCTCTCTCATTTCCATTCGCTTATTTAGTGGACTCATTTCATTTGAGGATCAAACGGGCACACTTTCAAACTCATTTGACATCTGAGACCCTGCAACCCAGCCACCCGGCCTGCTGGCCTTCCCAGGTTAGCTGCAGGGCCCCGGAGAGCTCCAGCAAGATTATCAGCTTTATATTTAGTATCAGAAAGTGCATATTTAAGTGACGGACTTCATAAATTCAAGGGAAGACAGCCCACGCAGAACATGATACCTCTAAGGTCTGGCCTGTTGTTCAAATTCTCTTTTCTTCTCGCGATTCTAGTCTACCTAGGTCTGATCCTAAAAGCGTTAATACTTCTTATAGAATGGTGGTTGGGCCAGTATTCCTCCACCTAATTTTAAGCTATACACACACAAAAATGCAATTGCAAGAAAGGGAAATGCCACAGTATAAATGCAAGCTGTAAATTTTCAGTATTTTTTCTCCAGCACTTGGATAGTGCCTGGCGCATAATAGATACTCAAGAAACAAATATTTGTTGAATAGATGAATTGTTGCATCTCAGTTTTCTTCTCTAATTTATCCCACAGTCCATGTATATTTTCCACTAGTGAGTTGCTTACTTTCATTTGTTTGTATTTGTGCACACCACACTTGTGTTTTCTTGCCCCTTTGCTGGACATTGTCATACCCAAGACTCCACTGTTCCTCTTAGCAGTCGGCATGCTATTAATTCTTTGAATTTTCCTTCTAGCATCGATTTCTCCAGCAGGAACAGCAAACCCTAAATACAATTCAGTTCTCGTCTACCAGTCTGGTAGTTGTCTAGTGGTTTTGTGCAAAGGTAGAACTGTCCCTGCAATGGGATTTTAAGCTGCTCGAGAGCAGGAAAGATACCGCAAGCCCCTTGGTTTTACCGACAGGTGGTGTAAAAATTATTAAGCAGTTAATAAGTGGTCACTGTATTCTGAACACGGGACTAAGTCAGGTGAGCCACCTCTTCGCAGCCACTCATTCGTTCTCTCCTTCCTGAGCCGCTCCGTGACACCGCTGCAGGCTTCCAGCTGACAGTTCTTTCAAAAGGGTTTCCCTTTGTCATGACTGTTCTCGTACTGTCCATTTCACAATATGATAAAAAAAATATATATATATATAAGAATTAGGTAAAGAAGGGCACCTGGGTGGCTCAGTGGGTTAAAGCCTCTGCCTTCGGCTCGGCTCATGATCTCAGGGTCCTGGGATCGAGTCCCGCATCGGGCTCTCCGCTCAGTGGGGAGCCTGCTTCCCCCCCTCTCTCTGCCTGCCTCTCTGCCTACTTGTGATCTCTCTCTCTTTCTGTCAGGTGAATAAATAAAATCCTAAAACTTTGGGTTGCCATTCAATAGGGTGGTTGAGGTGGATGGAAAAATGTCCCTCAAAGATGTCCCCGTGCTAATCCCCGGAACCTTCAAATAGGTTGCTTTACATGGCAGAGGATTTAAAGATTTTAAGTTAGGGAGATTATTCCGAGTTATCTCGTAGGCTCCGTGTAATCACATGTGTACTTAAAAGGTGAAAGAAAGAGTAGAAGAATCCAAGAAAAGAGATGGGAAGCCAAAAGCTAGAGGTGACAGAATGCGAGTCAAGGAGAAGGAAGGAGGGAGAGAAGAGAGAGGAAAAAACAATGGAAGATGCTTTGCAGCAGCTCTGAAGATCGAGGAAGAGACTGTGAACCAAGGGTTTTCTAGAAGCTAGAAAAGGCAAGAAAACAGATAGTCACTTGGAGCCTCCAAAAGGAATGCAGGCCTTGGTCTTAGCCCAGTGAAAGCCATTTTGGATTTCTGACCTCCAGAACTGTGAGATAATACAATCGTATGGTTTAAGTTTGTGGTAATTTGTTACAGCTGCAATTGAAAACTAATATGGTGGTTAATTCAGGCTTTCCTATTTAAACACCTGGCTTTGCCTCACTTCTTCAAGCTCTGAAATGGGAGTAAGGAAAGTACATTCTTCATAAGGTGTTTGCTAAGCTATGCTTGAATATTAATAAGTACCAATTGGCATCCTGTATTCTGTATGTTTTCAGTTGATTTTAAAATACCTATTATACCTGTTATTTACGTATTGTTTACTTTTTTAATTAGCTATTCCTGGACAAGTGAGCCAAATTTTGCCAAAGCAGTGTATTCTCAAAGTACTTTCTGTATTTTGATGCATGCAGAGCTTCTTAAACACATAAGTGATTAGATTTTAGGATTAAGAGATATAAATCCTCTGATTTGAATATGAATAGCGACAGAAATTTTACTTCCTGTGTAACTCGGACAGATTAAATATTTTTTTAAAAATTCATAGGCTGTAAAAAGGAGGTGAAGTCTAATCCAAAGGATGAGTCAAGCAGCTGTGGAAAAATTTTGATGTTGAGGGAAATGGTTTAGAATAATTCAGATTGATTGTCCACACAGCTTGAATTTGCGAAATGAAAGCTAAGTTTGCACTACAGTCCATTGCGCAGGGCTTCCTTGTGAAGCCATGTCAGGAAAATCACCTTGAAGTTTCCTACAGGAATCAGCAGTCTTGAGTAGAACACAGCCATGAGACCGCCAGTCCACTCCCTGGCTGCTGATACCTACCTTCCTTTTATTTTTTCTTGTGTATTCATTTAATAATGATCCATCTGTGATTCCCCATTAATTTGTACAAAGTAGAAATATTTAAAAAGAGCAAAATAGAGACACAGTATGGGAGAACATCAATGGCTCCTCATATTAGTCATTCTAATACTCCTTGAAGATAATTAAACTGGTTAACCGTTTTAGGACAAAACAAATCACTACACTGAATTTTTATATTGAATTCTGAATGGAAATACCAAATTAATTCTTTTCTGTTTATTAAAGAGACTGTAGATTGCACTTAGACTTCAGAAATTTTTTACAACAGACATTGACTCATCAATTTTCCTTAGCATTCATTAAGTATAAAGCATTATTCAAGAGAATGAGGAGGGCTCCTAAAACCTAACACTTCTAAAAAAGAAGAAAAAGAGAATTCACTTGGGAAATGCCCATATTTTATTTGGATTCACAGCACTCACTTGACTGCGTGGCTTAGGGAGAGCACTGTCATTTCACGTTCCTGGTTATAATTGTTAATCAGTACAACATGTCCCCTTTCCTTTCCAAAGATCCATTTGTATTCTTTGTATGGTGATGCTCAAGTTGGAAGAGCTAGAAAAACTAGATATAAGAAGAAACATTATCACAAAGGAATTTTCACATTCTGATGTGGCTTTAATATGGGCCAATTTAGCCAATTGCCAACTGCATAACAAATGACACACAGAAAACTAAGTTATGGTTGAATCATCAGTGGAACTGAATTTTGTATATTCATTACATTTGAATAATTTCTTCCTATTTTCTCCTCTCCCTTCTTTTGTCTTTTCTTCTCTCTCCTTTCTCTCATTTTCACATGCTGGAAGATTGCTAGAACTTTTTTCCTACTGGTTCTTTGACATCTAGCCATCTCTCTTTTCAGAACATGGTAGATATTATTTAAATAAGTGAAGTGTCTCAGAGAAAACTGTGCTTTGCCCTTTTCCTTTGCCCTATAAGAGCAGAACCCAATAGTTACCTGGCTTATGAAGACCGTATCTTTTTGTGGGAAATCAAGCCATTCATTTTCTATCGTCTACCCAAGCTTAATTTATACAATCTTTATAATATTTTTCTTTTACTTTTAGGATTTTGGTAACAACACATATGTTAAACCTTTTCTGAAAATATTATACGGTTGGGTTGGTTGGTTAGTTAATTATGGTCTATCTTGTTCTATCAGGACATCTGGGAAAGTGTGTCAGACTCTAAACAAGACAATAGAAATTTAAAATAAAAAATTTGACTAGGAGAATGAGCCTGTCAAGGAGGCAGATAAGTCTGCATTCATGCAGGCCGTAATAGCTTACACGATTATCAACCCTGGACCATAGAATAGGCTCTAAGTAATCAATTAAATGTGAATTTCTTATTGTTAATTCCAAATTAATATATTTGTCCAGAGAAACAAGAAGTTTCTTCAGACCTTGGTCTAAATCAAATTATTTATATAATAATAATTTCTCTCTCTCTCTCTCTCTCTCTCTCTCTCTCTCTCACACACACACACACACACACACACACACACACACACACACACTCTGTTGGGCATTGGAGCTGATGTGTATGTGTAGTGTCAGAATGTTTTCTATTAAGACCACTGAGGAATACCAGAGTCCGATGAGGAGTGGTGGTGAGGACCTTGAGCAGAGGATACTACTGGTTGGGACTTGGGAAGAAGCACAGTGAGGATGTATCCAGCAGAGCTGAGAATGTAAGACAGATCTAATGGCTGCTGCTGGCTCCATGCAGACCATGCAGACCAACCATGCGGTCTACTTGAATATGCAAAATTCTGATCATTTCCCCCTGCCAGGGCGATTAACACTGTCAAACCTTCAAAGATCCCAGTTCCCTGAAAGTGTTACCGTTAGATGCAACAGCATTAGTTATGTATTGTGCATAGATCATATTTACTTCATATTGAATTTTAAGATGGGCGTTGAATACTTGACATGTATCCAGAGGACAGTGACAAGAATGAAGAAGATTTCTCAAGTCATTGTACCTGAGGACCCTGCGACAGACTTGGTGATACTTGGAGGACAAGAAAACACTCAGTAAGGCCATGCCAAGGATCTTTAAATATTTAAGACAAACATGTGAAAGACTTTTCTCTATAAGTTAGGAGGCCGGGAGCGGAGCAGAACTAGAACCAATAAACAGAAGTAAGCACAGACGGATATTTTGACACATAAGAAAGGACCCTCTAGCGCAATTAGAATTGTTGGAAATCAAATGACCTGCTTTGGGAACAGCATAAGCACCCTGTCATTAGAAGCAAATGATCAGAAGCTGAAGGAACATTAGTGGAACACAGAGGCTCTAATAGAGGAAATTGGACAAGGTGGCCTTTAAGGCCCTTTCTGGCTCCTAGAAACTCAATGAAAAACAGTGGTCTCTCTTCATTTTTCTCTCCAGCCCTTGCCCTCATCTTCCCTCTGCTTCGCCTTCCCTCTTTGTATCCACCTCCTCTTACAGTTTATATATGAACTATGAGGACTCAGGAAGACGAAGGAGTGCCTCAGACCTCACTCCTGCCCCAGGGTTGCCTCTCTCATCCCCCTCAACTCCCATTCGTTGCTATTGATAATTCATGGCTTCCCCTAATAGAATGTGCAAGGCAGACACATCTTCAAGACCTCTTTCTTCTCTCTTCCACCAACTCACCACCCCAAGCCACTTCTTATATATAAATTCTGAAGTCACCATGGCACGCACCTATTTTTACCAACAGTAGCTTCCAAAACTTGGAGTAATGATTAGTCACTTTGAGAAAGAAATGAGTCGTGTCTGAGATCAGCGTCTCTCTGTTTAACAAAGCCATGCTTCCCATTAATGAAGAAAATCATGATGGATATCTTGTGGTCCAAATAATCTATATTAAAGGAAAAAATGGAACAAGATCCCAGTGATTGCTACTAAGAACACTTCTTCCTCTTTCTCTCCAGGAAGATGGGATACAGAATCTTGTTGTAGTTCATACACATACCCGATGTTCTCTCTAGGAAGACACTCTGTGACACTCTAACTCCAAACCCAATGATGGCACCAGAGAAGCCCTGGGAACACAAGCCTTCTCTTGGCTGGAACAGCTTCTCCCTTTCCCAGGCACACCCAGCCTGACTTTGTGGAAAGTTAATTCTGTTCCAGATATCATTGTATTTGCTTTATAAAAATAAGTGGAATGAGTGATGGTTAGGAACGCTAAAAATACAACTTTTTATTTAATTGCTGTCATTGAATATCCATTGCCTTAATAATTCTCAAGCCAAGTCCTAGTCTTCATGGGTAATTTACAACCAATTAAGGTATGGAAATGTTTCACATTCTTTGCATTCTTGGAGAGTCAAAATGCGTATCAATATATTAAAAGTCTTGAGAAGACTTGCAGGAAAGACACTTGTTTAAATATGTTCAGACTTAATATTTCCTCATTTGACCACGCAAAACCTTTTTTTCAAAGACCATCCATGGTGCAGGACTTCATTGCTCTGCTGGACATAGTCTGACAAATGCTACATTATAACAAACCAAAGGTTGTGTGGCATACAGTATGTAGTCTAGTACCTGACCTTCAAAGGACGCTTAACAAGTACACCTTTATTTTTGGCTTCTCAGAGATAACCAACAGTTCACCAAAAATTGATGCTCCTCTCTTTACTGTAATTTGTTTGTAGGCTGTTTGTAGGCAAACAGCTACAGGGAAGCAGACTACATTCCCAACCTCCCTTGCATCTATGTGGGTTCATGTACACAGTTCTGGCCAGTGAAATATGAGTAAAAATTAAACATAGCACTTTTAGGCCTAACCTATAAAAAAAGACAATGTGACATCCTCTACTATTTCCCCCCAGTCCATTGGCTGGCTATATTGCTTTGGATAGCATTGAGGGCCACGTGTTAAAGAGGGCAAACCCTCTGTCAGCTTGAGTTCTTAAATTATTTGTGGAGCAGAGCCCTCTCTTCTGTTATCTACCCCACAGTGCACATATAAATCAATGGGGTTTTATAGGAGAAACAAAAATAGTACCTTATCCCAAATTTGTTTGCCATGCAGATTATTGAGCTCACCACTACTTGTATAGGAAAATTTTATCATTACTAAACAGTAATAGAAGCCAACACATACTTGGTATGTCTGGTGTCATGGGTTCATTTATTCAATCATTCAACAAACATTTATTGGTCGTGCACAGGGTGCTACGTTTAAGAATATAAAGATGAATACATTTGAGTCTCCATCTAAACATGGATATTTATACAAATGAAGTCACAAAATTTGGACATTCCTCAAGTGGTTATATTCATAGAATAAAGAAGAAAAACCATATATCAATTTAATAGATGTTTGTATGCTTGACAAAATTCAATACCCAGTCAATATAAAAAATATTCAGCAGACTAGGAATAGTAAGGAATTTCCTCAAATGGATAAAGAACATCTCTGAAAAAACAGATTACAGCTAATGTCATATTTGAATGTTGAAAGACCGATTGTTTCCCCTTTGAGATCAGAAACAATGCAAGGGTGCCCACTTCCATCATTTCTATAAAGCATAATTCTGGATGTCTTATCCAATGAATTAAGGCAAGAAAAATACATAAAATGTGTAAAAAACAGAACGGAAGGTTTAAAACTATCCCAATATGTAGATACGATTGTTACAGAAAATACTAGGGAACCTGAAAACTGGATAGAATTACAACTAATTAATTCATCAAGATCCCAAGATAAAAGGCTAATATACAAAAAATCAATTGTATTCTTATGTACTATCTGCAAACAATTAGACAAACTTTTCAGCAGAAATTTTAGAAATTGGACAAAAAAATCTTATATTTGAATACTGAAAGCTGGAAAGGATCACTGAGAAAAATTAAAGATGACCTAAATGTGTGGAAAGGTATACCAAGTTCAAGCATCGGAAGATTCAGTTTGCAATTCTAACCAAATTGATGTATGGATTTAATGTAGTCAAGTCAAAATTCCAGCAGCTTAATTTTGTAGAAATAGACAAACTGATTCTAAAATTCATATGGAAATGCAAAGGACAAGAATAACAAAAGCAATTTTTTAAAGATAGAGTTAGAAGATTTACCCTGACAGATTTAAGGACTTATTATAAAGCTATAGTATTAAAGACATTTAATGTATTAACATATTAACATAGAAATTAATAAAAAGGGTCCAGAGTAGATCTACATATATATTGTTGCTGATATTTGACAAAGAACCAAGGCAATTTGATGGAGAAACAAATGTCCATTCAACACACTGTTAACGTTATAGGGAAAGAAAATGAACATTGATCTTTACCTTATTCTATACACAAAAATTAAATCAGAATCTATCATAGACCTAAATGTAAAACCTCAAAGTATAAAACTTCTAGAAGAAAACATAGGAGAACTTCTTTGTGCCCTTGGAATAGGTAAAGTTTCCTTCGATTGCATCCAAAAATTATAAACTATAAATAAAAAAAAATAAATTGGACTTCACCAAAATAAAAACATTTTTGATCTTCATGAGTGAAAAGGAAATATTAGGAGAAGATGTTTGCAACAGATACATTAGACAAGGGACTTGCTCTACACATCTAAAGAATATTAACAACCCCCAAATAAGAAAACAAACAACCTAGTAAGAAAATGGATCAAAAGATTTGACTAGACCACTTCACAAAAGAAGATATAGGAAGAGCCAATAAGCATACAAGAGAAGGTTGAACATTATTAGTCATCAGTGAAATGCAAATACAATGGGATATCACTACACATCCATTAGAATGGGTAAAATTTTTAAAAATCTGATAGTACCAAGTGTTGACAAGGATGTGGAGCAACTGGAGCTTTCCAACACGCTGTGGCAGTTTTTTTAAAGAGTTTTATCTACCATATGACCCAGCACTTCTAATCCTTGATATTTACCCAAGAAAAACAAAGCATATGTCCACACAAAGACCTGTATACAGGTATTTATCACAGCTCTATTTGTAATAGCCCCAAACTGGAAGCAACCCTAGTGTCTGTCAATAGGTAAATGAATGATCCAATTGTGTTTTCTTTACTTAATGGCATATTCATCACTCAGTAATAAGAAGGAAAGAACTCTTGATGTATCTAACAATATGATGAGTCTCAAAATCATGCTGAGTGAAAGAAGGAGGCGGAAAAGAGCACCTACTTGAGGATTCCATTTAAATATAATTCTAAAAAGTGCCAAATGATCCATAATGACAGAGAGGAGATGTGTGATTATTTATGGATAGGAACAGAGGGAGAGAGAAGCCTTAGAAAAGGTCACAAGTTAACTTGTAGGGATGATGTAAATGATCACTATGCCGATTCTGGTGATGATTTTGTGGGTATATTCATATGTCAAAGTTGATCAAATTGTACACTTTAAATATGTGTACTTTAATGTACTTCAATTATCCCTAGGTGGGTTGAAAATTTTTTTTTAAGTGAAAAAGATTGGCTTGACAGTTTTCCACCTTATTCAACGTCATGTGTTTCAAAATTGATTTGTTAGGGTTTGTGAAAAATCTGTTGGAATCTGTACACACCAAGACATCTTTTGAGCAAAATTGATTTCACCTCCAACAGACATGTTAATTCTTTTTTTGTGTTGTATCTACCTGGCTGATAAAGTTAAGGTGAACAGTGACGAACTGGTTTGAATATTTGAGCCAAATAATCTCCTATTGTATATTTTCCCCAACTTGAAGACTATCTGAATTAACCTTGGGAAGATTTTTTAACCTTTTCAGGAAACTGAAGTCTCAAATTACGTAACAATAAAATAGGAATTGATGCAGTACACCTGAGTTGCTCCGAGAGTCAGCACACTTTCTCTGCTCCATCTCTTAGAGGAGCAATAGGGATGAAGATTTTAGGTGGAGAAATTATAACCAATTATGTAGTTGGTAAGTCTATTGCAGTGTCACCTATAGTTTAGGGGTTGTTTCCTATTGATATTGTAGAACAATGAGGCCTTCCTACTGCAAGTGCACCCAAAGCCTGAAAAGGGTCTCTATTTAAAAAATAGCATGTGGTTCTTTGTTTTCCTACACCCACTTAGTTGAATTTCCCAATTATTGTGTGTATTATGGAAAATTTCTAGTTTTTCTCTGCTTTACTCATCAAAATGTTATTTATAGAGTTAATTTAGAACTATCAGATGCCCAGAGAAGCTATTTTCAGCTCTATTTTACAGAAGAGTCAGAAGTTTCATGTAGTCAAGTGTAAATGGAATTAACTACTCAAAATGTAAGAGTCTAATTTGAAATACAGATCCTCCAAGTTATGAATATGTTCCAAGGTTGGCACAACATATGATCACATCTCTAAGGATTGCCATTTACACTCCAACACATGTAAAGATGACTCAAAGCCTTTTTAGGCTGGTAGCTAACAAATGGCTTTAGGTTAGGACATTTTGAATGAGTTCAATTTTATCGTGGGCTTACTCGTCACACTGGTATTGGAACATTTGATAGACTACAGAACTTTCTGTCCTCTTTGTATGCAAACTCCGGGGACATGGCCATAGAGCTAGGAAGGCAGAATTTAATGATACAGATTAGCATGTTAGAATAAATATTTGGAGCACTACAGTAATTTCAGCCACCATTTATTTAGCCATTACCTAATGTTAGGTGCTATGCTAGGCATATTATTAATAACTACCTAGTATTTATAAACTGCTTACTCTGGACCAGAAGCTATGCCAAACAGTTTGCAGGCATTTTCTCTATTAATCCTTACAATTATAAACATGGATTAGCTGACAGGTGAAGAGAATGAGGACCCCCCCCCCTCAAAAAAAGAGGCAATTTTCCACTAACATGGCTAGTAAATACCTGAAACTGGAGGAATTCTTTAGTGTGTCAAGCCACTTGTTTCTTCCTTGACCATGTCTGGAGTGTGCTTTTTATTCCTGAAAGACGAAACAGCTCCCTTCCAGTCTTAGTATGTTCCAGCTGCTGTAACAAAATACCACAGGCATATACACAACAGGAACTTCTTTCAGGGTCCTGGGGGCTGTGAGTCAGGAATCACGATGCCAGCAGGCTGGGTGAGGGTTCTCCTGTGGCTGTCAGACTACTTGTTGCCGTTGGGTGGGACGGGCCGTGCGTCTCTCTGGAGCCTGTTGTGTGAGGCAACAGCCCCACTCCTCATGGCCCCACCCTCATGACTTAAGCACCTCCAAAGGCTCCACGTCCTTATACCGTTCATTACCTTTAGGGGTTAGGATTTCAGTACATTAATTTTGTGGAGAGTCAGTTGTTCAGACCATCCCTTTTATGCCCTGATCACCTTTATCTTTCAGACTACAGAATAATAATTCTTCTTCTCCTCCCATCCCCTTCCTCCTCCCTCTTTTTCTTCTTATTAGAGAGAGAGAACACATGTGCACACAGGCAGGAGCAGGGGGAGCAGGGGCAGAGTGAGAGCGAGAAGCAGAATCCCTGCTCAGCAGGGAGCCCACTGTGGGACTTGATCCCAGGACCCTGAGATCAGACACGTAAGGGACTGAGGCACCCAGGTGCCCCAGGCTACAAAACTCTTAAAGTACAAAGACTGGTACTTGAGATCTAGCAAGTGCCCTGAAAACAGATATGACCCAGTTCTTTAAGCTTCAAGTAGAATTAATCCAAATTTCATCACAAAGTTCACAATTCTTTCTGGGGATTCTGGGAGTGAGGATATATTACTTATCTAATATAGCATAACAAATTTCCTTAAAACTAGTGGCTTAAAACAATTACACTTATTTCTTATGGTTTCTCTGCCACACAGTGTATGGGCTTTAAGCTGGAAAACTTGAAGAATGAGAATGAGAGTCATTGAAGGTTCGTTTGCCCATGTTTTTTGGAGTTGAAGCTGAGGTGGTTGGTTAGAATATATACAAATGGCCTTTCCGTAACTCACAGGCTTCCTCATATCTGGAGGTATGGTGCCAAGAGCAGGCATCCTGAGAGAAAGCAAGAGCCAAGTGGAAGCCACATTCTCTTCTCTGACCTAGCCTTCGAGGTCCTGCAGCATGCCTTCCCCTCTATTTATTGGTTGAGGCACTTATGAGGCACCCCCGGGTTCAGGAAGAAGGATCAGAGACTCTATCCCTGATGGAGATGCATCAGTGTCACATTGTTTAAAAAAAGCCACGAGGCTTGGGGTATACACTGGTGTGGCCTTCTTGGCAAAGAAAAGGTTCATACAGGAAGCGATAGTGAGGAAGTGAAAAGCTTTCCATCACTGGTGCCCCTTAGCTCCTGCTTTTCCTGAGTGAGTTCCATGAGTGAAATGTCTGTTTTATATGCTGTCTCCCTATTCCCTACCACTCAGAAGACTTGAAATCCAGCCTCCTTCCGTGATTTACACACATAAAGAAGTACACTCCCTACCAAACACTCACAAACAATCACTGGAGTTTTTTCTGTGTAGCTAACTTGACTGAGGTTTGCAGCAAGGGACGGGATTTACATGGTGGCCAAACAAATCACTTAAAAAGAGAATATCGGAAACCCCTAATTTGAAAAGCTCTGTGGACCCCTTCCCATGTTCCAGGGCTTTCCTCTCTCCCTGTAGTGCTGTTTTCTTGTCTGCCTCTTCTCTCTCCGGAGTAAAAACTTTAAGTACCTTCCATTTTCTTATAAAAAGTAATTCCTCTTGGCTGCACCGAATCTCCCTACCCCGCACTCAGCAGATGGACTCTCTTTGTCCTAGCAAAGCCCCACTAATGTATTCTGCCAAACCACACGGGCTGCCTAAATCTCAGCCTCACCCTATCTCCCTCCTCCACCTCTTGCTGCAAGGGGAAGGAGCAGTGAAGAGATTCAGTTCCTCGGCGGTATGAATTACCCCCTCTTCCCACCCCTGTTTTCTCCATGGAAAAGGCAGAAGTTGCCACGTTCGGTTGTGGTTTTAAATACAACGCGCCCCCCCCCCCCTTGCATTGCACTAGCATGTGCTGAACCGCAGCCAGCACTATCCACTGAAGTTTTCCATCTCTGATTTCCAAAACATTCAGGGAAAGCTTCAGCCTCAGACGTTATAAATATGCCTGAGAACAGAGTTTCCGAGGCAAAATTCACCATTCGATGGAGAGCCTCCCAAGTCTCCATTAAAATCTAAATCAAGTAGGTAAATGCTGTCGTTGTCCTCTCTCCTATAGCCCCATTCCAACCCCCTCCCTAAATCCTGTGAATTTTCAGAACTAGATGGACTCTGGAGAGGTCTTTACGGAAACATGTAAATGTGATAGAGATGCTGTCTGCCTAGTCCCTAAATAGGCAGAGTCGGGAAGAATACTGCTTCCCACGTGGCAGCTATAATACAAATTGTCACTGTTTTCGCCAGTCATGTCCTCACGGCTCCCCTAGTCGTCCTCTCAGCACGTCTGCCCCTGCTCTCTCCTCCCCACTCCAATGGCCCCGCCGAGGGCAGGGCACCCTGCGATCCCACAGCGCCTGACCGCAGCTCAATGGGTTATGGTGCCCACTGGCTCGGAGGAATCCAGCCCAGTGGTTTCTATAGGATAACGGGACAGGACAAAGGACAGGAGCAAGAAGAGTCTGAGCAAAGCAGAGCACCTCTCAGCTGAGGCAGAAGCGCAAAGTAGATGCTGAGAGATTTGACATAGATGCAATCGCTTTGGCTTCCGGAACTGGAGAATGAAATCTAGTTCCCAAAGCTGCCTGGTTTCTGCTTCCAGGCCCTCGAGAGCTCTGGTTACTCCTCTCGCCCCCGGGACTGGCTGAGAGATCCCAACAATGAAATAACTAGCTGACTCCATTTCTTCAACCACTTTGTAAACAAGCGAACAGAGATGATTCTACACCAAATGTGATAAAGAAAATGGCAAGATAATTCTATTTTTATTAATTTACCTGCCCACCATTTTCTGGGCATACATGCTGTAAGCAGTGAAGAATTTTAAATCAAGGAGTTTCTCTACAGTGTAATTGATGTTCCTCTCTGATATTCAAGGGCCATTAAAAGGATAAAATATACTTTAATACTGAATGAGATGTTGCCATTGTGAACTTATCCTAGATAATCAAAGAGCTGTCTTGAGAAATAATACGTCATTGAAGTATCTCTGAAAATATTCTGCATTTATTAACACTTGAATAGTGAACTTTATTTGAGGGGGCTTCATCACAGGGCTTTGCAAAATGCTAAAGAATATGCTCAGGTTTTTGTTTTTTTGTTTTTTGTTTTTTTTTTCTCAAGAGATCTCTATCTGCTCCTTAAGATGAGTGTCACGGCAAAACAAACAGGCAAACAAATAAAAACAAACTCGTAAGGCATTTCTAAGAAACGCGTGCCCATTTCAAGAAATGGGGTCAAGCACATCAGCAAATTAAGAAATGGAATGGATTGTGGAAAAAGCCTAAATCACGATGAAATAAGTAAGGAGTTGGACTCTGCATGCGTAATTCTTTACATACGGAATTCATAGCACTGACTGGTGACGAGCCACGTAACACAAACAGGATATGGTTCAGAGCAAAGGAAGTGTGCTCCACACTCAGCCACTGAGCAAGCTACTTCACCTCCTTGAGCCTGTTTCCTCATTTGTAGTGTGAGGATGACAGCATCATTACTGCCATAGGATGCTGTGAGGGTTTAACGACATAGTGTACCTGAAGCCCTCCGCACGAGCACACTAAGTCTCCCACTACTCGCTCCGCAGTACTTACTGTTCTCTTCATTGCTACACATGTATCTGGAAATGCTGGTGCAATTTTCCTGGTATATGAAGAGCCTGATGTGCTGGTTGGAGACTGGAACCCACCTTGCTTCTGCTCGCCAAGATGGCTCTAATTTCTGGTGGGGGGCGAGGGGGAGTATGTGAAGTTGGTCTGTACTAAATCCTATGGTTTTTGCCATCAGCCTTCAGTTTCTTTGGCTTTACTTAGCTTGATTCACCACCAAAACAGAGAAGCTATTTTGACATTTTGCTGTTTAACCTTTAAAGTTACCAGTCAAACAGATTCCCAGACCTCCCTATGTCCCCTATTTATTGCAATCATCAACTGTTTCACATGAGCCGTCACACAGGCCATCAGGTGACAACTGGGCTTCAATGGGAAAAAGTGACCCAACCTGCTGAAAGAATATTATCAGATCCTTGCCATACTTCAATTATGCTCCTCACAAATTCCTTTTTTTCTTCTTCTTCTGGAACTTTGATAGTCTTAAATCATATACTTCGCCATCAAAGTTTCTATTTTTTCTTTCTTAGAGAAATTCAAAGTAATATAAATACTTGTTTATGTGTTTATTTGACAGAGAGAGAGAGAAAGAGAGCGAGCGTACATAAGCAGGGGGAGTGGCAGGCAGAGGGAGAGGGAGAAGCAGGCTCCTCACAGAGCAGAGATCCCAGGACCCTGGAATCATGACCTTGAGCTGAAGGCAGACGCTTAACCAACTGAGCCACCCAGGCGCCCCATTTCTTAATGAACATACACCCATACTGAAACATCACTGCATTTGTTCCTAGGTGTCCCAGCTTTCCCACACACTAACTGCTCAAAACACAGAACTTGTGTTCGGAGCACGTAGTACACAATTCAAGTTGTACAAGTGGTCATACAGCTGGAAGGAAGCTACCAAGGCCCTCTCCAATCACTATTAGTTTTTTGTGATAAATACATATTTTAAAAAAACAACACAACATGTAGCATACATGAACATTCTCCTCTAGGATTCCTTGAGAAAGTTAAGCTCTTGTACCTGAGTATCCATGGCATCTAATAAAGTAACATTTCTCCTAGGCATCAGGAACAGTATTAGGTACCATACTTGGGAGAATTGAGGAAATAGTCATAAATAATCTTCTGTGTGCTATGGTTCAGATGAGAAACTCTAGTTGAGAAATGCCTTCACTTAATACACTAGCCTACGGGTTATATACAGGAGTACATAGAGATCCACTCTCTTCCTCCTACCCATCCTCATCTTTTTCTTTGTTCTTCCTCTTTTACTTTTTTATCAAAGTTAAACATCAATCAGAAAATGTGTGGCATGCATCAATCCTAAGTGTACAGCGGGAAGAATTTTATATATGCATACGCTCATGTAACCACCATTCAGAACATTTCCATCGCTTTAGAATGCTCTCCCATGCCACCAGAGACAAACCTCTAGTCTAACGCCTATCATTACATTTAGTTTTGTCTGTTTTGAAACTTCATATACATGAAACCGTATCTGCATCTCCCTTCTTTCCTTCAGGTCGGAAAGATGTTCCGTGTTGTTGTATTTCCATTTTTTTTTATTGCTGAGTATCATACTGTTATATGAGTAGATCACTCTTGATTTAGTCATTCTCCTGTTGCTGGACATCTGGATTGTTTTTAATTTGGGGTTGTTTTGATTAAAGCTGCCATGGACAGACTCTGGCGTATCTCTTAGTGGATATAGGTATTCATTTCTCTTGGGGATCTGTCTGTGTGCCGACTGGGTCACGAGGTCAGCTTTTGTTTAGCTTTAGGAAACACTGCCAAACAGTTTTCCCAAATGGTTACTCCAATTTTGCTCATTCTTTTTAACAGCTGCATAGTATTAAGTGGATTTTTCCATGATTTGTTTAACTAGCCCACTAATAATAGACATACATGTAAGTTGTTTCCAAACACTCACGATCACAAAATGTGTCCCAAAGAGTATCCTTTTACAGAGATCACTTTGCACATATACAAGTTTATCTTCGGGGAAAAGCATAAGAAGCAAAGTTGCTGGACAGAGAGATATGGGCATTTTTAACTTTAGTAGATAGGAATAAATGGTCTCGAAAGTGTTTCAACTAGCATGGGCCCCTCCTGGCAGTGCTTAACACTATCTCACCTCATGTTCATGGCCACAGTAAATCAGCACATGTTTTGAACTTCTGTCGTGTTTCCTTGTAATTTTAATCTGAAAGTCTCTTATTACAAGTGAGTATCTTTCCAAAAATTTAAAAGCATTCTTAAGTCCTTTTCTGAGATTTCTCTTTTAGTATTACCTAATCCATTATGCTATTGAGTCGTTGGTCCTTTATTGGTTTAGGGAAGCTCTTTTGATAATAAAGAAGTTAGGCCTTTTTCTGTGAGAATATTTTCCCTCAGATTGTTGCTTGTTTTGTCTCTCTATTAATAACTGAGAGAATGATTTGGAATATTTCCTTTATATCAGGTTTCCAAAGCATATTTTACAAAGCTCTTGTCTTCTCTTTTTTCCACCACCCACATGATGTGTCTTGATCATTATTAATCAATAAAAATAATTTATGCTGTAAATTCGCTCTCTGGATTATTAAAAATAATCTGGCCCTAAGGCATGCCCCAGAGAATTAAAACCTCCATATAAAAAAGTGATTGACAGACACACAGAACATAAGTATGGTTGCTATCTTAGTTTTTTCAAGAAAGCAAAAGGCAAATTACACTCTTAGTAATATTCTGTATTAGAGTCATTTGTTCAGTTTTGAAAAGTTTTATGTGTGGTAATAAGAGAACTCACGCTACCCTAGAGCAGCCAACAAGTCATAGAGGAATTGAAAGGCACTTCACACTGCTCCCAACTTAGAGTATCCCATAAAATGCCCTCCAAATGAGGACTAGTATAGAGAGGGACTGAAGGTGCAATCACTGAGATGCTTAGAGCTATTTATCTCATTCTTCAAGAAGATTTCTCCTCACCCACTGACCTCTTATAATAACCATCTTAACGATAGAGAACGAGCTGAGGGCTGACAGAGGGGGGTGGGCGGAGATGGGCAGTAAGGAGGGCACTTCTTATGATGAGCCCTGGATGTTGTATGTAAGTGATGAACCACTGGATTCATGCACTGTATGTTAACTAAGTAGAATTGAAATAAAATTTTGGAGAAAAAAAAATTTTTTTAAATCATCATGTTATAGCCTTACATTTATTCATTTTCTCCTCTAGCAGATTCTTTACAACCGGGGACCATTTATTGTTTGTATCGGTTTTCCATTGATGCCATAACAAATTATCATAAACTTAGCAGTTAGAACAGCACCCATTTTTTTCAGTCTCAAAGTTCTGCAGGCTAGAAATCCTGGCTATTAGCCAGGAGCTCCTCTCAGCTCCTTGAGGCCACCTGCACTCCTGTCTTAATGCCCACCACAGTGCATTGACTCGTCACATTTTGAATCTCTCAGAGCCCCCCCTTCTGTGGCATCTCTGGATGTAGCCGGAAGAGGTTCTCTGCTTTTCCAGGCCCATGTGATTAGATGGGAACAACTGAAAAATCTAGGGTACTCTTCCTCTTTTAGGGTCTATAACTTTAATTCCATCTGCCAAGTCCCTTTTACCAGATAAGGTTATATATTCAGAGGTGGTGGGGCTGGACAGAGACATCTTTGGAGGACCATTAATCTGTCTGTTGGTTTATTCTTTTTCTCCCTCCCTCTCTTCTTCCCTTCCCCTCAGCTCCTATCTCTCTTTTATCCAAAGCTCTAGCACAATGCTGGGCATGCAACATGAGGAGAACTAACTGAATACTGGGTAGTTTGAATGATGTTTTTCACCTTCAGGCTTCAGTCTAAAGTCTGGGAATATGTATTGAATGTATTGAATCAATATTTGTCAGGTGCTCTTCAACTCTTGGAAGAACAGAAGAGAAAAGAACACACGGGGCTTTTTGTCACCCTTTCCCTACAACCAGGGGTGAAGGGCCTGCCTGGTGCAGGAGTCTAGTTCTGTGTCTTAGGGTCTAAGCTCGCCTTTGGGATCGCCCTAAGCACTTGGAGGTTGCTTTGCCATGCAGGGCTCGGTGATGACTGAAGCCAAATTTAGACTTACTAGAGTTTTTAGAAAAACAAAAGAATATTAAGCCCTCTGTAGAATGCGACATATTTTTGAACAAAGAACTATCCCATTGTGGGAGAGGAAGAACTTTAGATCATTGGAACCCTTATCTTTGGTCCTGGGTCTTCTTGGTACAGAGGAAAGAGACACCGTGGCATGAGAACTTTGATCACAGTCTACCAAGAGGCAAATTCTTACTGATCTTGGTTGGACAACTGAAAAAGATGGATTCTCACCCTTTCCCAACAAATTTCACTGAAGAAGAAATGGTCATTTCCAAGTTTCTTGAGCCAAGAGCTTTTGACCAATATTTCATCTTCCACTTCTTGATTTGAATGAAGTAAAAATAATCTGTCATTACTATTTTTTTTGCATCAAAGATTAATGAATAACCTCCAAATACAATTGATTACATTTGTTTTAGAGAATTAGATATTTACTAGAGTCTTTATGTATGTTTATAATTCTGTCGTCCCTACTAGGCTGCACCTTCCTTGAGCAAAGGATTCACCTTTAATCCAAGAACGTAGTACAGTGCTGGGCATATGGTAGCTCTCTTAGTTGTTTCTTAAATGCGCAGAAAATCAGGGGAAAGTTATGTGCACTATAACTCGCCCGCCTTACTGTCTGTTGTAACCTGCAACCGAGGATATATAGATGATGTATAACGTAATAGTTAAGAGAAAGTGTGTTTATACATAGTAAAATTCTGGAGTTATCAATGCTACATTGACTTTAGTTGAATACAGATGAACATGGAACCGAAAATCGAACATTTGAATATCATCGTTCTGATATTTAAGAAAAACCAAGCAGCAGTTACCATTAGTAACAAGGTAACATTACCTAATCTAAACTGTCATGCTATGAAACGCAGCATCATTTATGTTAGGTCTCTTGATTAATAATATATAATAAGGAAAATTCATGAAAAGGAACATTTCAGGAAAATGACATCTTTCAGGTGCTGAATCTAAGGCGATTCCAATTACCTCCTTTAAGGGAAACGTATGGCCCCCTGGTCAAAGGCTGAGATTACAGTTCCCATAAAGAACCAGAGGCATCCGTGGTCTCATGTTTGGTGAGAAGCTGGAAGAGATGACTTGATTGCCTAATACTGAGGCTTTTCACTTTTTCCTTGATGTGGGGCTAGACTAAGTAGGCTCACCTCCACCCAGCACCTCTGATTGTTTATCAGGAGTGCAAAAGAGAGACCCTTGACCAAATAGTGTGTGATCAAGATGATAATTTTCCAAGTCATCACAGTTTGAGGGTAACTAAAGGAATCCATTTAAGCAGGAGATTCCCTTTGTCAATTTTCACACAATAATCCCATTCCAAGCTTCAAAGTCATAGGATTTTTACAACATTAGAACCAGAAGGGATTTGGAGAACGTTCTAGTCCAACGTCCTTGTCCTACAGATCTTGGAACACCTCACAATTCCATTTCCTCTGAAACTTTTCCTGATGACGGCATTTTACAGTGGCATCAATAACTAAGCTATTGTAACAGCAGATAGATATTTTTAAATCATTCTGTGATCATAGTTCCTTTGCTTCAATTATTTAGCTAAAACTGAAGTCATGTTGCATGTTCTCAGGTACTTTGGTGTAATTTCTGGTTTATGTTAGGTGGATAGGGAAATACTAAATTTTGATGGCACAAGAAAACCCTGCCTCTAAATTTTCCATTGGCAGATAGAGATATATAAAGAACATGTGTATTCAGGGGTGTGTGTGTGTGTGTGTGTGTGTGTGTAAAGGAGTATGAAGCTCTTGGTCAGTCAGTCCTGCTTTCAAATCCTGTCTCTGTCATTTAGTAACTGTGTGTGAGCATGTGTGGGCTCAGGCAAATTATTTGCTCAGTAATCCCATATCTGCTGAACTGTATTAAAATCTGTTCAAATGAGTTAAAGAATGTCTACCTCAAAGAATTTGGTGAAGTTGAAGGGAGATTATGCAGGTAAACGTGCTTATCACAGCGCCCCTGAGAACACACAGCCCGAAGCTGCTCCCCTCACGACTTGCATCCACCCCTCATATATCTTTACCTACCCCTTAAATGCAGTCCGCATTATTTCATTGTTTCTAAATGAAGTATCAGTGCTATTCTCCTAACAGCTGTAGGAAAAGAAGAAGGAAAAAGGACATAAACACGGATGGGAGATAGGAGTTTGAGCACTTTCTCTTCCTCAGGTGAAACCCACATCTTCGATGTTGAAAGTTCCTTTCCTAGGAGAAAAATGGTTCCGTGAGTGAGCTTTGGAGAATACTTTGAAAGAACTCATTCAAGTCGTTTCCCTTGCTTGCCCCGGGACGGGCACCAGGAAGAATTCATTACCTTTTCTTCCCGACACCCAGTCACATTTGCATCAACTCCATTTCAACTCCAATACCAAGTCAGACTTGAGTTTTGGTGTGGTTAAGGATTTAAAAAAATCATTTTAATGCCTCAAATAAATTCTGAAGAGCTGTCTTTATAAACTGAAGAAAGAAACCACTGTTAATAAAACTCTCCACAAATTCTGTGCATCTTAGAAATTAACTATTGATGATTTGTTGAACATTTAGTAAAAACTATCTCAAACTGACCAGCCACTTTAAACATGTATTCTTTCATATTTATACATTAAACAGATGTTTTACCCACTTAGTGCCAGGTGCTGTGTCAAACATCAGGGGTCTGAAAATCAAAAGTAATGGTCCCCAAAGCCTGGAGATACGACAAACACAATGAAAGGCTTAATATACAAGGGGACATGTGCTAAACTAGAATTCCTGCCTTTCTGATCTCATCTTCACTACTCTTTTCTGTTGCTCATTACTCTCCAGCTGTATTATCTCAATCACACTCTTTTTAGGGCTTCTCCTTTTTTTTCTATTTTTTTTTTTGTTGTTCAAGTTTTTATTTAAATTCTAGTTAGTTCACATAGAGTGATATTGGTTTCGGGAGTAGAATTGAGTGATTCATGTAACACCCAGTGCTCGTCATAACAAGTGCCCTCTTTAATGCCCACCACTCATTTAGCCCATCCCCCACCCACCTCACCTCCACCAGCCCTCAGTTTGTTCTCTATAGTTAAGAGTCACTTACCATCCACCTCCCTCTTTTTTTTTTTTACCCCTTCCTCTATGTTCATCTCTTTTGTTTCTCAATTTCCACATGAGTGAAATCATATGGTATTTGTCTTTTTCTGATTTATTTTACTTAGCATAATACACTCTAGTTCCATCCACATTGTTGCAAATGGCAAGATTCTCTTCTTTCTGATGGCTGAGTAATATTCCCGTGTGTGTGTATACACACCACCTCTTCTTTATCCATCAGTCGATGGACATTTGGGCTCTTTCCATAATTTGGCTATTGTAGATAAGGCTGTTATAGATGTTGGGGTGAATGTGTCCTTTCAAATCAGTATTTTTTTTTTTTTATCTTTGGGATAAATCGCTAGTAGTGCAATTGCTGGGTTGTAGGGTAGCTCTATTTTTAACTTTCTGAGGAAACTCCATACTGTTTTCCAGAGTGGCTACACCAGTTTGCATTCCCACCAACAACGTAAGAGGGTTCCCCTTTCTCTGCATCCTCACCAACATCTGTTGTTTCCTCTGTTATTAATTTTAGCCATCCTGACAACTCTGAGGTGATATCTCATTGTAGTTTGATTTGCATTTCTCTGATAAGTGACGTTGAGCCTCTTTTCATGTGTGTATTTAGCCATCTCTATGTCTTCTTTGGAGAAATGTCTATTTATGTCTTATGCCCATTTCTTAAATGGATTATTTGTTTTCTGGGTGCTGAGCTTGACAAGCTCTTTATAGATTTTGGATAGTAACCCTTTATATATATGTCATTTACAAATATCTTCTATTCTTTTGCTTCTCCTATATGTTTTAGTTTTATTGATAGTTTCCTTCACTGTGCAGAAGCTTTTTATTTTTTTTTAAAGATTTTATTTATTTGACAGAGAAACATAGCGAGAGAGTACAGCGAGAGAGGGAACACAAGCAGAGGGAATGGTAGCGGGAGAAGCAGGCTTCCCGAAGAGCAGGGAGCCCGATGCGGGGCTCGATCCCAGGACTCTGGGATCATGACCTGAGCTAAAGGCAGGCGCTTAATGACTGAGCCACCCAGGTGCCCCAGAAGCTTTTTATTTTGATGAAGTCCCAAAAGTTCATCTTTGCTTTAGTTTCCCTTGCCTCCAGAGATGTGTCTTCTTATGCCTTCAACACCCCATAGATTTATGCCACAGTACCTTTGCACTTGCTTTCCCCCCCTCTGTTAGAATGCTCACCCCCTACATCTTTCAGCTGCTGGCTCCATCTCACTTTGCAGGTCTCAGCTCAAGTGTCAGCTCAAAGAGGCTTTCCTTGAATACCCTTTCCCCCATTTTTCTTGATCTTAAAATGCCTTGCTCGATAACTTATTTGTATTGCAAATTGCAATTGTAGAATTAAGTTCCATTAGGACAGTGCCAGCATCTGTCTTGTTCACTGTTATATTTCCAGTGCTTAGCTTTTTCCTCTGTGCATAATAAGCAGATGCTCAACAAATACTTAGTGAGTCAAATGAATGGTGCCATGAGGCGTAACGGGTCATCAGGGAAGCTTCACAAAAGAGGTAATGTTTGACTTGAGGCTGAGGATGCTGTGTAAAATATAGGTTTCACATCAACCAGAGATGGTCAGAAGAGTGAGTTGAGGAAGATTTCCACCGATTTAAGTGAGCACATGGAAGTGTGACCATTTGTTAAAACAGAGAACAGAAGAGGGGCGCCTGGGTGGCTCAGTGGGTTAAAGCCTCTGCCTTCGGCTCGGGTCATGATCTCAGGGTCCTGGGATCGAGCCCCACGTCGGGCTCTCTGCTCAGCGGGGAACCTGCTTCCCCTCCCCCCACTCTCTGCCTGCCTCTCTTCCTACTTGTGATCTCTCTCCTCTCTGTCAAATAAATAAGTAAATAAAAATCTTTAAAACAAAAACAAAAACAAAAAACAGAGAACAGAAGATATTCCCAGACCTCCAAGAAAGTGATAACTTCAGTTTGGAGTAACATGAGTTTCTGATGCCTGTAGGACCCGCAGGTAGCGAAGTGCCAGGGACAGTTAATCAAAGGAGTTACATCTGTGTTGAAGTCAGAGATTTCTGCTTTTTACCTTGCAAAGCTACTATGAGAGTTGCCAGTGAACTACTCCAAAGCATGAGTCCTTCAGGGATTACTTTAATAAATAACTTCTTTTGCGGAGGGGGTGATTTTCAGCATATTTTGTGAAAATGACTGAAAATGTGCTGAAGTTTGACTCTAAAACATAAAGCTAGGCTTTTAAAAGCTTGAACCTTGTTTATCTCATTAATTTGTTTTGTAAAATCTTCCTTTTCATATATGTTCCAAAAATACAGTTCTGTCTCCTCTTAGGTCAGCGTAACTCAAGTTGAACCATCAAAATTCTTGATTGTTTGGACTCTCAAGGATGTGTTTATATATCGTCAGTTGAGGCTTTGTTCGTGTGTACCCTTAAATCCCTAGGGTAGGGGAGATGTTAAAGTAAATTGCAATTTATGAAAAGTGGACAAAAGGAATTCAGGACATGTAAGACTGCAAAATTATAAATTTGTTGGCAGAAGGAATGAAAAATTTCTGAACTTAGTAACCAGGGAAGAGTTACCACCCAGAGGATTTATGATAGAAAGAAATGTTCTCCCCTTGTCACACTCTTCCAGGAAAAAGCACTTACCCACCACTTTCCTGGGCTGTTGGTCCCTGTCTCCCATCTGAACTGGGAGGGCACCCATCTCCATGGGGGAGAAATCAATAGACTGGTAATCTGAACTTGAGGCTGTGAGGAAGAACCAACAGAACTCCAGGGGGATGAAAGGAGGAAGAGCAGGAGAGACAGAGGCTAAGAAGGCCTAGTAGATGAAGGCGGAGGAAGACCCAAGAAGAGAGGTTTCCAGATGTCTCCTGGGTGGATTCAGTATGTGGGAGGATAATACAGCACCGCCTTGCAACCCCCCCCACCCCCCCCACACCTGTGTTCTTGATTGTCTGCCCTAAGAGTTCTCTCTCTAGTGAAGAGCGGAGGTATTTTACCCCTTCAGCTCATCAGAGCATAGTTGAAGGATTGCAGCTGGATGCTTTAAGGCACTGACCTTTTGGCGCAAAATGAGGCAAAGTCATGCAGATGAAATCCTGGCCATTTTTCTTGGAACTGTCCTGATTTTAGCTTCTTAAAGTGCACATTCTCAGGATTCTCAAGGAAGTCTCGGGGGCCTTCCTAATCACAGTCAAATTCTCACTGTTTGATCATGATGCCTTTGAGGACCAACAAAAATAAAATGCTACACTATTTTGAAAAAATGATCAGGACACATTTTCCAACTGCAGCAAGGTGTTTAATTTAGAATGAAAGGGTTACATCTGAGGCCAAAGTGAACCTGAATTTATGAAATCTGTGAGCTTTCAAAAGGAACTGTGATCACAGTTAAGTGTGTAAATGAGTATGTGTGGAGCAGGGGAAGAGAATCTGGGTTTTTTGGTGGTGGTTTCTGACAGTATGTCATTACCAGTATTTGGTGGCGTAACTGGTATATAGTGTCATTTGAAACCATTTATAAAAGAAACTGATCACCTCGGAGGATCACAAGCTGTTTTAGGGACAGTTTAGGTGATTTTTTAAACAAACCGTTCTGCCTGAAGGACCATCTCATTTCTGTAAGACTTTCTGTGAGAAAGTCAGAGAAGCCACAGAGTATGGCCAAGAATTAGGGGAAGTCAACAAGGGAAGGGAAGATCCAGTGTCCACTGGATCTGGATATATTTCTAGGCCTCAGTGCACAGCAGGGGAGCAACACAAACATGATGGAGAAGAGAAGGGATTCTGGAGTCAGACTTCTGGATTCAAGTCCCAGCTCTGCTATTGACGCCGTGCTGAGCGCCTGGAGGGCGTAACCTCTCTCTGCCTCAATTTTTCATCTGTAAGGTGAAGGTGTCACAGAGTTGGTACAAGGGTTCTATGAGCTAACTGCCTGCGTGTGGATAGGGCTTGTTTCAGATGCTAGTTTCAGGGCAAAGGAGGGCTTCTGGCAAAAAGTACTGCAGTGTGGTCATGATTTAGACAGTCTAATTGGTGTTACTACCTGAGCTGGGATCCTAAGGGGCTCCCTTTGTTTTTTCTACCTGCTTCCCCATCGTGTGTGTGTGTGTGTGTGTGTGTGTGTGTGTGTGTGTAAAAAGTACGACAGACATGTGTGGTATTATCAGTTAAACCCAAGCACCTCCATTATTCTTTACATCTGTATTTCTGTGAATTCCAGGGGAATCTGATATCTGAAGCTTCTTTCCAGGGCTTACCTTCTTGAGTTTCTCCACAAGGAGAAGAGGTAAATTACTCCACCTTTTGAAAAGAAGCAATTCATCCTGAAGGCCAAGAGTCTTTGTCTTCCAATCCGCTGTTTGTCTCTTCGGTCACCTCCTGCCATCTCCACTGAGTGGTCCAGTGGGGAAGGTGCCCACACTAGATCCCTGGGGATCTCAGGCTCTCCTGAACCCTAGAGTCTGAGGATGGCAGTAATGGGGGCAGAACTTCGCTCAGCTCTTAAGGTGCTCAAGTTAATTTCAAAATTAGAGTTAGTATGTATAGAATGTGGTAAGCACAGTATCAGGGGATGTTTAAATCTAGGGACACTTTTTTGTTACTCCACCTCCTGAATGATAGGACAAGCACTACCTTCACATCATGTAATAATAAATAGTTTGCGAGTCTCTTAGAGTATTAATTCTGCATTTCTCTAGTGTTACAGAGAATACACATTGATTACTTTAATCACTTCTAAAATTGAGACTTTCCCATGGGGAAAAAAACATTCTTTGTTAAGGGTAATTAGCTAACACACACATACACACACATGGGTGCACACACACCGAGATTTTAAAATAATATCCTTTTACTTGTTTTGGAACAGCATTAACCACCAGTATTATTTTTAAAGTTTTGTAGCACTATTCAGATAACTTTTAAGGCAAGCAGAAGGCAAATTTTTAAATGTGTTTCATATGGTCTGTTTCGTGTGGTAGGATAATCTGGATAAGTCTTCCTTCAAGACATTCCTTCCATTTATCTCTTTGTTTCTGCAGCAGCTAGCTCATTCTTCACCTCTAGGAGGGCTAACTTGACTTTTCCAGGGATTTCTAATTATTTCCAGATGTTGGACAAAACACAAGCTTGAGGGCACCATGATTTTCAAAAGTTCCTCACCTCTTAACATTTGTCCTCGATCTTTTAAATGCTATGTTCATCACTATGTTTTATAGAGTGACATGGATTGTAAGTCGTCCTCAATTGACTTCTACGTTCATATTTCACATTTTGCTTAGTTTACACCTATTTTTCCTCCTTTCATTGCCAGTGTCCCCAGCGTCAGTGGCTTGGTTCTTGATGTTTTGTGTTCCTTCCTGAGACTTACTGAACTTTCAAATATGAAGGCATTTTCTGAACTGATTCTCGGTGTGGGTTTCTAAGTGGTGAGGGGAGAATTCTCATCTGTGCTGCCTTCACCAGCTGTGTAAATACAGCTGGAAACTTGCAAGAAGACAGGGGCGAGATTGTAAATAGGTTTCCTTATGTGTTTTGGAATGCTGTTCTGAGAACCATGGACCCTGAATTTTAGATGAGCCTCTACAACTCCAACTTTCATATTTATATTTAATGGAACTTTCTAGATGAGGACAAAGTTTTGTCCTTGGAGAATATATTACTTCTTTAGCTTCAAGATCTTTCTTGGACTTTCCATTTTTACAGTATCCTCAAACTCATAACAAACAGAAATATTACAAATCTTCTACCCTTCTGGATGTTTGGTGCAAGGAAGATCCATTACTTTGCTAAGGCTGCCATAATAAAGTACTACAGACTGGGTGGCTTAAACCAGGGCAATTTATTTTATCACAGTTCTAGAGATCAAGAGAGAAAGAAACTGATGGATGGCTGTCTTCTCCCTATGTCTTCCCATGGGCTTCCCTGTGTGTGACTGTGTCAGAATCTCCTCTTCCTACAGGGACACAAGTCACAGTAGATTAGGACCCACCCTCATGATTTCATTTTACCTTAATTACCTATTTAAAGACCCTATCTCATGGGGTGCCTGGGTGGCTCAGTGGGTTAAAGCCTCTGCTTTCCGCTCAGGTCATGATCTCGGGGTCCTGGGATCGAGCCCCACATCTCGGGGTCCTGGGATCGAGCCCCACATCGAGCCCCTGGGAGGGGGCTCTCTGCTCGGCAGGAGGCCTGCTTCTCCCTCTCTCTCTGCCTGCTTCTCTGCCTACTTGTGATCTCTCTCTGTGTGTCAAATAAATAAATAAAATCTTAAAAAAAAAATAAAATAAAGACCCTATCTCCAAATACACATTCTGAGGTACTGGGGTTATCACTTCAACATATGAATTTTGGAGGGGACACGAGTCAGCCCATCTTAGGAAGGAAGCACAAGGAAGAGGGAGATGGTGAGAAGGAACTTACTCAAGGTTTGCTGTTGGAACATCAGCTGTGTGGGTTCTACTCTCAGTAGGTATAAAACTGAACTCATTATCCCTCCCTTCTCCTCCCAAATCCATTCTTCTTCCCATATCTTCCATTTTAGGAAGGGGCATGAGCAGTCACAAAGTCAGAAATCTGGGATCATACTAGGCTCTTTTCTCCAGCTAATCTCGAGTGCTCTGTCAAGCCCACAAGGAACCCTGCAATTCTGCCTCCTTCCCTCTTCTCCTTTCCCATGGGCCATTCATGATTACTCATCTGCATTACTATAAATAGTCTCCTAATTGACCTCACTTCCTCAATTCTTCCCCTTCTCTCTCCCCAAATACATCCTCTGAATTGCTCAAAGAATAATCTTTCTAGGGAAAAAAAAAAAAATCTGTTCATGTCACTCTCAGATTAAATATCTTTGATAGTTGTATATTGCTTTAGGCATAGAACTTAAATTTCTTAGTTCCAGCATGCAGTATAATTCTTTCCTTTTAGTTTGACTGTTGAACTTAGGTCACATGCTTAGCTCTAGCCCATTATCAGCTGCCATCAATTTAATACACTGATGGGCTAAAACCATCAGGGTCTGTTCTTTGGGATCACTCTCCCTGGACTTAGGGACTGTATGGGGAAGGAGGAGGAAGACGAGGACAAATCAGGGTCTCATTAAGAAAGAGGAGGAGGAAAGAGACAATGGGTGTTAGGCAAGTCACCAGAAATGTCTACTACAGTCTGTTCCTTCATGGAATTTACAGTCTGGTGGTAAAGACAGAAAAAGCCAAGGTTACAGTAGTGTGATAAGGACAGTGGCAAACTCCGAGCCCAAAGACTCTTTTCTAAATCCAGCCAGAGGTTCAAAGCAAATTTCCCAGCAGAAGTGATATATAACCTAAATTTATGAAGCAAGAAACACACTGAGGAAAAGGAAAGGGCCATTCTGGCAGCAGGAACAGCAAGTGAAAAGGTCCAAGAGTCATGCTACAGAGTCACTCAGGCACTGAGCAGAGAGGGACAGGAGATGAGGCTCAGAGAAGACCTGTTGTGTAAGTTTTGTTGCATAAAGCTGCTTATAATTCGTATCGTTTGCGTGTGTGTAACCATAACTAAAGGCCACACGTAGTCTGCAGTTTCACGTAACATGGCACTCTGGTCCTCTGGTGTAAACCCCCGTTGAACAGTGAAGAAGGTTAAGTAAGTTCTCCAGGGTCACAGAGTGCTGGCTCTGACTACTTTACATACAGGCTTTTGCCCGGAGCTCAAACTCATGGTACTTGTTACCCCAAACCATGAATGACACAGACTGAAAATAAACACAACTGCAAGAATATATATTTGAGATGCATTACGTTAGAGAATGAAATACCTCAGGGAGGTTGAAGGAAAACCCTGTATCTCAAGCCTATCCTCATCTTGACCAAATCCTGGGCTAGGCAGTTCTGTGGCAACCATGCAAGGGACAGAACACAAGGGTGGGCTTCTGACCCAGGGTTCTTGTGTTCTGCTATCACCTGGCTGTCCCCGGGCACCGAGCGAATTCCTTAGCTCATGATCTATCCCTACCTCTACCCCAAATGTCCCTTTCCCCCTTCTTCAGTTTGCTGGCTTTTCTTCATTCTTTACAAATTCAGCTTAAGCGTGGCCTCCTTGAGAAAACTTCCTTTGCACCCCTGGTCTGATTGAGAAAGAAGCCTTTGTGCTCACAGTGCACCCAGCACAGTTGTCCTTATCACTCTGTGCTGTAGCTTTGGCTTTGGTCACTTCTCTACCCGCCCCCCGCCCCCCACCCTGCCCCAGACTGTAGATTCCATGAAGATAAGGACATTGCCCACTTCTTTTTCATCTTTCCTAGGGACACCTTGCTTTTGTTCAGGTCTCTGTCCCTCCCGCACACAGTCCTCATGACTCAGGGGAGGCCCCCTCTCCCATCTCAACAAATGGATCTGATTGTTTAAGACAATGGTTCTCAACTAGGGGCAACTTTGCCCCTTCGAGGAACATGTGACAATCTCTGGATACATATTTGGTTGTCACCACCAGGGTTTGCTACTGGCATCCAGTTGGTAGACGCCAGAGATGCCACCAAACATCCTACAAGAAACAGGACATCTCCCTTCCTCCACTCCACACCTTGGCCCCGTCAGAAAGTTATTCAGCCCCAGAAGTCAATAGCGCTGAGGTTGAGGCATCCTGTTGGAAGTCAGTGTTAGCGTCACTTTGCTTCCCGAATGGTCTAGGGATAAATATCTGCCCTAAGCTATCAATCAGACTGAATCGGAGGACTACTATTCCACGACTGGGATAGAATTGGTTGATGAAGCTAGAAAGTTGGATTCAGGTCACACCGTGGTGAGATCTGAGTGGAAGGCTGAAGTGTGGTCTTTCTCCTGTAATGGAGCAGGGGGTACTGTGATTAGAAAGGTATTTCAGGAGAGTGGGTCTGCCATACACCCTGCAGGACAGATGGGAGGGGTCAGAGCATGATAGCCAGGAGAGTCGGCAGACAGCTATTGCTACATTTCCTGAGTGAGGTGGCCTGGTGTGAGTTCCCTCATGTCCCTGGTGATTAGCACAGTCTCCTCTACCCAGAAGGACTCAAGAATGTTTCTTCGATAGTCAGATTGTAACCGTTTTCTGGAACACAGTAAATAGACTATGATTCTGACCCAGTGTTCCTATTTCTTAAAAAAACAAAACAAAACAAAACAAAAACTATGTCACCCGTATGTTTGTGGCTATAGCAAAGAAAAAATAACATAAGAAATCCCAAATTTCTCTGTATTTTTAAAGGGCATCTTAGTAACTTTTGCATAAATACTAACGTGTGTGTGTGTGTTTATAGAAGTAATTTTTGAACGTACCTTCCTGGGATAGATTTTTGGTTGATGTGGAAGTACAGTGCCTTCTAGGATTACTTTTGAGCTCCACTCTGAGGTCAAAGATTTCAATGTTGAGGTGACTTTGACCAGCCTTCTGGGGCTTCAGACCTACCAAAGTGGGAGTTTTTTCCTCTCCCACCACCTGACTCACTCCCCAGACAAGCTCCCTGGCAGGTGAACATTGGCTCTGAAGGCATTTAGGAGGTTGATGAGTTTTGTGTCTTCGCTTTGTTCCCAGTAATGGCTCCAAGGTAAGTTTTTTGCAGGAAAAATGTGATGTTTTAGATTAATTCAGGGACACTCCTAGCTGGTCCCTTATGCGTCACACTCACTGGCAGCTTAATAAGGATTTGCCTCGGCAGTGGCTTTTGTAGTGTGAAAGATCTATGGGCCTGGCAACAACTTTATAGGTAATTTATTCTTCAGAATTAAGAATGTAAAATATTGCTTTTTAAGATGTGCTATTTCTATACCCCAAAAAACCTTAAATCTAAAAAATAAAACCATCCATAAACATGTTTTTATAAATTCTCCCTCTTTGCACTCCCCTCATCTTTTCTGTTGTGGTGGGAAAACACTGATTTCAGTGATTATTAGTAAAATGTGAATGTAAATTTAGAAGAGGTTATGATCTTTTTATATCTTTCTTCTTGGCAAAGCAATTTAATTAAGAAATAATCTTCACCTCTAACGTCTGACATTTGCCATAAAATGATACTGTTTTGTTGGCAACACAACCAAGTTGTAGCAAAATTTTGAGCTGTTACGTTACTATGAAGATAGTCAGATTTTAAATAAGAACAATTAAAAAAAAAATCCGGAATGTAAAGCACTTCTTAAAAAAGCAATCTCCGATTTTAAAAAGTGTAATTTTAGTAGGGCAAAGAGCAGCGGTAACAGGCTAAATCCTTCAAGCAAAAAGGAGCAAGAGGGGGAGTGTGTCTCGTGCTGATCACACCAGGTGGCCGCGCCTGCCTGTCCGGGCTGCACGCGTGCGTGCCTGCCCGTGCACAAGCGTGTGCCCGTGTGCGCGCGCAGCCCCGGGGCCTCCGGGCCGGGCCTCCCGGGTGCTCCCGACCCCCGGCTTCCTGCGGACCGGGGCGGGCGCGCGGACCCGGCGGGGCTGCGGGCGGCGCGGGCCGTGCGCAAACGCGCGGCGCGGCTCTTTGTGTGTCGGTGTGCGGCTCGCGCGCCGGCGGGCACCATTTTCTGCTTCGCTCGGGACAGGCACTTAAAAGGGAAGGCGGCTGCTGCCCGTCGCCGTCCTCTTTCCCTCAGATGCCCTCTGCTGCAGGTTTATTATTACAGTACGGGCCGCGCCGCCTCTCTCCGCGGCCTGGCGGCCTGCCGGGCTGTGCTGCGCCCTGGCCGCCTTCACGCCTGGCGCGCCCCCAAACCGCCTCCTCCGCCTCCTTATTTGTCTGAAAAGCAACCGCACGTCGAGGCGGAGAAGGCCGCCCGGGGCGGGAGAGGCCGGGCCGGGGTGTGTGCGCGCGCCGCGCTCCGGGGCGGGGCCGGGGCGGCGCGCGGGTCTGCGGGGGCCCTTTGTCCCCCAGGGCGCCCCCCTCCGCGGGCGCAGTGGGGCGGCGCGGGGCGCGCGGGGTGCGGGGTGCCGGGGTGCGCGCGCGCTGGCCGCTCGCCGGTGGGGCCCCGAGTCGCCGATTCCTGCCGAGTAAGCAGTCTGGCTCCGCCGCGGCCGCACAGTGGCAGCAAGGCTGGGGCGCTGGCGCTGCGCCAGCCCCATCAGAATTAGCTCATTGTTCACTAGCACACTGGCAGCGGAGAGAGGGAAGAGAGAGGGAGAGACTGAGACTCTTAGAGAAAGAGACACACACACTCTTGGAGAGAGCGCGAGGCAGGGAGACCTTCCCCTCCTTCTTTTTCCACGGCTGCACTTCTTGGAAGTGAAGCCGGTTTGGGTTTTGTTTCCCTTCCCCCTCCTCTCTCCTCTTCCTCCACCCCTTTCCCCCCCCCCCCCCCCCCCCCCCCCCAGCTGTCTTTCTAGCATGATGCCCTTTTTCATCCACATTTGTGTTTCAGGTGTAGAGAGGAGAGAGTGAACAGGGAGCGGGGCTTTTGTCTGTAAGTATATGCTATTCCCATCCCCGGCCGGGAGCGCTGCTTTCTCTTTTGTGTCGATTTCTTGCCATTGCTCTTAGCTGGACCCTTCAACCCTGCAGAGTTCATGCTTCTTCCCTCTAAATTTTAAAAGAGCTGAAGTGTGTATCTTGAAGAAATATTGGTTATTTTGGTCCTGCTGCATTAAGGCTGGAATTTAACTTGGGCTTTTTTTTTCTTTCTTTTTTTTTTTTTTTAATGCACAAGTTAAGAGGGAGAATTCTTTTGGGAAGGGGTGGGGTTTTTTTGCTTGATGGTGTGGTTAATTTTTGTTCTTCTTGCTCATAAAGCATTGTTAGGAACTGTTTTTGTTTCTTTGCATTAGATGCACTTTGGTGCATGCCCCCCCCCCCCCCCATTAAATGAATTCGTGTCCCTCCATCTCTACACTTTATTACTCTCTGCGCTGCCGCCACCGCCGCGGGTCTTCTCAGACATTCGATCTTGCAACACTTTTTCTGCATTTTCTTATAAAGCAGTTGAACTTTGGGGGAGGGAAGGCTTAAAAAGAAATGACTGCTTTCTGCTCGATGATGAAAATAATCTGATTTGCATTTATGTGTATCTATGATAACATTATAGGAAAACTCTAAGAGCTTATGATACCCTCTTGGAGAACTTTTAGTTTCTCCATTCATCTTAATTTTTGTCATAACTTATGTTAACAAAAGAACCGTGTTCTGCTGACATAAAGGCTGAGAGGAAAATCACTGCAGCATATACATTAGTGTTTGTTTGGTATACAGACAAGGGCATAATGGTGTATATTCCTGACTCCCCACCCCCCCAATAGTTTTTTTTTTTTTTTCAAACACGGAAGGTTATGTAATGCAGTGCCATTTCCAAAAATATCCACTCTGAGGCATTACACTACACGGTGGAAGGCTGATTCCTATTCTGCTGTCTTGATTGCAAATATACTGCCAGTAGTATGTCTGGGAACAAAGAGCAGCCAGAAAACAATCTATTTTTATCCCTTGGTTCTACTTTTAAGTTGCTAAACCTTTGAACTCCTTCAATTTAAAGATGAACCAAACACTAAGAATAGCCCAGGACTCTGGAAAGCCAGGTACCAGGGATTCCTTTGTCCCCTATTTAATTAAGCCTATAGACCCTTGGAAAGCTCTCTCAGAAGCCCCAATGGTTACAGTAATTTGCATGTAACTTAACCACAGAAAATGGTTATTTGTAACATCTCAACAGACATTTTTCATTTGCTGACCTGTGGTGAGGGGATTTGTCTACTGTGTTTAAACATATTTTTCAGGTTGGTCTCCCTGGACTGAAGAGAGGGAGGGTGAAGGCCAAGACTGTCACGATTCTCAAAATGGTAAGAATGGGTCATCAGAGGAGATTCTCCGTAGATTCTTGTCAGTCTTTATTTCATATCAGCCACCCGCCTTCATCCTGCCTCAACCCCTTATTGTTCCTACCCCATTTGACCTTTAAAAGGGTCTCTCTGTCTGTGGCATGTGGGAGCTTTGCAGTACAGCAGTTTATATGAACTGGATGTGGTGAATTAGATCTTTTGATTTGATGATTAGATCTTTAGATTTGCAATTATTTTGAATAGAAAAGTGAAATTCCTCTTTCAGAAGCAAAGATTTATTTAACTTGAACAATGGAAACCGTTCTGTTCTTTAAGAAGAATGATGTGTTGTGACACGCAGAGAAGGGGGGCAGCAGTAGGTCGCAGACAAAGCAGTGGGTCCTAGTTTAGAGATAGCTAGAACTCACCCACGGAGTAGGAGTCTGTGTCCCGCTAACCAAACAGCCATAGTATCTGCTCGCCTTAAGAGCAATTTGATATTAATATACTCTTGTCTCTTGTAGCTCAAATGGCATTAGCATTGGTACTTTGTGTGGATTTGTAGCTTCACTTCTGAGAGGCATCTGCTCAGTTTTAGAAGTCAAGCATGCTGCCTCTAAAGGAAAGTATGACAATTTGAGACGAGTATGATCCATAGAGAGAGCAGTTTGATGTCTGATGACTGATTACAGAGCAGAAGAGATGAAATACACGTTAGAAATAGCTGAGTAAGTACATTGACCTCTTATGAAAAATGTCTTCCTTGGAAGTAAGGTTGGACTGCAAAAAAATAACAAATGTGCTGCAACTTTTCAGTTAAGTACAGCGTGTCCCACTGCAGATGTTTATACTCTATAAAACCCCTCTTTGCCACTTAGGATTTGTGATTTCCAAATTTAGTTTTAGGTTTCTTTTTTTTTTTTTTTTTTTAAACGAGGGTGGAATTTAATGAATCAAAATTGAATCTGATATACTTGATGTTTTCTTTGAGAACAACCCAAGTATAAGCTTCCAAGGAGAAGAATGAATCAGAGCAATTAAAGGAGCTCAGTTTGAATCCTATTCGCAAGTAAGCTTTATTTTTTGTGTGTGCCTCACCATCAGTTCAACAGGTGGGTGTCAAAGCCTCAAGGAAAATAGCTCTTGCTCAGACTCAGAGCATAGTGGCCAGATGAAGGGACTTGAGGTGGAAGGGCAAAAGGGATGAGCAGAAAATTAAACTGGTCCGGGGGTTTTGTGCAAACATTCCTAACTTCATACGAAATCCCTAATCAGTCATTGTCATAGAGCACTAGGATGGTAATGACATGAACGGCCGCAAAGTATCTTTCTTTTTCTTTTTACTGAGACTGGCCCATCAGCTTGTCTTGTAGCTCTTTATCTCGAATCTTAACCCTCTGTGTCTCCATAGGTAGATCGTGAAGGTTCATGTATATTGAATATGTCAAGTGACCAGTTTGGTTAAACATAAATTTGACCACTTACCCTTTCAGAATGAGCCCTATAGGTCACGCTCTGGGAGTAAATATCATGTTTCTGTGTTAGTGAGTGGAATGAGCTTCGTGAAAGGCCAGCGTGTGTGCCAAAGCCGAGAATGAAAGTTGGAACGATTTGAATGCAGAAGAGTAAATCTGAATTATTATTACATGTTGTTAATTTCTTACAGTTGTCCTTTATGTATGGTGGCAGAATGAGAAATCACAGTTTGTTGCTCTTGGAAGGATTTTACTCATGGAAAAATTCTCACAACTTTTTGGTGATCCTTTCATCAAGATGTCAGTCCCTTTTGGCACAAACCAACTGCCTGAAATGAAACCACCGACAGTTATTGTCTGTGGGTGATTCCAACTAACTTTCTAGCAATTTGCTTATTCCGGGGAGGGGAGGCCTGAGCTCTTAGAATTCTTTGCGTATGTTAATGTTAAAAAAATTTCCATTTTATTTAAAAAACTATTATTAGTGGCACCTCCTTTTCTCCTTTTTGGCAAAATGAAGTTATTTTCCTTCCTTGATTAAAACTGGAATTACTTTGCTGATCTCTGTGACTGACTTAAAGACTTAGCCTACGTACAACAGAAACTTTGGCTGGGGAGGCAGCAGCTCTAACACCTGGCCGTCTCTGGAAAATGGATGAACGTGCCTTTTCTGTTAAAAGTGTATTTCCAATTTACATAATTTAAAACACTAAAGAAGATCTAATTTCAATGTACTTAACTGGTTTAGGTAAGGGCTTATGCCAAATACAAATTTATAATCGGCTCATTTCAGGGTAAGAAATTACTGGTAGACCTCAGCATTTAAAACAGAGCAATTCAGTATCTAGACATTTTACATACCCTAAAATGATGATGTTCCATAACAATAATTTGAAGAAACTCAGGAATCCTAGATTGCCTTTGATTTATAAAAATAATAATAATAATAATAAAAATAAAATAACAACCACTTTGTTAACTCTCCCAGGCACTAATCACGTTGTATTCTGTGTAGGGGACTCTGAGCACAATTCTGGGGGGGGGGGGGGGGTGGCGGCACCGTTTATAAGATTACAACGTATTGTGTTGTACAACTCAGTACTGTTAAAAGATGTAATTTTGAATATAGTTTTCTGTGTCTTAGTTGACCAGACTGTTCTTTCACTAACCCATTCCCAAACTTTCTAGGTTACCTAGTAAATGTGCATTTTTCCAGTTGCCCTTTTTTAATTTTAATTTTTTGCAATTAACAAGATATTGTGAGTCTGCAGAGAGCATCCATATTACTCTAATTTATATTTGACCTTTTCCTAATTTGAATTTCTATGATATATTTTATATGGGCTTTTGGTATTTAGGTGTTTTATTTTTTATTTATTTTTTAAAAGATTTTATTTATTTATTAGAGAGAGTGAGAGAAAGCATGAGAGGAGGGGAGAAGGTCAGAGTGAGAAGCAGACTCCCCTGGAGCTGGGAGCCCGAGGTAGGACTCGATCCCAGGACACCGGAATTATGACCTGAGCCGAAGGCAGTTGCTTAACCAACTGAGCCACTGAGGTGCCCGTAGGTGTTTTATTTTAAAGGTACTTGCTTCAGGTATGTCAATGGGAAGAAAATACTTCAGAATGAGCAGATAATCTTAATGGATAGTTTGAAAAAAATGAATTATTTAATCCAGTGTCCAGGTTAAGTCCTGATTTTCAACATGACCACCCTCTGTGCAGTAAACTTGCCTTTGTGTACATGTGTGGATGGAATTCTAGTGGCCCACACATGGACTCATTATGTTTTAATAGAGATCTAGGAATTAGAACAATTTAAGTTTTCTCTAAGGCTGATGCTGAGCTTTTCAAAAAGATGAGTTGACTCTTATTGTACCGTTCATAGAGCTCTGCTTTTTGTATAGTCCATGAAGTGGCATTCATGGGTTTACAAGGAGACTCTTTCAATAATCTCTCCATTAACATAAGGTTTTCTTGTTTAAAGAGAAAGACAGAGATTGCGGAGGGATGAGGTCCTGTTGGTAGCTGTGCCCTTGGGCTTTGGAATGTAAATTTATAGGTTGATCCGAGGAGGGAAATTTCATATAGTGCTATCTTACACAAGGCCTTCCAGCACACTGCGAGGGGGAGATTGGGGATTGTTTGGGGAATTGGGACAGTAGGGATTTTCTATCCAGCTTTTTTTTTTTTTTTTTTTTTTAAGATTTTATTTATTTGACAGCGAGAAACACAGCGAGAGAGGGAACACAAGCAGAGGGAATGGTAGAGGGAGAAGCAGGCTTCCCGCAGAGCGGAGAGCCTGATGCGGGGCTCGATCCCAGGCCCCCGGGATCTGACCTGGACCGAAGGCAGACGCTTAACGACTGAGCCATCCAGGCGCCCCTTCTATCCAGCTTTAACAAACCCCAGTCCAGCTTCCTCTTGAGTTATATACATAATTCAGGCAGGAGAAGGCATTTGAGCAGAAACCTTGGAATAAACAGCTACTCAGAGTGTCAGTCTATTTTAAACTGATAGAATTCCTAAAAACTTGTATGTAAAGCAGATCATCGTAAGTACATTAAAGAAATTCACTTTATTTTAAATCTTAAAATGAATACCTCTAAAGTAGAAAACACACTTCTGAAATGTGAATACTTCAGAACAATACAATAAAATATGAGTACTTCACTAAATTAGAAGAGGGACCTCTAGATGATGAGTGTTATACATTAAGCATTCATCCACCTTGGACTGACTGGGGAGTCTTGGGGTGAACTACTAGCTTCCTTGGTCTGGCACATTTTTTTTTTTCTTAGTGGTATTTCTGGCTGAAAAGTCTTTTAAGGTCTTATCCTCACAGCCAAAGTAAAATGGAGTATTGATACAGTTATTGGAATAATTGTGCCTAAAACAAAGCAAAAAACTTGATTTCCTGATTCATCTTGGTTATTCAAAATGTTGCTAGAGTGATAGCAGAGTGGGAAGAACTTGCCTAAATAATCTGTGTAATTCCTTTGTTATACAGGCAAAGACTAGGGATAAGGAAATCTTACCAGCAAATCCAGTTTGAATATACCAGAGGAAAATGTATTGAATGTACTTGGACTAGGTCATCTTGGTTGATTAAGATATATTAAAAGATTCCAATTTTAAGCTTCTCCTTTGCTTTAAACTGGAAAACAGATTAACCATAAATCTTAGCCCACATCTGTAGAAATTATGGTTGCTAAAAATACCATTTATCGGTTCTAAATTTATCTGAAATGGATATTTCTAGACATATTTTGCAGGTAGGGACAGCTTCAAGGATTTCTGTCTCGGTGGTTTAAAAAATAGCAGTGACCCTGAAATTGATCTGCTAGTGCATGACAAGTATTAGCAGCTCTAACGGCTTGGGATTTAAGCATTAACATGGCTCTCAACTAAATTCTAAATATCAATTCAGTTATTAGTAGCAATGACATGGTATTAACCTGGGTGTGACACCAGATTATATTCTCATGCATTATTTGTTGGTTGGGTCATATTCATTTCTTCTATTGACCAAATAAATTATAGGATCCCAGAGGGTTTATAAACTTCATACGCAGTGCTTAATAAAGCCTTAAATACATGTTAGAAACTCAATAAATATTGGGTTGGACTTGTAAAAATTCACCCTTAATGACTGAATCATGTTTAGTTTTGGTGATCTGGAAGTCATTTGTATCCTTACCTTCTTCTACGAGCTGGGAAGTTGAAGTGAATGTAATTTTAGTTTTCACAGTAAATTATTTCCCATGATTTATTAACAAGAGACAAAATTTGTGGTTAGGCTGTAAAGCCACTTGCCAAAAGAGTGCTTGCAGTTGTTCCCGCTGACCAGCTTTTAGAGCCACGCTCCGATCAACCTGGTGATGTGCTGGGCTCGATCCAGCTGTGGTGCTCAAAGTTTACAGCAGCTTTGCCTGTAGCCATAAGAACCCCCTCTGGAATCCAGGAGGAGCTCTGACCCCCAGCACTGGAACTTTAAAGCCCTCGCTTATTTCTAGTATAATCTGATTCTGTGATATTATGAAAATGACCCTGAGAACACAAAGGGGCCATGACTGACAGTAGTGAAGAGAATGAGAGGAGTTAGTGGTAGGATCATGCATCTGTTCCCATGCCAAATGAGCAAGTATTTTCTGAGCATTTTATCTGTGCTTGCTTCTTTCGGGTGACGGAAGATGTACTCTTGGCCTCTGCCCTCAGTCAACCTGTATTTTAGTTGTGGAAGGAAGACTAATGTGTGCAACAAATTTATTTAATGTCAGGCGGTATAATCTAGTTCTAAACTGTAAGATGCAGAAGAATGATGTTACTGAGCCCTGGGGAATGGGGATGGTAGGGGAAACAGTTTTTTGAAGGAGGTAGAAATTAAGCTAGACCCAGAGATGGCAAATATGCACGCCTCCACTGACTCCTACTACCCCGGCGACAGACCGGCCGATCAAGCCTCGTACTCAGTCTCATTATTCAGCCTGAGGGTAGAGTTCAGTCATAAGTGACTGGAGTTGGCATTATTCGAAACCTAGAAGTGGACTGTTGGCTCCTTGAGAGCAGGTAGCATGTCTTCCTAAGTTTTTTATCCCTAAGGCTTAACACTTGTCCCTAATAATTATTAAGTGAATGAAGAATTTAAAAATATTTGGATGGATTTAGATGAGAAAGATAATTCCAGATAAAAGGACTGCATCTGAAAGATACGCTTGCAAGAGTAAGCATAGTGAATTTTTATAGAGTGGGGACTGTCTTCCTTCCTATTTAGGGCCTCTGTGTTGTCAAGGACAGACCTCACCAAGTAGACCTAGAGGTCAGGACTTGATGTGCTAAGTCAGAGGAAGCCACAGAGCCGGCATCATAGAGATGGCCTGGGTTCCAAGCTGTTGGGTTCTTTGCCTTTGGACTGTGCCCAGTAGAAAAGATGACAGACTTACAGATACTTCTGGTTAGATGTCAGCTTATTGTGTTGCTGCCCCTCACTGTCCTTGGCTGGGGTTGAGCAGTGGAGAGAAGGAAGGCCCCTCGCTGCAAGGAACTGGGAAGGAATAAGGGAGCACAGCTAGCCTCTTTCTCTCGAGAAGGTGGCAGCACTTCCGCTGGCAAATTCCAGCTTCTCTGTCATTGTCCATGTGGCCAGAGGGGGTGTTGCTGCCGTGCCAGCAACACACTTCCTTCTGTGAGACTAACTGGGTGTAGCCATGTGCTAATCAGCTGCAACCACATGGGCCCAGTTGGTTCTCTCTCTCCACTTCTTCCCGATTGGCCAGACATACTTACTCAAAATTCAAGCCAACGCTGACATCATCATCATAAAATTGTTTATAGTTTGAGGCCTGCAGGCTGTTACTAAGTTAGTCAGTAGTCTAGTGACCATTTGAAGGATATCTCATCACATGACAAACAAAAGTTGGGCATAACCAAACTGAGAAGGACTTTCCTGGAATTTCTTCTGGATATAGCACAGACTCCTAGCTTAGAACACATTAGCCTCGAGATTTTCAAAGTGAGGTGATTCCACTAGCTCTTTTAATCCCTTCAGATGCCGCTGGACTTACCCGATTCTCTTGGTAAAAGTAACATAGGTAAGCATGGTTCCTGGAATACTTTATGCCTCCTCTGACCTCATACTTCCAAATAATTTATTATTTAATTTCTGTGTTTAGACCTTCATAAGTTTAATTTCTGTGACTGGGCAGCCATGCCAAGAACTATGTAAACGAATCTTCTATTTCTAACCACAGTGGAATATATTTTCTAGAGGGACCAGCCGCTTGTTACTCTAAACATACCCCAGAGGTCCCTCCTGTGTCTGTCTACTCAGTCCTAGAAAGAATGTTCCTTCTGACAAAATAAATCCATTCTTCGAGACAGACTTTAAATGACAGCTTCTCTGTGGAACTCAGCCCTGCACGTCCAGCAGGAGTGATCTCATGCTTCTCTGTACAAGCGTCACACTTGCAACATTCTACTCGTTGGCTGGCTTATTTCTGCCAATCTGTTCTTCTACCCTCCAAGACTGGAAACTCAAAACAAGAACACTGACCCCTGGTAAATGAGCATCATCCCTCTTTTGGTAGCTGCTGAGGCTGTGATGCCTTGGTTTTGCTTTGTTTTTTCTTTTCCTCTACAGTCAGGATGGTGAATTCAGATGTGGGAAAGTTTCGTCACTGAGAGGGAACTCTAGAACAGCTAGTGAAGTTGACTGGCATTCTCTTTCCACAAAGTAGAAGGAAGCCCTAACTTTCATTGACATGTTCTATTGGGACCTTGGAACAGATCCCATGATGTCTCTGAACCAATCTGATCGCTGCTTCAGTACCTGTCCAGGAACTGGCACATCCTTAGTGATTAATAAATGTCTATGGAATAAATGAATGAGTCCGTAGTTGTGGGTACGTAGAGATCTGTTATTTCTGGGCTGAACCAGGTGGCTCACCTTGAGATTTATAGCTAGTAACTGCCCAGTGCTTTATAGAATTGTGACAGCTCAGGTTATAAAACTTATGGCCCAGGAAATGAGATGAGCATGGACAGATTCTGAATTGACTACTGAAAAGCCCCCTTCCTCGATCATTAAAGGAGGCTCAGTGACGGGGAGGTAGGGGGATAGTGATACGAAACGTAAGCACACTACAGAAACGCTCCCTTCTCGTACACGTCTTTCAACACAGGAGGTCCTGAGAGCCCAAAAAGTTCACTTGGAACGGTCTGCTAAAAGAGAAATCTCTTTCTGGGCTAGAGTCACACGTCCCCTCCAAAACACAGGCAGTGTGGTGCCGCTCCTTTCAGGCTAATACTGTTTCCCCAGCGGTTCCACGCGTGGTGTGCCAGCAGCCCGACTAAGGCAGTAATGACCGCAGAGTGTCACCAGCTCTGGTGCACAAGGGGACAAAATCTTTGTAAATAAACTCATTGCCTGTTACTACCCGAGAGTGCTTTCTAAGCATCATGGCTTAAAAAGTGTTAGGATTATCTAGCTGGAAATATTCTTAGACCCTCTGTTGGAGACCGCGCTTGTTCAACATCCATCCTTACTTTTGTGGACTAAAATACCAACGTGACTCGTGTCTGAAAAGGAGAAAGAGAAGATACATGAGAGAATGTGGCCAATGAAAGGAAGGTCTGTTTGGCCTGTTGAAGCTGAAATTGGGAACCAGAGCCACTGATTGGAAAGAAAGGGAGAATAGCTGAGTAGTTGTTGCCAGTAAGACTCATACCAGTAAGTGATTAAACAAGAGGGAGACTGATAATGTGCAGAAGTTTGGTGTGGTCACCCAGTTCTAGCTCCTCTCCCTTCTCCACTCCAGCCGGTACTCAGATGACCATCACACACCACTGTCCTTTGATTACTAGGGCAGGTAACAGCCTTCCTGTCTGAACTGTGTTTGATACAATTCCAGCAGGGAAAAGTACTACAGTCCAGTGGCTGAACAGAGAAATCTACAAAAGTTGTTGTTTTAAAGTGGGTCCAGGCATTTTGAGGACGCTTTTGTTGGACAAAGTCAGTGTCAGGTATGGAGCCCGTCCTTGAACAGGAAAGGGGAGAGATTAGGAGAAGATACTGCATCTTTGGCGCCAACATTCAGAACTGTCAAGGAAAAGGTAGAGTGAGTAGGTTAGCTGGATGAAACTTACGAAGATATTAATAAACATGACCCAAGTAAGGGATTGTCATTATGTGCTTTTCCAAGAACCAAGAAGTATTGTTTGATGCCCTTCATCAAGTGATTGTAGTGAAAGTTTCCCAGAAGGCTTATTGGGACCACAGTCTGGAAGTCTGCTCTTGTTTTGCCAGGCAGTTGCTGAATCTTAGTGTTTCAATGTGCCATGTGGGTTTGGCAGCACATGGTTGAATACTTAGCCTGGTGCCTCCTGCGTTATGGGGACTCAGTGAATCCTGGCAGAAAGGATGAAGAGTGTGCAGGGAATGGAACCACTCTTTGAAGCATGCACGATCAGGGACTTCCAGTTGTACGGTTCAGAGAATTCAAATTTGAAAAGATGACTTAATTATAAGCCCAGTCCTCTCCTGGATAGACATCCCAGGATTTGGTGGCTTCATTCTGAGAAAAACTTTTTTGGAAAAAATGTGTTTGCTACCTTGGCATTTGCAGCCCGAACTAATGGGATGTACTCTTGATAAGATGTTCATTCTATAGGATTAAAAGCTACCTATCACATATTCAAGACCTCACAGAAAGCAGGTATGTAGTACATAATTTCTGATTAATTGGCTGGATGATTGAGATTATATGCCCAACCAATTCAGTTACTCCAGCATCGACAATTCTGCCCACATCTTCTCTGAGTCCTCCTCCTTTACATAACTGTGATCCTTAATTACCTGGATTTGACTGTTTCAAGCCTGGATGCTGTGGACCGTAACTGAGTCTCCATTTCATGCTGCCCTGTGGAGACTTGGGTCTAATTATATATCAGGAAATGCCCCCAGCCCTTGGATATTTTGCTCACTTCTTGTAATAGAATCTTAAATTGTTCTGATCTTGTTATCAAGGCCTGGAAGCCAGGTCTCCACATCTTTTCATCTTTATTAAGCATATTCCTTTTCCTTTTTTTTTTAATGAAGACTGCTTTTTAAACTTTAATTTTATCATATGAAGCTTAACCGTCTACACTGTCACAATCAATTCAATCAGAAATTCAATTAAACTTGTTCTTTGGCATCATAGAAACAATTCATCTGATTATTAATGCAAGTTTTTACTAAATTGATCAGCTGCTCTTACGTCGCTCAGAGAAAGCCAGAGGGGCGCCATATCTTTCAGTGTGATTGAATACAGTACTCCACATGTAATCGGAGGATCAAATGCTACGTACCTTGTTAATTGTTATTTAGTACCTTCATGATGGTAATAACTTGTAATTGGCTTGTTAGCCCATCTCTATTTTTTCATTTTTCTGTCTTAGAACTATCTGCATTTCTACATTAATTAAAAGTTTCCAAATGGAATGAGGTTAAATTTGTTTTTCTTTCTGAATTCTTGGTAGTTGATACACTCTCTCTGGGCTAATATGTGTTTATTTTCTTCCTCAACTGGGATCACTTTATATTCTTATGTAGTAGAACTGACTCTTGAACAGCACAGGTTTGAACTGCCCTGGTCCCCTTATATGGAGATTTTTTTTTTTATAAATACAATATAGTACTCTCAGTGTATTTTGCTTTATGATTTTCTTAGTAACATTTCCTTTTCTCAGGCTTTATTGTGAGAATACAGTATATAATATATATGACGTACGAAAGACGTTAATTGACTCTCACTGGTAAGGCTTCTGGTCAACACTAGGCTATTAATAGTTAGGTTTGGGGGGAGTCCGCAGTTATACACAGATCTTTGTGCAGGGCCTTGGAACCCCTAACCCCCATGTTTTTAAAGGGTCAACTATATATATGCTTGTATATTTGAAGATCATTGATAAAGATAAAATTTTAATTCTCCTTTAAGCAGTTTGTTTTTAAATGGAAATGTTGAAAAGCAAAGTTACAGTGAACATGATTCCAAATATATGTGATGAAGGAAAGCTATTCTGGATTTGACTGTGCATCGCTAGGCCATCTGAGAAGTTGTCCGGGAGTTCATTTGGGGGTCATATTAAAGCAATTTGGTTTCTCAGCAAATGCCCTTTGTAATTAGCTGCAATGATTGCTAGATACTTTTGTTCTACATATTTCCTTCCAGGGAAAACTGAAAAAAGACAAAATTGTGATGACCAGTGTAGCTTGGGTTTTGCCAGATCCAATGTCTTAATGTAAGCAAGCCAGAGTTGCTGCTCTAACAATCCCTCAAGGATTCTAGTGACACATGGCTGCTGAGAGCAACCCCTCTCTGCCCTCAAGCTGGGCTAACTGGTTTGTAGGTAAGTTGTTTCTGAAGGGCAGCCAGTTATCAGAAACACACGCAGCAGAGCCGCAAATATTTTTGAAAAAACTCTTGATAATAGTAGGTGTCAGAAAGTCATCACTAGGCCAGAAAGCAGAGATGCTCAGCACCTGCAGTACTTGGGGGGTGGAAAACGGGCCCTGGCTCTCAGGGGAGCTCACGGAGGCGCTCCAGGTGGCTCTGGGGAAGTGGGGACAAGGGCCATGTTGACAGTATTCCGTGAGAAGAGAGGCTGGGTTATGCGACCTCAGGCAGGCTCCTGGATTGCTCTCCCTTAGTATTCTCATCTGTAAAACAGGGAGGATGATGGTAATGACACCCGGCCCAGATCCATTTGTGTGCCCAATGCCATTGCCAGTACTTTGTTGATGCATTTCATCCTTGGGGCCCCACAGGTGCTCTGTGAGGCTTCAATCAGTGCACCTGGGAAACATGCCTAAAAACATAACGAACCCACAGGTGCGTTTCCACCAAAAACCACAGGTCCCCAAATTTACATGCTCTGCCTGTGTGAGTTCCAACAACTCCTATCTACTCCTTATAGTCTTCTTCCTTTGGAGAAGTAGAGTTTTGATGACTGGGTTACAATGGAAGAAAGACTGGGGGAAAAACAAGAACTTGAGGTCTAGGTATTCTGTTGTTGGAGGATGCTGCTGGCCCTGGGGAGGAAGGCCTGAGTTTCCAATACCACCCTTTTCGTGTCAATGAGAATAGAAGTGAGGGAATGCAGCCTCCTACTTTGGCCTGCCTTCTGCATTTATCTTCATGCTCTGGAGATACTTGATTCTTCGGTGACTCCCAGCCCTGGGACACCGTATCAGTTTGGGCTGGTGGCTGCCCCTTTGGATCTTCTTTGCTTCCCACAGAACTGCCTGAGCCCTCATCAGAGAGAAGCCTCCTGAGTGAGACCATGCCCACCCTCCTCTCCTATTACCAATCCCCGTCACCCAAGGCCCTCCAGTGGGGTTGAATATCCAGATGATGCAAAGGGGCACAACCATCCTAATCTTACTCTCTTCCTTTTATTTTTTTGCCTGTTTTCATAGGGAAGCCTCCCATGGCCTTTGTGTGACCTGAGCACTTAACACCATGAGGATACAGATCTGGCTATGTTTTTCCTTTTTTTTTTTTTTTTTTAAGCCAAACTTTTAATAAGGTAATCAGCTAGCATCTGATTGAAACCAATTTTAATTACATCCTCTTGCGATAGAAATGACTTTCCCTCCAAATCTGGTGATCTTGTTATGGTGATGTTTGTTGTTGAAGAGACAGCAGTGTTTAAATGACCACAGCAGGGTGGGAGGCGCCTGGAGCATTAAAATGACTTTTGCTCGGTGGTGGGGGTGGGGGTGGTGGTCTGCAGCTGCCAGCAGGAGAGGTGCAGCACGCCGACGGAGGAAGCGAACAGTCTCTGGGAATGTGCGCGTTGGGACAAAATGCACTTTCTGGAAAGCTCGGTCTTGAACCCGTCAGCCAGGGGAATGCTTTGATATGCCCACAAACTCCTCAAAGGCAACTGGCTATCTCGTCCACCACCCAGACCAAGATAAATCCCGAATCCTTATGCCTAGATAAAAACAAAACAAAAACCTTACTACCTTTTGATTGACGACTTTAACAAACTGATATTGGAGGACTTTTTCTTCTATGTTGGTGAAAATTTTCCTAAGATTTTAATGAGTAGCACATACTTTAGGACAAGAGGAGAGAAAAAATGGCATTCTTGGTGAGCAGAAATCAGACTTATATCTTAGTTATCTGAAGGTGAAACCTAGCATACCTAAAATTATTTAAACCAGCTAATAAAAGCAAATCTAGATGTTTCCTATTAACCTTGGAATGTGCTTGGAAGAAGTCCTGCTAACTCCCGACGTCTGCTATTGGAAAGCATGTGGGCAGCATTACCCTCGTATGTGGCAGAGATTTTTGTTCAGAAATTCACAAGCACAGTTTGTTGTATGGGCACAATGTAGTTTTCTTCTTTCTCTATCTCTCCCCTCCTTCCTACTTCCCTTTCCTTTCTCTTCTTTCACCTTAAAAGTAGGAGAAGCCTTGCAATATGTTGTGTTTCTAGTTTCTTAATTACAAGTGAAAACCAAGTTCTATTAGGGAATAAGGTGGTCCAGACTTGGAAATTCAATGTGTTAAGTAAATATTTACTCTGGTTCCACTCCAGGGAGGTAAAAGATTTTATTAACATATTTGTTGAGGTCATGGGGGCAAGGAAAATCTTATGCTGTGCTTAAATGCCTGAGGGGCCTTTTTTTTTTTCCTGCTGCTAGTTAACAAAAGCCAGTATTTGTGTTTTTTTGCTGAAAAGAGCAAAATATCTTGTTTTGTGGCCTTTACTCTCTTATTGTTCATTCACAAACTGCTTAATCTCAAACCAGAGCTTTAAAAAGCTGCTTTATTTTTTTCCCTTTGTTTGGAAAATCTCTTCTTAGATATCCCTTATGAGATTTGTTTCCAAGCTTGGTTCTTGTACTTTTTCTTCTGGTTTACTTAGGGCTGTTATCAGCTGTTTGTACTTTGTTTTGTCTTCATTGCCGAAAAGAAAAATCGTCCGTTAAAAGTCAAGATTTTGAAGTGTTCAACCTCATTCCTTGAGTCCGGTCCACAGTTTGGCTCTGATTACTGTACCAGGCTGACCTCCAGCCCAGGGGAGGGTGCCTTGGCAGAAATCTGAGAATTCCTCGATCAGTAACTCCCTTTTTTGGATTTATGGAGTCTTTAGGTGGATTGCTTTGTGCTCAGTCTGTTCCTTTTGGAAAGGAACGAGGCTGGGGCAGGAGGAGGAGTATGTGCCACGCACGTGTCCACAGCCGACTGTGTCCACCAGCTGCGGCCGCACCCTGCCTTGAACCAGGCACCACCAAAGCCCTGACACATCACCTAACAGTCTCAGAGAGTGGTGGAAAAAGCAAGGCTGGATAATGGTGTTAACCTCTTGTGGCTTGCTCCTGACTCGATTCATTGCTCCTCCTGAAAGTCTTTGCTATTATTCTTAGAAATCAAATTTTTAAAGACTCGGCAGCCAAACCAGCAGCATATTATACTGTGGAACAGAGTGACTGGGAAAGCTCTTTGTGCTGACGATTAATTTCACATGTAAACACTTTCATTTTGTTGCCAGCGAGGAGATTTCCTTTTCCTTTCTCTGCCTCCTTGAAATCTAGAAATAAAATTCCACAGCTGTCAGGTTCCCACATATTCATCAGCGGCCTCTAAAGATGGCTTCACCATGAGCAGAGTGAATTTAAAGGATTTTACTATTAAACTCAACACAGCTTGCTTCAGACACCCCAACCCACAAAGTAAAGAACTACCAATCTTTGGCTCGCCTGACAGGTGATGTTGGCAGGAACATACTGTGATGTGTGTTAATAAAAGGTGGCCATTTTCGGTGCCCATAGTGGACCTGTGCACCCGAAGCAAAGCGAAGGCCAGTGGGCTTAAGCAGTTAGTGAGATACCATCATCCTCTTCCTTGAACCACAGTCCTCTCCCCTCCCCCCATTTCTATAGGTTAAGAACTTGTGAGGCCATGGAAAAGCTGAGAGTGTCAGCAGGTGTAATTGAGCAGCGCCCTAAAAGGCCCGGGTCTCCTTCCCAGCGGGAGGGCATTTACAGCTGAGCGCAAAGCTCCGTAAGGGCTTCTCTGTGATGACCCGTTGTTACTGCAGCCGGCGCGTGCGTGCGTGCGTGCGGATGTACTTCGGTGGCTGCTTGTTTCATTGAGTTCCCAAACCAGAATGTTTGCCAACTCAGGCACCAAGTGACACTTGCTCTGCTTTCCAGAATGGGCAGAGGTTACATACATTATCTGCATGGCCCAGGGTTCCTGTATTTTTATCTTTTTTGTCTTCTGGTGGCAGTGCATTTCCTCAGCGGTGTGCCCCAGCTCCAGGCAGCACTCGCAGGGTTAGGTAGACTGCTAAGACTAGGTCTCTAGAGAGAGAGCTTGGTGCATCATCTTTTGGCACCATCTAATCTTTGATGTAATGCTGTTCAGAGAAAATGATCCTTGTAACTCATTTATGGTTTCAGTTTACATTCTGCCCTCTCACATGGCCAGCAACACCTGTGAGCAGAGTAGCTTTAGAGGGAGATTCTTAATAGCACCACTTCAAAGGGTATTTGCAGAAATGAAGTACATGTATATGCATATAAATTCTCCTTGTAATACAGTACCAGCTTTCATGACCTCCCAGCCAATTAGGCGGAATAGAACATGTACACATGCAGACACACACACATACACACTGTTTAATTGGCAGAGAGATTATGAAATATGCTCCTTTGCTGTTAGAAGAATTAATTATGTAGGTTGGACACCTGCTGCCCTGCTCTGTTTTCCTAATTGCAGGGGGTGGGCACCTGTCCTTGTTAAGTCATAAAAGGGCCATGTGTGTCCATTCCTTAAGCACATAGAACTCCACCAAGGACAGAAAATAATATAATTATGGTCATTAACAACCAAGCCATGCAGCATCTTCATGGCAGGCTTCTGAGAAGGTATGTTACCCAGTTAAGTAAGCAGTGTATATATGTGTGTTTAGGCTCTGAAGAAAGCCACGGCCCTGCCTTTGGGGATCATGCTCCTTTAACAGTCTCTTCCGAGAGCTCTTGATAAAGACAGTAAATGATCGGAGAAAAAATATCAATTCATTTCATTTAGTTCCCAAACCGGAGTGTTTGCCAGCTTAGGCACCAACTGACAATTACTCTGCTTTCCAGAGAAAAATACAGATAGAAACAGGTTATAAACAGATACAATTCAGATTTTATATGCTGCTTAAAAGTGACAGAAGACATGTCAATTTGTTAGATTCTGTGTGTGGACCATACTATTGGGAAACATTCTGCAAGTGTTTAAATGAAGCACTTAGAAGAGGTTTCAAAAAAGAATTTAAGTGATAATCCAGTTTGCACAGTTTTAGGACCTTGCACGAGGGGCCTCTGATTTCCCCCACATTTTATTTTTCTAATTTGGATACCAAGTAGTAGTTATTGGCAAGCTAATTACCTTATGGACTTAAAAAAAGAAAGTTATTTTTCATAATGCATTATCCGGAAAGTAAAACAAGCCAAGAAAGAAAGAGATTTACAAAGGCGAAACCATAAGCATTTAATTCTCAACTTGTAGGATAGATCATTGAAACTTAAATACCCAGGGTGCCTGGGTGGCTCAGAGGGTTAAAGCCTCTGTGATCTCTCTCTCTCTCTCTCTGTCAAATAAAAATAAATAAAATCTTAAAAAAAAAAAAACAAACTTAAAAAAAGAAACTTAAATACCCAACCATCACATACATGGAAGAGAATCAGTAAGAAAGAGCAAATTTTCACCATAAAACTGTATTAAAATATATAGTGGGTTTAAATCTATTTAATAAAAGCAGAAAATTGGTTTTACCTAAGAGCTGCTCATGGGTATCTGAACACATATCTATCATTATTAGCGTGCTTAAGCCAGTGTGGTTCGTTTTGTCAGTTCTGTTGTTTTTAAACTTAGCTGTCAGTGAAATAATGCAGCACTGTAAAAAAAAAAAAAAAGCATTAATATATTCAGTGACAAGCATATAACGCTTAGCCTTTCCCAGAATTCAAGCAAAACACTTGCATGTTCTTCAATTTAAAACACAGTTTCCTTCCCACTGTATTTTCTCACTCATGTTTTCTTCATTGTTGAGGATATAGCTTGTTTCTGTGATTCCTAACATCTAGAAAAACAATATTCCTGGGGCTTCTGAGGATTGTACTTGAACAAGAGCAAACGATTATTTTGTATGTGGAAGACAGTTTTAAAAGAATATGTATCTCCTTGTTAAAAGAACACAATCTTCTATTGTGAAGATTAAGGCAAACTCTGGTTTGCTTGTGTAACAGAAGAGTAGTTTTGAGGTAGCACTGTGAGTGTTATCTGGAACACTGACATTGCTGAGATGCATGTCACCACCACCAATAGAGAACTCAATGAAGTTTAAAAAAGAAACAGTTGGGGCGCCTGGGTGGCTCAGTGGGTTAAAGCCTCTGCCTTCGGCTCAGGTCATGATCTCAGGGTCCTGGGATCGAGCCTCGCATTGGGCTCTCTGCTCAGCAGGGAGCCTGCTTCCCCCTCTCTCTGCCTGCGTTTCTGCCTACGTGTGATCTCTCGCTCTCTCTCTGTCAAGATAAATAAAATCTTTAAAAATAATAAAAAATAAAAAAGAAACAGTTAATTAAGTTGGTCTTCATAGGGAACACAACCTTGAATCCAGAAAATGGAATGAATTGGAGTAAGTTTAAGCCATGTGTCCACCTTTGGAGCATCAGTTGACTAGTATCAAAATGAATGAACAAGTTTAGGATCTGAGCAAGAACAGGTGGACCTTAGGAAGACAGATCAACTTCTGTTTTCTGATCCATGTATGATCAGTACTCAAAAACCCCAATCCAAAAAAAAAAAACCCACCAATCCTGGGGCCACTGGCAGCTCCTGATATTCTGAACTGAGGCAAAAGACAGGGTAGAGCAGCCATGTGGCTGCATCTGTGCTACTACTTGGATGGCCACCGAGAGCTGCAGCGAAACCTCCTGGCCATAGGGCGCTTTCCCATGTGGAGCTCATGACGCCCGGACCCTCACCCACTGTCTTCTCTGGCTTGCATCTGCTAGCCATCACAAGCCCTCCCAGATTGGCTCACCGATACCCCCATTTCGTCTCTTGATGGCACTGGAGGATTTGCTGAATGTTGGTTTTGTTTTGTTTTTAGTCTGTTGATACATGTCCCAACAGCTATTATATTTGACATAACCTATACATTTTTTTTTAATTGCACTTATAGCACACTATTAACTTGCTAGGGTTGTCACAACAAAGTACCACTGATTGGGTGGCTTAAGCAACAGAACCTTGTCTTCCCACAATTCTAGAGTCTAGAACTCTGAACTCAAGGTGTCAGCAGGGTTGGTTTTCTCGGAGGCTCTTCCCTTGGCTTGTAGATGGTCGTCTTCTCCCCGTGTCTTCACATGGCCTTTCCTTTAAGTGTGTCCTCCTTTCCTCCTTATAAAGACACCAGTCATACTGGGTTAGGGTCTCCACTCATGACCTCATTTTAACTTAACCTCTTTAAAGACCCTATCTCCAAATATATGCACAATCTAATGGGATTAAGATTCTGACACATAAATTTTGTATGTGGGGAATGTACAATTTAGCCCACACAATGTACAATTTAGAACACACTTTTATAAAATGATATTTTGTGCTCGAGAAGTGGGGACTGTATTTCTCGTAATTCCTAGAACCTAGCAGTGTCCACACTTCCGGTGTCCTGAAAACTTGTGGCAAATCATGCATGGACAAAGGTATTCTGGGGTCTTTGAGAGCAAGGGTAATGGTTGTCATAGATCTTCTCTCTTTTAAGTCTTTCACTTTAGTCTCAAAACACCACAGGTAAGAGAAAGAACAAAGCTGTAATGGAGGTATTTATTTCCAGTAATCTACCAACATTTTTCCAAATCCAAAAAAAAAAAAGTTTAAGCATCCCCTTCAGATGCTATATCCAGGGATATGCTGAATTCTTAAGAGACCAACCAAGCAAGTTTTAAGGATGTAACTGAGATGCCTCTGTCCCTACCATTTTTGGCTTCAAGTTCTGATTCTTAAGGAGACTGGAAGAATTTGCCACAAGGCCCAAATGACATTTATTTTTCCTAAAGTATACCATGATTACTTGATGATTCAAACACTAAAAAATGCCTAATTAGAAGTGCCCTTGGTCAGTCTGTGGCTAAATTATTGTGTTTCAAAAGAACAAATTGGGATACGGGAAGAAGTTTCTTTAGTTGTGGGTTTTGCTATCAGATACCTATGTTCCTGAGTTCTTTGGCGGGAAAAAAAAAATCACTGTTTTTCTTTAAAAAAAAGTTACTGGAAAAACAAATCGTTAAGAATAATAAGTACAATGATTCCTGAGGCTAGCTATTTTTCCCTGCAGATTGGACTTGGGTGGCTTTTGTAGTGATGCTTTGAACCTGGAAGTCAAATGCTAAAGCAGTGTCATTTTGTTAAAATAGACTGTCACAGAAAAGCTCAAGAACACAGATAAAACATTTACTTGATGTTCCTTCTCATTGTGTCCATGCGCCTAAGTTTTTCAATGTATTTTTATCATTTCTGTTTACAACAGAACTCTATTTCTTGCTAATATGTGTAATATTTAAATTTGCACTTAAAGCCTGCTTTTAAAAGTAGTAATATAGAAATGTATTTATAGTAAGTGAATCTATAGTTGATCCCAAGTGGGATCTCTTTAAATTAAGCACCAAGTGGGATTTGGTGTGCTGTGACTTTGTTTTAAGCCTTAAAAAAAGCTTGTATATTTTAGATGGCAATTTTGTTTTCTTCACCCATTCCCAGTTAAAAGGTACATCAGGCATGACTTGTTTGTCCCAAACAAGGTAGATGGTGGAATTCTCCCAGAAGGATCTGGGCAGAGGAGGGGAAAGCTAAAGGAGGTTCAGGTTGGGGGAACCACATGGCCCAGAAAGCAGACCCAGTCTGAAGTTAGACTTCTGTTCTTGCAGTATGAGCTCTCAAATATGTAAGATAGAAATGGGTGTGGTGTTTGTGGACTGGTGTAATTTTGAGAGAGGCGGTAGGCAGTTTGCATTCTGGGGTGATTCGAGGGCATCAGGACAGTGGGAGGTTGAGAATCTGGAAATCTGGTTTCAGTTCAAGTCCTATCCTGTTCTCACTGTGTGGCTTTGGACAAGTCAGTGAACTTTGAGTTTGTTTTCTGATCTCTGAAATGGTAAGACCTAAGTTTATTGTCAGGATATAATTAGGGTAACGTATGCAGAACTGCTTTGTAACCTGGGATGTGCTATAACATTATTGGGGTAAAGCAAAGATAGTTCCTGCTAGATTATCCTCAGCAATCCACAGAGCCATCCACACTTCCTAGCTCAGGCCCCCCGACCAGGTGGATTGACTGGAACAGTGAAGACATCGCAGTTAGCCCGTGACTAGGCTACCACATCTGTGGCTTTTCCAAAAGCAAAACGACGTTAAGCCTGTTTGTTAACTTATTAATGAGATGTGATTCTTCATATTTATTGAATGTGAGGGTTATTTAGAGCATTTAGTGAATCAGATCTGGAGGGAATCCTACCTAATTTCCTCCCCTCCCTTCAAACAGGGCTGTATCAAATGTGAATTAACTCTGGCAGATGGTTGTTAGATTCTGCTTCTAAATTTCTTAAAGGAGATTTCACAGCTTTCCTCTCTAAATTCTTTCAGTAATTTAACAATTCTTATGCCAAGTCCTTCCTTATAGCTGACCTAAATCCATGTTGAAATTTAATTCCTAACCCCCTACTCTTGTCTTTCCTGGAGATGGAGAACAGCTGGTCAGCAACCTTCTTATGCTAATAACCCTTTGCATATATTTAAGGAAGAATTACTCAGTTCCACTCTGGCTCTCTCCCTTATCCCACGTGGCCCTACCCCCGGATTCAGCAGCTGGTACTCTCTGACAGTTCATGGCAATGGCGCCCCTCTCCCTGCTTCTCTCTGACACTTGGCTACTTTCGGGCACTGGGCTGAGTGTTGCCAGTGGCCCCACGAACCTGGGGAGAATGCAGGCTGCTTATTCCTGTCTTCCTTATGCTTTGTGCATAACGTGGAGCCTTTTAATCAGTTACTAGGATAATCCCTCACAGAGTTGTACGGGTATGTGGCACAATTATCTCATAAGCATGGAGTTTTACAAGCATACTTACCACAGGTTGCTTTGAAAGGTAGGCCTCCCCAGTGCCTTAGTTTGCTCAGCTAGTCGTGTCAGGAGGCTGCCACTTAGCATGCCGAAGGTAGCACTGATTGACATCCTTGCTCTGTTGGACTTAGTCTTCGAAGACCCTGAGCCAGAACTCCCTAGAGGGCAGTATACATTTGGATGCATGCTAACTGTCTGAAAGAGGTGAAGGGCTTTCCCAGTGCTCTAAGTTGTAATCAGGAAAGAAGTGACATTGAGGGTTGAGCTCATGAAGTTGATGCCATGTGGTTTCAGAGTGGATGCTGTTTTTGATCTGAATGTGTGTCCTTTTATGTTTCTGTAGGTTTTTTACCCAGAGCTCTCTGTCTGGGTCAGTCAAGAACCATTTCCAAATAAGGAAATGGAGGGAAGGCTTCCTAAGGTAAGATCCCTAGCTACCATTTTGTTAAAAATGTTTTTCAGTTTAGAGGCAACTAAAAAAAAAAAAATCACATTTATTTTAATATCCATTTAGTCTACAGTAAGAATTTATTAACACAATACTGTTATGATCGTGCAAATATATACTACATATGTACTACAGATAGATATATGTATACACACACACACTAAAGTCCTATGACTTAAGATTCACATTATCTTTCTTGACAAGTCCAAAGCAGATTTTCATTTAGGAATCATGGAATCAATTTATCAAGTGTACATTTTACAGGCTTTTACTTTGTTCCATTCTTGGATAGATAAAATCAAGTATGATTAAACTGAAAGATATCTTAAAAGTATAAAATGATGACATTTTTGTCTTGTAATAGTGCTTGAATGTCTGATGAAATCACCCAAGAAACAAAACAGAACATGAACTATTATTTTCTTCTAATTTTTAAGCCTAAAAGTATTTTTCATAAACATGCTTTCTTTGTTCTGACATCTTAGGTGTGATAATTCTCTGCCTTAAGAAAATTTGTCAGATTTACATTTTGGATTTGAGCACCATTTCTAACAACACCAACACGTAGCAGTTTTTAGGAGAGATACTTTGGACTTGCTTGTTAAGATAAATATCAATTTGACCTTAAGCAGGAGGACTGTACTTTTTACCACTGACCTGTTGATTTTGCAATTAAGAAAATGTGCACTGAAAATAAAATTTCCATTCAGAAGTTTCACAAGTGTAATAAACACATGGTGAGGCTTTCCCAGCTCTTATTGACATTTAATGTTTGAGATACTCTTACACTAAATGGTTTCAGCAGTTCCCTTTTACTGACAGGCAGAATTTGGAGAGATTGTGTCAACTGGCAGTTAGCACAAAGAGAAAACAATTCTAAATCACTTTTAATCTTCCTTTTAATCTTCACTTTTAATTCAGAAAATTTCTGAAGGTCCAGGTTGAAACCAGTGATAGGAAAGTACGGGAACACAAAGGATTTGGGCTCTGCCAGAGCTACACTTGTGCTGTCTTGGAGAGCTGGTGCCTTGGAGCTTTACTTAAAACACACACACACCCCCACACCCCACCTCCACACCATCACTCCAGTGGCTCCCCCACCACCATCCCGCCAACAGTAGTAGAACTCCAGACAGTCTTTACTGGGAAGCAGAGGCTAAGACCTGATAATGGAGGGAAAAGGAAGAGTAGAGTGTTTTCATTTATTTCTGCCCCCTTCAGCCAGCCAGAATTCCTCGCTTTGATACTGGTGACACATCAACCAGAGGGGCAAGACTAGGCAAGTTCTTCAGTGAGGTCAACAGTGCCTCCCTTTTTCTTAGAAGGCCAACCCAGGACTTAGGCCTTGTCTCCACTGAGACATGCTCCACTGGGTTGGTGCAATGGACCCTGAGATTGAGGTCTTCTGTTAATTTCTTTTCTCTCTCCATATGTGAATAATCCTTTAAGCATAATATATTTGTCCTTTCCAGAAGTTTCTTTGTGGAAAAGCACATCTTTGCATAATCAAGAAAAAAAATCTTATGTTGGCCAAGGTACATTATTGAGAAACTGGGGGATTCAGACTCGAACAGTTCTCAGCAGACAAGGCCATCTAACCTGAAGTAGCTTAATTATAGAAGCATCCAGGAGAACCGGCAACTAATGGACACATCTGTTGCTGCTCCTCCAGCCTTCTAGATTGATCCTCAGTCCTCTGGGAGCCATGAAGTGTTGGCTGATGGAGGAAGTTAGGATTATTTTTGCCTGAATTCTTACAAGGCCTCACTTCTGGAAAAGTAAGACTACACTGAATCCCCTCTTCGAATACCTTCTCCCCTTGCTGTAGAAGCCTACAGTTCTTTCAATGAGGGAGCAGACTTTATTCTTTTTTCAAAAAATGAGGGACAGGAAGTAAGGACTGAAATCTAGTAAATTCCAGCCTCCAAAGGGAAGGATGTGCAGAGCTCTTTCTGGCTGGCTGGGCTGTGGTCCCTCAGGGAGCTTTAGTAGCATGCCTGTCTGCATGGCTTACTGCCGTTGTCCACTTACTTGGGCATCTCGCATACAGAAAATAAAGGGCAGGATGGACAGGGACTAGACTAGTTTTGTATCTGTTCGAATATCCGTAGGTATTCAAAACATGAACAAATGAACACATGAATGTTTTGGGGGAGGTGGTCTCAAAACAGAAAAAGTAGTAAAAATGGTAAATTCACATCTGAAATAATATCCTTCACATTTTTTTTCCTGGAAATACCTCTCCCCAAATGACCCAGAATCCCACCCAGTTTTAATTTGGTTTTCTTTTGTATTCTCCATGGAGGTAATGGGGTTAGTAAGATGGAGACCTATACAGTCACTTCTGAACAGAGTAAGTATGAACTGAAGTGAGCAGCTTTGAGGGCAGCCATGGACAGAGTGTAGTTGAGGGAAATCACACTTACGAAGTTTTGATTTTTCCTTCCTGGTCTTAGATAATTAGAAGCCACTGAATTCTTTAATTGTCCAAAACTTAAGTGTGTCACATCTTGAACCGGGCTGAAGGGAGAGGAGAAACCACCAGGATTATAGTGGATTTCTTTTTTTAAATCTTGGGATTATATGCCAACATTTTAAGATTAAAATTATTTGCACAACTGAAAAAGACTGCCCAATATAATGATTCTAGAAATTTATCTAGGTCCTTAAGTGTGTTTGAGTGATGAATTACATTTTAATTCAGTTCTCTGATTTGGTCCTATTGCTATATAGTGACACCAAAACAACTTCTAAATCACAATCTAAGACTAGAACATGAAAGTATATACTGAGTGGATTTCCTATACATCCTGAATATGTATGCTCTCAAAATTTAGGCATACCAGGTGTTTAACATTTAAAAAAATATATACAGGAAGTAAGACTTACTAAAGCTGAATTATCTGTTACATTTAGTTCATCCTGGGGCTGCTGAAAACATTTATTCAATTTCAACTTGTTTGAAAGTTCCTGACTTCTTAAAAACAGATTCAAATGCAATAGTTTACAGATCTCAAAGCAAGATTATTATTTTAATCTAAGTATTCATATCCAGTCAAAATAGCTTATTGTAAATGTTTTACTGGAACATATGATCTGAGCAAAAAGGAAAAAAAAAATCTTTTAAAACTTTATTGGAGGGGCGCCTGGGTGGCTCAGTGGGTTAAAGCCTCTGCTCTCGGCTCAGGTCATGAGCTCAGGGTCCTGGGATCGAGCCCTGCATCGGGCTCTCTGCCTACTTGTGATCTCTCTCTCTCTCAAATAAATAAATAAAATCTTTAAAAAAAAAAAACACAAAAAACTTTATTGGATAATGTGTCTGAGAAAACTCCAGCAATTAGTGGTTTGGCTGAAAGATAGACTATTGTCAAATCACTATTTTCATATCTGATTGGGATATACAGGGTATTTGTGGTAAAGTTAAAAGTTAAGACCTATCATCCTTTAAGCAAATGGGCTTCTTGTCCTGTCCTCTTGCTCTTTGGTTATGATGGAGAGCTTCTCCCCATGCATGCCTGATGGAGCATCAGTCACACTGTGGTTGGATTATTCTAGAAAGAAACACAAACTCCTCACTCACATCAGGTTTGTGAGGACAGACTTTGTGAGATCCACCTCGTTTGGCCTGGGTGTCACACTGTCCTCTTTCCTGCAAACACTCCCACTTTTGGTACCCACTTGTGGTTCTGAGTATCAGGCCCACATGGACTGGGCCAGTTGTTCAGAGAATAAACCATACATAAATTACCTTTGTACAAGCTGTGATCTCCTTTTAAATATTTTTATTATATATTGGAAAACAGGCAATTATCCCTGAATTCAATTACCACTGAATGCTTTAAAGAAAATATATTAACACTCTTACGAGCACCTCTTATCCAGCCTCATGTTGGGCTCTGTCTCATACTAGAAACTGTCCTCAGAAACCTGAGTCTGGGGAATGCTGCCTCCCACATGGCTGGGCACAGCCATTAGAGAAGCACTTGATTCTCCTGAAGCCAAGGTAGTGAGTGTTTAATTACTTCATGCCCCCACAGACCATTACTAATATTTACATTCAGGTGAACTGTGTTTAATATGTAAACTGTTTGCAAAACATCTGGAGTTCAAGGATAAAAGGAGGGAGAAGCAAAAACTTTCAAATGGTTTCAGAAGCATGACTAAGTGTGTGTGTGTCCCCACCTACTTTTCAGGGAAGACTTCCTGTCCCAAAGGAAGTGAACCGCAAGAAGGATGGGCAGATTGAGGCCGCCTCCCTGACTCCACCTGGCAGCAGTGAACTCCACGCCCCAGGCATCGGTTACCTCCACTTTTTTTAATCGTCACACCTCCATTTGTATTACATATGGTGTATGGGTATTGATGAGGTCATGGTATCATATATGGGATTTTTTTCTGTGTAAATCATCAAGTATAAGAAGAAACTATGGGACTCTGAGCCTTGCTTTAGAGAATTTACAGTGGATAAATAGGTATCATCAAACCAGTTTTTAATCATTCTGACTCAAGTGAAACCGCTCAGAATTTCACACTGTGAATCCACGTTTACAACCCTTACAGGTGGGCCTTCAGGCCTGGTTCTCGACAACGATGTCTTCCACAACTCAAACTCCCTCTGCTCTCACACAACTGGTCCATTCCTGCCTTTTCACTCACACAGCTCCCGATGGCTTCTCGCAGAGGCTGAGAGTCCCCATTTTTTTTTTCATTTAGATGTAACAAGCCTAGTAGTTTATGTTCATCGATTGTCTGTATATCTATATTTTATCCATGTACTCTTTTGATGTATAGAAGTAGTTTGAAACTCATTGTTTCCTTGTGGTAAGTGACCGAGATGCTGCCACAGGACCTGAGACACTGATGAAT
>CM053607.1:56442308-56479780 GCA_028646535.1 Procyon lotor
GGGGGGGAAGCAGGCTCCCCGCTGAGCAGAGAGCCCGATGCGGGGCTCGATCCCAGGACCCTGACATCATGACCTGAGCTGAAGACAGAGGCTTTAAGCCACTAAGCCACCCAGGTGCCCCTAGAGGTTAATATTTTTGAATGTAAGAGAAGTCCTCCTCAAACTTAATTACTTTTCACCTTAAAAACAATTGTCGGGGCACCTGGGTGGCTCAGTGGGTTAAAGCCTCTGCCTTCAGCTCAGGTCATGATCTCAGGGTCCTGGGATCGAGCCCCGCATCGGGCTCTCTGCTCAGCGGGGAGCCTGCTTCCCCCTCTCTCTCTGCCTTCCTCTCTGCCTACTTATGATCTCTCTCCTCTCTGTCAAATAAATCAATAAAATCTCAAAAAAAAAAACCAAAAAACAATTGTCATTTTCCTCACCCAACAGCCTCCCATCCCCTGTATGTTTTCACAGCCGGGAGGGGATGCATCTTGTCTTCCTACCATTGCTAAATGGGAAACCGAGAAGCAATTAAGCCAACCATGGAGGTGGTATGGCCTAGGTTGCTTTATGCCCATCTGTGGTAGTAATCTGTTGCCACAGTACACATTACAGCCACACCATGGATCCTGAAACAACACACTTTTCTTATCTCAGATTCTATTCTATTCGGGGAGCAGGTTAGCTGGTGCTTCTGGCTTAGCTCTCATGGGCTTGTCAAGATGTCCCCCAACTGTGGTCTTCTGAAGGCCTGACCAGGGCTGGAGAATCTGCTACTGGCAGGGGAACTCTTCCTCTCCACAAGGCTACTTAAGTGTCCTCGTGACCTCTGGCTTCCCTCAGAGCAAGTAATTCGAGAGCTGGGAGCGAGCCACAGTGCCTGTGACCTATTCTCCGAAGTCACTATCATCCATCATATTCTATTCATTAGAATCAAGTCACTAAATATAGCCCACACTCAAGGGGAAGGAATTAAGCTCTACCTCCTAAAGGGAAGAATATGGCCACATTTTAAAACCAGCACACCATCTGAAGTTAAAGCACTGAGGGTAATTGTAAGCCACGGGCTGAAAGTGAGAAGGGTTGAAATAGAATCATAGCTACTTCTTTCACTAAAGAGGTTTTTACAGTCTTTAGAGTTCCAGAGTGAAGGTCTTACTTTCCAGATTGAAGGTGTTTAAGGAGAGCATCCAGGAAATGTAATACTGGGGCTGCACATCCTCCATTTATTAAGACAAGTGCTGTCAGCCCCGAAAAGAAAATTTAGAGAATATACTGGGAACTGTAAAAACAAGAAAGCTAGAATAAATACTGTCTAAAGTCCTATTCAACCCAGTGGACTCTGGTTTGCTGATGACAATTTCCTCAGCCTCCATGAAACTTGAGACATTCGCTGCATTTTAAACTTGTGGGGCCCAGCTATGACTTGCTGAGCTATAGGCTTAAGGGGTTAATAGCCGATGAGGCAGAGGTAAGAACTTGGAGTGCCAGCTGGAGTCCATGTGGGAGACACAAACTCTGATTAGGAGCTGCTTTGTTCTCTCGGGAGGCAAAAATAACACCCTGTGGCCTTTGAGCAGAGACTGCTAACCAACAACCATGGATCAGATAGGATGTGTAGACTTGTTTTGCCTGCTAAATGTTTTATTAAAATCTCAATTTGCCAACATTTACAAATGGGAAGATTTCACGTGAAAATGCAGGTTTCTGTCTTCCCTGGAAAACTGAAAAATCTGGCGATAGAGGGGCTGTTGCTGAGGAGGGCCTCCCCCTTTGGTGAGGCTTGACCCCCCCCACCCCCCAATGATCCAGTGCTCATAACCTCTTATTTTCTTGTACCTTGCCTGCCTCCTTTGGCTTGTGGGTTTGCAGCACCCATGGCTGGTTTCGGGTAATGGTGACGCACTTACCCACAAAGGTCCAGGGGACCTTCTCACATCTTTTTGTTTGGCAGCCAGAGCGCATGCAGGTCTGTGAACACCAGACAGGGAACAGGTTTCTCAACACTGCTCCCCAAACAGGGGCTGCTGCTGTTCCATCTGCATCCCCAGACCCTCTTTTAAACTCTTCAATGGCCCTCCCTCAGGGACTGAGATCCCCATGCTAAAAAAATCTTGCACTGGGTCAGGTTAGGCTAGATAGGGGTCTGATAAACTCCTGATTTTTAAACTAGGATATGTGTGCCTCAGGGCATGTGAAGTCTTTGCAGGGAGTACATGCTCCTGGGTAGTTTTAAGGGAACTAATTTCCAGATCCCCTACTCTTTCCCAAAATGGATCTATTGAGAACAAATCTGTATTCATATTAATCCCTGCCCCACATTATAAAAACAAAAATGTTAAGTCTCACCTATCCCAAATCTTACTATAACACATTGCCCTTAAGGTGAACCCAAACTCCCAAATGTGGCAAAGTGAAAATTTCCTTTAATGGAACCTTTATGGTCCTTTGAAGGTTCTTTTAATCAGAAATCCATAGAACTCTGGGCTTTCCCTTTTTAAACACGTTAAAAGTGCTATGTTAGAAAACACAGAACTAAGGCATTTGGACTCACATATGGCTTTTTGGAATTCAGAAATATATGGTAAAGTGAAATGACAGAAATAATGACAGTTTTTATTTAATTACCTTTTCCTCTTCCACCTCTTCACTCTTGTCAAAGAACGCCTTCCTCTTGAGGGAGATAGACCTGAGAGAATGAAGCACAGAAAAAATCAGACAATTAATACCAAAAATGGTCTCTTTGTGCACTTGTACACAATTGTTTTCCACAATTCTCCATACTCATCCCTAGGATATATCTTAACTGGGAAGAAATTCAACTTACAGCAGCTACAGCAACACAAGTTTGCAATGGTGACTACTGTAAATCTAATCAGAATGTCTTTGGGGAATAACAATTTTTACAAGGTAAGATGGATAAAACCCAAGGATAAACTTTCCTGTGCATTCTCATATTTGATGTGCATTAGTTAATAGAGTTGTCAAAACCTGTTGTATCAAACCAGAACATGAAATAATTTCAGTTAATGTCATACAGTTTTCTCCATATTCTATCTTATTAATATCTTTTTCATAATAATAAAAAAATTAGGTGCTGCCAGACTGATTAGCAGCGTAGGACCTTTCCGTAGTACTAGTAGTACTTCTGATTTTTACACTAGTTCTTATTCTCCAGGCCAGTCAGCCGTATTTAATAAACCATTTCTACCAGAGATAGACCATGCCTTTTATCATTCTCCTTATTTTATATGAGAGTCTACTGATTATCTTGTTTTTATAACTTAAACATGGAATTAACTATATTACATCTACATCATTTTAATTTTTATCGTGTTAGTGATCAGCTTCACAAGGTATGTTTTTCATCTTCATTCATTTTTATAATCTTCAAAACAGCTAAGTGATTTTAAAAATGAAGCCAAAGTTTTTTTTGACAGAAACTGTATCTGATTTGGCTTCTTGGTTTGGCAGTGAAGACTGGCTCTGCCAATGAGGTTTGTGATAGACATTTTCTATAAATGAATTGACTCTGTAGCTCCATAGTAATATGCATTTAAAGCAAAAATAAGGTCAAAGTATTTTATCAAAAGGCATTGTTTTGGCAAAACTGTAATGAAATTAATAAGGTATCTGTTTCTCTTATTTCTAAAGACACAGATTTTTAAAAGATAAGTCTATGTGAAAGTGTTACAGCATAAAAACAATGAGAAATCTTAGCAGAGCTCTTTGGGTGTACTTCCCATAAACTGAGAAAGTGAATTATGCTAATGACAAGAACAAAGCTCTTTGCAAGTCACGTGCTTTCCAATTCACTGCTTGTAAGAAAAATGAAGAAGAACCTAATCAAGTTGTCAGGTGACAGAGGATTAAAAGTATTTTTTGATAACACCTCATTATATGAATTTTGGCATATAACAGAAGAAGTTCAAATAATTGAATTACATTGCCGTAATAAAACACTTTCAATTTCTGCAGCTTACATCAATAAAAAACAAAAAATAGAAATAGAATTGAAGTCGACTCAGCTCATTCTAGTGATAACTGATATTCCTCTATAGACACAAACTAACTGAAAAAGTACTTCATCTCATCAAGAGATGCACTTACAATATAATTTCACTTTTTGCATTTAATATTTGTGTTATTTTAATATATTGCTAATAATGAATATTTTATTTAATGAATAAAATATTTTAATATATTGCTAATAATTCAATCAGATTTCTTTAATGCTTAGTTTTATGGTCACAGAAAATAAGTTAAATTTTTTAATTTAGATATATTTTTATTAAACTAAATGTAATAGGGTAATTAATAAAGTCTTTTTAAACAAAAATTAAGGTAAAATTTGTGGGGGAATGGATTGAAAATTTGGGTTGAAGGAGGAAAAAAAAGTCAAATATCTGCAAGTTACAGAAGTATTTGTTTTTAAAAATGAAATGATAGAGCATCTGAGTGGCTCAATTAAGCATCTGACTTTGGCTCAGATCATGATCTCACGGTCCTGGGATCAGGTCCATGATGGGCTCCTCACTCACCAGGAAGTCTGCTTGTCCTTCTCCCTCTGCTCCTCCCCCACTACTCGTGCTCTCCCTCTCAAATAAAATCTTTTTTTTTTTTTAAGTGGAATGATGAATTATCAATTGCCACAGTGTTTAGATTTGATTGTATACATTTGCAAAAGAAATTCAACTTTCATTTTAAAATGTTAACATTTATATTATGCTCCAAATTACATCCTTTGAAAGCATTTAAACTTAAAATGAAAAACTTTATTAACTTAAAAATTACATGATGATTCCTATTTTGTTAAGATTCTTTTAGAGAGTGTAAGAACCAAGAAGTCTGGAAACCTCTGAGCTAGACAACCACCTATGCACCTATGTGTTTTGGGGAACTCACTCTTGGCCAGAAATACTTCCCAACCAGCCAAAATGCCCAAGTTTCCCCATTCTTCTGATAGAAGCCTTCAAAGTTGCTGGCCATGAGCTTATGGCACTTCAGGGCGTAAGACCCTGAGAAAACAAAGCAATAAATTTTGATGGGCAAGTGAAAGAAGATTCAGGCTGCCTGTCAGTGGACGGTCTACTAAGGTACCAACTAATCGCATGGTGGGTGGGTGGGTGGGGGGGGGATGGAGATCCTAGACATCAACCCCCCTGAGCTGCAAATTTGATGAGTCTGTAGAAGCCTGGCAATTCTTTTTAGAGCCTCAACTTCTTTACTTCGTTCCCTTACAAGGTCAAATCTCTTTAGTGCTAAAATCCTTTTTCTCCAGATTCTTTCAAACATGGCATTATATCCCAATCCAGCATATCCAAAAGGTCTGGGTTAAGGGTCACAGGAGAAGAGGGCTGGGCGGTGAGAGAAGAGGGATTGCACAGCAGGCATTCAACTCCATAGTCCTTGAGACCCCAGAACTTCTGGGGAAAAGCCTGTAGAGCAGCAGGCGGCTCAGGAATGAGGGCAGAAAAAGGGGGTCACCTTTTCTTTCACTGCATGTGTCCGTTAGTCTTACCCCCAAGCATAACTACTGGAAGCAATATGAAATTAATCTCTTCCCTCACATAATACTCAGTGCCATTAATGCACGACTTGGCTATTTCACTGAGACCCATGTGCCTAAGTGAAAGCCTCAGAGAATAGAGAATTTTAAGAATGCATTAATTTGCTGATTCTTTCAAGTTGGGCAGCTTTAATTATTAGTTGGAACCTTTCTGAGCCCAAAGCCTTCTATTACCTTCCACCCAGCCCTCGGTCCTGGCCATGTTCTCAGAGCTGCACAGACTGAGCGGGCTCCTCCTTCCACACAGCAGCCTTCTGCATCCTGCTCCCCTTGCCGCCTTCTCCTCCGATGCCAAACTGCCTCAGTTCCTTTAGGCAGTGTCCCTGTGACCCATTTTCTGGAACTCTTGCCACCCCTATTGCCCTCTTTGCAAGAACCTTTGCTCGCGGCTGACCCAGCTTCTTTTCAGAAATGATAGGATCAATGGCAGAAGCCTCCACAAAAAACACACAGCAAATGAGGCCCAGGCCATCAGAGTGTCCGCTGATACAGCTGGGCTGTGAAAGTGGGAGTCCTGGTCACTGTCTAGTGGCTGCCCTGGGGCTACTTGTGCTCTGTTCTCCCCAACACGTGGGGCAGCCCCAAGTCCTGAGCCAATTGTCCAGTATGCTCCTCCCTACGGTGCTGCCCTCATGGCCCCTGAGAAGGGGACACACAGTCCCTTCTTTTTCAGAAACCCTAGACTACCTCCTGTTCCTTCCTTGAGCTGTGTGTGCCAAAGGGGCAGGCTGGCTGGGAGAGGGGAGCAAGCAGCAGTGCCTCCTCAGGCCTCCGCACGGTGACCGCCCTCCTGCTGGCTCATGCCTTCAAATCTCAAAACTAGTTTCTGAAAAGCAGAGCGGAGGAACACTGCTTTCTAGGACAGAGGGGTAACTGGAACTCTCTAATTTGTCATTAACAGCTACGATCTCCTTTGTCAGATGTGATAATGAGGGAGTATTTGATGTGAGTTCTTGTGGAGGAGAATTAGCTCAGAGGGACATTGAAAAAGTGTGGTTGCAGCCCCTGGGAAGGGTGTGAGAGATAGCCCTTGCTCGATGCTGCTGCTGCTGCTGCGTGTGTAGGACACTTGAGGGGCTGTCACATCTCTTCACACATGGACCCAACTGTGAGGGCAGATTCAGCCGCTCAGCTGAAGGGTAATTCACTGCCCAGAATGAATGACCTTGTCTAAGTCTGCAGAGCCTCTTCCTTAAATCTTTACATGTCCCATACACTCATAACATTGCTGGGGGGAATGTAAAGGGGGGCAGTAGCTTTGGCAGTTTGACCGTTTCCTAAAAAATTAAACATAGATTTACCATTGACTCAGCAATTCCTCTCCTAGGTATATAACCAAAGAATTAAAAATAGGGGCACATAAAGACTTGTCTACGAACATACGTAGTGGCATTATTCATATCAGCCAAAAATCAGAACTGAAATGTTCGTCAGCTCATAAAGAACTAAACAAAATGTGGTTTATCCACACAATGCCATATTATGCAGCCATAAAAAGGAACGAAACACTGATATGGGCTAAACTAAGGTTGAAACTTGAAAACATTATGTGAGTTAAGAGAAGCCAGTCATGAAAGGCCACATATTGTAGGATTTCGTTTTTATTTAATGCCCCAAATAGGCAAGTCTATTATAGAAACAGAAAGTAGATTAGAAGCTGTCAGGGGCTGAGGAAGGAGAGAATGGAGATTGATTGCTAACAGATATGGGCTTTCTTTTTGGGATGATTAACATGTTCTGGAATTGTAAGAACTGTAGGGTTACACAATCTTCTGAACACACTGAAAACTGCTGGATTTTATACCTTAAAAGGATGAGTTTCACATGTTAATTATATTAATTTTTTCAAAATTTAAAAATTTTTTTAAATTTTTAAAAATTTAAAAGTAAACCATCCAATTAGAAATGGCACAAGGCATGAAGAGACGTTTCAATGCAGAAAATATACAGATGGCAGTTGAGTACACAGAAACCAGGGAAATGAACATGAAAACCACAATGTTTTTGTATCAACAAAACCACAATGCAGTATCAACAACTAGACAACTATCAGATTAAGTAGAATAAAAAACAGAGAGACAGCTGCTGATGAAGATGAGGAAAAGCTGGGTCACCCATACTTTGTTGGGAATGTGAAAAAGTATGTACAGCGCCTCTGGAAAACAGTTTGGCAGTTTCTTAAAAAACTAAACATGCAACTGACATATGACCCAACAATTACATTCCTGGGTTTCTCCCAGAGAAACACAATGTTCATGTAAAAGCCTGTGTGTGAATGTTTACAGCAGCCTGATTCATGACAGCCCCAAACGACAAACAACCCAGATGTCTTTCAATGGGTTGCTTAAACAGACTGGGTACACCACATCATGGAATACCACTCAGCAATAAAAAGACAAGCATTATTGATGTGTGCAACAAACTGGAGGAATTTCCAGAGAATTATGCTCAGCGAAATCATGCCAATCCCAAAAGCTTACATTTCATTTCATTTATATAACTTTTTTGAAGTGACAAACATATACAAAGAACAGATTAGTGGTTGCTGGGGTTACTGAAGGGGTGTAGTGGGCAGGAGGGAAGGTATAAAAGTTCAACACGAAGGAACCTTATAGTGATGGAGATATTCTGCATCTTGACCATATCAGTGCCAAAACCCTATGATACTGTCCTACAGCTTTGCAAGATACCATTGGAAAACCTGGGGAAAGCATAAATGGAATTTCTCTGTATTATTTCTTACAATTATCTCAAATTAGGAAGTTTTATGCTCCAAAAGCTCTTTATGTATCTTTCCTGTTTCCTTTTATATTTTGCCAAAGTGCTTTTCCAAGAGTTTGTACCAAATTACACATTTTTCAGTAGGGTAGTATATATCTGCCCTAGGACCCCCATCAGCCTTGCAGTGCATACCTGGATGCCAAGCTCTACTAATTTCACAGGTGAAAAATAGTACCTCATTGCCTCTATTTTCTCTTTGGCATTAATGAGGGCGAACACTTCTAATGTTTATAAGCAATATATATCATTTTATGATTAGTCTATTCAACAAGACCAAGGGATTCCTCTGACCCTTCATGCATGAAGCAATGGGCACAGGAAACATTATGAGCCGGTTAAAAATTGATTGTAATTTTTTAAAAGTTACAGCAAAGTGACAGACAGGTGTTAGGGGAATCCTGAGCTAAAATACAACCAAGAAGTGAGGAGGATGAGCAGACATAGCCAGAGCGAGGTCAGAAGTAGGGTCCAGACGAGACATTATTTAAGTCCGGGTGAAATCAGCAAATACTTAGTACAGACAGAAATAGTATGAGGTAAGGGGGCTAGGGTCAAGAGAAAAGAGCTGTGTAGAGCCTTTCCTTGGGAAAAAAAAAAAAGAGCAGGGAGGCTAATAAATATACAAAAATTATGTAAGAATCAAATGGCATAGAAGTACAAATGACAGAAAGCTAGAGAGATAGCCCAGGGCACAGATTTAATCCCAGAAACAAGGTCCTACTGTTTCAGTAGAGACCTATCTTTTAAAACAAATAATGGAGCTAGGGTTGTTTGAAGATGTGCACGACTGTGGGTGTAAATCAAGGAATGGGAAATGTCAGACTAGTGGATGTGTATGTACCTGAAGAAATGTGGAAGCAGAAAATTATTTATACTACTTATAATGGGGCTAGAGGTGCAGTGGAAGAGTTCCTGACTGGTTCCCAGGAACAGGGCAGAGTTGGACAGGAAGAAAAAGTGATCACTACAGACGAACCTTCTCAATCTGTAAAACTACAAGACGAAAGACCCTCCTGTGACTGCACAGATAATCACAACTAAATCATACCTACAAGGAAAGAAAATGGGCCAATGTTACAAAATCTGGGTTGCAGCGAAGTGAAGAGAACTTTCTATATCCAATCTTCTACCTTAGCAGGAATCTCTCCTGAAGCCTTAGATAAACCACTGATAAGAACTCAGACAGTTTCAGGATGCCTGGGTGGCTTAGTTGGTTAAGTGTCTGCCTTCAGCTCAGGTCAGGATCTCAGGGTCCTGAGACTGAGTGCCGAGCATTGGGCTCCCTGCTCATTGGGGAGCCTGGCTTCTCCCTCTGCCAGCTGTTCCCCCTGCTTGTGCTCAAAAAGAACTTCGTTTCTTCTTGGATACTGCCTTGATAGGAATTTATTTCAGCAAAAGATAGTTTAATCTATTTTTATAATACTAAAATTGTCAGAAGATTCTTTGTTTGAATTAACTCACTATTTTCCTATTTTTTATTCTCATCCATAAATTCTAGTTCTACCCCCTGGAGCCACACAACAGTGACAACAACAGTTTATTTATTTATTTTTTTAAAGATTTTATTTATTTATTATTAGAGGCACCTCGGTGGCTCAGTCGTTAAGATTTTATTTATTTATTTGACAGAGAGAGAGGGAACACAAGCAGGGAGAGTGGGAGAGGTAGAAGCAGGCTTCCCGTGGAGCAGGGAGCCCTATGCGGGGCTCAATCCCAGGACGCTGGGATCATGACCTGAGCTGAAGGCAGACACTTAAGGACTGAGCCACCCAGGCACCCCAATAGTTTTTTATATATTTTTTTTTATGTTCAATTAGCCAACATATAGTACATTATTAGTTTCTGATGTAGAGTTCAACGATTCATTAGTTGCATAGAACACACTGTGCTCATCATCACAGGTGCCCTCCTCAATGCCCATCACCCGGCTACCCCATCCCCCCACCCTCCCTCCCTTCTATAAGGAAACCGAACCCTCAGTTTGGTTCCTGGAGTCCAGAGCCTCTCATGGTTTGTCTCCCTCCCCGATTTCTTCCCATTCAGTTTTCCCTCCCCTCCCCTGTGGTCCTCTGTGCTATTCCTTATGTTCCACTTGGGAGTGAAACCATATCATAATTGTCTTTATGCTAAGTGAAATAAAACAACAGTTTTTATTTAATGCATGCTGACTACGGGACGCTGTGTACAGCATGTGCATCATTTTCTTTAGTTCTGACACCACCTTAAAAGTAGGTGGTTTTTATTATCCTTGCCTTACAGATAAAGAAATGGGAGCAAATGTGATTATGTAACATCCCCAAGTTAGTGCATGGCGACAGCCAATATCTGAATTCGGGTCTGTCTGTGTCTCTGGCTTTTCTCTCTTAAGCATTGTGTCAGGTTCTGCTAAGCTGCCCCGAAAGTCTGTGCGTGTGCCCTTGGAAGAGTCCTGTAAGTCTAGAAAGCCAGCTCTTCCTTCAGAATTACACATTTCTGCCATTAACATACTGTCACATCCACCTCTAGAGACTTCTCCATTAAAAGTCTGGCCAGATTACCTACAAGGACAGAGAGCTGGCACTTCAGACTGTATGAACCACTGATGGGGACTTTGTGGGCTGGTAACTAATCTCACCCACTTCTATATATCGTCTACCAAAAACATCTCTCATTATCCACAAAGCAAACAAACATACTAAGAAAAACCTGAGATTCGGTGAATGATCAAACTGGTGTAGGTCAGTTAGCAATTCAATAACAAAACAATTTCTTCTCCCTCTTCACCCCGGGAATTCTGGAAGATCTCCTTAAGCTTATGGTCAAGCTGCAGAAGCACTGAAAAGTGTCAGATGTAGAGAGTAGTGGGATCTTGACACCCTAATACCACTGAGAAACATTTTTACGCAACTGCCATCACAATGTAGAAAAAGAAAGGAAATGTAAAGCAGCTGATTTCGCTAAGCTTAAAGGGGGTGCTACCTCCTTCTTGGCTTTTAGTTTCCTCTGAAAAAATGCCTTGTGTTTTGGTCTCTAACCAAATGCCCATTACTGACCTCTCTCATTTCCAGATTACACATAGCATCTGCTGCTCTATTTTTTCAGAAATAAGTTTCTTTCCAAAATTTTTCCGACTATGAAAGCAAACCATAACTATGAAATCAAGTTCAAATATTTAAAGGTGAAAATGTTCCAAAATCACAGACTCAAGAAATAATCTCTTTATCTTCTCCATCTTTCTGTTGTATATATATTATACATATGATTTTGTTTGCAAAAGCCAAATTGTGTTAGATGTACTGTATGCGACTTGCTTTTTTAAAAAAATAACATATTGTGAACATTTTCCATGTTAGTTTATATACTCTCTTGTTTTGAATGTCTGCTTACTATTCTATTTTTTTACTATATCATAACTCAGTAACTGGGGTCATACTGATAGACTTTTACCTTGATTCCATATATTCATTACTATAGATACTTCTACAATGAACGTAACTTGTGTAAATTATCTTTGTGTCCATGTGTGGGCATCACAGCAGGAGAGAAAGTTCGGACTGTTCCCAGAAATGAAATCATAAGGAAAAAGTTTATGCACAATTAAAATGTTCAACTCTGTTGCCCAACTATTCCTTAGAAAAACTGCACTAATTTATACAACTACCAACAGAAAATATGAGGGTTCAGATGTATTTTATTAGGTTTTCCGTGTGTAGATGCACTGTGCTAACCCACTGTATATGCTAACGTGCTGTATCATGCGTTTATCACACTCGCCCCACCGAGCTTCCAGGGCCTCATGTATAGCCCAACTGTTCTGGAACACAAGTCAGTCAGCTTCAAAGAAGGCAAATCTCTTGATGGCCTGCCTTTCAAGCCACCAAGGCACTTCTTAGTAGTAGAGCTTTACTGGCTGAGCTTGGGGCCCTAAGAGTATAAAGACAAGACACCGTCTTTGCTCTCAAAGAACTTATCCTGTTCCAGGCTCAAGACAGTCTCCGAGGAACTCTGAATTATAGATACTCGAACACAATGTTATAAGGTAGAAGAAATAAAAAATATCAAATGTTTGTCAGGGGAATTCCCAGAACCTGTGATTATGTCACTTTACAAGGTAAAAGGCTTCGCAGATGTGATTAAGTAAAGGATATTGGAGTGGGGAAGCTTCTTGGAATATCCAGGTGGGTCTAATGTAATCACAAGGGGATTTATAAGAGAGCGACAGGAAGTTCAGACAGAATGCAATGTGATAACAGAAACAGAGATTTCCAGATGCTACCCTGCTGGCTTTGAAGATGAAAGGGGGCCACAAGCCAAAGAAAGCCAGTGGCTTCTAGAAGATGAAAAGGCAAAGAAATAGATTGTCCTCTAGAGCTTCCGGAAAAGACACAGTCCTGTTACTTGCACTGTACAAGCATTTTGGACTTCTGAATTCTAGAGTTATAAAAAAATTAAATTTGTGTTGCTACTAAGTTTGTGGTAATGTTACAGCAGTATTAGAATACAGAAGATTAGAGAAAGTTTAATGGAGGGTATATTTCAGCTGAACTTTGATATACAGGTAAGATTCTAGTAAGCAGAAATGATAAATAGAATTGCAAGGAAGAGAACAGTATGGGCAATGGCACAGAGGTGAGAAGTACAAGGTGTGTGCTGTGTAGGTATGAAAAAGCATGGGAGCCTTTAGGAAAGGAGAAACCTGACTGACATGCCTACAGAAGACAGTATCAGACCTTATATACTCAGGGTTCAAGGGGTGCTTAGATGACTTCAGAGAGGACATGGAAGGGATCTCTCTTGAGCAAAACCTGGGAAAAAGAATATAGGTCTAGAGGTCCAGCTAGAATTAGATGAAGAATAGTGTAGGAGGGGTACTTTGGCCAAGGGGAATGGGATAGCATGGGGGTAAGAATACAGCATGACAAAGATAAACAAGGTGAGGAGCAGGTGGGGAGAAAGGAAGGAGGGAGGCTTAGGGCAGGCTAAGGGGTGCCTCTAAAACTGAGGCAAGGGGTTTGAAATTCTGTAGGGAAACACTGAAGGAATTTGAGGAGACCAATACTATGATGCAGTTTTTGTATCCCTTTGTTCTCTGTAGAATGAGTGTGCAAAGCCACCACTGTTGGTTAGTGAGGAAGTGGACAATTCCTGAGGTGTGAGGAGGAGATTACACTCAGGTTTTTCTTGGCCGCACAGCTCACGTACTCAGACTTGTAATTTTGTTTGGCCTCCAGTGAACTGACTCAGACAGTTCTGAGGTTAGGGTGGCACTGTGGGATGGGCAGAATGGTGAAGAAGACCTTGAGAGCCAGAGTATGATGTCATAAATGCTGAGCTGGAAGTCAGGGGACCCAAGTTCTAGACACAACTATGCAGCAGTGAACTACATGAACTTGGGCAAATGATCATATATTTCCCTGAGGCTCACTTTCCTCACCTACATGGTAGGAGTCTGAGCTGGGCGAAGTATGGCAGTGGTGAGGGTTGCAGTTCAACTCTGCCAACGGCTCCCAAGCATTTCCACTTTGATTCTATGCCCAGAAATCCAGGATTTTAACATTCAATATTGTACAGCCCAAGTCCTTCCTTGGCCACTTGTCACTAATTTCGGTTTCTTTTTTGCAAACAGTAGATCACTGAGCAAATCTCACCTCCCGTTTGTCCAACAGCACAGGCTGGGATCTAGAGCCAGAACTGACTGATACCATTGCTGAGTGGCCAGTTGAGGGGCTGGTATTCTTAAAAACTCTGGTCTTCTGAAGACATAAAGAAAGCAGAATGGGAGACCACCGAAAGAAGGGAACCCAACAAAGTAAGTTTTGATCATCGATGCAAAGGCACACAAAAGTGATAAGCAAATAGCCTGAAATAAGTCAAGGGCCAAATTTCTGACATAAAAGAAAAACTGGGTTTTAAACATTACAGAAGGTTTTCCTGGAATTTCGTATTCATGACCAGATTTCAAGAGATTGACCATATAAGTTACTGATTAAGCAAGACTTTTTAGATCAAAAAAAAAAAAAAAAAAAAAAGACTTTTTACGTCAGCCATAGCCTAAGTGCCTTCTACTGTGGCCATGACTAATGCTGTGAATCAAAACTTCAAGGGAAACCCAGGGCCACTATTCAGAGTTCAGTTAGTGTATTTTCTTGCAAGATGTTGGAATACCAGGCCTTTTCCTGAGACTGGATATCATCAGAAGGTACGGTAAGATGTAGAGTTAATTCGAGTTCAGACATTGGCAGGGGAGTGATTTTGACCCAGGAAACCTGGATCAGGAAACACTGCCTTTCTGCCCTGGAAAACTTTGATGATTTGGTTGAAGTTTTCCTAGAAGATTTAATGGAATAATTTCTTGTGCTCCTGTCTAACTTTATGGCTTGATTAATCAAATTGGTCTCCTTTGATGTCATCTTTAGTCAAGGCAACCAGAAGAGAACCTGGGCAATGCCGCGCAGTGTTAGTGTGAGGACAAGAGCTAAAAGAGAGAACCCAACAGGAAGCTGCTCATCTTCACACTCTGTGGTTGCTGTGGTCATTGTTGACTCAATGAACTGGAGACATAACCCTGTACCAACTAAACTTATTACGACATGGCCACGAACTGCTAATTGTTAAAAGGCAGACTGCTTCTGACCTGAAAATCCAGAGCCTGCTTACCACAACCATTAAGAATAATTGCACAGGCATATTTGATGTTTATGCCAGTAATATTTGTTCTAGAAAGTAAAATTCAGAAAACTCTGAGGGGACTTTGAAGTAAACTGTGAGGCAAGTAGCAAATCAACATCCTGGATACTTTGTATAATTTTCTCTGCCACCATTAACAAGAAGAATGAAGCAGTGGAAACCTGCCAGAGAAATGTTCAGCAAGTTTTGAAGCACTCTGCCTTGAGTGTGTTTGAATCAAGTCCCGGATGGCCCAGGGGTAGCTGGGAAGTCGAGCACAGAAAGCAGATTTAAGTAGCAGGGCTACTTAAGTCTTGGCCAAGGCCTTCCTGCTGGGCCCAGGATGGGAGGCTCCATTCATTTCCTGAGTTTAACCCTGCAGTCCTGTCCATCACACCGTTTCACTTATCCCTCAGGGAGACCTCCTGAAAACTCTAGAATGTTAGCATTTAAAACACTGTCTAGGCTTTCCACAAAGACAATCAGTTAAAGATGATGCGCACTTTGCCGACAAGAGAGAAGATGAGGATGAGGAGGAGGAAGACCGTCACCCTGACACTGATGTCACCTGCATCTCCTTTTATTTTTAGGGGCCTGGATGATATTGCAGTTTGACATCTCTATTAACCCCTGAATTGTTACTAACCCCCCAAATTCATCATATGTGGAAGCCTTAGCACCCTGGCACTCCAGCAGAATATGACTGCCTGTGGCGACAAGGACTTAAGGAGGGATTATGAAGCCAAGAGGACGGGCCTCACTGCACAGGACTGGGGTACGTACAAGAGCAGGAGACACCGGCAATGCCGGTGCCCAGATTAAAAGGCCACATGAGGCCACAGGGAGAAGGCAGAAGACATCTGCAAACCCAGGAGAGAGGCCTCACGAGAAACCAGTCCTGCCTACACCTTGATCCCAGACTTCCAGCAGCCAGAACTGTGAGAAAATAAGTTTCTGTTCTTTAAGCCAACAGGTCTAAAGTGTTTTGTTATGGCAGCCCAAGCAAACTAATATAACCCCAGTGTTAGCAAATTCTGCAGCTTTTTAGGTAATCCTTTCAATTCAGAAAACAGTGACCACAAACAAACAAACAAACGCACCAACAGTCTGGAATCCCTTCCGTTCCAAGTGATGGAGGTCTGGTGCTACCAGATCTTATCTACCCTACTGCCCCTACTACCTGTTTGAGAATTCACTTAGGAATGTTTTCTTGTTCCATTAAATGACTTGGTAAACCCTGTACCCCTCAGCCACCTTTCCTGCTCTGAATGACATTCCTTGTTAACTAGCCATCCACCTTTTACCATCTTATAACTAGCCTCCTCTCTAAGTAGGTACACTGGATTCTCCCACATGGACACTGGTAATCCCTCCAAGTACCAGCTGAGACTATGTAACAACGTTTAAGAAAGGGTTATTAAAGTATAGGCTGTTAGGCAATAATCATGCAAAAAAAAAAAAAAAAAAAAGATTAAAAACTAGTTTCTAGATAGGAGTCTACTAAAATCTCCTCCTAGGGGCTTTCACCAGGTCTTGAGATGCCACGAAGGAATCATTTTACCTCCATACACAAGGGCACCAACCTTGCTCTTCTTTAGCCAGAACTGCCTCCAACATCAACTTATCCTAGGAAAAGGGAACTTGCCTTGAAGCAAGGATCAAGGCACAATTTATAATCTGCCCTGGATGGTTGGCAGAGGGAAATCTCCACCCTCCAGAAGACATCCTCGCATCCACCAACAGGGCATGGGCTCATGCACAACAGGGCAATCCCACAGTCCTATATTTCATTTTTTAAAATCTGGCACATTGTTGTGTAACTCAAGGGAGTAAGTTACACAGGAGATGGTTCACTAAATTAACTAACTAAAAATTAATTTAAAAAATCACAAAATGTCTTTGATAGGCCCGAGACTCCATTCTTTGATTTGGTAGACAGCAAAAGAATTGTGCCTCTGGTTACTGCTTTCTCAAAGATTTTCTTCATGGTGGTTGACAGTTGTGAACTAGGAAGAAGAAAACCTTCCCACACGAAAGAACATTTAGGGATAAGGAGAGACATCTCTCAGGAGTCCATGCTTTTCTCACACTCTTCTTTCCCAACTATCAGCTTCCAACACCCCTTCTATGATTTCCTGGGCCAGATCGGCAACTGTGCTGCCATGTAAAAACAGCAACAGTAACAATACACACAACGCCTATCTGGGTCTCAAACTGTGAGGGGCGCTGTGGTATTACTTTATAAACATTCTCCTGCGGATCTTTATCACAACCTGCTCTCAGGTTGGTAATATAACCCCCATTTTCTACATGAAGAAATGGTTTAGAAAGGGAAGCATTTTGCCCATTAATGTCACCTTTCAGAAGGCTTTTTTTAAACCTTTACTCTTTACTTTTTTTCATTTTAACTTGATTCTAGGGATATCTTTTTGTCTAAGAGAACATGATGCTAATGATACTTTAATTGGATATTGGCATTCCTCCTAGCAAAGATTGTAAGTACGGACAGTTTGTTTTTCCCAGGAAAACCTAATATCCTGAACTGGTTTTGGAAGCATAAAATAGTTTTAAGGTCAACTTCATTTAGGTTGGTAATTTAATTCAAGTGGACCAAGATTCAGTGAGAGGCTACAAACGCCACTACTCTGTACACTGTGCCATGGGATACCAAGTTGAACAAGTGAATGCGCTTGCTTTGAGGATTCTGCATTAGTATTGTTAGCTAAAGCCTCCTCTTTAGGGACAGGTTACATGGTACATGCTCTCTGTAGAATGTTTCAGGTCTGATGCTTTGAGGTGCTAAGCTTATCCTCTGCACTGAGAAGAGAAATCAAATTCAACCACATGATCCATTTTAAATGTCATCTGGAAACAATTAAGGACCAGCAGCTCTTCCAAATGGCTCATAAGTGGTACTTCTGGAAGTTGGCGGCCAAATGTTTATGGAGAAGAAAAGCCCATTCTAACCACAAATGAAAATACCGTAATCACTAGCCTGACTCCTCCTTAAATGGTCTTTCTGGAAAGGGCCAAGGTGGCGGGTTGTGCAGGTACACAAGTAATTAGGAAGCACATACCCTGTGGCAGTCACTGGTCTAAGTCATACCCAATTTACTGACAAAACATAGGGAAAAGGAATTAACAGAGTGGGCAATGATAAATAATGGGCCGCCAAAGGTTGAAGCTACCAAGATTCTTGGGTTGGAAAACGATGTAAAGAGAATTAGTTAGCATTGCACAATAGCATCTTATTTCGAAGAAAAAAATTATCTTGTATACCATTCAGAAAAACTAACAAACACTAGTAGATAGTTCTAGTGAGTGCTAGCTATCTGGTGGACACAATGTAATTGTTATTATTATTTACCTGTACTGGTTTGTTAATGCTCATAATCTTATGAGACCTGGTTTCGAGGCGCAGGAACAATGACACTACAGTGCTGGGCTGGCATCATTCCAGTGTGGAATGCAATGGGGTCGTCCCTACCAGGGCTGTATTAGAACTTTGATAGTCCTTAGGGGCTTTTACCTTTGTGGTCCCCTTCTCATTTAAAACCAAAACTAAAACTATATTTTACAATTGCTTTGGTAGAGAGACAAATACAATCCAGGGTGGATTATTTGATTTTCATGTTTATTACATTCTTTTTTACTTCTGATTTTAAAAAGGAAGTAAAATTAAGACATTTTTGAGGATCCTAAAAGTACGGTGGGCTCAAGGTACTCCGCCTAATGGATACATTGGCCCTGTGCCCAACTGAAACTCCTCTTTACCAGATTCTCTTGCAGCTTCAGGTAACCTTGTGAATGACATCAGCTCAGTTTCTTGGAAATTTCAGAAAATTTCAGAAAAAATCCTGCCTCTGCCTTACTCTTTCTGTCTAGGAGGAAAGACATGAAACACACAGAGGCAGCACACATTTTGCAACCATGGAACCGTAACATCCTCTCAGTAATAACAGTAGAGAAGAAAATAGAAGGGGCTTTGCTCCTAATGGTATTTTGAGTTACGACATCAGCCAAAAGCCTTGTCCGATGAGGAAAATCAAGTTACATCCCACTTGCTTAAGTGGGGATTTGGTTTTCTGTTCTGAGCAGCTCCCTTCTCTCTAAACTCCTGCATTGCTGCAGAGCCTCAGCGTTGCTCCCGGCTGAGGCCCAGCGGTGGGACTGGACTCAATCTGCTCAGAACCTCAGGAAGCAGCCTGAAGACCTGGACGTGAATGCAGTAGCCAGGAACACAGAGGGTGAGTGTAAGACTTCCTAGTCCTCAGAGAATAAACTCTGAAAAACCTTTGCCTTCTCCAGATAGGACCATGGAGCCACGGGACTATAAGAAACCATGCTTGTCATCACGAACCCAGTGAGGTGGTCACTCCATCACAAGACACAGGACCTTGAGCCCTAGGCTTCAGCTGCCTATACTCAGCTGACTTGGCTCTATCTGCAGCTGCTGAGAGGTCCGGAAGGGGAGAGTGTGACAGCAGAGAAAACTGAGTGCATCTTCTCTGAGGTATTTGGCCCCTGGAGGTGCCCCCTTAGTGGGGGGAGGGGGAAGTCCATGCCCTGATGTTCCAGGTCCCATGCAGATGAGAGGGTCTGTGCACCTGCACTTCTGGAACCCCAGGAGCTGGCTGTCAGGGGTCCCCGGATCCAGCAGGGTGCTGAATTCTCTGCCCACAGAAGCAAGTGAAAAAAATCGACCGTGTGAAATAAAGCCTATATCAGAGAAATTTCTTGATGAAATTCATAAGGCAAAAGGTCAGAAAACTGAATGTGTAAAGAGCAGCAGTTCCTAAAAGTCTATTCTGAGAAAGTCAGACAAATTACTGTAGATAAAGGGCTTTTCGGAAAATTCTACTCTACTGAGGGCTGGTGGCTTGGGTAATGTTTTATACATATTCATTTTGATTTTGATTTTTGTCATTTGTTTATTTATTCAACAAACACTAATCACTAGTGCACATAAAACAGGGTGAGGGAAACAAAGACTCCATCCCTCCTTTCAGGGTGTTAATGAGCTGGTGGGGCAGCTTAGACAAAAACAAAGACAAAATAAGCAAACAGGCACTAGGTAGAAGGAAAATTTCATGGAGGAATGGGAGGTACCTTGAGTGTTCTAGAGTAGCAGTTTCTCAACTTGTTTACATGTTAAGAGTCACTTCGGGATCTTTAAAAATCCCAAAGCGCAGGCCATAAATCAGATCCATCACGATCTCTGGGATGGGACACAGGCACCAGTAGGGTACTGAAGCTTCCCCAGGTGATTTCAGTGTGCAGACAAGTCAAGGAACCATGGACAGGGAAAAGGAAAGGGGAACCCTCTTCCTCCAAAACAAATCAAAATAAAAACTAGGTATATTCTGAGCTGAGCCTTATATCAAAATGCTCAAAGTGGGGTCCCTGGGAGCACGTTAGAAATGCAGAAACTCGGGCTCCACCTCCGACTTACTGAGTTAGGCCCCACATTTAACAAGATGTTCCAAAGATTACAGGCACAACATTTGAGAAGCCTTGCAGAGTAGAGCTTCTAAGCCTGTGGTACCCATCAGTGTCTCCAGGGAATGTGTTGGAAATGCAAATTTTTCATCCCCATTCTGGACCTACTGAATCAGAAACTCCCTGCCAGCTGTGGTTTTACAAACCAGAACCTGGGTGATTCTGATGCACACAGATGTTGCAGAACTACTGGCTCAAAACATGAGTACGCTTTCCACAGGTAACGGAGAATGGTAGGTCAAGAGCACGGATTCGGGAAAACTTACAGCTGTTAGGGAACCCGAGTGACAAGAGTGTAGGGCACGTGTAGGCAAGAAGCAGGAACAAAGATTGGAGGGGTACTCTGGACAACGAATCGAAGGCCATCAGCACTCTTGCAAAACGTTCCCCCTCGAAGATGATTTGTCTATCCTATTTTCAGACATCTGAGTCACTTCTAAAGAATATAGATTTAAAGAACACAGAAATACTCAAGAGAAATTTACCAAGGACTCTAGACATTGTAAAAAAAAAAAAAATTTTTTTTTCAGGGGCACCTGAGTGGCTCAACTGGTTAAGCATCTCCCTTTGGCTCAGGTCAGGATTCCAAGGTCCTGCTCAGTAAGAAGCCTGCTTCTCCCTCTCCAAGCCACTCCCTCTGCTTGTGTTTTCTCTGTCAAATAAATAAAATCTTAGGGACACCTGGGTGGCTCAGTGGGTTAAAGCCTCTGCCTCCGGCTCAGGTCATGATCTCAGGGTCCTGGGATCCGGCCCTGCATCGGGCTCTCTGCTCAGCGGGGAGCCTGCTTCCCCCTCTCTCTCTGTCTGCCTCTCTGCCTACTTGTGATCTCTCTCTCTGTCAAATAAATAAGTAAGTAAATAAAATCTTAAAAAAAACTTTTCAGCATTACTGGAATTTACAGTCTCTCTAGGTACCTATTAGGAAAAGGATAGCACTCATCTGTATATAAAGACTGGTCTGTGTAATCAGAAGTCAGCCTAAAGAGATAAAACTATTCTTACTCAATGTAAATTCTACTCTACCACTTCCTGATGAAAGGATGAATTCTAATTCTATGGCTAATCGTTCTGAAAGGACTTATTTCAGAAGGGCTTTGGTCTATGCATATTATGCAAATAGAAATATGAATATGCATGGATTTATTTGTGCATGTGTGTTAATAATTCAGAAACATGAAAATGTTAATTTCTTCTGGGTGGGAGATTTTGAGATAATGGGTAATTCTTGCTTTTATTTGAGCACACCTATATTTTCTATAGTAACTGTATGTCACTTGTATAATAAATTTTTTTTTTTCAAGAAGGAAAAGATGTTAAAAAATAAAGTTCTGCTTCACCTGATGAAAACAAAACCTACAGAGGCTCTGAGCAAGGATTTACAAGTACAAGAGGGGACCTCCCTGCCCTAGGGCCTCCAATTTCATCAGAGTTGACCCCCTTTTTATCTACTTTCTATATTGAGATTCTTTGTAAGCTTAGGAAAAAATAGACTTGATAAAATAATATCTGAAAAACTCTGCCTCAGATAGGTGGCTCCCTGAACTATCCTGCAGTAAGGGCAGGACAACTTGAGTTCTGGAGAATAAAGCCATGCTGGGTTTTTAAGAGGTAAGACCCATTTGCTTTCCTTGTCAGATCTAGAAGTGGTGATGGAGACATCCACTATATTTTTTAGAATTCTCCAGAGAAATAGGGTAGGATGTACACACACACGCACACACACACTCCCTCTCTCTCTCTCTCTCTCCTTACATAGGGAGCAAGAGAGAAAGAGATTATAAGGAATTGGCTCATTGGCTCATGTGATTACAGGGGCTGATGAGTCCCAAGATCTGCAGTAGGCAAGCTGGAGCCCCAGGACAGCTGATAGTATAGCTCCAGTGCAAAGCCAACAGCCTTTAGAAGACCCAGGAAGAGAAGATGCTACACTTCAAGTCCAAAGGCAAGGGGTAAAAAAAAGGGATTTCCAGTTCAAAGACCATCAGGCAGGACAAACTCTCTCTTATTTGGAGAAGTGTTAGTGGTTTGGTTCTGGGTTCTATTGAGGCCTTCATCTGATTGAATGAGGTTCACCCCCATTAGGGAAGGCTATCTGCTTTACCAGTCTGTTGACTTAAATATTAAACTCATCCAAAGACAGTTTATCTTCACAGAAACATCACGGATAATGTCTGACCAACTATCTGGGAACCTGCCGCCTGGTGAAGGTGACTCATGAAATTAACTATCATATCCACTTAGAGAAATGGGACCTGGATGGCCAGTCCACACCCAGAGGACCTGACCTTTTCCTGGGTTACATTTTGCTCACGATAAACTTGCCTTCCAGGTTGTTCACCTGAGCCCACCTTGACTGCTCCATTAACAGAGTCTGAGGGGCCCAAGGCCAACCTAAAGACACTTCCCTGGAGAATCATCACCCCCTACCATCATCCAGGGCTCCATCCACCATCATCATAATGGTGCCCAGGAAGGCAGGGCATTTATTTCTAACCAGCAGCACCTTTTCTGTGGTCCTCCTCTGTGACCAACCCGCTGTTTTGAGAAGCATGGTGCTGTGCAATGTAGAGGAAGGCTGACTGAGTCTGTAATCAGGAGACCTGCACCCGGTTCTGCTCCGTATGAGCTTTGTTTCCTCAGACAAACACCTTTCCATCTTTTCTTCATCTGTGAAATGGGAAAACCCTTCCTAAGATTTTGTGAATCTTCAACTAGCACAAATCATCAAATGCTACACAATGGCAATCCCTATGATTAATTTCTAGTAGCAAGAATGGAAAGCACACAAAAGAATCATCCCTTACCACTGTGTTTGACATTGATAATGACTGTCTGACACCATAAACTCCCAGAAGGCAGACGCCAGACCACAGGGTTGTGCAGCTGCTAGGGCAGCCGCCTTCCATAACTCTGTTCTTACTACAAACATAGCTGATGATAAAGGAATAGTTTTCTCATCTTTTCAAACTGGCTTCCTCATTTATTGCATACTAAACAGGTCTCTAGAAATAGGGTTACCAGATAAAATTCAGGGTTTCTAGTTAAATTTGAATTTCAGATAAACAATAAATGCTTTTTTAGTATAAGTGCCCCATGAAAATTATTTGCGGTTTACCTCAAATTCAAATTTAACTAGGAGTTCTGTATTTTTATTTGTTAAACCTGTTTCTGGATAGGGATATGTCATGTTTACGGTATGTCACGTTTATGGTATGGTATGTCAGACATAACATAATTTTATGTTAAAATTAAACATTAACATTTTCTTGGGGGATGAATATTTAAAATATACCCTATAGAAAATAACATATTTAAGAGTTTTTAATGGTTAGTATGATTGTTTGTCATTTAAAATGATTTACTTAAAAAGCTAATGGACCTAGGTATATGTTTTGACCTTAGTTTCATCTGTAAGATGAGGATATTATTATTTTGTGTACAATGCTGTTTTAAAGTACATGTGACAAAGTTCTCTGTAAACAGACCCCCAAAAAAGAGTCTCAGTGGAGCAGAGACTGTTCTGTTGGCTAGATCTCCAGTAGAATCCCAGCGTTGCCAAGGATTGCTCTGTGACCTTGGAAAAGCTACTTAATGCCTCTATACCTCATTTTCTCACCCATAGTATGGGCATGAGAATAAGTGATCCCATAGGATCTTTGTGAGTATAAAAGAGAAAATCCATATATAGAGCTTAATGTTTAATAAAGCACTTCATAAATGTCCTCATTTGTCAAAAATCTAGAAAGGATCCCTTTCTAGAAAGTCACTAATGTATGGTAGTAGAAAATTAAGGGCCTAACTCCAAGAATTAGGAAAGTCCCGTGAGTGTTCTTTAAAATAGGGAACATTTTGGCCCTGTGCCATCAGGCGCCCATGCCACAGTGTTGAAGGAATGGACAGACACATAAGTGAAGCCCTTCCTGCAGGAGCTCTTCCTAAACACCAAGACTGGTGACTCTCTTTGTACTCTGAACATGTCATTACAGGCTTTCCTGTAAAGGCAACATATCTCAAAAGGTTTAAATCAGTTCAGATCATTCTGGTTTTAACTCTGGAAAGAGCATTAATACCATACAGGAAAAATACAGCAAGGTTTAAAATCACTACTTTCATCTTACAAAGCAGCCTGGTGAGGCAGTAACAGTGGCTATGCAGCCATGTTCCTTATTACTACAGAGCCCTTCCTGTGCTCCTTCCACACAAAGAAACCTAAGGAGATCAGTAAGCATGAGAAGTTTAACTGCTAAGTCAGGCTCTCAGACCCACACGCTGAGCTCACTGGGCATTAGGAATTGTACTGGGCTTGGCCATCTCTGAAGGGGGCTAAAGGTCAGGCTTGAGAGCAAAGAGACAAGGTGAAAGGCTACACATCTTTTTTTTCCCCCCACTGGATGAGAACAGGTTGTTGTGTTTCTCTTTACTATGTTGGAAGATTCTAGGTTCCTCGGTAGCTGATGAGTATTTCTATTAAAGGCATGGCCGATGAATACATGCTCCAGAGTGTTCCCTTCGGAATTATGCAGGTTTCTGTGATGCTTCATGAGTGATTAGATCATAGTCCACCTGTTGTTCTCTTAAGGTTCAAGTTTATTTGATTCACTATGTGGTCAGTGGCCATTTGTTCCAGTAATTGTGTTGTCTCTTGTTCACTCTGTAATCATAAATCTTGTGTTTTAAGAAGTAAATCTCACTACTTAGGCACAGAAGCGTTCTTGACTGGATGAAGTGCCAACTATTTCAAGTGAAGCTTTAAAAACAAAAGATTAAATTGATAGAGCTAAGACAAAAAAAGGAGTCGTGCTCGCTAACTCATCTTTATGGCCAGCCCCACTGAGGATGGCACTCTGCCTTCTTACATCCCCGCCAACCCCGCCCACTCACATTTCTCTGCACAGCTGTGCCAGGATTTCACACAGGGAAGGCTTTATGCCACACAGCCCTTTCAGACGTCACATCTAAATCATCTTCATTAGCCCTGAAAACTTGGATCCCCAGCGGGGTTCCTGGCACCCCAAACAGCGGAAGCCCTGTGTGTGAGCGAGAGGCGTGAAGCCACGGAGGCCCCGGCACCCTCTGGTCGAAATGCGTTCTCAACAACTTGTGCACCACTGAGCTGCTGCTCCTCTACTCCTTTTGGTGAAGGGAAACTTCAAAATATTTTGGGCATGTGAGATTTACAATGCATGCTGAACAGAGGCAGTCATGCACCATCTAGATATTTTTCTATGCTTAAGGAGACATATGGTGGTCGTGCTTTCTAATTTAAATATCAGAACCCCTGCCTGTATTTGTTGAAGGGACAGAGTATTTAAAATCAGAACCATCTCAGAAAAGCCTACGTATATATGATAAGCACATCCCTCAGTAGTTACTAGACCAATGACCTTTCTTTGCCTCAGGACCAGGTAAGAAGTCAGCCCCTCCAGTCTTTTCCTTCTACTCTACCAATTTTTCTAGTCTCTCTTCAGTGTTTTATGTTGATAAAAGCCCTTTTTTATTTGACCACCATCCAGGTCACAGGGAGGAACATCAAGCTATCAGCATCCTTCATGGTGCGGGGAACCTCTCATACGGTTCCTTAAGGTAAATACAGCAGACCCCAAACATAAATGTGGCTAATCTGAGCAGATGAGAAAAGGACTGCAGAAGCAACTGGGTGCCCCTCCCTCAGGGCTAATTTTACCTGCAGATGGGTTCTTTTTGCATGGTAATAGCAATCATAATAATAGCAATGACAACAGCTGGCATTTAGCCAGGATTTCCTAAGTGCTGGGAACTTACTCATTCATTTAAATATCCATGTAGCTCCCTTTAAACTCTAACTGGGATTTCTGAGAGCTTCTCTGGGGATAACATTTTTAAAATTTTAGACTAAAACCAATGCTTAGGATTACAGGAGAAAAAAACCCAGAAAATATGGATAACCTAGACAACATGAGATGCTGGAAGCACCCACTATCTCTTGCTCTGTAGTGTTCACCAGCAGAGGCCCAATGAGGAGTAGCGTTCCTCCAAGGCAGAAGTCAGGAGGAGGGGCTCAACCCCGAAGTGCAGAATCCAGAGGTACCTGTGGAATGCTTCTCAGGCTTGCTCACTGAAACCTGAAATCCTAGCCCTTGGGCTTAATCCTCCATCTCCTGCATTCCTCCTGCCTCCACAACTACCTGGAAAACTTGGTGAGAGGGATTTGGGTCCAAGATGTCTACACAGCAGGCTTTCAACGGAAAGGAAGGCTGGCTATGGTGGATTGCTGGGGAGTGTCTTGAAGCCACATCTGCCCAGCAGGCACACGGCTTTTCCCCTGAGGGCATATTTAAGGACCATACAGAACTCATGTCAGGATGCAGACAAAGACTATGGTGGGGTAAAAATCCTTCTAAACTAATGCTTTTCATTGGCTTGTGGTTGACCCCACTAGGGAAAGAAACTTTACAGATGATTGTACCCAGAGAGGCAAGAGAAAAAGGGCAGCCTTGCAGGAAGGAAAGGGGCCCAAGACAATGACTCTTATGTCATCTCCTTGCCTCGGGCTGGTTCCCCCAGGACCCAAGCAGCAGCAAACTCAGCTTGCTTTCTTTGTCCTTATTGAATTAGAAGGAAGTCAAGGAAGCCTGTATGATTGTAAATCAGGGAAATGTGAGTGACTTTTAAAAGACTGCAACATCAAACTTTCCCACTGGAATTGAGCCAACCCAGGGCAGATGTGTCAAATGGCTGCTTTTGTCTGCCTTGCTCGCATACTCCAGGAAGTTGGGGGGGGGGGTGGGTATCAAGCAGGAGGAGGGGCAGGAAGATGAAAAATATAACCAGTAATTTTGTACAAAGCCTCAGGATGGGAGACCTACAGGTAAACGGAACACCCTCCTCCCCCCTTATTGCGAAGAAAAGACTGGGAATACAAAAGCAAAAAACAGAAAACCAGCAGCTCTCTGCACAGGAATGAGAGAGGAAGGAGGCGAATTTAGTGGAAAGTCAGGGCTGCCTGGAGGCATAACAAATAACCACAGGCTGGAAAAGTACAGTGGAGGGGAAATGTGGGCCAGGCGAATTCCTCACTGGGCTCAGGGCGATTTTCCTTGGCATCCCATCAATTATGTTACTGTTGCCTCTTTGAATTTAATCATCTCATGCTCTAAGTAAGCACACTCTGTATTTTCACAAACCTGGAGTGGGGAGAACCGTTAGAGGCTAACAGGAATCCCAGAAACCATAAAGGAAAAGGCTGACAGATTGGAATGATTAAGAAGTCAAAACCTCTACTTGGCAAAATCAGCTCACATGAACAAATTTAAAAGTCAAATGAGGACTGTGGGAAAATATTTGCAACCCATATGAAAGACAAAGAGTTAATGTCCAACATAGCTAAAATACTCCTACAAATCAATATAAAAGACCAAATGGGGGGGGTGATGGGCAAACGATAAGAGCATTTTAGAGCAGAAAATTCCAAATGGTCAACAACATTTGAAAAATGCTTAAACTAAGTTATAGCAATTTAAATGGAAACAAAAGTTTTTTTGTTAAGTTGGAAAAATTTAAAAATTTAAAAATATTTTGATGGCATATAGTGTTTATAAGAGGATAAGAAGATAAACCCCTTTATATTCTGTTAGTGGGTGTATTAATTGATATGACATTTTTGAAAGACAATTTGGCAGAATTCAGTAAACTTAAAATAAACACATTTTCCAACCAAGCAGTCTCACTTACAAGATTCTATTCCAGAAAAGTACTGAGTCTACAGGGAAGGATACGTGTGTGTGTTGGGGGGACACATACACATTGTGATGTTACTGGAACAGCAACAAATTATAGATAATCCAAATACCATCAATAGGAAAAGTGACAAATCATAGAACATTCATACCAGGAAATATTATGGAATCACCAAAATGATGTGGTTGATCTAAATGTCCTCACATAGTAATGTGAAATGAAAATAAGACTCAGAAACACACACACACAAATATAGTATATGTGTGCATACATAGATGTATATTGTATGATCTCATTTCTACAAAATGAAAGCAAATATCTACATAGCTATGTTTGTACATACACCAAAAAAAAGCATATATATACAACACATAAACACATTCCAAACTGATAAAAGTGGTTAAATGTAAGGGGGGGAGTTAGGTAATTAGCTAACAGAAAATTGGTTTTTATTTGTATTTTTGTTGTGTTTGAATTTGTTATATTATCTACTATATTTATAGTTAAAAAGCACAACGAAAAGATGTGAACAGATACACATGCAGTCATTTACCCTCCTACTGTAAGCATCAAGGTCACTGTAGCATAAGAGTGTGGCGTACAGAACAAAACCCTTTCTTGCTCCTTCAAGACTCCTGGCTGGCAGGAATGGGTACTTATGGAGACAGCTCTAACGTGAAAACAGAGCTAGACACCTTCCGCCAGGAATGTGAAGACCAGGTATTTCAGCAAAACCCATGAAGCAGCCTTCACACCACACTCCCACCTCGGTGTCCATAAAATAACAAAAGTCACCTTTTGTAGAATTCCCACATCAGTAGAGTCCTTGGGCTTTGGGTTTTGTTTTTGTTGTTGTTGGTTTTTTTTAATGTTATGTTAGTCACCATACAGTACATCATTAGTTTTTGATGTAGTGTTCCATGACTCATTGTTTGGAGTCCTTGTGAAGGACTGATGAGGAAATATGTAGAATATTTGAAAAGTAGTTGTCCCAAAATAGGTGGTATATAGATATACTGTTATTGAAGCAGTAAGTATCCCTCTCTATCTCACCTCCCAACTCAACTCACAACTGCTTTCCCAAAGGCAGAGCTCTTCCAAGACTTCCCTAGTGAAGTGTAGACAGATGCATAAAACAGACACTAGCATCCCTGGTTATGGATGGTGGCAGGTGGTGTTACTAGAGCATGGGAAAAGGTCTTGGGTGGGCTCAGAGAAGGGTAGTGAATGGTGAAAGGGCAAGGATCACTCCCCTGGTTTCCAATGGAATCAAGTAAAGAGTAAATCAAGAAATTCTTCATTTTTCCATAAACCTGGGTGGACTGCAGAAGAAGGGGACATAGGGACCTGCTGGTTACTCTATGAAACTTCCAACTGAAGTAACAAATAGTTGGGTCAGAAGGCAAGAGGGAGAAAATGGCAGTGATGAATGGGATCCTCAACAAAGGACCAGCCGAGCCCATGAGGGCCCTTGATGGATCTAGTCCATGGCTATCATGGATGCAGAGCTTGACAAGTTTTGACATGAGTTGCTTACTGCCCTGGTTCAACCAAGTTGAGTCATCAGTTGAATCAGCTAGCAAATTCCCTTTCTTCTCTAGCTCTGTAGCAAAGGACTAAAACTAGGTGATAAGGAACAGAGAAGGGATCCTTGAGATGAGAATATTCTAGGGTTGAAATTATAAGCCAGAATTTTTATAACTAAATTAAATATCACTGTAATGGACTAAAAAATAAACTAAAAAATATCACTGTAATGGACTAAGTCTAAGCTGGAATGAGAAATGGAATGAGAAAAAGATAAAGAATCTCTTCCAGGCAGATTTTGCAATGTGTGTCTATGTGTAGTTAAAAGGAAGGCTTGAAGAAAAAAGGATCAGGGTTTTGGGGCCAAGAAAGGCATAGATAGTTGTGAGAGGAAGGCAGGCGTTATGCTTGCACAAACTTCCTCTTCTTCTAGTCTGTGACACTCTTTGTTCCCCCTCTTTGCTACTGATGGAACATTTCCCTCTCTCTTTCATGGAGTCATAAAGATTGAATTGGTCCAAGAGAAAGGAATTAGCTCACTTTCAAGGTTAAAAAAAAAAAAAAAAATCTGGAGGATCTTTCATTATTGTTGGTTTGTTTTATTTTTTTAAAGATTTTATTTATTTATTTGACAGAGAGAGAGATCACAAGTAGGCAGAGAGGCAGGCAGAGAGAAGGGGAAGCAGGCTCCCCGCTGAGTAAAGAGTCTGATGAGGGACTTGATCCCAGGACCCTGAGATCATGACCTGAGCTGAAGGCAGAGGCTTTAACCCACTGAGCCACCCAGGCGTCCCCAGCTTGTTTGTTTTAAAATACTGTATTTTAAAGCCATATACTGGAAAAAGCACTGAAAATAGAAATCAGGAGACCTGAGACTGGAGACAAATATGATCATCTCTTTTGGGCCCAGTTTCCTCATCCATAAAGTCTGGCATTTGATGGCCTCTAAGATTTCCTCCAGCACTTTTGATTTCTGCTTTACTTCTTAGAACTGAAGGGGATCTTGGCTGCCATTTAGTCAAAAACCCCATTGCATTTAAGAATATTCTATGAGACAACTCAAGAAATGTATTCGATTTTACGAATGAATCCTTTTATACTTTGGTATAAACTGGTGATTTCCTTGAAATATAGATTATCCAAATCAAAACAGTGGTTTCTTCCAGCTATGTTATCAAAAATTCACATTACCTATCCCTTTTGTGTGTGACTACAGCATTAATCCATCAAAGGACTCTGACCTGAAGCCACAGGCTGGCTTTCTCTGAAGAAGAGTAGAATGGCTAGACTACTGACAGACATCAGCAGACACCAGGGATGCTGAAGGATAAATACTAGTAGGGTTAGGTTGATAAATACAAGTAGGGTTAGATTATGGCAGTGACAGACAGACCTCTAAATCTCAGGGTTTATTTCTTACTCATGTGTCATCATGTGTGTCAACACAGTTCTCTACCATTTGGTGACCCAGAGGTCCCGGCTGTACTGCCAGCATCTCAACACAAGACTCCAGCTTCATGCTTCAAGGGATGATAGAGATGGATAGAAAAGGTACACTGATGTTTAAGAACCAGAGGTGCCATATGGCTTCTGCTTGCATTCCTATACCTGCCAGAACTCAGTCACATGGACCTGACCCACTCAAAAGGATCCTAAGAAATATAAGAACACATGGATATTTGGGGAGCATCTCGCTGTCTCTGGGTAAAGCAACGATGCCATCAGAGACATAAAGTCACCAAGTGAGGAGCCTGTATGGTTTGTTTGGAGTGGGTCATCAAAAGCTGGGGTTTTTAATCTGTGACTTCTTTAAACTATTTCTTTTGTCCTCAAAAAATTATTTTAGCTTGGGAAAACTTAGGCACCTTGCTAGGAAGGAGGCCTTCAGAGCTCTACTTCATCGCGTGTAGAGAGAGGATGGTCTTTAAATGGCCACATCCTACAGTTGTTTCAGAAGAACCTGAAGCCAACTAAAACCCTCATGTAATTGTTCAGAGGAGCTGCTGCCAAGCCAGGCCTTCACATCCTCTAATTGTGCTGTTCCTTTTGCTTTAAACCTAAATGCAGGACTTTATATTTATTCTGTTAAGTGTCATCCTGTTATTTTCAGACACAGGCTTCAGCCTCCTGAATTTTTTATTCTGTCATGTATTGTAATAGCTATTTCTTCAGAATTTGCATCCTACACAAATTTGATGAGTACATCCTCTATGTCCACATCCAAGTTCTTGAAAAAAATGTGCCAAGGGCAGAACTCTCCGGTAGAACACCAGAGGACCTCCCTTGAGAGACACCACGATTCATTAATAAACACAGTGGGTTCATTTGTTCCACTAGCTTCAGATCCTCCTTACCACAGTATCAGCCAGTTCGCATTTCTCTAATTTCTCAAGGATTTCTTAAGACTTTGTAACATGCCTGGACGAAAACTGAACTCATTATCTGCTTCCTCGGCCACTCCTACCACTCAGTAGTCTACTGGTTGATACCACTGTCCAGCCCACTGTGTCAGAATACTGGGAGCACTCCTCAGAAGGTACAAAGGTTAGACTAGGGGAAGTATTGCTCCTACTGAACTGCACTGTTCCCCCTTTAGGCCCGGGCAAATGCCTCTAGGTGCTCTGGAACTTTCTCCTTCAGTTTCTGGTCTTCATCCTCACTGAAGTTCTTTCAGAACTGCAGGTCCTATCATGGCACATCATTTAATAAAACCTATCAAAACTCTCCAGAGTAAGAATGATATTAAAAAATAAAACGTAGCTGACTGTCGGCAATGGCCAAACAGAAGGCCAACAGGGTTACTCCAAATGCAACAGGGAACTTTCTATTCTTGGACCCTAATGTCTCTAGGTGGCACCCTCCCACACCCTCCAACCTCACCCCACAGTTTGGGCAAACCCCATATTTGCATGTCAACACTCTAGCTCTCCTTTCTCCTCATCTCAAAACTCCTTCCCCAACTCAGAAAAGGCCTCAGTACCCTCCAAGGCTGGGAAGGTGGTGCTGGTATCATCATGCATTCTGCCCCAGTCCCTGGTAGAAAAGGGCTAGTCTTTCAGCCTTTGTTCTACTGAGTCAGAGCCAAGGTTTCAGAATTCATAGATTAAGGGCGCCTGAGTGGCTCAGTCGTTAAGCGTCTGCCTTCGGCTCAGGTCATGATCCCAGGGTCCTGGGATCGAGCCCCATATCGGGCTCTTTGCTCAGCAGGAAGCCTGCTTCACCCGCTACCATTCCCTCTGCTTGTGTTCCCTCTCTCGCTGTGTTTCTCTCTGTCAAATAAATAAAATCTTAAAAAAAAAAAAAAAAAAAAGAATTCATAGATTAGATAGACAGATGATAGATAAAACAAAAGCAAACCCCTAACTTCCCCTCCATCCAATCACCAGGCTCTTAGAAATGAAAGCTTTTTAAAAAGCCTTTCTTTTTATATTCTCAGCCAGAAATTGGACTCTGTTCTGGCTGGATTCTTTTGTGTCTTTTCTTCTTTGGGGTAGTCAGCCTTACTTAGTCTATTGGTCTGGTTAAATGGTAAAAGAACCACACAGTAAAACAAGATTTTCTGAGAAAGAAAGACTTTTCATAATATTTCAAAATATTATCCTGATTCTGAGTTGATCTGTCCACCTACCCTATAAAATTCAGCTCTGAGTGGGCAGGGGCCCATGTTTACATCTGTTTTCCCAGTGCTTGGGACACAGTGGATGGTCACTAAGTGCTTAATGATTGATGATTAAGTCAATGAACAAAGATAGACCATGTCAGTGGCATTCTGCTAATCTACCAGTATGCTAATTTTTTAAAAAAGAAATTGAATAATTTGACTTAGTTCCTCTGCTGTTGTGTGGCTCAAACTGCAGCGATAGGAAAATATATTGCTCCTTCCGAACGAGATTTCAAAAACCACAGGGATTTAAAGACCACATCTGTGGTGATCAATTTTGTAGGGGAAAAAAACAAGATGTGTGTATAAGAAAAGGAGAAATTCAGTAACATACTTACAGATAGTGGCTAATTCCTGTGTATTGGGGATGTGTAATTCCTCAAATAGAAAAGATATGCTTATTGTCTTCTCACCTTTATGGATGTTTTCTCTCATTATCATTTAATTAATGGAATTTTATAAAAATAAATGAGTGGTTTTTGTCTGGGTCTTTCTTTTCAAAGTCTGTCCAGCTTACTGGACTCCCCGCTCCCAGAACTGGGCCTTACTTAATAACGAGTTACTGACATAACAAAAAAGTAAAATCATATTTCCCAGGTGCTAAATATTAGACCTTTCAGATTGTTTCTAAAAGGACTCCTTCTCTCTTATGTGATTTCTACTCTCCTTTATGTGGCATTTTGCAACCAACTATTGATCCTGTGTGGGTACTAACAGACTTCAGTGGCTCAGTGGCACTGATGGGTGCCCACAGCTGATGCCACATCTGTGGAATGCAGGTGAAAGCAATAATCGCTGGGCTCATGGAAGCAGCATGACAAAGAGGAGGTGAGTAGGTGAATTCTGGGTCCAGAGAATCTGGTTTGAATTACTGCTCGGCAACTTGCTCTGAGGGAATTATTTACTACTCAGAATATGACTGGAATATTTTATAATAACAATGACAGTTATACTACATCTACTGATTAAGCAAGTGACCCATGACCTGGATCCCTTTGATCTCACTGAAACAAGAGCTGGGGGAGAAAGTGGATGTAAAGTTAGGTTAGCATGGGGCACTGGTTGCCCAGATGGTCAGGGCCGACCCAGTTACCCTGGCCTGATGGGTGGTGGCCCCATTCTCCTCTCCACTCTCTTGTGCTTTTCTCAAAAAAGCTTTCTCAAAAAAGCCTTTGCAGCCAGAAGTACACCCTGAGCCCCGGGAGTGGTTATGCTTCCCAATGAGATTGGACCCACAGGCTCTATCTGTGGTTGGGAAGCCTTATGCTCCCCAGTTTCCCAATACTGGGTTGTCACACAACCAGACAAGTTATGAAAAGTACAGGAGAAGGAGATTTTCTTAATGCATCCATGGCTACTATATTAGCTGTGCATGTGTGTGTGTGTGAACAACTAAATATAGTGAGTTTTATCTCCTGGTTCCATTTTTATACCCAGTTCTTGAAAAGACATTTTACTCATTCTTAGTTCAGAAAAAATCAGGCCTACTTTGCAGATCAGCTGTTTTCAATTATGTTACTCCACCCACTCTCTGTTTTTCTGGGCACTCATTTACCACTGAAGGATTTACAAGGCAGCCCTCTGCTCTTTCTCAGCCGCTGTGGTCACCCTGCCTCCACACACACACACACACACACACACACACACACACTCACACACACAACCCTAATCTGTTCCCCAGGGAACTTGCTGGTTCTGAACCAGAGACTATGCCAAGGAGAATGTGAAAATCCCTCATCCTTCCCACCCCTGACCCCCAAACATTTGTTGGTACATGAATATCAGCTCACAGAGGCTATTTTGCAAGAATCATGTTTCTTCTTATCTTTCAATCAGTTTAAATCTGCCCTGGGTCCCCTTCCCTCGAGGCTGTAGGGAAATGAATTCCAGTCATTAGTGGGACTCCCCACCTTCAAGGCCTATACAAAGGGACTTATATATTATCCATTGGAACAGGGTGGCCCCTCTGGTCTTGGGCCATGGTCCTTGCTGGCTGCTGCTAAGATGCCTGTTGTCATAGTCCAAAAGAGGCCACCAGCCCCAGCAGCCATCCTCAGGGTGCTGGAAGCTTAGGTGAGGCTAGGGCCCCTGAATCCAGAGCCACCTCTCCTGGGTGCCCTCTATAGCTGTCCTGGGGATCTCATCCCTCCCTCAGGCTTCTGTCAAGGAGCAATGTGTGATCCCTAACCTTAGAGGGACTCTCCGACCTTCACCTTCCTTCACCATCTCTGGAAATCTCACCCCACTTTGAAAGTCACCTCTTTTCTCTCTTTCCTCTCTGTAACACCTGGTATAATTTCTTCAGAGGGTTTAAGCTTTCACAAAAGACAAGAAAGGCTACTGACATCAAGTCTTCTGTTGTGCAAAATCCCTAATGCGAGCCAAGTATTAGGATGCTTGAAAGGAGAGGATGGAAAAATACCAACAATAAATTTTTTGCTCAACTGCTATCATCCCGTTTGCTCTTTTTTAAATACGTAAACACTGGTTAACAGAACCATCAGGGGGAGATCTGGTAGGAAGGAGAAAGGCCACTGTGACACACAGATTCCTGTAGAGGTGCCTGGGGTAGCAGGGGCTGGGGAGGGGGCACGGTAGTTGCTGCCCCTGTATGTGATCTCCCTATAATCTCCCATAGCAAATGCCCTGGGCAGGGGCACGTGGCCTCTAATTCTATGTTGCGCCACCTGTATTTCTTCATTTGCACCTTTTGCGTCATGTCTCTCTTTTATTCATTACATTCTTCTTTCTCTCTCCTCCACATAACTTTGGGCTGTGTTCCCAAATACTACATGACTACCACCGAGTCTTGTCCACTTTGTCAGGGCACCCTGATACCACGAAGGCCTGATGCTGAGTTGTTAGTCATAGACCAACTGAATAAAGAAAATAGCCTGTAATCCAGTCATGGTAACATTCAGATAACCAGATCAGATCGAATGTGATTTGAAGGTTGAGCAATCACCCTGCAAGTGCTGGAGGCAGTTTAATGCATAACTGTCTCCTTAATTAAGGAGTCAAAAGCAACCCTGGCTTTTTGCTACAACCTGGGCTTCTCATGCTTTCTGCATGACTGCCATCTTCTTACCTTCTTTCAAATTGTAGCAAATGTGAATCTCTGGGCCACTCACTGTTTTTCATTTCACTTATTTTACATATTTATGCCTGTTCAATATTTACAAATATTTAAACTTGTGAGAGCTGTTTATTTCTATTATCTACCTTTGTTGTAGAGCATCTGGTTTCTTTCAAATGCTCAATACAAAAAAAAAAGTTTGAGCTAAACAAATGTGCTGAAGCTTATACAAGTCTGCAGTACATGACTTCCCATGTCCTTTTTCCATCCCAAATGGCATTGCACTTCTCTTCACATATTTTTATCCTACTGAACATAGGTCAGCACACTACTTCCCATGGGCTAAATCTAGGCTACACTTTGTTTTATAAATAATGTTTTTTTTTTAACATTGCCATGCCCATTCTTTTAAGTGTTCTCTCTGGCTGCTTTCACACTACAATGTCCATGCTGACTAGTCATGATGAAGACAGTATGACACACAAAGCCTGAAATATCACTACCCAGATCTAGGATGTTTGCCGATCCTAGCTGTGAAACAGTAACAATAACCCAAAATCCTTTCTGTCACCAAATCTTAAGAGTTTCAGAGCTGGGAAGAAGATTAGTCTTAGAACTTCATTTTACGGGGGCACCTGGGTGGCTCAGTGGGTTAAAGCCTCTGCCTTCGGCTCAGGTCATGATCTCAGGGTCCTGGGATCCAGCCCCGCATCGGGCTCTTTGCTCGGCGGAGAGCCTGCTTCCCCCCCCCCCCCCCCGCCTGCCTCTCTGCCTACTTGTGATTTCTCTCTCTGTCAAATAAATAAAATCTTAAAACACAAAAAAGAAATTCTTAATTAAAAAAAAAAAAGAACTTCATTTTACGGAACATAGAACAGGCCCACACAAGAGACACCTGTTACTAAATGCTTATTATGTACCAAGTACTGTGCCTTAGCAAATATTTCATTTAGTGCCCACAACAAATACTAGTACTTGTGTTTTTCTTTTTTTTTTTTTTTTTAAAGATTTTATTT
>CM053607.1:56479880-56492752 GCA_028646535.1 Procyon lotor
AAGTAATGTCAGAACTAAGGCTATGGTCTGGTTTCCTGGTCTCTCATGCCAATTAGTAAAAGTCAAGATTTTTACTGACCTCTGTGTTCTGTGACCAAGGAAAGAAGTAGGACTTCTTTCCATGTCTCTTCTGAGTTTTGACAGAAAATAAACTGACCATTGGCTGTGGGGTAGGACTTCTGTTCAGGCTTCAGGTTTTTGCTAAGTGAGCCATACAGCTATGGTTCTATTCCCTGGAAACCTCCCTGAGGCTTGACTAACTCCTAAAAGGTCTGTGGAAAGTGGAAATGGACCACCCATTAGAGGTCCTTCTGCCTCCACTAGGAAATGGGACTCTTCCTTCTCAAGAAAACCTGTTACAACTTAGCCTTTCCTGTGTTCAAAAAGTAGAACAGAAACCACTATTTGGGGTCATAAAAATCATCGCTAACATTTCCAATAGGAATCTGGGGAAATGGGCTGTCATGGAAATGGACTCATCAAAAAATTTAACTTCTATTGATTACACTAATACCTGCAGCTTCATGATCACTGGGGTTCTGGACCCCCAAACCCTCAACACCCATGGCCTGCCCACATTGCCTTAGAAATGTATACTTCTCTTTTTAGTCAATCTTTCTGTCATGTTTTAATTTCTCAGTCTTTTGTAATTTGGTTCTCTCCTTGGGTTTCTGATACTGTCCTTCTAAAATATTTTCTCCTAAAATAAAGGCTTTCAGAGGCCCTAAACCAGGCTGCTACACTACTATAGAAGTCCCAAAACTGGGCAGATCATTGTCTCCATAAAAGTATGACCATCGGGGCGCCTGGGTGGCTCAGTCGTTAAGTGTCTGCCTTCGGCTCAGGTCATGATCCCAGAGTCCTGGGATCGAGCCCCGCATCGGGCTCCTTGCTCCGCAGGAAGCCTGCTTCTCCCGCTACCATTCCCTCTGCTTGTGTTCCCTCTCTCGCTGTTTCTCTCTGTCAAATAAATAAAAAATCTTAAAAAAAAAACCCGAAAATCTGAGCAAGTAAGAATTTAAATAATACGAACAATTTTGTCTGCCAGTCTCCTCACTGCTCAAGTGACCTACAGTAGTGTTGTCAGAAAGGAGGAAAACAAATCCTTGGAGTTAGTGTACAATACCCATCTTCATTATCTCATTCCTCATCACACAGACACTGAACTCATCACTGTCAGCAACAGTCATCATGGTGAGTCACTATTATGATCAGAGCTAGGCAAAAATATACAGGACACATCATGAATATTTACTATCATTGTTTTCCTCTTTTTTATGCTTCTGTTCTCATCTTGCTATCCTATAATTAAAAAATGCAGTAGTTATATTTTTCATGTGTACACTTTATTATGTCCCGTATGTTGCTGTATGTTTTACACTTGTTTACATATTGCCACAGAGAAGCATATATACCCACCCACATACACTCTACATTTGATGTAAAGGATTCTCAAGGATTACCTTGAGTAAATGTGATAATCACTTTGCTCTTGGACTTCATAACCCAACACCTACATAAACTACAACCAACTATAAGATAAAGAATAATGCTGGTTTGTTTGTTTGTTTTTTTTTTTAGGAGTGACTTATCACCTAATAAATGCATCTAAAGATGTTACCAGATTTTAAAAATCACAACAGAAAACAAGAACTAGAGAACAACTGGGAAGCTTTCTGCCAACATGAAATTGGGGGAAAGGACTTTAAAACGTATTTCAAACAAAACCTGATAAAGTACAGATCCTTTCTTGATCAAAACTCTTCACAGTGTAGGGAAAGAGAGTATATACCTCAACATCATAAAAGCCATCTATGAAAAACCCACAGCAAATATCATTCTCAATGGGGAAAAACCGAGAGCTTTTCCCCTAAGGTCAGAAACATCACAGGGCTGTCCACTGTCACCACTGCTATTCAACATAGTGCTAGAAGTCCTAGCCTCAGCAACCAGACAACAAAAAGAAATAAAAGGCATCTGAATTGGCAAAAAAGTCGTCAAATTCTCACTCTTTGAAGATGATATGATACTTTATGTAGAAAACCCAAAAGACTCCATTTCAAAACTGCTAGTGCTCATACAGGAATTCAGTAGTGTCAGGATATAAAATCAATGCACAGAAATCATCTTTCAGCTTAAATGTCTCTTCTCTATCATGGTCTTTGTTGGAGTTCCCTGCCTAGGCTGTCACTGCATATCCCTCTCATAACACTCACCGCATTTGTAATAACTGGTTTAATGTATGTACCTAAATTCCACAAAGGTGTAGACATGTTTGCCTGTCTTCTCCACTCCTTTATCTCCAGAACTGATTACAGTGACTGAAAGGTGGAATGCACTTAATGATCTAAGAATATAAGGGTTCCCTTTGGAATCTTATAAACATTTCAAATTCCTGGTCACTCTTTTCTTCCAGGATTATTTCAGTTGGTTTTATCTTTCTAGAAGGAAAATGTTTTGCAATCTTAGAACATGGAATTTGTTTAGTAGACTCAGACTCTGCCTTGAATGGGGAACATATTCAGTAGTCAGTCAACAAAAAAATCAATGTTGTTCCTAATTTTAAAAAATGAAGATATAGGAAGAGAAGATCTCTTATTATTATTTTTTTAATTTTATTTTTTCAGTGTTCCAAGATTCATTGTTCATGCACCACACCCAGTACTCCATGCAATACATGCCCTCCTCAATACCTACCACCAGGCTCACCCAACCCCCTCCCCCCTCCCCTCCAAAACCCTGTTTCTCAGATCTTAAGGTTGACCTTCTTAAATATTTTCCCTAAATGATGTTTTGAAATTTTAACTCAAAAGTAAATATTAACAGTACAAAGTTTCCTCAAAAAATTAAAAATAGGACTACCATATGATTCAGTCATCACACTACTGGTATTTACCCAAAGAATACAAAAACACTAATTCAAAATAATCACGCACAGCTATGTTTATTGCAGCATTATTTACAATAGCCAAGATACAGAAGCATCTTTAAGTGTCCAAAGACAGATGAATGGATAAAGAAGATGGGCGATACACACACCCGTATGTTGTACACACACACACACACACACAGAGAGGAATATTACTCAGCCATAAAAAAGAATGGAATCTTGCCATTTGCAACAACATGGATGGATCTGGAGGGTATAATGCTACATAAAATAAGTTAGGAAAAGAAATACAAATACCATATTATTTCACTCGTGTGGAATTAAAGAAACAAAACAAACAAGCAAAGGAAAAAAAGGGACAAACCAAAAAAACAGGATCTTATCTACAGAGAACAAACTGATGGTTGCCAGAGGGGAGGCAGTGGAGGATGGGTGAACAGGTGATGGAAATTAAGAGTACAAGTCATCATGATGAGCACTGAGTATTATATGAAACTGTTGAATCACTATATTGTACACCTGAAACTAATATAACACTGTTAACTATGCTGAAATTGAAAAATTAAACAAAATATTAAAAATATTAGAAAATTGTTTAAGATACTCTAGATGCTCATAGGTGTTAAAGAGACACTTACACTTCATCAAATCTAAAAGATATCTAAGAAAACACAGACATATTTGAGTATATAAAAATTTTAATCTTGTATGGAGAAAGATATCAAAAACAAAGTCAAGAAAAAAATGAAAAAATGAGGAAAAAAATACCTGCAATATATGATTCAGATGAAAATGTGGTATATGTAATCACATTAGTTATCTCATTCTGATAAATAACCCTAAAACTTGGCATCTTGCAAGAACACACACTTATTCCTCTCAGTTTCTGTGAGATAGGAACACAAGCACAAATTAACAGGGTCCTCTGCAACTGAGATGTCAGCCAGGCTATCGGTTCATCTGAAGGCTTGAATGGGGAAAGATCTGCTTCCAACTTTACCATGTTTGCAGGATTCATTTCCTGAGAATGTTGGAATAAGGGCCTCCATTACTTATGAGCTGCTGGCTAGGGACCACTTTAGCTCCATTCCAAGTACTTCTCTCCATCAGAGCAAACATATGAGAAAACCACAGAGAATACCAGCAACAGAAGTCATGGTCTTTTATAACCTAATCACAGAAGTGATATCCCATCACTTTTGGTGTATACTAATCTTTAGAAGAAAGTCACTAGGATCTAGTCCCATACTCAGAGGAGGGGATTATACCACGGCATGAACATCAGGACATGAGTCCCCTGGGAATCATATTAGAAGGTTGCCTACCACAATAATATACATAGTACTTTTACAAATTGGTTAGAAAAAAATAAACCGAATATGTGAGCGAAAATAGGGATAGGCAATTCACAAAAGAGCAATCCAAATGATCTCTTTACATGCGAAGAGACCCTCATCGTTACAGTAGTCATGGAAATGCAAATTCAAAGTGGCAAAGAAAGGATCACACTGACTCTCAGATAAGACATGGATTAAGTTAGAAAGAGGAGGAGATAGCACTCTCAAGTGTTGTTAATGGAAATATGAATTCTACAGCCTTTTGGGGAAGCAATTTGTTAATTATGACCCTGCAATTGCACTACTGGGTATTTACCCCAAAGATGAAGATGCAGTACAAAGAAGAGCCACATGTACCCTAATGTTCATATAGCAACAATGGCCACAATTGCCAAACTGTGGAAAGAACCAAAATGCCCTTCAACAGATGAATGGATAAAGAAGATATGGTACATATATACAATGGAATATTATGCCTCCATCAGAAAGGATGAATATCCAACTTTTTTATCAACATGGACAGGACTGGAAGAGATTATGCAGAGTAAAATAAGTCAAGCAGAGAAAGCCAATTATCTTATGGTCTCAGTTACGTGTGGAGCATAAGGAAAAACATGGAGGGCATCATGAGAAGGAAGGGAAGGGTGAATGGGGGAAAATCAGAGGGGGCAATGAACCATGAGAGACTGTGGACTCTGAGCAACAAACTGAGGGTTTTGTATATGTGCTGCCGAAGCGAGCACCAAACTGAGGGTTTTGAAGGGGAGTGAATCCCTCACTCACAATAGTTAGGGATTGCACGAGCCTGGTGGTGGGTATTGAGGAGGGCACATATTGCATGGAGCACTGGGTGTGGTGCATGAACAATTAATCTTGTAACACTGAAAAAAATAAACACATTTGAAAGTATAAAAAAATAAAATTTGAAATGCACATTTCTTTGACTTAGAATCTAATCTGTCAAATTAAAATCAAGAATTCACATACATACACATTCTTACTATAGTACTGTCTCTGCAAAAAAAACTGGAAACAGTGGATAGCCATCAGTATGGAAATAGTAAACTATACATGGTATACACATGTATAGTATTATGTGACCATTAAAAAGAATGAACTACAGGAAGAGAATGCATGCCATCCACACCAAGAAAAGGAATAAAGAAAGAAAAAAAAGGCAAATAAAGGTGGCACAAAAAAGTGTAACTATGGGGGTGCCTGGGTGGTGTAGTTGGTTAAGCATCTGACTCTTGTTTTCAGCTCAGGGTGCAGTCTCATGGCCATGAGATTGAGTCCTTTGTCAGTCTCCACACTCAGCATGGAGTCTGCTTGAGATTTTTCTCCCACTGCCCCTCACACTCACAATCTTTCTTTCTCTCTCTCTCTGAAATAAATAAATTTCTAAAAAAAAAAAAAAAGGATAACTATGAGAACAAGCATGCACTTATACAAAGCTATATTTATAGCTATGTGAACAAAGAAAATAAAATAATTTTTATTTATTTTTTTATTTTTTAAAAGATTTTATTTATTTGACAAAGAGAGATCACAAGAAGGCAGAGAGGCAGGAGGAGAAAAAGGGGGAAGCATGCTCCCCGTTAAGCAGAGAGCCTGATGAGGAGCTCGATCCCAGGACCCTGAGATCATGACCTGAGCCAAAGGCAGAGGCTTAACCCACTGAGCCACCCAGGTGCCCCAGAAAATAAAATAATTTTTAATGGGTTAACTCTATATTAAGTGAATTGTAGAAATTTCTATCATATATTTATGAGTCTACTTTGAAAATAAATCAACATGCAAAAAAAAAGGTAACAGGAAAATATGCAACAAGTTTTTAACACTGATTAGCTGAGGTGAATTTGTTAGAGAGAATGGTAGAAGGAGAGGATGAGGAGGGAGCTATGTGAAACACAAAAGCCAAACTTTCATTTATACACAAAACTGAATATGATTCTAAAAAGCAGGTATAACTTTATCTTATTTTTATTATAAGATAAATATACACATATGTTCACATGTAAAGAAGTACAAGAGTCACCAAAATGTTCATAGTTGTGTCATAGTTGGACAAGAGTCCAAGTAACTTCTTTTCCTTCTTGTAGTTTTATATATTGACTTATTTTTTAATGTCTGTATTATTTGTATAATTAGAACTAAATAGTTAAAAATGTTTACACACACACGAATGTAATATATATATATGTGCCTCTATAATCTATTATAAACTATGACTATAAAATGAGTCTGAAATGGAAGACAAGTCTTCTACAAGCAAGAGAGGAGGAAGAGGGCAATTTATGCAAAAGACACCATATAGCGGCACCTGGGCAGTTCAATCAGTTAAGCATGTGTTTTCGGCTCAGGTCCTGAACCCAGGGTCCCACAGAGCAGGCAGCCTGCTTCTCTCAATCCTGCTTTCCCTGCTTGTGCAAGCCCCACCCCCCAACAAATAAATAACAACTTTAGAGGAAAGAAAGAAAGAAAAAAAAAAAAAAAAAGACACCATATACAGAGAGATGCTGGTGCTCCAAAATTTGAAAAGTCACAGGGAGGGAAAGCAAGAGGCCTGATCTGATTGGCTCACATGGGGAAGAGAGTAGTAAGAGTCTAAATGTAGGCTGCACCAAGATTGTTAAGGACTTTACAGACGTCATCTAGTAAGCCATGGGGAGCACCATTTGAGTTTAAGATGGCATGATAAAAATCTGTTGGAAGATGGATACTGTGCTGGCACTCTGGACAGAATGGAGAAGAGGGGCCTGGAGTCAGGGAGAACATTACTGAGGTTAATTATGTAGACTAGACACGAGGCAGTCAGGGCCGGAAGAGGATTGTGTCAGGGGAAGAAAGGGACACATTGAGTATGGCTTAACGGTGGGATTCCAGGCACGGGGATTTTAAGGAATAAAGCATCTACAAACACCACTTATACTAACACACTGCCCTTGGCACAATAGAAGATGTGCTAACATTTCTGAGTAAGAAGAGCACATTGTGTGTATATAGAGACCTTTACCAGTTATCAAGGACTTATTTATTGTCTAGCTTTTGTCTTTACAACAATCTGATAAGAGGTGGAAAGAAGAGGTGGTGTCCTCATTCTCAGGTGAAGAAAAAGTTTCAAGAGGTTAAGAGAATATCCCAACCTTATACAGTTTAATGTCAACCTAAAGATTTGACCAAAATCTGCTCTTTGATTTGGACTTCAGCCTCAGCCTTTCGAAAGTGTTCATGGTTTTTGGCATTTCAGACAATGTTTATGATCAATGATAATATAAACCAACAGGGTACAATAAAATCTAATCAGTATAATGACAGTAAGGTAAAGAGGCCGCACCACTTGAGTCTATTATTAATAATTAAATTTCACTTTCAAATACAGGGGAGTATTCCAGATATAAAGTAAAAATCTACTTATGTGCTTTACATGCTGAAATTCTAGCAGAAAATCCTGCAATAACTCATGATGACTCTAAAAACTTATTTTTAGTAGAATAATTTTAAGTTGATTTCTAAAAATACTCAGAAGACATTTTCTTAAAGCAGTGCACAAAGCATTGGTTTGTGGCACCGTTTCAATAAAATTTTATCTTCTGGTAGGTGATAAGAGAAGATAACTCTTTACCTTAGTAAATTACTACTTGAGAGAAAAGAACATTTAATATCTGGGTGGCAACATCACTATTAGCATTATCTGAGACTGCCAGAGCTGTCCAAAAATATGCTGTTCTTCAAATAACTTAAACGGAAAGTGAGTGACTATTTGGTATTATAAATTATCGTATAGTAATACACGATACTAATACATGATAGTAATACATGATTAAATACCAAATTACTATTGGTATTGCAAATAAATATCATGTAGTAATGATAGAAGCAATCTAGTCGCTGATAGTACTAAGCAATTATTATTCCTATAACATAATGTCAAATTTTTAAAACTTTTGTCAACTAAAAACTTTAACAATAAGTCATCATAGTAATTACATTGTTGTTGGACTGGAATTCATTCTATGATTAACTGAAATTTAGATCAGCCTTGGCTTTGTTAAAATTTGATATCAACACTTGTTCACTGAGCATGCTGTATCTCACTGAAGGATTTAATATAACCAGTTAGTAAGTGTGAAAACCAGGTTCAAAACCAGGTTCATCACTGGCTTCCAGCCTTGGGCACTTCTCTCCCTAGTATACTTGCTTCCACCAGTAAGGAAAGAGATGGACACAAAGAAAGAAATCCTTATATTTCCAAATTATTTGGATAGTACTGTTTCTCTTACTATCAACCAGAGTCCTCTCAAAGCCTCAGAATTAGTAGTGAGTTTATGGCCAATTTCAGTCACCCAAAAATATAATTTGTATTTCCTCTTAGAACCTTTGGTAGCCTTCAGGCCTTGGGTAAAAAAGCCCATGTGTTATGTCAGCATTAACTGACCAGGTCTGGAAGGGTAGCTGATCCTGACTTAGAATCTTAGGCAACAATAAACACAGTATTATCCAGAATAAACTCTGATCTAAACTAATTTCTTGGAAAGTGTTCTAGGTATTTTCCAAAAAAGAGTAGAGAAATATAGGAAGTTAGCCAGCTTGGCATTGTTTATCTGGAAAACCTGCCAAAAGTCTGGCCCCATTTGCCAGTGTCAATACTCTTGAGTGCAAACATATTCTTGTGCAAGGGATATTATGTAAGCTAGAAATTAATCTTAATTAGTCATTCACTGTCCAAGAGTGGATGCTGCAGAAGAAAGCCCAAGTAGTTTCAGAATCAATATCCTTCATGGTCTTCTGGTGGATTAATTGCCTTTTTAATAACAGAGTAAAGCCCTTGTAGAACTTGTTTGAAACTGTGTTCAGGGCTGGAGGTATCAAGTGGGGTCCCACGGTCTTCTTCATATGTTTGGCCAAAGCACTAGAACCACAGATGTAGTCAAAAGCCTTTCACGTTCAGCTAGAATGGGTTCTATTCCAGTTATTCTCTGTCTCCACTGTAGCAGAAGTGACTAGAATGGAAGTCAATCTGAAAAGGTCAGTCCTAGTTCAGCTTTATTAAGCAGGAAGATTTTCTTTATCTCTAGGATCTTTTAATTTGAAAGGTTCTGTTTCACAAGTAGCAATATGGATATAAGGCTAATACTACACTATCAAGTCATGTCAAGACATAGCATGATGTCAATCATGGCATATCAACATGCCAACATGACATGTTTAGGAACAATAATTCCTCAGTACTGTCAGTCAGAACTGAGTCTTCACGTTTAGTGGCAATTTGGGCAAGCCACTCTAACTGGGGCTTGCTCAGCTAACTTACCATGTCAAGGGGATGGGGTGAGGCTAGCCACAAACCCTGAAGTTTATCTCTACAAGAATTTCTCTAGCTTACTTTATTGAAAAAGTCCCTTACAGTACTAATGTGGTACCTGCCCCTTCCTATTCACTGCTCTTCTTTCAGGTATTAAATACAGTCCATCGCTCTCTTTATAACTCAAAACTCAAAGACCAGAAAAGAGAAATAACACACACACACACACACACACACACACACACACAGTCTTCCTAAGGCTATGGCCTCATTTCCTTCTGGCTTTACTCCTTGTCTCTGAGCGCCAAAGAATATGGGCAAATGTTTGTGTGACTGATTTAGCAGGAATAAAAAATGAAGAGGAGGTTCAGTTTCCTCTTGTCAGTTCAGAGATCAGTTTCCAACTCAGCTTTTCTACATTCTCTACTGTAATGGGCCTGTCCAAAAGGGAAGAGTACAAAGAAACTTGTATGGGAGATCATGTCTTTGTCAAGCCAAGACCACTCAGTGTACTAATGAAGGACAGAGAGGCCAGGCAGGGCCATAGGTAAGTATTCAAAAGAGTATCTACTTAGACATAAGAAATGCCACTCCCAATATCTCATGACTCTAAATACTCTCTCTTATATAACCAGAAACTCTTTTCCCCTTCATTTGTTCTACTTCTGTAGTTTCTTCTGAAACTGATCACTTGTTTCATTTCCAATTTTATATCTTGTTATTGGTCATTTTTCTAACATTGGAGATGTTAAAAGCTGTAGATTCTGCCAGAGAGTGACTCACAAATCTCATTAGTATTAAAAATGTAAAACCTTAAGGAATTTGGGCAAAACACAAAACTACCAGTGTCAGGATGTTTGAAATGCTTTGAAAATGAAGACAAGACTTTAAATAGGTAACATAGTAGCTAAAGAAATTAGCCATAGTAGTAGCTGTAATTTATTGAGTACCTACTATGAACTTAATGGCACCAATGACCAAGTCTCATTAAAAAAGCATCTATAGGGTGGCTCAGTAGATTAAGCATCCAATTTTTGGTTTTAGCTCAGGCCATGATCTTGGGATATGAGATTGAGCCTAGAGTCAGGCTCCAGGCTCTCCTTGGGCTCTGCTTGAGATTCTTTCCCCTACTCCCTCTCAATTGCTCTCTGCTCCTTCTCCTGCTCATGTGCTCTCTGTCTCTAAAATAAATAATAAAATCTTTTTAAAAAATCAGCATCTATTAAAAGATAAAGATAATTATTCTTCAAAGCAAAAGGATAAGTTTTTTCAAAATGGTATAAGTAGCTATACCTATATATATAAGGTATAGATACAAGGTATTTAAGGTATCTAAGAAACTCAGAAGCATATTTTGTGAGCCCTGTCCCTCACACCAGAGATGGAATCATGGAGGTTTTGAGTCTTTCAAAAAGTGATGGTGAGGGGCTAGCTGACAGTGAGCCATCGTGACTGATGCCAAATAGTGGTGTGGAGGGGCTGCGAGAAGAAGAGTTGGCCCAGTTCTGCCACCATGACCTTGTGGATTTTCATACCCCTTAATTCCTCAGTGGGGGCTGGACTTGGTAGTCCAAAGCCAGCTAGAAAGGCAGTGAACAACTGGGTAATAATAGGCTTGAGCTCCAAGAAGGGCTGGCAAGGTGCCTTTTTTGGTCCTTCTCATACACATTTGCTATTTTTCCTATTCTCTACCTCTAGAATAATTTCAAATAATAATGTTGAGCATATATTCAGAGCTTGCTTTGTTCCAGGCTCTGTTTAAGTTATTTACGTATATTATCCCACTTATCTAAATAACAATTTATGAGGTAGCTAATATTGTCATTCTCTCTTTATGGATACAAAAATTGGATGTTCAGGGAGGTTTAGTAACCTGCCAAAGGTAACACTGCTAGTGGATGGTCAATCTCCATGTTGCTATGATACACCACCTGCCCCCAACTACAACAGTTTCTCTCCTGCTCTATCACTCTCCATACTTTCCTTTCCCTTTATGCCTACATGATTTCTTGAGTTTTCCCTCACTTGCAAATTAACAAGTAATAATATAATTTTTGGACATTATAGCCTACTCAGAAAGGTCAGACAGATCACTGGAATATTTGTACTACAAGTAGAGATGCCCCTCCCCCCAGGGCTGGGACACATCAGCTCTTTCCTATGATCAGGCCAATCCACAATATTTGTGAGAGCAAGAAACCCAAGTCAACCAACAATCAACCAGAGAGTTCAACTGTAATAAATACACGAAACATGATAGATTATAATTATGACAAGAGGCACTCTGAGATCCAAAACTACCTCCTAAATTATCTGTTTTGCTACTTCAGGATACCAGCACTGCGCATGTTATTAATACAGTTCTGGCTCCAGTGACATGATAGAGTGAGCTAAGTGATGTATAATGTTCTCTTAATACCATCCAAATTGGCAAAGAAGTCGTCAAACTTTCACTCTTAGTAGATGATATGATACTTTATGTAGAAAACGCAAAGGACTCCACTCCAAGACTGCTAGAACTCATACAGGAATTCAGTAAAGTGTCAGGATATAAAATCAATGCACAGAAATCAGTTGCATTTCTATACACCAACAGCAAGACAGGAGAAAGAGACACTAAGGAGTCGATCCCATTTACAACTGCACCCAAAACCATAAGATACTGAGGAATAAACCTAACCAAAGAGGCAAAGAATCTGTACTCAGAAAACTATAAAGTGCTCATGAAAGAAACTGAGGAAGACACAAAGAAATGGAAAAACATTCCAAGCTCACAGATTGGAAGAATAAATATTGTGAAAATGTCTATGCTACCTAGAGCAATCTACACTTTCAATACAATTCCTATCAAAATACTATCAATTTATTTCAAAGAAATGGAACAAATAATCCTAAAATTTATATGGAACCAGAAAAGACCCCAAAGAGCCAGAGGAATGTTGAAAAAGAAAACCAAAGTTGGTGGCATCACAATCACAGACTTCAAGCTCTATTACAAAGCTGTGATCATCAAGACAGTGTGGTACTGGCACAAAAACAGACACACAGATCAATGGAACAGAATAGAGAGCCCAGAAATGGACCCTCAACTCTATGGTCAACTAATCTTTGACAAAGCAGGAAAGAATGTCCAATGGAAAAAAGACAGTCTCTTCAACAAATGGTGTTGGGAAAATTGGACAGCCACATGCAAAAGAATGAACTGGACCATTTCCTTATACCACACACAACAATAGACTCAAAATGGATGAAAGACCTCAATGTGAGACAGGAATCCATCAAAATCCTTCAGGAGAACATAGGCACCAACCTCTTCAACCTCAGCTGCAGCAACTTCTTCCTA
>CM053607.1:56493252-56531867 GCA_028646535.1 Procyon lotor
TAGTATTATAAACTATAATCACCATGCTGTGCACCACATCCCTGGGACTTACTTATCTTATAACTGGAAATCTATACCTTTTGACTCCCTTTACCCATTACAACCACTCACCTCCACCTCCTGCCTGTGGCAGCCACTGATTTGTTCTTTGGATCTATGAATTCATTTACTGGGTTGTTGTTTTTTTGAGTGCACATGTAAGTGAGGTCATTTGTCTTTCTTTGACCTATTTCACTTAACATCATGTCCTCAAAGTCCATCCATGCTGTCATAAATGGCAGGATTTCCTTTTTTTTATGCTTGAATAATATTCCATTGTATATAGGTAATTGTATTAGGAGAAACTACATTTTTGTTTCTTATCACTGTGTTTCTTCTACTTCCTTGGCCTCCTCCATGCTCTTCCCTCTGCTCAGAATACCATCTTTGCTAATTAATTCTTATTCAACCTTCAGGTTCCAAGTTAAACCTTGTTACATAACCACACAACCTTAAGGAAGCTTTTCCTGAGCCATAGGCTAGATCAGTACCCTTAAAATATACTCTGTAAAACTGAATACTTTCTTGAATCAACTTAGCACAGCTTTAATTAATTACTTATGAATTTGGGTATTTAAAATTAGTTTCCCCTGTGAGAAGATAAGCTCTGTGACAGGAGAGGCCATCTCTTTTATTTTTTATTTTATTTTTATTTTTTATTTTATTTTTATTTTATTTATCGTTATGTTCCTAGTTGCTACCTTAGTGTCTTGGTTAAGATAAGCATCAATAGAAACAGAATAAATGAATATTGCAATTATTCATAAATAGTTTGAAGAGCCTTGCCTCTCTTCCTTTTATAGAGCTCTATGGTTTTTCACTGAGGGCCAGAAGAATACACTTTGACAGCTAAGAAGCTCCCCATTTGCTAATCTCTCTCTGCTGGGGCTTATTCATGGCTCCCATCTACTTGTAAGTGTTCCAAACATAGCATGGTGGAATCTGCAAGGGAAAACAAGATGGGCAGGTACTGGCTGTGGCCAACGACATGGAGGTAGTTTAAAAGATATGGTACATCAAGCTTCTTTACTGGACCGGCACATGCATCAGAGTAAAACAAAGCCTGGGAAGCCAGAAACTGTATTGTAAAGTCTTGAGATCTAGAGCTAGACTTGGGGGTGTCTGCCTCCTATGATACTGTTAATAATACATTTAGTTTAAATCTCAAGAATGTTTTCTTTGTAATATGGGGACTAATGCTATTGGGTTGGGCCTCAGGGTGTCTCGGGTCTGAGGACAAGCAATGACCACTCATTCTCCACCCCTGGTTTCCACTCAACAACCATCTATGCGGACTCCAGGACCTCAGACAAAGGAACTTTTCTCATTCCATCTCTGTCCCTGTCAGAGGGCTTATGGAGGATTTTCTCAAGGCTCCAGCTGCAAAAAGCTTGTTGCAGGTCAGTGAGAGAGACTGGTCCATCCTCTGGAGTAAGACTAAATAAAACTGCAAAGTCAACAAGGTTGCATTTTTCACAGGGATTCCTGAGAAGACTCAGGTCATCCAGGGCCACTGGACCATATTTACTACATGTGGTGCAGACCTGATGTGGGATTCCTTACAGCAGGAGAAGAGATCACAAGACTCCAAGAAAGGTGTCCTTCTTGTGATCTGCAAGTGGGAATCTGTGTTTCTGCCCTTTATTTAAAATTCTGCCTTCTGTTTAAAATTTCATTATTTGGCTTTTAAGGGCTGACAGATAACCCTCGTTTTAACTATTTCTTAAGCAACAGGTGAATAAATTGCACATCTTTTCTGCTAAACACTGAGAGGTGTTTGAAACTAACCTTGTGAGAAGAGAAGGAACTAGCAACCCCTTCATCCAGTGGGAATCTTCAGCTTGGCTTTCTGGCTAGGACTTTCACTCCACCAGACCCTTAACATGCATTCCACAGGCCTTTCCTCCTGAGTCCTACCTTCATCTTTGCTTTTGCCCCACGCCTCTTCAGCACTCACTGGCTCACTTTTATCGTACTGGTCTGCCCAACTGCTTTTCACAGATGCATTTTTCTAAGTATAAACTTTTCCTCAAACCATCTAGGAAGTAGGGTTTTTTCACGAACTGAGCCACAGTTCTAGAGCCATCTATTTGGCTGTGATAAAGTAAATGGGTCTCCCCTACAACTAGAATGACCTTTTCCTTGCATTTACACTGGTCTTTTGTTCACTGAGGAAACTGAGACTGGCTGTATGTGTACAATGCTCACAACATCATGGCATGTAACTTCCTGAGTGTCAGCAGATGGGCAATCTGGGAAGAGTAGGAAGTATATCATCCTAACTTAATTCTCTTATGTATAATCAATTTCTTTCCATAATCGATTTTTGCAAGTCCTTCATTATTAAATATGAATTTGATAACATAACCTGATAACCTGCCTAGATGACACACATTACCCATAGAACTATACAAACATAGGTTACTTAAAGGTTAGGTATTATTTCACAGAATCTTTTCTTTTTCATTTTAAGTTTTTATTTAATTTCCAGTTAAAAAAGGGGCGCCTGTGTGGCTCAGTGGGTTAAGCCTCTGCCTTCAGCTCAGGTCATGGTCTCAGGGTCCTGGGATCGAGCCCCGCATCGGGCTCTCCGCTCAGCAGGGAGCCTGCTTCCCCCCCTCTCTCTGCCTGCCTCTGCCTACTTGTGACTTCTCTGTCAAATAAATAAAAACTTTTTAAAAATAAATAAATAAATAAATAATAAGTTCCAGTTAAAAAATAATATGGGGCCGCTGGGTGGTTCAACTGATTGAGTGTCTGACTCTCAGTTTCAGCTCAGGTCATGATCTCTGGGTTCTGGGAGTGAGCCCTGCATCAGCCCTGTCTTCTTCTGCTTGAAGATCTTCACGAGAACAGATTTATTCTTTTTTTTTTTTTTTTTTTTTTTTTAGTAATCTCTACACCCAGTGTGAGGCTCCAATTCATAACCCTGATATCAAGAATCACATACTCTTCTGACTGAGCCAGCCCAGTACTCCTTCACAGAATCTTTTCAGTTTCTCTCTACTATTGACCTCCAGAATCAATCTACTGAAATATTCGGCACAGAATGCTAGCTGCTTCCCAGTATCTATGTTCTGCTTCTTGTTCATATGAAACCAAAGTTTTAGCTGGGTACATAACTGCCGAGCTAAAGGCACATTTTTCAGCCTTTCCTGCACCCAATTTTGGCTACATCATTAAGATTCAATCAAAGAGATGTAAATGCTGGGACACCTGGGTGGCTCAGTCAATTAACTGGCTGCCTTCGGCTCAGGTCAAGATCCCAGCACCCTGGGATCGAGTCCCACATTGGGCTCCTTGCTTGGCAGGGATCCTGCTTCTCCCTCTGCCTCTGCCTGCCACTCTGCCTGCCTGTGGGCTCGCTCTCTCTCTCTGATAGATAGATAGATAGATAGATAGATAGATAGATAGATAGATAGATAGATAGATAAATAGATAGATAGATGATAAAATTAATTTTAAAAACAGATGTAAATGTAATAGTTAAGTGGAGTTTTGGAAGAGAAATCCCTTAAAAGGATAAAAGGAGATCTCTCCATTGGCTGTCTGGTCTACAGATATAATTAGAAGACCTTTTGGGGCTTTCAATGACAAGGACCACAGCCTAGAGACCCAGTAGGTTCCTGGGTTCCTAATGACTCTGTGGAGCCACCTCATCAACTCTGGACTGCCTCCCTTTGTCACCATTTTGTGTGAATAAGAAGTAAGACACATCCATCTAGATTAAGTCACTGCCACTCTGAATTTTTCTACTATATGCTGCTGATCCTAATCCTAACTCACAGAACCACCCACCATCCACTTAATACCTGTGATTCAGGTATCCATGGCTTAGTACAGTAAGTGTTTTTAAATCTCTAGCTTTACGGATGAAATGGCAAGTGACTGTGAGGACTCCAATTTCAAGAGCTAAAGTAATTGCTAAAATTCAGGGGAAAAAATTGAGTTGAGAACCATCAACCTTATTTCCTTTCTTGCCCTTTCTGTCAAGTGTAGGATTATTAAAGTCATTATCCAAGAAAAATATCCACTGCTACATGGAGCCTGCAGTTCTACATCCCTCATTTCCATCCTTGAGCCCTCCCACTTCTCAATGCACACAAAATGAAATTGTTTGCTACTCAGGCAAGAGTGGAGCACTTCTACAAAGTTTGGCTCCTCAGCATGAAATAAAGAAATGAATTCAGATTTGTCTGCATAATTACTGGGTTCTAGAAAAGAGTATTTATTCAAAAAAGAAATCATTTTAGAAAACAAAAATGCCAAAAGTGATGCTTATTTTAATGATGTCAGAGCGCTTCATTGTTTTTCAACCAGACACAACAAATCTGAAACTCTGCTCTTAGAGGTGGTTGCCTGAATTATGGATACTAAAATCACCAGGATGTCATAAAAGAAAAGGGAGAAAGTAGTTAGTATAGAAAGAGGCACATGTTCTAGAAGTGTGCTCTCTGCTACTTTAACATGCCCAGCTTGGTTCTTTTCTATCACGAAGAGGTGAAACGAGAAAAATTCCGTTTATCAGTGGATCTATTTAAACTAAAAAGTATAAAGAGAAGGTACTCTATAATGAATGTCTGATTCCCTCTTGGTAATTCTGACAGGTATTAAAATACGTTGTTAATTCTCTTGTGTCCATTTGTCCCTTAGTGGTGCTTCTCTCATGGCTAACATATAATGATGACATATGATTGGCAAAGATTATCTTGTCAGAGTAAAAAATCTGTAATAACTCAAGTATGTAAGAAGCTTATATTATCCTATTTCTAGAGTGAACTATTTCTGTGAATTATGTAGCTGCTAGTTTCATAATCATTCACTTCTAATCCAATTTGAAATACCTCTGAAAAAACTGGCAGAACACAAGTCACTTTGTCACACAAGTCACATCCCAGGTACTTAAATTATCACTTTAGGGACGCCTAGGTGGCTCAGTCGTTAAGCGTCTGCCTTCGGCCCAGGTCATGATCCCAGAGTCCTGGGATCGAGCCCCACATCGGGCTCCTTGCTCCACAGGAAGCCTGCTTCTCCCGCTACCACTCCCTCTGCTTGTGTTCCCTCTCTCTCTGTGTTTCTCTCTGTCAAAGAAATAAAATCTTTCAAAAAAAAAAAATTATCACTTTAAAGGTGTACTCAGTCAACTCTCCTTTCTCATTATGGAGAAAAGTGGGGACAAAGATCATTCCCAATAAGAACAAAAAACAAGGTGTAGTCAACTACTGGTCATGTGAGATGACTTAACTATGGTTAAGGAGTAGCAGGACTTTTCTGCTCAAGCTTTGGTCTTCTCAATCTAGTCAATGTTAACAACCATCATTATTCATCCAGTGCCCAGTCATGACCCCTAACCAGATACCTATTCCTAACCTAGACCAGGGCACACAAGTTATTCCATACCAATATAATGCAACAACAACAACAACAATTACCCTAAGTAACACAGAGTGCTACTCAGTAGCACTCAACAGGCATTTCTTTCAAGCTGTGTATGTGTATCAGCTCATTTGTCCTTTACAACTCTCCGAGAATCTATTATAATTCTATTTTAGAGATACATTAACTGAGGTAAGATTACATAGCCTGCTCAAGGTCACCTAGCTAATAATGACACATCACAGCTACTAAATGATACACCACAAGTAGTCTGACTTTAGATCCCATGATCCTAACCAACACACACACACACAGTTTCTCAAGTAAAGGAAATACAAGGAAAACATGTTGGAGAACATTCCATTTCATACTACAAGGAGACTGTCTCTTCTCAACCTGCAGAGGTGTCGGTATCTCATTAACAAGTGCACTCAGCTAATGATTTCAAAAGGAATATTAACGACCTCTTTGGCCATATATTCCAGGCAGGAATAAAGAAAGCAAATATGAGTTACGCATTTAGAAGTAACTCTCTCAGTCCCCTCTCTGATCCAAGTTCAGCCTTCTGAGGAAATGTTAGTATTTATTAAAACCCCAAGTACCAAGGAAAGCTTGACGCAAATACTCACTGCATACCACAGAGGCCCAGGACACATTTGGCCAGAGGAATGAAGATGTAGGCACACCAAAGAGAATTTGCAAGGAGGCTGCCAAACCTAAGTCTACTCAGAGTAGTCCAAGCACTTTCTCAAAAGTGCTTGTAAATGGTAATGGGCAGGGTGGGTTGAGGTGGAGCTAGAAGGCACCATCTGGCTTCTTATCTCAACCAGCTTAGTCTTGGCTTCACATGCTGTTCTTTGGATTCCACCTTGCTTCATGTTTCAGCTAGCACAGATTTGGGATGGAAGGAAGCGGTGTCAGCCATCCTAACTACCTCAATCTGTTTTCCAGACATTGCCTTTTATTGGTTTATCTTAGAATGCTTCAGAGAGTCTCTCTCTCAATTCCTGATGCTCCCCGAAAGATTTTTATTTAGAAGTATGAGCATAAGAACAGGACTTTCATCTATCACATTCCAAACCAGCAAACAAGAGAGACAAACAACTTAGCAGCTGTCTGTAACTTGCATTCTTCTACATTTTCTAATCAATGCCCATTTCCTTGCTGCCGACACAGTCTCTATAAATTTAGATACTGTATGTTGAAGATTACTTCCAAAATATAATATTATAGGTTTTCTCTGATTTTCCTGAGCCCCATTTACAGTGAAGCAATCTGTGTCAGCAATTTTGGGGACTCATAGCAATGATTCAGACTTCAAGAAACATCTTTGCACGAAACTAGTTATATGTAAAGTCCAGAACACATTCAATCAACTCAGTAGACTTTCCTCATTCTCCCCGCTTTCTCTGGTGCCAGAAGATCCTGAAATAAACACTGAGCTCGCAGCTGATTTTGAAGAAGAGGCATCACTGCAATTCAAGGTGTTGCCATGAGGAAATCTATACCATTCCTTCTTATAAATAAATCCAATAGTTACATAATCTCTGAGGTCATTCTTGGAGCCCATACAGATAGTGTGACAACTGCTGATGAAAAAGGTTTTAAAAAAGGAAGGTATGAGGGATGCCTGGGTGGCTCTGTCAGTTAAGCCACTGCCTTCAGCTCAGGTCATGATCTCAGGGTCCTGGGATTGAGTCCCATATCTGGTTCCTTGCTCAGCGGGGAGCCTGCTTCTCCCTCTGCCTGCCGCTCCCCCTGCTTGTCCTCTCTGTCTCTCTGACAAATAAATAAATAAATAAAATCTTAAAAAAAAAAAAAAAAAAGGAAGGTATGAGAAGGTAAGAGATGTATCAAAAGCATCCTCATGTTATAGACGGGGAGTGAAGAATCTGGTAGAATGAAAGGTCAATAAATACAGGGAAACCAGGAGCCTCAAGAAAACCAGGAGCTTTCTGAGTCTCAGAACAAGAGGGTATAGTCCCTGCACACCCAAGCAGTGGCTTCACATTATCTGCCACATCTCTGGCAGAACGTGCCACCTGTAAATTGCTAAAATCATCTTGTTGTGACAGGTTATCAGGGAATTTACAGATGTGTAATGAGGGACCACCAGACACGGGATGGACTCTAGGATAAAACCTGAACTATGCTTTCTAAAACGCTGCTGGCTTTTAGCCACCATATACCTCAAGTCAGGAGCTTTAGGAAAAAGAATTGTATAACCAGTCATATGCTGTGTCCACCCCTCATGCAACCTCTAGGGGGCAGTGTCAATATGTGGCAACGTCACACGAATGGGACAAGGTAGCAACATCCATGCTCTGACATGTTTTTGTGGCAGAAAAGATTAAAGAATTCGGATTCTTCATATTCAGAGTCAGTAAGATGTTTCAGAGAAAGGCAATGAACTCCCACATTGTTTACTGACCTCACTTAAGCATTTCATACCAGTGTGTCTGGCAGCTTTGGGAACTATTGTGTAAGTGGGGTTACCCAGAAGTGATTGCCAACATTCTGAGAATATTTCACGATCAAGGATTTGGCACACTCAGTGTGAATGGCATTGCCCCTAACCTCTCCAGATTTCAGCTCTGCAACAGACCTTGGATAATTATCCCTTTTGAAAACGTAACCCTGCTTGGCAACCCAAGCAATGTACGTCAATTCGAGGGCCCATTTCCAGTCCTCCAATCAGCTCTCCCTTCCCCACAGGCTGCCATCTCCCAGTGATACCTTTGAGAAAAGTAAATCTGGGCTGATGACGGAACATTCTTTGCACACAAAAGAAAAGCTGCACAATCAACTACCTGTCCAGGCTCAGGAAAGCATCACAGATTGAAAATTGGGCTGAAGAGAGAGTATCAAGTAGCAAACCCTTTTGGGAAAACCCCAGACCTAGCCAAGATCCCTTGACAAGAGCACGTGGCAGAGAGCCTGAGGCTTGGGCTGCCTGAGCTGCTGACTGATATCTGATTCTTTAAATAGACACAGAATTCGAATCCAATCAGCAGACAGGTCTCCAGACAGACAGGGAGAACAAGTTACGTGTCTAGGAGGGCAAGATGGTTCAAGGCAGGTTTTAGACAGAATACCTAAAAGGCTGTGACTGAAATGCTCAGCGACAGGATTATTGGTCATTTCTGTGAAAGGTAATTGGGCCTCAGAGTAGAAGGTAGGACAGACTTTGGAATCTTGGCTTTGTTACTAACTTGCTGGGTACCCTTGGGCAAGTCGCTTAACATCTGAACCATCCAGGGATAACAACAGGAACACTGCTGTGGTGCTATAACAAGGACTAAATGAAGATTGTCCATTAAATAGAAAGAGAGCCTCACACACAGGAAAGGCTCAAGAGAGGGATGCTAGGATAATCAGAGGCTTAAATTAATGAACTTTAAAAATGTCTCTTTATAGTAGGATAACTAAATTCAGGGCCTAGAGACAGATAATTGATTATGCAGTACAATGGAGACAGGCTTTTTAATAAATGGTACTGGGACAACTGAGTATCCAAACGAGGAAAAGAAAGAGTTGAACCTGCACCTCATCCCAAACACACAAATTTGTTTGGGGTTGATTATGAACCTAAAAGTAAAGAGCAAAATTATAAAACTTTCGGAAGAATCTAAGATGATACCTTACTGAACCCAGGAGAGGGAGTTCAGAAAGAACGAAAGAACATGGAGAAAATTCTGGGTGCTGGCAGGTTCAAGGCCTACACCCGGGAAACAGCTGTATGGTTGCACACTCTACACTAGCCCTTCAGCTGTACATAACCACTTTTCAATGTATGCTCACTCTTTCCTTGCACATTCTCTACACTCCCCATGTTTCAAAAATGCCTTTGCAGTATGCATATCCATGGTCAGCCAAGTTAGAGGACAAACACTATTTTAAATGGTAAAAAGAAATGCAATATAATAAGTATTTAAATAAAGTAAGACACAAATAGGGGCGCCTGGGTGGCTCAGTGGGTTAAAGCCTCTGCCATCAATTCAGGTCATGATCTCAGGGTCCTGGGATTGGGCCCTGCATTGCAAGGGCTCTCTGCTCAGCAGGGAGCTTGCTTCCCGTCTCTCTCTGCCTGCCTCTCTGCCTACTTGTGATCTCTCTCTGTGTCAAATAAATAAATAAAATCTAAAAAAAAAAAAAAAAAAAAGTTTTTTTTTAAAAAGTAAAAAATATTTTATCTACATGGTAGCAGAGATAGGAAAATCATAAATACACAGTAATGATGTGTGACACGGTTCGCAGCTGGACATGAGTCAGGCACACAAGATCTTAGCACTTTCTCGCTCGAGGTTTTTTTTTTTTTTTTAAATTCCATCAGCTTTTTTTTTTTTTTTTTAAATTCCATCAGCTAACAGTGCCCACATTCTTCCCAAACTACCTATCATGCTATAGTCCTCAGGACTTCCTGTTTGCACTATTTCCCCTAAATCACTACTTCTTTCCTGCTTCAAGTCTTTCTAGCCAAGTTACATCTTTTGGTTAGTGGATAAATTCCTAACTACCCTTTGCTTTCTGATAGTCTCTCTCAGAGTGGTTTCTCCTTTCTTCAAATTTGACCGTTGTCGGTCACCAGGCCAAAGTACTGATCTAGGGACTGTGTTCTCACCTTGTGGCCTTATCTTCTCAGGCCTATCCATTTAAAAATTGCAGATCAAGGGGCACCTGATGGTACAGTCCGTTAGGTATCCAACTATTAGTTTTGGCTCCCTTCAAGTTCTCAGGGTCGTGATCTCAGAGTTGTTGCAAAATCGAGCCCGGCATCAGGCCCAACTTTGAGCATGGAGCCTGCTAAAGTTTCTTTCTTCTTCTCCCCCTGCCCCTCACTCCCTTTCTAATAAATAAATCTTTAAAAAAATAATAATACAGGGGTGCCTGGGTGGCTCAGTCATTAAGCGTCTGCCTTCGGCTCAGGTCATGATCCCAGGGTCCTGGGATCGAGCCCCGCATCAGGCTCCCTGCTCGGCAGGAAGCCTGCTTCCCCCACTACTATTCCCTCTGCTTGTGTTCCCTCTCTCGCTGTGTTTCTCTCTGTCAAATAAATAAAATCTTTAAAAATAATAATAATAATAACTACAGATCTAAAATCCGTATTTACGTAACTACCAAAGTACCTTTTAGGTCTACATTCAGGAAGATTATAATAGAATTCACAGAAAAATTGGCAATAGAATAGGTCTTTATATTACTGAATTTAAACATAAAGCATAAGCTTAATAAACACTTAAAATAACAATTTAGGAAATTCAGCATTAGATTAAGCATTTAAAGCCAGTTAATGTTCAAATAGCAAGAGACAACATCAATTAGAACCTAAATTGGTCTGCCTAATAAATTCGCTGGTAATTAGTGTTTAGTATGAATGCTTTTATTTTTAAATAGCTTATTTTTAATGGAAACACTTAAATAATTGGAAAGTCTATTGTCTTTCTTACTCCTCCCTTGACTAAGAAAATCCTACTCAGGTACTCAGCCCCACCACACCCACTCTGACCACTGTCCAGTTTGTAAGAAAAAAAAATCTGGAAGGAAATCATCCACCTTTCAGCACACAGAAGAAGTTGAGAGACAGCAAGTGAACATCTAGGCTCTCAGGATTCCCCCTCCACATAATGTCCAAAGCATACCTTTTCCAGCCATTCCTCTCACATGAGTGTCTATTTTCTGTAATTCTGCCCCTAACCTCAGTAACCTGGTCTTGACTGTGTAGTCAACACTTCAATCTCCTTTAGTCCTGTCCCCTTCTTTAGAGGGTATGGGTACTGGATTCATCCATAAGGGATGAACAATCACTGTCTCCAAGGGGTCCTACTTCCTCTACCTAGCACCTGAAAGCAGACCAGAGAGACAAGGTGAAAGACAAAAGCAGCTGTGTCACTAGGGAGTGCAGACGGTGCAAGACAGCCTGGCAGGAGGAACGAGGTGGCCAGGAAGAGGTTAGAAATCAGTTACCGTGGCAGTCAGGACTGTCATATTCATAGTTCTGGCAACATGATGGCCCTTGCAGATTTTCCTAAGCCCTACAGGCTAGCTGTTCTGTGACCTTTCAGAAAAACAAAACAAAACACTATCAAGATAAAATAGCACTCCAGAGAAGAGAGGAGAGAGTCATTCATTCATTCTTTTATTTATTCATTCAGCATTTACACAGTGCTAGATTAGACAGAAAATCTAAAAGAAGCATAAATTGAAGTCTAAGAGACAGAATACTAGAAACTATTGTAGGCATTTAGGAGAGGAAGGAATTGTAAAGAGCCCAGAATGGTCCAAAAATGCCCTGTAAGGAGGTGGCACCCAAACTGGAACTTAAAACTAAGGATTGATGAGAAAGTAGGAAGGAAAGGGCATTTCAGACTGAGAAAAAAGCAGGCACAAAACTAGGATGCAGGCATGTGACTTGGATATCTGAGAACAGTAAAGGGACCAGGAGAGTTGGTGATTGTAGGAGGAGGCCATAGGAAATAAAGTGAGGTTTGCAGGGGTCTGCCACATAAGAAAGATGCACGGGACCTTTTCTGTGGGTAACACGGAATCTTGGCAAGTTTGATGTGACCGTACAAGGCAGTAAGATTCAAGAGGGGCAGCAGAGAGAACAGCAAGGATGCTTGTGAAGGTGAAAGAAGGTACAGAGGAACAGAGGGAGCTGCCTCGAAAGAAAAGTATTAACCACAGCCCACTAGTCACATTCTAGACCAAGACAAGCGGGAAAGAAAGAAAGAAAGTCTAACTGGATAGCCTGAAGCAGGGGTGGTAAATAGGAGGAGCGAGCCCTGTCTTGTAAGGTGGCACCACAGTGAAGGACTCTACACAGAGAAGAATTCTGATCATGCATAGTTCTAGGGGGAGGGTGGCAGCTCGCTCTACCTTTAGACCACAGCTGGCTCCCCAAGGGCAAGGTCATTGCTTTCCTCAAATCACAGTTCTGAAGGAACTGCCTTACTCTAAGGCAAATCATACGTATGAACATTAAAGAAAGTCCTTGCTTTAAGTGTACATTTTCTTTTGATAACTTCATATCATTTTGAGACAAATGATACTATGAAGCTATTAAGAAATTTTAAAATAGTATTTATCTTTATCCCATACTGTTTCAATTTTATGATATCTTATAATGTACAAACCATATTAGAACATCGGTGTGCATGTGTGTATAAAATTTATATACATACATTGGGAGGGTCCAACTTTTTTTTTTAAGATTTTATTTATTTATTTGACAGAGAGAGATCACAAGTAGGTAGAGAGGCAGGCAGAGAGAGGGGGGGAAGCAGGCTTTCCGCTGAGCAGAGAGCCCGATGTGGGGCTCGATCCCAGGACCCTGAGACCATGACCTGAGCCGAAAGCAGAGGCTTTAACCCACTGAGCCACCCAAGCGCCCCGCCTTTTTTTTTTTTTTTTAACTCATAAGCATGTGTGATCAAAAAGTCTGGAGACAGCTAATGTGAAATTATCCCTGAGTTCAATTCATATCCAGAGTAAAAGCACTATCTAAAACACAGAAGACAGGGGAAGTTGAGTCATGTTATTAAAAAGAAAAGAGCTGGGTGGAATCCTCCCCATGGGACCCCCCCACTGAGGGACAGAAATGGGCCTCATGAGGAGCTTATAAGCTGAAAGGGAGCCCTATCAGCAATACAGGGCCAAAGAAAATATAGGTCCATCTTTGTCCTATTCTGGTGATGTAAACTGCAGTTTCCATTTTATACAAATCATTTTAAAAATATGCTTTTCACTTTTCTTATAATATTCTTGTAGAACATTTTACATTCTTCATAACATATATACTATATATTTATTTCATAATACAGTTTACTCTAATGAATACCTATTTATGCTTTACCTAGATTCAACCAATGTCAACATTTTGCTTGATATTTGCTTTGTCTAGCACTTCTTTTCCCGTTTGATTTTTTTAACTGCTTGCATTTTTTTTTTAAGATTTTATTTATTTGACAGCGAGAAACACAGCGAGAGAGGGAACATAAGCAGAGGGAATGGTAGCGGGAGAAGCAGGCTTCCTGCTGAGCAAGGAGCCTGATGCGGGGCTCGATCCCAGGACTCTGGGATCATGACCTGAGCCGAAAGCAGACGCTTAACGACTGAGCCACCCAGGTGCCCCAACTGCTTGCATTTTAAAGCAAATCCCTGACATGTTATCCTGCTCGAATACTTTCCAAATAGGTAAAAAGGTATATAGACATTTTCTTATAGAACTAGGACAGTTTTGACACACAGAATGAAATTATCAACAATTCTTTATCATCTGTTTATCCATTTTTTATTTCTGATTGCCTAAAAAAAATTGATTTACAGGGGCACCTGGGTGGCTCAGTGGGTTAAAGCCTCTGCCCTTGGCTCAGGTCATGATCTCAGGATCTTGGGATGGAGCCCTGCATCGGGCTCTCTGTTCAGCAGGGAGCCTGCTTCCCCCTCTCTCTCTGTCTGCCTCTCTGCCTACTTGTGATCTCTCTCTTCTCTGTCAAATAAATAAAATCTTAAAAAAAATTTACAATTAGATTTTATTTTATATTAAGTAAATAGCCCTCACCCATTTGTCATTAACTTATTTTACTTTCAATCTCCCCTCTTTTATTTTATTTTATTTTTTTTTTAAAGATTTTATTTATTTGACAGAGAGAAACACAGCGAGAGAGGGAACACAAGCAGAGGGAATGGGAGCGGGAGAAGCAGGCTTCCTGCTGAGGAAGAAGCCCGATGTGGGGCTCGATCCCAGGACTCTGGGATCATGACCTGGGCCGAAGGCAGACGCTTAACGACTGAGCCACCCAGGCGCCCCTCCCCTCTTTTAAATTAAGGTAGAATCTATACGTAATAAAAGCCACAAATCTTAGGTATACAGTTCAATTTATTTTTGGCAAATACATACACTGTGTGGACCCATACCTTTACCAAGATAGAGAAAATTCCAATAACTCCATAGCTTAAGTCCTTTTATAGTCAGTTCCTACCCTCTACCCCAGAGGCAGTTACTCTTCACAGATTGGCTTTGACTGTTCTACAACTTCCCATGAATGCTACTACGAAGTACATACCCCTACTGTATCTGGCTTTTTTGTTGTTGTTCAGTTTAATGTTTCTCAGATTTATCCATGTTTTTGTTTCCATTACTTATATATTGCTTCTTCCCACCAAGTATTAGCCCACTGTATAGGTGTACCATGATTTGTTTATCTATTTACCTACTGATCAGGTCATTTCTAGTTTGAGGTTATTATGAATAAAGGTGCTATAAACATTCTCTCTTATGTATTTCTGTGGGTTAAGATTTTATTTTTCTAGGGTAAATACCTGGAATTGAAATTGCTGGTTCATAACACAGTAAAAGTATGTAAACTTACATTATATGAAACTACTAAGGAGTTTTCCCAAATGGTTCTAACTTTTATACTCCCATCACCAATGTATGAGACTTTAAGTCGAATCACATCCCTGCCAATATTCTACATTTTCAGTGCTTTTAATTTTAGCCACTCTAGGGGAGTACAGAGATTGCTCTCTCTCTTAATCTAGATCAACTCACATTCTAGTCTTTTTTTTTTTTTTTTTTTTAAACTTGTTTGTTTTGTTACTAAAAGAAATGAAGTGAGGGTGCCTGGAGGGCTCAGTCAGTTAAGCATCTGCCTTCAGCTCAGGTCTTGATCCCAGGCTTCTGAGACAGAGCCTGACGTAGGGCCCCCTGCTTAGGTGGAAGCCTGCTTCTCCCTCTTCCTCTACTACTCCCCGTGCTTGTGTGCTCTCTCTCAAATAAAATCTTAAAAAAAAAAAAAAAAGAAAGAAATTAAGTGAGATCTGAAAAACACCCCATACTCTGGATATCACTGATTGCTTTTTCATGGTGTAGTTGAACGTATATCTAAATCCCCTTTATGTCCTGTAAACATTTCTGGTGCTTTTTATTCCTTTGTGTAGATCTATGTTTTGTTTTGTTTTAGATCTATGTTTTGACCTGGTATAATTTTATTTCTGCATCAAAACTTTATTTGTATATTTCTAATAGGGAAAATCTATTGGTGATGAATTATTTCAGATTTTGCATACATGAAAAGTCTTATTCTTCCTTTGCCTTTTTAAGATATTTTAGTAGGATAAAGAATTCTAAACAAAAAAAAAAAAATTCTACGCTGTTTTTCTTTAAATACTTTGAAAATGTTGCTCCATTGTCTTCTAGCTTGTATTGTTTCAAACAAGGTATCTGCTCTCATCCTTACCATTTTTGCTCAGTATATATGTAATGCACCTTTTTTCTCAGACTGCATTTCTTTATCACTAATTTTAAGAAACTTGATTGTGATTGCCATAGTGTCATTTTCTTTGTGCTTCTTGTGCTCGAGCTTTATTGAGATTCTCAGATCTGTGGGTTATAGTATTCATCAAATTTAGAAACTCTCAGCCATTCTTACTTCAAATATTTTTTTCTGCCCCTTTCCTCATTTTTTCCTTCAGAGATTCCAATTATACTTATCTTTGGCTACTTCAAGTTGTCCCTCAGTTCACTGATATTCTGCTTATTTTTAAAAGTCCTTTTTTCAATCTGTTTCATCTTACATAGTTTATATTGCCATGTGTTTAAGTTCATTAGTCTTTTCTTCTGCAATGATAAATGTAATCAGTCCCAACCGAGATTATAGTTTTCATCTCTAGAATTTTTATGTTTAATCTACCATGTCTCTCCTAGCACATTCAACCCTTTCTCTAGCCTGTTGAACATACAAGATAGTGTACAGAAACTCTGCTAATGTCCTTGACTACCAATTCTATCATCTGTATCATTTCTGAGTTAGTTTCAATGAACTTATTTTCTCCCTCATTATTGGATGTATTTTCCTGCCTCTGAACATGCCTGGTAACATTGAATTGAATGCCAGATGCTGTTAATTTTACCTTGGAAGAAATTTATACAGATACAAAAATCTTTATTTCTAAGTCTTTTGGAAACTAATGTGGGCAGTGGCATGACTTGATAGCACACTGACCACCAAAAAAAGTTAATATCTATCCTCTGCCTTCTCAAGGCTGAGTTCAGTTTGGTACCACCAAAATCTGGAGATTCTAATAGGATGATTTCTTGTATAGAGAGAAGATGAAGAAATAGACATAGAGTAAGAGAGCCCTAATGGGAAAGCTGTCAAGAAGCATGGTCTATTTCTCATTTGTAGATACTTGTTGGACTTACAAATTCCAAGTTATGATGCAGATTTATACATTATTATTACTATTACCATTTACAAGTGTCATCCTCTCCAGGACATGTGTCAGAACATGAGGGTTATCCTGAATGACCAAATGAAGAGCCCTGGGCCGCAGATAGGCTGATACGGGCATGCTACGGGAGACTGTCTTCCATAATGTCAGTTATTTCCCAGGGAAGCACAGAAAGTCTATTCTAACTTTGGGAAATCTTTTTTGGAATGTTTGTGATGACAAAATTTTGTGGTATGACTAAACCAGGTCTGCCTTCAACTTACTAAGAAACAACTGGTTGTGTGCTTCAATATCTGCAGCTGTAGCTTAGAAATCTGAAAGAAAAATAGATGATCCTGGCGAAATGCAATTAGAGAAACTGACTCCACTGGAGCTTAGCCACAATGCTGATTTTAAGAGGATCAAATAAAGCTGTACAGTTATGGGCTTCTCTAGGGAGCTTTCTTTTGCCCAGATCCTCACTAGGTCATGTCTGACAATGAAGGACAAATTATGCATCATAAGGGTTTCCAATTCTACAGTGTCACCATTTATACAGAAAAAGAGATAAAGCTGTGCCAATGACTTGTTTTTCTCTTTAGAATCACCAAACTAATCTTCCTAAAACATCTTTTGGATCAGGTCACTCTTCGTTCAAGACTTTTACAGAGGTTCTTCTGCTTACCAAATGAAGGCTAAGTTATTCTTCCTCACTTTTAAAGTCCTAAAGATGTCTCTGCCCTATCTCTCCCTTACTTATTTTTTACTATTCCCCAAGAGAAGGAACCCAATAAATTTTATTAAACCTACTATGTGCAAAGCACTATTTGACATTTACATACATGCTTTTATCTTACTACCCTCATTTTAAATTCAGATGAAGGTTCAGAGGGCCTGAATGACTTAACCAAAGTCATAGAGCCAGCAAGAAAAAGCCAGGATGATAGAAGCTAAGTTTGCTTGATTCCAAAGTTCAGGCTCCTTTAATTTAATTGTATCTCATAGTATATGCACCATGTATTTTTTTTTCTTTTAATATATAAATAATAAATGAATACCGTCATTATTAAATATTCAAGGAATATATTATTATTTAGGGAAACATGTGAAAGTCCCCACTCATCCACAACCAACTCTCAAATGCCCCCAACACAAACATTGCCAGCAACTTGGTGTGCATCTTTCTAGTTTTGCTTTACATTTATAAATATGTGTAAGTACACATGGGATTTTTTTACATAAATGAAAAAGAAAATTCTCAAACTTACCTCTTTTACCTAATATCTTTTCACAGTGATACTTCCCTGAATCATATATAAATCTATCCCAATATTTATAATAGCTATATAGTATTTCATAATTTGGATGTTTAACCTTTTTCTAGGCCCCGAGAGACATTGAGGATTTCCAAACAAGCATCTTTGTAAGCTTGTATGAATCTTTTAGGTTAGATAATCAGAGGTAAAATGCTGGCTAAAGGTACACATATTTTTTGCTATTGCCAATAGCATATGCCAGCACTAGTTTATCCGTAGTCTGGTTTCATCTCACTGGTTATAAATGAAGTAAATTATCTTCTTGAGTTTATCCATGATTTGTATTTTTGTTCTGTGAATTGCTTGTTGATAAGTCTGGCTCATTAGAATGGGGGGCTAGTTCCCTGTCATTTTCTTATTGGTTTGTAAATCCTCCCTTTGTTACATGGGGTCCAAATATCTTTCCTTATCTCCTATCTCTTAACATTATTTATGATGTCCTTTGCCAAGTGAATTTAAATTTGTGATTGTAATTTTTCAGTAAGTTTAATGCAAATTTAAAGTTTAAACTTGTATGTGGTCAAGTTCATTAATCTTTTTTCTTTGTAGCATCTGAGTTTTGTGTCTTGCTTAGAAAAAAAATATCATCCTCCTCTCTTCTTAACCACTACCTTTGGCCAGGATAATGATATTCAAGATCCTTCATTCCCCCCCATACTATATTTTCATTATGTTTATATCTGATATTTCAGGACACCAAATTATTTTTTCCAAAAAAGGAGAGTTGGATTCCAGAGCCTCTATTTCTAGGAACAGTACACCATATAATTTAGACCAATCTTTCTACTTAGAATAACTAAAAAGCTAGTGGAAAAGATTTAAAAAAAAAAAAAAAAAGTCTTAAAAGCACCAAACAGCTAATTAGTGCATGGAAGAGAATATAGCTTCCAAGTATTAGAGGAAGGGAAAGGTAGTGATGAATCAACATGAGTTATTATTCATTTTACGCATACTTGGAATTGATTCAACAATGTATTATTTAACAGTTTTGCATCTTTGTTCAAAGGTGAGGTGAGATTTGCTTACGACTTCCCTTTTCCATGCCAGCTTTTTTCTGGTTTGGATATAGTTAAGAGTCAGGTAGTCTTAGCTCAATTTAGGAAGCCTTCACTTTTTTTGATCTTTGTAATAGTTTTATAAAACAGAAATTAACAGTTTTTGAAAAGTTTGGCAGCTGAATCAATAGAAGATCAGGGATATCTTCTCCATTTTTTCTACCATTTTTTTTTAACTCTTCTTTAGCTAATTTGGATACTGATTTCCTATAAAATTTTCATTTTATGTGGATTTTTTTATATAGCATTCTCTTGTAATTTGAAATTTTTATCCATATCTGTAATTATGTCTTCTTTCTCATATCTGTTTCATTATGCTAGGATCCAATGTGTCAGTGGAATATCTGAGGCCAAGTAGACACTTAATTCATTGACCTACATCTACTCTAAGAAAGTTTTAAAGATTTTCCTCTACAAGTTTAAAGACTTTCTATTGTTGGGTGTTTACATTTCACTAATATGTACAGAAGCAAATGATTTTTTTTTTTTTTTAAGATTTTATTTATTTGACAGAGAGAAACACAGCGAGAGAGGGAACACAAGCAGAGGGAATGGTAGGGGGAGAAGCAGGCTTCCTGCCGAGCAGGGAGCCCAATGAGGGGCTTGATCCTAGGACCCTGGGATCATGACCTGAGCTGAAGGCAGACGCTTAATGACTGAGCCACCCAGGCACCCCGAAGCAAATGATCTTTTCCCACTCATTCTGCTCAGCACTCAACCTGCTCAGCAGGAAATATAAAGATCCTTTCTACCCCCATAGGTTATCCCTGGTTCCCATCCCAACTTCGTTCTTCACATAATCTCTGTTGGGATAGAAATGGTAACTTTTAATCTATCCTTCATACCATTTAAATATTCTCTCCCACTTCCCAAATCTTTGCTATTTTAAAACACTTTCTGGGGGGCGCCTGGGTGGCTCAGTGGGTTAAAGCCTCTGCCTTCGGCTCAGGTCATGATCTCAGGGTCCTGGGATCGAGCCCCGTATGAGGCTCTCTGATCAGCAAGGAGCCTGCTTCCCCCCCTCCTTCTGCTGGCCTCTCTGCCTACTTGTGATCACTTTCTCTGTATCAAATAAATAAATAAAATCTTTATTAAAAAAACATTTTCTGGGAAAATCTTTACTCCTTCTACGTGCATTCATCTCTTGTTTCTATGATCACATTTTTAAAAGATTTCCGTGCTTCTTTCTGGTAACAGAAACTATGTAAATTAGCAGGCATGACTGTGTTCCAATATAATTTTACATACAAAATAGGTGTCTAGCCTATGAGTTTTCCAGGCTCTGACTTAAACCATTACTTCAAAGACAGTGGTGATGGAGTTTCCATTATCTAGTACTGAATGTAACAGGTGTTGAGCCATAGTTGGCAGGCGGTTTTAACTACGGAGTCCCAGCATGACTGAGCATTGCTCTGGGTTGTGGAACTCTACATTGACTCTACTCCTCATTCCCCATTCTGGAAGGTACTTAATATTCACTAATAAATTTCTTTTCTGCTTGGACAGAGTGAATTCTGTTTTTTGAAACTTAAAGGATAATTTATATACCCTTTTCTTTACATTACAGTAACTCCTCTAAATTTCTCTTCAATAAAAGTGCATGTTTTCTTGCATTAGTGTAAATTAATTCTCTCTTTGTAATTGTTTTCTGTCATCTTTGTGATGTACTCCTTCCACCATCGTGGTTCACTACTTCCCAGTTTGGGAGAATTTTCAACAGTAAGCATTCATTCTCTTCAGCTACTGCCTAAAGATCCAGCAGCTTTGACTCTTATAAAGTCAAATTTCTTAGCCTCCTCCGTATGTGTAATGCTAACTCATTCATATGTGTAGGACAATCTAGGTGCTATTCTCTCACCCTGATGTGCCACCTGTATACAAAACTGAGCTTAAGTGTCACGACCTCCATGAGGCCAACTCAGACTTCTCCAGCCTTCATCAATACATCTGTGCTCTAGAGGGGAAGATGGCAGCAAAGTAAGGGGACCCTAGGCTTGTCTTCTACTATGAATACAATCAGAAAGTATTATATCATCTTAAATACCCCAGAAACTGAAGACTGGAAGAACAAATTCCACAACTAAAGGTGGAAAAGAGGCCACATCAAAGAAGGTAGGAAGAATACTGACATGGTTTGGGAGAGAAATGGATTCCATGGTGCTCGGGAGGGAGCTGCAACGAGAGTGAAGGACAAAACACAGACACAGAGGAATGCATGAGGAAAACAAATCCTCAGAGCTAATGGCCTGGAAAGAAAGAGGGAGAGAATTTCATGAGTTCTTGCAACCAGCATGTCTTGGCTTAGATAGAGCCAAGAGGGTACTGGGGCTGCTTTGGGGGAGAAAGCAGGGCAAACAGCATACAGACATACAGTATGGAAACAGCGTTCTGAAAAGCAGCTGGGGCACACAGTGGGGAGGTTATTCGCTCATCCTGGAGCATGCCCCAGAAAGGAAATGTTCATGGAGGGCCCCCTTTGGGAACACAAGAACTGGTCAGTGCCATGTCCCTCACCTGCCCCTCAACATAAGCACAGGGTCACATGTGGGAACCAGTACAGTGCTGATACCCACTATCTAACTTGTTTACACCATTCCCACCCCTCCCCAGGCTTTGGTGGAACCTCTCCCAGTCATGCTTCCCTCCATCCCAGCACAGCAAGCCCCCTCCTCTCTAAGACTAACCTGATATCATGCTCACACTGCATCTCCCAATGCAGGAATTTTGCTTTGTTTTCTTCTTTAATTCAAGATGCAGTTTGTTTGTTTGTTTTTAAGTAAGCTCTATGTCCAAGGTGGGGCTTGAACTCATGATCCCAAGATCATGAGTCACACACTCCACCAACTCAGCCAGCCAGGTACCTCTCTGATACAAGAGTTTTGCAGAGCTTTGTTTCTGGCAGCAGTGGTGACAGGTCCCATTTTATAAATAGACCAGATTCACATAGTTAATATGCACCACATTCAGTCAGAGACCAAACACTGCCCACAACAGGCAAAAAGAGCACCCGGAAATGACTGGCCTAAGAATAAAGTGCCCAGAAGACAAAAGCAGAACACAAGCAGCACATACTCCTTGAAGTGCCAGGCCCTAAGGAACAGGGGACACTATATGGCAGAGTAGTACAGGACCTCTTCTTCATAGGGCATTGCCCTCAGGAACAAGAGACACAGCTGACTTTCCCAACACAAAGAAACAGGCATGCAGACTTAGACAAAATGAGAAGACAGAGAAATTTATTCCAAATGGAAAAACAGGACAAGGCCATGGAGGTCAAAGCAAAACAGATATAAGTAACGCACCTGATGGACTAGTTAAAGCAATGACCATAAGGATACTCCCTGAACTTAAGAAAAGAAAAGAAGACATCAGTGAGACCCTTAACACAGAGGTTAAAAAAAAAAAAACACAAAAAAAAAACAAAAACAGCAATGAAGAGTATAATAAATGAGATTGGAAATGAAGAGCAGACTGGAAGAAGCAGAGGAAGAAATTAATGACCTAGAAGACAGAGTAATAGAACATAATCAAGCTAAACAAGAGAGAGAAAAAATAATTATGTAAAATGAGAACAGACTTAGGGAATTCAATGATTCCTTCAAATGTAATAATATTCATATTATAGGAGTCCCAGAAAAAGTATAGAAAGAAAAAAGGGGCAGAAAATTCATTTGAAGAAATAATAGCTGAAAACTTTCCTAATATGGGGAAGGAAACAGATCTCCAGATCCAGGAGGCACAGAAAACCCCCAACAAAATCAACAAAAGCAGATCCACACCAAGATATGTTATAATTAAATTGGCAAAATACAGTGATAAAAAAATTTTAAAGCAGCAAGATGTAAGAAGACAATAACATACAAGGGAAACCCGATAAGACTATTGAGGGATCCCAGCCAGAAGGGAGTGGCATGATATAGCCAAAGTGTGGAATGGGAAATATCTGCAGCCAAGAATACTCTATCCAGCAAGGCTATCACTGAGGATAGAAGGAGAGAAAAAGAGTTTCCCAGACAAAGAAAAACTAAAGGAGTTCATGACCACAAAACCTGCCCTGCAAGAAATAAAAAATAAAGGGGACTCTATGAGTGGAAAGGAAAGGCTGAAGGGACAGTATGAAAGTAGGAAACACAAAAGTATAAAAATGAGTATTTTTTTAAAAGTCAGTCAAGGAATTCACAAAATAAAATGTAAAATATGACACCATATACCTAAAATGTGGTAAAGAGAGGAGTAAAGAATGTGTTCAAACTTAAAATGCCATCAACTTAATATAGACAGCCATATGTAGAAGAGATGATACATAAACCTAATGGTAACCTTATATTAAAAACCACTAATAAACATGCAAAGAATAAAGAGAAAGAAATCCAAAAATATCACTAAAGGAAACCAACAAACCGTGAAAGAGAAAAAGACAAGAAAGGATCTGAAAAAATCTTCAGAAACAACCACAAACAATAAGATGGAAATAAATACATATCTATCAATAATTATTTTGAGTGTAAATGGACTAACTGCCCCAATCAAAAGACAGAGAGTGACAGAATAGATTAAAACAAAAAACAAAACCAAAAAAACCAAGGCGCATTATATACTGCCTACAAGAGACTCATTTTTGATCAAAAGTCACCTGCAGTTTAAAAGTCAGAGGATGGAGAAGCACCTATCATGCAAATGGATGTCAAAAGAAAGCCAAATTAGTAATACTTACACAGAGCAAAACAGACTTTAAAACAAAGACTGTAGTAAGAGACAAAGAAGGACACTATATAATAATAAAGGGGACAATCCAACAAGAAGATATAACAATTGTAAATATTTATAGACCCAACATGAGAGAACTCAAAAACATGAATCCAGTAATAATAAACATAAAGGAATTAATAGATAATAATACAATAATAGTAGAGGACTTTAACAACCCACTTACAGCAATGTACAGAAAATTAACAAGGAAACACTGGCTTTGAAAGATACACTGGACCAGATGAATTTAACAGATATATTCAGAACATTCTAACCTATAACAGCAGAGTACACATTCTTTTCTAAGTTCACATGGAACATTCTCCAGAATAGATCACATATTAGGCCACAAAACAAGCCTCAAAAAATTCAAGAAGATCATAGTCATTCCATGCATCTTTTCTTACAATGCTATGAAACTAGAAGTCAACTACAGTAAACAAACTAGAAAGACCACAACTATATTAAACAACATGCTACTAAACAATGAATGAGTCAACCAAAAAATCAAAAAAGAAATTAAAAGGTGTATGGAAATAAATGAAAAGGTAAACACCATGCCCAAAACCTTTGGGATGCAGCAAAAGCAGTTCTAAGGGGGAAGTTTATAACAACAGGACTACCTCAAGAGTCAAGAAAAATCTCAAATAAACAGCCTAATTTTATACCTAAAGGAGCTGGAAAAAGAACAACAAAGCCTAAAATTAGCAGAAGGAAGAAAATAATAAAGATTAAAACAAAAATAAATGATATAGAAACTAAAAAATAAAAATAATAAATAAACAAACAAACAAAAAAAAAAAACAATAGAAAAATCAGTAAAACCAGGAGCTGGTTCTTTGAAAAAATGAGTAAAATTAGTAAACCTCTCACCACACTTATCAAGAAAAAAAGAGAAAGTATTCAAATAAATAAAACCATAAATGAGAGAGGAGAAATAACAACCAACACCACATAAATTCAAACAACTCTAAGAGAGTATTATAAAAAACGATTATGTCAACAAACTGTATGTCAACTAGAAGAAATGGATAAATTCTTAGAAACATATAAACTACAAAACTGAAATAGGAAGAACTAGAAAATTTGAATAGACTGATTCAATTACACCAATAATGAGGCAGCAGAAAGAAAAATTATGAAAACAATCCCATTTAGAATTGCACCAAAAATAATGAGATACTTAGGAATAAATCTAACCAAAGAGGTAAAGGACCTATATTCTGAAAACTATAAAACACTGATGAAAAAGCTGAAGATGACACAAAGACATGGAAAGACATCCCATGCTCCTGGGTTAGAAGAACAAATATTGTTAAGATGTCCTTACTATGCAAAGCAATCTATACATTTAAAACAATTCCTATCAAAATGCCAACAACATTTTTCACAGAACTAGAATAATTTTAAAATTTGTATTGAAACCATAAAAGACCCCATATAGCCAAAGTAATCTTGAAAAAGAAAAGTGAAGCTGGAGGCATCACAATTCTAGACTTCAAGTTATATTTCAAAGCTGCAATTATCAAAACAATATGGTACTGGCATAAAACCAGACACACAGATCAAAAGAACAGAATAGGAAGCTCAGAAATAAACTCACAAGTATATGGTCAATTAATTTTTGATAAAGCAAGAAAGAAAATCCAATGGGAAAAAGACATTCCCCAACAAATGGTGTTGGGAAAACTAGAAAGCTACAAGCAAAAGAATGAAACCGGACCACTTAATTACACCATACACAAAAATAAATTTAAAATGGATAAAATGTAAATGTGATATTTAAATACTCATAAAAATTCTAGAAGAGAACACAGTCATTAACCTCTATGACATTGGTCATAGCAAATTTTCTCCAGATATGTCTCTTGAGGCAAAAGAAACAAAAGCAAAAATAAACTACCAGGATGACATCAAAATAAAAAGCTTCTTCAGAATGAAGGAAACAATCAACAGAACTAAAAGGCAACCTTTGAAATGAGAGAAAATATTTGCAAATGACATATCTAATAAAGGGTTAAAATCTAAAATATATAAAGAACTTATAAAACTCAACACCTAAAAACCAAATAATCAAGTGAAAATATGTGAGTATGTGCAGAAGATATGAACAGACATTTCTCCAAAGACGACATCCAGACAGCCAAGAGACACGTGAAAAGATGCTTATCATCACTAACCATCAGAGAAATGCAAATCAAAACTACAATGAAATATCACCTCACACCTGTCAGAATGACCAAAATCAACAACACAAGAAACAAGCGGTGTTGGTGAGGATGGAGAGGAAAAGCAACCCTTGCACACTGTTGGTGGGAATGCAAACTGGTGCAGCCACTGTGGAAAACAGTATGGAGTTTCCTCAAAAAGTTAAAAATAGAACTACTCTACAATCCAGCAATCATTCTACTAGGAATTTACCAAAGAAAACAAAAACACTAATTCAAAGGGATAAATGCACCCCTATGTTTACAGCAGTATTACTTACAATAGCAAAGTTATGGAAGCTGCCCAAGTGTTCATCGATTGATGAATGGATAAAGAAGACGTGCTATATATATACTTATTCATGCATGTGCACATATGCACACGCACACACACACACGTTGGACTATTTTCTGGCCATAAAAAAGAATGAAATCTTGCCATTTGCAATGACATGGATGAAACTAAAGAGTAGAATACTAAGCGAAGTAAGAGAGAAAGACAAATACCACGTGATTTCAGTCATACGTGGAATTTAGGAAACAAAACAAATGAGCAAAGGGTAAAAAGAGAGAAACCAAGAACAGATTCTTAATTATAGAGAACTGATGGTTTGCAGATGCGAAGTGAGGGGGACAGGTTAAGTAGGTGATGGGGATTAAGGGCTGCACATGTGATGAGCACCAGGTGATGTACAGAATTGTTGAATCACTATGTTATAATAACACTGCACGTTAACTAACTGGAATTAAAATAAAAACTTTAAAAAAATATATTTATCTGTGCTCTAAGTTCTTAATGTGGATAATATCCCATTAGTTGGTCCTGAATTAACTTACTTATTTGGGGTAGTTATTGTAACAATAAGATCTAACATTTATCAAGCCATTACTATGGCCTAGACACTGTTCAAAATACTTCCAAGTATTAATTCATTTAACCTTCTAACTCCCTGAGGCAGACACCATTATCATCCTAGTTTTATAGATGGGATACTAAGGCCTGGAATGGATTACGAAAAATATCCATGGTCTTATAGCTATTAAGCAGCACAATCAGGATTCAAATCCAGAGAGGCTGGCTGCAGAGCTTTGGTTTTATTCTTTATACTATACTATCTGCTGTGTGTTATTTTGTTTCTCTTATTAATCGTAAATCCTTCTGCTTTTCTCTAGGAGTCTAGTAAGAGTAATGGATCAGAATGGATATAATTTGATTCCTGAAGGCTAATTATATTACCATGTGACAGCCATGTAGTTACCACAATATAGTATCAAAGTTACTCTGATCCACCTGGTTCCTCCAAGTCTAAGAAGAATAATAGTCACCATTCTCCTGGAAAGTTCCTAAGACATTCCGATGTCTTACATGGTTATGCCTGTTGGGAAGAGCCCATGTTGGATGTGCAGGTATCTAGCAGTTATCATAGGTGGCCCTTGGTCCCAGGTGAAAAACACACAGTTTGCCTCCAACAGCACCATGTTCTAAGCAGTTAGAGTTTTTTGATGGAGATCATGAGTTTAAGGTCACAATGCTCATCAGGTTATTCTGTTTCTGTTCATTTTCAAAAAAGCCAAACCTATGAGTGACTTGAAGCTAGAGAACATAGTATATATTTTTATCTCTTTAAACTGGCCACTTAAACATGCAAAACAACACATAGTAAGTATTCAATAAATATTACAGAATTTAAAAGAATCTCCCTTAACCTCAATGGCCATAGGAAGATGGCTGCCAGATGGCTTGAAGAACTAGCAAAAAGCCACGTGTAGCAGGGTGACAAGTGCGAATTGGAGAGTTTTGATTCTTTGGACTGCTGTATGTAACAAGCCTCATCTTTAAGCAAACAAAAGCAGACAGAGGGATTTCTGTCAGGAAACATGATTGCTCCCATTTGCAACATGTAAGGCTGTTTTGACACCTTGTGAATTGTAACTACTAGAGACAAAGGACCAGGTCTTCCTCTGCCTTGCTTGGGAAATGAAGGAATCCTTTGTTGCTACTTATTACCTGCATTTGTTGGCAAGTTGAGATGTGTGTGCAGGGGGAATAGGGAGGTGAGGTGATGGGGAAAGAAATTACTCTAGGAAAGGATGGAAGGATAGATCCCCGACAGATTTTGTCTCCTCTCTTTCTAAACCATCTTTTAAATTTCCGAATTTGTCTCTAATTCATAAATCTTTCACTTCTAAGCCACCACGATGCTTCCCCTTTAATTTCTTTCTACCTTAGAGGGTAAACCTTGAATTTATTCTTCTTTCTAGTCTTTCCCATCTCCATCGATTTCTCATTTTTTTCTCTGAGGTTTTAGAAGGGACAGGACACAGTGACAGAGGCAGATGTTTAATAGCATGGAATCAACATTGACATATCTAGGCTTGGGGATGGGGGAAGACTCGTGATACTCAGTCATCAAAGCCAGGTGTAGACCTCAAGAAGAGTTCCACACTGCAAAATCTGAAACCTTGAGGGTGTGACTCTGAGCATGTACTTTTAACAAAAACAGTTTTGGAATTATCTCCCACACCTGTGGGAAAAAAAAAAAATCCACCTCTTTGTCCAGTCTAAAGAGAGGCCCTGAGAGGAAGTCCAAACCACCTCATAAAAGCCCAGATGTGCACACACATCAATGAACCCAACCTCATTGTAATCCACAGAGGTGAAATGTTTACACTGTTTTCAAGGTTGAAAATTGCTGTTAATCTTGAACTCTGAGGGAAAGGAGAAACAGGAAACTGTTGGGAACATAAAATAACATGCTGAACTTTGAAATTAAAACAAGAGAATTCACTGCCTAACTTGCCCTCTGAAAGGAGCTTTCACAGTTCCCTGAAGAAAACAAAGGAATCTGTTCATGAAAGGTTCACTAAGTCATATATGTTTGCTCACAATGTTTTCTGTAACTTGGAAGTCTGACTCTGCAGAAGCTCCCTCAAGAAAGAGGGTCTGGATTAAAATAAATTTCAAATACCAATTTTTGCTTTTCCCATCTTCCGTGTTCATGTTCCCTATGTTCTTTCATTCTAAGATCTATAGTAATGTCTACTAATATCTCATACATGTTCCCATACCTAAGAAATGCTACAGTAACTCTTATCACATCTGTCAGTTCAAGGGGCTTCTCAAACCTTTTCCATTTGCACAGTGTGGTGAAAAGAACACTGAGAGTCTAAGACCTAGGATTAATTTTAGCCCTACCAGGGACTGATTATGAACAAGTCAAGTAAGTCTTCTGTTCTACAGCTTCCTTTTTTTTTTTTCCCCTCAAAAAAAAAAAAAAAAAAAAAGGGGGGGGGGGGGGGGGGGGGGAACTTCACCAGAAAATATAAAGTCCCTTTTAAATGATGCAATCCTAGGGATCAAGCTTGTTAAATTATATAACATTTATCAGAATATACACTGAGTGCTAGGTCTTAGTCTGTTTTGCTCACTATGTCCCCAGAACCCAGAAGAGTGCCAGATTTTCAATAAACATGTATTGAATGTTGGATGGATGCCCAAATAAATAGAAGGCATTTGAAATAAAGAACTGTAATCCAAGCAGAATTATTATGTTGAAACAGGGGAGCAGGGAAATTGAGCTTACCTCATCTCCAAAGGAAGAACCCAACAGGAGCTAAGAATTTAAGACAAGGTACAGTCCAGAGGAAGACGCCCTTCTCCAAGCCTCTGAAAAATATGTGCTGGTGCTATGGAGCCAAAATGAAGAAATGAGTAAGAGGTCTAAGGTAGACAAGAAAAAAAAAGCCTCAATTTCAGAGGCCAGATAAGCACCAGATTCAAGCACTGGCATGCATGTAAAGTGACAGGCATTAATATGGAAAACCACAGATAGAAGAGAGAGATAACCCGATTTACACAAGTATAACAGAAAAAGCCTTGAGGGTCAAAGTAACTATATACACATAACCAATAAAGCAGTACACACGATTACTATGAGAGCAATCTTTGTGTAATTGCTGGCACTGGGGTCAGATTCTTTTTAGGGTGATGGATGTTGATTTCCATATTTTAAATGAAGAAGGAGTCTATAAAGGAGTAGAATATTAGGCAAAATACATTATTTAATGGAAAGAAAATAAGCTAAAGAATTCAGTATTGCTTTATTTGGAGGAAACTAAAGGATGATGCTTTTAGTATTACCCTCAAATATAGAAAATAAGTTTTTTAGTTGTGTAGAAAAACTTCCTGATCAGGAAAATAACGTAAAACACATGCAACTAGGGAAGAGGGTGACATCTCTTACACTGTGCGTATCTATACAACAAAATGTTATTCATCAAAAAAAAAAAAAAAAAGAAGTACTGACACAAGCCACATGGATCAACCTTGAAAACATTATTCAAAGTGAAAGAAGCCAGTCACAGAAGGTCATATATTTTATGACTGCATGTATATAAAATATACAGAATAAAGAAATTAATGAAAATGCAAAGTAGGTTGGTAGTTGCCTAGATCTGGGGTGGGGGCGAAGGGGTAAGAAGGAATGAACAGTGATTGCTAATGGGTATGTGATTTTTTTTCTGGAGTGATAAAAAATACTCTAAAATTAGACTGTGGTGATGGGTGCACAACTCTGTGAATATACTCAAAGCCACTGACTTCTACACATTAAATAGGTAAAGTTTGTGGAATGTAAGTTACATCTCAATAAAACTGTTACATTGTTTTAAAAGTAGCCATTCATCTGGACTGAAAGGATCTAAGTGTAGGCAAGCTGGGGAAAAGAATGTACCATTCAACTCTCACCAGCTCTAGAATACTATTTATTCTATCACTTAGACCCATAAATATAATCACAGTTGGATGTAATCCAGACTAGTTTTAAAAGGTCACAAAGACCTCTTCATAGAGATCAGAAGCGCAGATGCTTTACTCTGAGGGCTCGCACATAGATGCTACCGGCAACCAGTTAAGACTCAACTGTTACTGCCTAGAAATGAAAAGTCCAGTATGTAAAGTCCAAGCCATATGCTCTCTTTCCTAAATGACTGTCTTTTACTCCAGTCTTCCTATCCTACCTTCCACTCTCGCAATCTCTCAGAGAACACAATGTGTATTTTTAAAATGTAAACCAGAACATGCTACTCTTCCTCTGATACTTAACATGTAGTCCACAAATATTTACCTTCTTCTCCAGCAAGCCTCACAAGAGCTGACCCTTGCTTCCCTCCCCACTCTTACTTTTGCCCATAGGCTCCAGCTACATTGGCTCTTTTCTGGTTTCCTGAGGTACAAAACCTTTTTCTGCCTTAGAGCCACTGCATTCATTAGCCATGACCTCTGCCAAGAGTGCTTTTCCCCCTGATTCTATGTGGCTGGATGCTTTCTTCTTTTTACTTAAGTCTTGGCATCTTATTAGCATGTCAATCCATTAAGAGCATACTGTTTTATCCTTGGTGCTTTATCATAAAATAGACATTCAATGAATGAATGATTTCTTCATTTTGAGGAACTACGATATTTATCTCTTATAACAACCATGTAGGATCCTCGTTTTACAAATGGGGAAGTAGATACATGATCTGTAAGAGGCTACATAACATGCAGAGGTGGATTTTGCTCTGTGTGAGAATAACTGAGTGGGAGAATAATTTAGTGATTCTCCCTGGATGTTCCCATCTCCCCTCTGCTAACAAGACTGTCAGGCTTTGCATCTATTTGTCTTAGGGATTCCTGCTGGGTTGTTTGAGGGTAGTGGCTTCTCCTATACCTGTAGATCTTTCCTGTATTTCTTCCAGTTGAAAAGCTGATGTTAGTGTTTGGAGGAATAAGGGAGGAGGGGAATGCTTTTGAAAGGAATCGATCTGGAAAGGATAATTTCAGAAGCCTGAGGATGAACCTGAAGCCATGGAGAAGCAGGTCCAGTTTATTACAATGATCCAGTAGAAGGCAAGACTTGAAAGGGTCATGGTCCCAGGTACAACTCAAAAGGCCGAGGCTCTTCTGCTTCAGCACAGTTTCACCTCCCAAGGCAAGTTAGAGGAGTTAGCAAGTAGGGTGTTAAGAGATTAGTAGATTTAGACCATGATGATGTCAATGTGACCATGATGTATGGAGGGAAGAAAGCCGTATCTCCTAGTACCACACTGTATTATCTCCCCTTTGAGGTTCAAAAATCAAGCAAAAAAGAAATTAATGTTTCCCTGAAAAAATACCAGAACTGTGGGTAAATATCTGAGCAAGCCAACACAAGCACTAGGAATCTATCCACACCCACCCAGAGCAAAGCAAGCACCTGACCAGGTCTGAAGGACAGAGGGCTGAAAGTGTGAGGCACGCTGTAGAAAAATCAGAACCAGCACCAGTTAGAGTGCGCTGAGGGAGGACAGACGGGTATTTTTAAATAGGAAGGCAATTTGATCTTCTTAGCTGTTGGCTCAGAGGTGCCAAGCTAAAGATAAATCATTGCCGCTTTCCAAAGTACACCTGAAGGCAGCTGGTGAGTCAGTCGATGACCTGTCAAGGGTTTGGCCACTTGGGAGTGTTATTCTTTTAGTGAGCTTCACTGGGTAAGTGACAGGGCTCCACTTTAGTGCTCTGTCTTCCCTTGGCATCTGAAGACTTGCTCTGGCCTGGGATGCCAGCTCCTTCCTCTCAGTCACCACAGTGGAGGCCATGTTGTCCTCACGCAGGAACACAGAAGTTGTCTACTCACATCAGCCCTCTGGAGGAGGCAACTAATCTTCACCAAGAAGAGGGAAAACAGGACTCTGCCAATATTTAACTAGTTAAAGAGCTTCAGTGAAATCTCAGCTAGGAACAGGAGAGCATTAAGTGTTTAAGTCAGATTTATGAGGTGGCACGTTCCCGAGCAGTCAGGGTTACTACCATCATCCAGCTTTATCAATGGACTTAAAACTGCAGACTGTCCCAACCACTCAACCCCTGAAACTGAAACTTCTATAGAAGAGTAGTTTCCTGTCTTTCAGAATTCCTGATAAATCCCCAACTTTCTCACCAACATGAAAAAACAAAGAGGTAAACATATACTCTTGTTCTACCCTCCCACTCAGCACTTCACTAGAACTTCCCACGTGTGGTCTCTCCCAGAAAGCCAAGCTCCAGGTGTGCTGCCTCAAGCAGGCCACCCCTCTGGTTACTTCCTAAACTAAGCTGGGTATCCAGCCTGCCCAAATATTAGCCTATGGTCCAAGGAGGACATGAGAGTCCTGCCCATCCAACAAGGCTGACTACTCAAGATCCTGTGAAGAGTCCCTGCAGAAAGGCAGATACAGGCCCAGTCTCTGCCCTTCCTCCTAAGAGACACCTCCAAGAGAATGTTTGGTAGAGATGCAAAATGGAATCTAGTCAAAAACTGAGCCCCCTGTACCAGACCCACCTTTGTCTTAGGGGCACTCACATTTCCATTTCCCAATCTAAAAGCTGTCAAGTTACCGGACTCTTCCTTCACCTTCATTTCCAATATTCATTCTACCACATCTATGAGGTTCCCATTTGGGGACTTCTTTCATGCTATCTCTCCTTTCCCATACTCTCTGATTCCAGAATATGGCTTCTACCTCAGTCTCCTGGGAGTTCTGTAGCCTGCAGGTTATATCCATTTCCTTCCTCCAAAGCGCATGACCAGGTGACTCCTGACCATCTACTTTCCACTGTTTATTGGAAAAACAATATTTTATCATGCAACAAGTATTTTCTTGAGTTCCTACTACGTGTTGGATACTATTGTAGGTACGGAATATAAATTACCAAAAAAACCCATGCATAGCTGATACTATTTTGGAGCTTACATCAATTAGTGGAAGGGGCAAAAATAAACAAATATACAGTAAGTCAGATGGTGGCAAATGATGTGGGGGAAAAAGAAAACCTTTCATAAGAGAAACAGAGAATGCTAGGAAGTGCTAGTGTATATTGGGAGGTCAAAGAAAGCTCTTCTAGGAAGGTGATACTGCATCAGAGATCTGAAAGAAATGAATGAGCACGTGTATGAGTCATGGGAACATCTGGGAAAGGAGCAGTGTGTGTGTGTAGGGAGAAGAGCATACATCGAAACACTGAGGCAGTGGCAGTCTTGGTGTGTTGCAGGATCGGTAAGGAGGCCTGTGCATTTGGAGCAGAACACGCCTGTGAAAGGACAGTAGGCAATGAGGACAGTGAGGGAGCAGAGAGGGCAAAGCCATCTGGTGTAAGGACTTGCAGGCTGTTGTAAGGACATTAGTTTTTTGGGTTTTTTTTTTTTTTGAAAGATTTTATTTATTTATTTGACAGAGAGAGAGAGATCACAAGTAGGCAGAGAGGCAGGCAGAGAGAGAGAGGGGGAAGCAGGCTCCCTGCTGAGCAGAGAGCCCAATGTGGGGCTCGATCCCAGGACCCTGAGATCACGACCTGAGCCGAAGGCAGAGGCTTTAACCCACTGAGCCACCCAGGCACCCAGGACATTAGTTTTTATTCTAAGTGAGATGTAGAGCCTCTGGGGGGTTTTGAGCAGAGGTCTCATCAGAATTTTACAAGAATTACACTATTTTATTGACAATAAGGGGGCAACAGTGAAATGGGGGAGCCCAGTGGGAAAGCCATTACAGTAATGATGGTTGAGAGATGACATGAACCTTGGCATGAACCAAGGCTTAGTGGGGGGGGGGGTATTAAGAGGAAGATTCTGGAAATATCTTAAAGGTACAGCTACAGGATTTACTGATCAGTTAAATGTGGGATGAGAGAAAGCAGGCTCTAAGATCTTTCACCTAAGCAACTGCAAGACTGGAACACTCATTTATTGAGATGTAAAAGCTTCATGGTAGGCACTGGGACAAAATCAGAAATAAGAAATGATAACAGACTATTGGAAAAGCAGGCAAGTAAACATGAAATCACAAAAAAGCATGTCCCTTGCTATGGTAGGAGAATGCACATTGTGGTAGGCAGAAGAGTGTCCCCAGCCCTTCACCAAAGATGTTCACATTCTAAAGCCCAGAACCCCTATGTTACTTTGCATGGAAAAAGGGGAATTAAGATTGCAGGTGAAATTACGGTTCCTCATCAGCTGACTTTAAAATAGGGACATTATCTTGGTCCCAAAGTGATTGCCAGGGTACTTAAAAGCAAAAGAGGGAGACAGAAGAGAAGAGTCAGAGAAAAACACATGACTATGGAAATAATGTCGTGGGTTTTGAAGATGGATGAAGGGAAACCACACCCAAAGAATGGAGGTGACCTCCAGAAACTGGAAAACAGAAGGGATGGGTTCTCCCCTAAACCCTCCAGAAAGGAATGCAGCCCTATGGGCATCTTGATTTTAGCCCCCTGAGTCCTGGGTCAAACTCCTGAACTGCAGACCTCTAACGCAATAAAGTTACCTTGTTTTCCACCATTAAGATTGTGTGGTCATTTGTTATGGTAGCAACAGAAAACGAATAGAGCATTCCATAGTCACATAACTCTTTCTAAGGTGTTTGGTATCTTCCCAGTATAAATTGCCAACTTCCAAAGATCAGGGACAATGAAAATACCTTTTAAAATTCCCTCTATTAATGCTCATATTAGGCAGGGGTTTTTTTTGGTTACAAGTAACAGAAAACTTAGCAGTTTTTCTTAAGCCAGAAAATTGGCTCTACAAATAGAAAGCTGAGGGGGCGATCTAGCATCAGGCACAGCAGAAAGGAGGTGCTGATTCTGATGTCCAATGTCCATCTCTCCTTTGTGCTCTCCTCTCTACTCGCTTTACTCTCGATGGGCTGCTCCTGCATGTTGGCAAAGATGTTCCATGGTAGCTCCGGGCTTACGTTCCCGAGGCTCAGCGACTCCTAAAGAAAGACGACTCCTAAAGAAATTTTTCTCAATTCTAGAGGTTGGCACTCTTTGGATTTACATGTGTTGTCTGTCTGATCCTGATCAAATCACAGTGCCCAAGAGGTGTCCAGAGTCTCACTGCCAGACCTGGGTCATATGCCCATCTCCAGTATCAGGAGTTGGGTCAGAACCAAGTCCAATGTGCGGAGAGGATGAGGGAGGGGCCACAGTGACCCTCCTGTCCCTATAATGCCAGTAGGGAAAAGTTGCAGAAGCAGGAGATCAGAGAAGTAAAAGGACTATAAAGTCCTTTTGGGTTTAGATGTCATCTCTCTCCTTTACTAAATGGGTACCTATCAGTAAATCTTACAACCTTTCAGAGCCTTGGTTTCCTCACAAGCAAAGGTACGTAGTAGTATCTGCGTTGTTGAGCAGTTTTGAAATCAGATCACCTATATTTCCCTGATGCCGAGTGATGTTAAAAACAGAGCTACCCTACATCCCAGCAATTGCACTACTGGGTATTTACCCTAAAGATACAAATGTAGTGATCCGAAGGGGGACATGCACTCGAATGTTTATAGCAGCAATGTCCACATAGCCAAACTATGGAAAGAACCTAGACGTCCATCAGCAGATGAATGGATAAAGAAGATGTGGTATGTGTGTATACACATACACACACACACACACACACACACACACGAATACTATACAGCCAATCTTGCCATTTGCAATGACATTGATGGAACTAGAGGGTATTATGCTAAGTGAAATAAGTCAATCAGAGAAAAAGAATTAATCATATGATCTTTCTGTTAAGAGGCAGGGTGGCAGGCTCTGTTAAGAGGCAGGAATTTAAGAGGCAGGGTGGGGGTTCATGGGGAGAAGGAAGGGAAAAATGAAACAAGATGGGACTGAGGATAGAAACAAACCAGGAGAGACTCTTCATCTCAGGAAACAAACTGAGGGATGCTAGGGGGAGGGGGAGGAGGAATGGGGTGGCTGGGTGATGGACAGTGGGGAGGGTATGTGCTATGGTGAGTGCTGTGAATTGTGTAAGACTGATGATTCACAGACATGTACCCCTGAAATAAATAATACATTATATGTTAATTAAAATAAAAAACAGATCATCTGCATAAGACTGCCTAACACCGTGCCTGGAATGGACAAGGTACTCAGGAAATGTAGGTTCCCTTCTCTCTTCATGTCTAGTGAAGGTGAGTGTCCAGCAGCCATGCAGCCTTCTACAGAATACCTCTACCCTGGTTCATATTCCACTCATCTCCAGAAAGACTTACTTTTCTATCTTATGCCCGCTTGAGTCTAGCTCTTCAGGGGAGGTCTTGGACATCACAGAATCCTTCCTGCTTCTCTAGTTAAGGGGAATGCTCTGTAGTCACTTATTTAGAAGGAATGATTCCCAGCACTCCTTCAAGATTTGTCTCTTACAGAATATCCCTGCTAGGGCCTAATCTGCAATGGAAGGAAAATGCAAGAACTAATGTGTACATGGAGCTTCTTTCACTTCCTGCCAACTGAAAACATCGCAGTGTCCTGAAGAGGGGAGATGTTACTTACTCTGAGGAGGAACAAGCAAAACTCAAGAGTAGCTACACAATTTGCTAAACGTTCAGCAAATTAATAGCAAAGCTGGGAGTGGATATTTAGAACTAAATGGGACCAAACTGGGGTGGTTCTCAAAGTTATCAAACTAAGAAAAAAATATCTATCTGGAACTGTACCCAGAGCTAATCCTTTCATTATCTCACAATCTTACCTCAAGCTATCACTACCCACATCAAGTGCTAAAACAGGATTAGCAGAGCCCTGCACAGAATTTCAACCAGTGCTAGTTCATTTCTATGAAGACACAATAAAGAAAGACCAGGAAGAAGAGGGTGTGTTCAAGTCCTTAAGACCAAATACTAGTTTTTCTATTTCCTCTGTTCTTCAGGTCTGGCCTTATTTTATATACTGGCTTAAACACATTCAGCTCTAGACCTCAACCATTCCTGGTAGCTAAGTACTGTAATACCCTCTGAGTCTTGATAGAGAGTGTTTTCCTCATCACCCACATGCAGCCAGAAGATAAAACAACTTCTAAAAATTCCATTCCACTAGAATCCAAGTGGAAAATCACATTGTGGTCCTGTTTCCAAGTCAATAAAGATGAACAATCCAATAGTGGGGAGGGTAAGAGAAAAGAGGGGAGACTTTGAGAGAAAATGAATAGAGGGAAAAAGAAAAGAAAACCCTTAAGCTATCTTCAAATGTCAGGGGACAAAATGAAATTAAGTTGCCCAGATGCATGGAATGAAAACATTATTTAGTCATACCCCAAAATCTTTAAGCATAAATAAAAGGCTACATATTAGCCTACCCAAACTAGGCACAAATCCCATTCACAGGTCTACTTAAAAACAAACAAACAAAATCTCCACAGACATCATTAAATGACCCTAAGCCTGCTTCCAAAGGAAAATGCCAAGTAATTAAATGATATTGATAGGAAGACGTGGATCGCAAACAAAGGCTGTAGAGTGAAAAGGATCCTTGGGATCTACAGAGCTTTAAAAGGAGACTAAGAAAATGGCTAGTTTTGCACTTACAGAGAGGAGCACTCAGTTTGCTTACTGTGCCAGCCTTCATTTTCTGCATTTTCCTCCTGAGGCAGCAGGAGGATCTGTGATGTCTTATTTTGCATACTTAGCATCACAGAAGGAAAGCAATATGGTGTACCATTGGGGGGCGGAGAATGACAGTAGTCTACACATTTATTTTTTTTAATTTTTATTTTTTGAGAGAGAGGCAGCACGCACACCACATGAGCCCAATGTGGGGCTCAATCTCACGACCCTGAGATCATGACTTGGGCCAAAATCAAGAGTCAGATATTTTA
>CM053607.1:56531967-56560867 GCA_028646535.1 Procyon lotor
TTCCTGCTCAGCGGGGAGCCTGCTTCCCCCTCTCTCTCTCTGCCTCCCTCTCTGCCCACTTGTGATCTCTCTCTCTCTCTCTGTGGCAAATAAATAAATAAAATCTTTAAAAAGAAAAAAAGGGGGGGTTAAATTCATGGTCAGACTGGTTGATAGTTTGGCAGGGAGGGTCATAGCTTCACTTACTTCTTTCTGAGCCAAGGCAAATTTTTATGGAAGCTCTTAACACTACTGGCCTGACTCTACTTCCTTTGGGGACATTCTTTTCTCTGAATTGTGAAAATGCCACACTCCCATAATAGTTTCCCCTATACCTCTTTGGACATGTCCTCTTAATTTCTTAAAGGGCTGACTCTTCCCTTCTTCGTGTTCCTCGAGGGTTTGATCCAGGCCTCTCCTCTTTACTGTGCTTACTCCCTCTGGGTGTTCTGGTCTCTCATCATGACCTCAGTTTCTATCCTTGTGCTTGGGGATGTCTTCCCTTCTGAGTTTCAGAGCTTTGGAACAGCTGCTTTGTTGGACATCTCCACTCTGATTCCTCAATGCAGCATGTCCTTCAAATTCTTTAACTTCTCTTCCCAAACTGCCATGTTCTTGGCTTTCCTGCCTCAGTGAATAGCTCAACTGTACTAATAAAAAATTGGGTAACATCCTAACACCTTCTTACCCATTCTCATCTCCACTTAACCCTTAGGTCTTATCTGTTCTATCTTCTAAATATTTATTGAATCAATCCACCTTACATATCCATTCTGCCACCATCCTTGTCCAAGCTATGACATGAGGAGACTGTAGAATAGAAGTTAGGAGAACTGTCCCTGGAGCCAGGTTTTACATTTCAGCTCCACCTCAAACTACCTTGGGCAAGTCATTAATCTGTTTATGTTTCTTACCTGTGAACAGAGATAGTAATACAACAAACCTCATAGACTAGCTGTACAAATCAATGACAATAATACACGGAAAGGCCTTAGAAGAGTGCCCAGCACATGGTTAGTGCAAAAAAGGGTTAGCCGTGGTTACTAAGATTATTACTATTATTACTGTCTTATTATTACCCATCTTGATAACTAATTCTCTCACCTAACTTCATCTCCTTATATCCACTAGTATTCTCTCCAATCTTTTCTGCACATTACAGCAAGAGTTATGGTTCCTAAAGGCACATTAGGACACCTATTAGGACACCACCTTGCTTATTCAGTTTCTCTCAGGATAAAGTCCAAATCCCTTAACATAACTTAAGAGACTCTTCAGAACCTAGCTCTTCCCTGAATCTCTCTTGCAACTAGTCCTTTCTGACATCTCTGGTCTTTTCCACATGACTGAAGTGCTCTTCCTCTTGTTCTCCTGTAAATTCTCCAATGGGTGTCCCGTGTCTCTGTTGCAGAAATCTCACTGGAAACAAAATTCTTTCCCAGCCCAGAAAACCTCCCCACAAAAGGTAGTAGAGAGAGAAAACAGTTTTATTATTGAATAAGCATTAAACCAGAATGTGATGCATATCACAGGCAATCCCCCAAAGGACTGTAAAGACAGAAAGAAATCTCACCCTTTTGGCAGCCAAGCAGATACAACCCATTAATAAATGTTTTCAAGATAAATAATAACTAGTCTGCAAGTAAGAGGGCAGCACCATTTGTCACACATAGTTCATCCTAACTTTACTTCATAATTTGGGTGACCAACTGTGTTAGCCTATTGTCTTTAACCAGAAGGAAAATTCTTATATCTTTATGACAGGAGGCAGTTTTACAAGTTGGAGGAAAGCACCCATCAAAATTAGGCTCCTACCCTCCCATAGAAACTGGAAGATGAGGGTGCTATCTCCCTTGATGTCAAGGAGATGGATTCCAAGTCCTTGAGAAAGACATTCCTGGTCGTAAAGCTGACAAAACCCTATCTAGTTTTCAAAAAAAAAAATTTGTTTATGGTTTTGGTTTTTTGGCTTTTTTTTTTTTTTTTTAAAGATTTTATTTATTTGATAGAGAGAAACACAGCGAGAGAGGGAACACAAGCAGAGGGAATGGTAGCGGGAGAAGCAGGCTCCCTGCTGCGCAGAGAGCCCGATGCGGGGCTCGATCCCAGAACCCTGGGATCATGACCTGAGCCAAAGGCAGACGCTTAACGACTGAGCCACCCAGGCGCCCCATGAATTTATACACATTTTAAAGAAAGGAGAAAGTAATTACATTTATAATTTTTCTAAAATAAATGCTCTAAGACAAAAATTTCTTCTCTTATTTCCAACAGGGAGAATTAAGCCCCTTATTTTTAATTTGTATTTGTCCTTACATTTACACCAGGATAGGTTATAAGCCTGCCTTGTCTACCCAAAAATCACCCTTTTCTCCTGCTATATTACACCTGAAGCAGCCATTCAGTATTTCATTCATTAAATATTTAATGAGTACCTACCAGGTGCTGGATACTGCCTATTCTGTGGTTAACAAACTGACTTGATCTATCTGAATGAAATGTACTGAAACGTCAGTGAGGAAGCTAGACAAATAATTAAACAAATAACTGTATAATTTAAAATGTGGTAGGTATAAAACAAGCATGTTGCTTTCGAATAAAAGCTTTCTGTTCAAGAATCAACTAATAACTGAATAAATACATTCCCAGAGCTCTATAATTTAGGGAAGAGTAATTGCTGGGAAAAATAAAAGGTAAAAATTAAGAATGGAATTGATCTCTAACCCCACAGAGAGTGACTGCCTTTCATGTGGGCAGAATGGGTTGAGAATAATTAGTTCATGCTACCATTGTCTGCCCCCCTCTTTATAGGATAAGAGGATGATATAAACTTTATAAAGTTGAAATATTATCAGTGCTGATACAAGTTCAGGCAGTCAAGTTGTGTGGCTTTAAAATCAGTGTTATATTTCCTAGAACATTAATTAGGAGAAATATTTAATTCTCTAGATGTTGGCTGAATGGTAACCTCAACCCAGACCATATATTTCATTGAAGGACTTGTAAGAAAGGCTTGAAAATCAGAGATTTACATGAGAGAAAGAGGCAACACTACTAATTCCAGGGGGCCTGTTTCCAAGGGCCCTCTCTGTGGGCAACAGCTGTGCCTGATTTTCACTCCCATCCTATATTCCAGCCAGAAATATGCCTCACTGTTTAAAAAAAAAAAAAAAAAGATTCTATTTATTTATTTGACAGAGAGAGAGATCACAAGTAGGCAGAGAGGCAGGCAGAGAGAGGGGGGAAGTAGGCTCCCTGCTGAGCAGAGAGCCCGATATGGGGCTCGATATGGGGCTCGATCCCAGGACCGAGATCATGACCTAAGCCGAAGGCAGAGGCTTTAACCCACTGAGCCACTCAGGCGCCCCTATGCCTCACTGTTCTGAAGATAAATCCCCATCATTCCATTCTATGCCATAAATAATACACACATACAGCCAAGAAAGGATCATATATGTATGATCCAGCCAAGAAAGCTCCTTCCTTGGAAGATGTAAGGGTGACATAAACAACTCCTTTGTAGCAGACTTTGGTTGTCTGGTGGAACATGTTAAAGATAAAAACCAGGGGGATTTATCTCTGAAACAACAGTGGTAACCTCCAGTTCCTATGTGGAAGCATCCAAGGAGAGGCAATGATTTGGTGTGTATCAGAATTACCTATACAGACTACTGTTTCTAATTCAGTAGGAGTCTGAGAATTTGTATTTCTAACTATTTTCCAAGTGATGCTGCTGCTCTAAGGGATCAAACTTTGAAAAACATCGTATGATGTTAATAGTTGTTAATCCTGAATGCCACTAGAATTATCTGGAGTGCTTTTTAAACAATACCAATGTTGGAGTGCTACATCAGACTGATAAAGTCAGAATCCCTTGGGACAGGGCAGGCCATCTGTATCTTATAATGTGCCACAGAGGGTGCCTGGGTGGCTCAGTCATTAAGCAGCTGCCTTGGGCTCAGGTCATGATCCCAGGGTTCTAGGACTGAGTCCCACTTTGGGATCACTGCTCAGCAGGGAGCCTGCTCCTCCCTCCCCTTCACTCTTGTGCTCTCTCTTGCTCTGTGTCTCTCTCTCAAAGTCTTCAAAAAAATTAAAAAAAAAATAATAAAGTGTCACAGAGAAACCAAGGTTGAGAACAACTATTTTAGATAAACCCCTGGAGAAAGAAAGCAGAGCAAAGAAGAGAAAGTAGAAAGGGTAGTGTGTGAACATCAATGAACACCCTCTCTAAACATGTGGGAAGGTACAGAGTGGAATCAGAGCATGGTAGTTATGATTTTATGGCCCAAGCTTCTCCTGTGAAAGATGGATGGACCAGTGAAAGGGGGTGATTTCTCCAAATCTTCAAAGCAGATTAATGGTTAATCTGGACTTGACCCCAAGTTCTTATAAGTTCTAGTGATTTTTTTCCCCCTCACTAAACTTGGATTTCGGCTCTGACATTCTTCAAAACACTTAGGAGAAATTCATCCTCAGAGACAGCCAATAAACAAACATAAGAATACAAAGTGATAAATCCCATGCTGTGGGAACAGCAACACCAAGGTCTGTTACTTAGTTCAGCCTAGGAGGGTAAAGTCACAAGTCAGCATTAACTAATGGAGAGAAAAGGGCAGTTCAGAGAGAAAAGAACAAGCCAAGGCATAAAGGATGGCTGGTGAGAAATGTGCAAGCCTTTCAGAAGAGCTGCAGCATAAAGGGAGAGGCAGGTAGGGCTCAGAGCTCAAAAGACCCAGATCTTATAGGTAATAGAGGTACAGCATTTTAAATAGTGGAGTGTGAAATGACAGGGTAAGATCTGCATTTTAGATAGTTTACTTTGTCAGTGGTAAAGTTTGATTTGAGGAGAGCTGGTCTGTAGGCAGAGGACCACTTAGGGGGCCACTGAAACAGTTCAGGAGATATACATAATTGTATTACTTAGGGACCAGGAAGGAGCAATGGATTTGAGAGACTTTGAGAACTAAATAACCCAAGAGTTGGTGGTTGATCTGAGATGGCATATGAGAGAGTGCGTGGGCTGAGGACGATTGCGCACTGCTCTGGACTGAGCAAGGAGGAGCAGTTGAAGGGTCTGTAGATTATCCAAGTGGAGATATCTAGTACATTCTGGGCAAGAGAAAAAGTGTTCCCAATTCCCATTCAGAGAGAAAGTTAGACTCACAGGAGTAGCTGATAAAACCAGCAGGCAATTCAGTCATGGAAACTTGGGGGAATGCCAGCATTTCATGGAGAAGCAGAGCAAGATGGGCCAATTAAAGAGAACAAGACTGTAGTAGAACAAAAGTACTGATGTGTGAGTTAGCCCCCCTCTACATTGCTTTTCTTCCATTCCTCACTCCGGCTTTAAGAAACCTGTATTGGCCCCCTTGTTTCTTCTTCCTTTTCAAAATGGTAAGGAAAATAAAAGGCAAGTAAATCTATACAATAAAGAGACAGACGGAAAAAGAGCCTCACATTTAGAGATCCAGAAGAGTATTTGGGAGATTGTGGTAAGGGAGGATCCAGACCAAACTTGTGAGTGTTAAAGGAGTCTTTGGTAAGTGTGGGTGAATCAGATTCCCTTTAATATTCTTTGAAGCATATAAGGCTAAGTCACTTTCAGTTGTTGTTCTGGACATCTTTAGTGTTGAGGCTAAACAACATGACATGATAGATTGTTACCAGAGTTTTAAGAAGGAATTATTAGAGAGGTAGGAGGCACGTGGGAGAAAGAAATGCCACAGAAACCAATGACACAAGAAGAGATCCACAGCCCTGAATGCTGCTGAAAGATCAGATGAGCAAAGTTAACTTCTGCCAATGTAGTTTTGGAAGAGTTGAGAGTCAGAAGTCAATGGACAAAGAATAAATGGGAGGTGGAAAAGTGGGGCAGTGAGTATGATGTACTCCAACAAAAAGCTTGACTGATGCAGGGAAGAATTAGGGGTAGCTCATGGGAAATAAGAAAACTATTCGAAGGGAGACATCAGTTCATGCATGGACAAAGTGACTGATCTGAGCAGGTATTTTCAGTTCAAACACTTTGATTCTCTCTTGCTCACCAATCAAAGGTGGGCTCTTCTTCCCTGATGACTTGATCTCTAAGACACTTCCCTCATTAATTGTTGGTCAACTGTACATTACTCCCATGGGATAATGCTAACAAAGGAGTATCAAGTAAGAAAAAAATGGGCTTTTATCCAAAAATACTTGGGAGAGGACCTCCCATGCTTTCCTATATATTCACTAGAGCTATTCTGTTGTCTGATTTTTTTTCTTTAGTTTACAAAGTTCCCTTATAAGAAATTATTACAGAAAAATGTAAAAAATGAAGTCATCTGATTTCAATTTTTTAAAAATATTTTAAAATATAAATATGATATGATATGATATAATATATATTATATATCATAATGACAGACTAGCCTTTATGCAACACCAAGTCTCTAGCTTATCCTCAATGAGGCAATAGCTTCTTCAGAGAGGAAGTTTACTCAGGAGGAAAAAAGTTAAACCCACGAGCATCCTTACATTCCTACTTACACATTCGAAACCCTCTTCTTTGATGATTTCTCTTCAAGAACAGCTTGCCTGGGAAGTTGGCTTGACAACAGTGTATTAAGAAAGTAGCAAAAATATCTTTAAATTATTTTAAGAGAGTTGACACACTGCTATGTGACATCCATTCCTTGGGGTTTGGTATTGCCCTGTCTCAAAATGTCAGGTCAGGAGCACCTGGGTGGCTCAGTGGGTTAAAGCCTCTGCCTTCGGCTCAGGTCATGATCTCAGGGTCCTGGGATCAAGCCCCACATCGGGCTCTCTGCTCAGCAGGGAATCTGCTTTCCCCTCTCTCTGCCTGCCTCTCTGCCTACTTGTGATCTCTCTCTATAAATAAATAAAGAAAATCTTAAACATGAAACAAAAACAAAAACAAAAAATGTCAGGTCAGCAGTACACAAAATGTGATCAGTAGAACAGCAGCCCAGGCCACACCGTGAATGTGTTAGAAATGCTAATTTTCCCACCTCACTCTAGATCTGCTGAATTGGAACTGCTGGAGGGTAAGGCCCAAGAATTTGTACTTTAACAAGCCCTCCATGGGATTCTCGAGTCTGCTGAAGCGTGGGACATGCCACATGGGTCTGGGACAGAACCACACCATATGTCTGTGTGCTACCTATCTTCCTGTGCCCCTCCGGCTCCACAACCCTACATTCTTATGTTGCTGTGTTCTTTTTTTTTTTTTAAAGATTTTTTTATTTTATTTGACAGAGAGAAACACAGCGAGAGAGGGAACACAAGCAGAGGGAATGGTAGCGGGAGAAGCAGGCTTCCTGCGGAGCAAGGAGCCTGATGCGGGGCTCGATCCCAGGACTCTGGGATCATGACCTGAGCTGAAGGCAGACGCTTAACGACTGAGCCACCCAGGCGCCCCATGTTGCTATGTTCTAAGAAGCTGATCTCTACTGGTAATACCAGGCGTATCCTCTGGGGTTTGAATGATAGAAGGCACCAGAAGGAGATGAATGTTCAAAGGGTAAGGTAGACTTGTTTATTTTTATCCAGTGCCCTTCCTGCAAGATCATCAGGACTGGCAGTTTCGTTCCACCGCAGGTCATGGCTTCCTCACATTGGCCTTCTTGCCACAGCCCTCCCTGACTCAGGCTCCTCTCCTCTCTTCTTGTGTCCTGGTGGAAATGACTTGGCCACCGGCGCCATTAATAGCCCCAGGAAAATGCCCTACCCCTTGTCCTTTCTCTGTGATTTAACTCCAACCAACTGATAATTTGTAAGTAATCATTTTATGATGCTCTCTTCAAATCACTCACCTTAAGGGTGCCATCCATTTCCCTTCAGGACCCTGACTGACAAAATCCATTATTTTCCCAAAGCCCAGCACACAGATAATATTTATAAAAGGAATAAATAAAGCAAAATATAAATAAAGCAAAATCTATATGAAAAAGAGTAACCCTGCTCATGAGTATAAGTCATAAGTAGCTTAGTGAATTTACAAGGTTTTCTAAATGCCATCCAACAGGCTAATTTGAAAATGGGATATGGATTTTGACAGGCATGAGGTCCAGAGCACTGGCTTTGGGAGGTACAAGCTTGAACACAACCCCAGCGCATTAAATGGCAAGTGACTGACCTCAAATGGTATCAATATTCACTACCCTCACCTTTCTCTTAGTTTCAAAAGTAAAATAGGTAAACACAACCACAAAGGAGGGAAAGACATGGTAGACAATTCAAAAGTAATGAATAAACCTTTAGGAACTAGCAAGGATGGTTGGCAAGAAAAGAGAATCTTGCAGCAATAAATTAATCCTGGCCCTTACAAGAGGTACAAGATATGTGACTCATGCTTAAGATGTGGCAAAATTAGGGACTAAGCTCTAGCGCTTGGAATGGTGCCATGTCTGTATTATTTATTCAGACTATTTTCTTCTATCAAAGAAGAGATCTACAAATATTACCATCCCTATCTTAATGGAATCCACTCATCCTTCTTGTTAACTGATCTATGGTAAACTCCCTAGCCTTTGCCAACATTGGAAACCATAGGTATATGAATCAAAACACCCCGGAAAACCTAGCAGTTTGGGACCCAGTGCACAACCCCTCCCTCATGGTCTGTCACCTTATTTTTCTTCCCCCAGCTCATGCTTCCTGGGCTATCTTTAAGAACTTATCACTGCATAAACAAACACAAAAAGATGTACAATGGACACTGTTTGGAGTTACGATATCCTGACTATGTATCCAATGTATTTTTAAAATTCTTTTCTAAGAGCAACTCAATTTACCAATAAGCTTACCCAGACAGGCAATCCCGAGAAATTTTTGTTTTTTTTTTTCAAAGTTTCCATCTGCAGCATAATGTTGTGTATCCAGACCTGCTTCTTTCATCACTGCTTTCACCCAACCTTCCCTCAACACATCTTGATTCAACTCTTCAAATTTCTATTCTGGCTCACCACATGTCAAATCTTGCTAAGCAAATGGAGAAATAACACTCAACGTATCTCTTCCTGTCAACAGCTACATCTGTGTTCGAGTCATTAAAGACTAGAACCTGAATTTCATCCCACTGTTTACTCTCATATCAAACTCTGCAAGGAATGTACACAAGAACTTTCCCTTATTATTATGGATTGAGGTATGCAAGGGCTCAGAATCAGCGCTCTTGTGTTCAGTATCTTGTGTCTTGACTACTAATTAAAGTAACTAATCTCCAACTAATTCTTCAATCACATGATGCACGTCTTGCCTAAGAGAATGCAAATTTAGCTACTCTGCCAGACATAGTATACCTTCTTCTGAAGATGAGGAAATTGTAGTCACTAGTATGAAATGTCTTAAATCTTAAACCATTTTAATCTCAGTATAGTAGTTTCTGTATCTGTACCTAAGTTTTTATACATTTGTCTCTGCAAGGATTATTTCTGCTTGAGGGCACTGAATGTCAGGAGGTTTAAGTTCTCAAAGCAAAAAGTCACTAAAGCCAAAATATTCATTGTGCCCAGGAAATTATACCTAGTCCCAGAAGAAATGAGTGTTTGGGTAACTAGTAATTTGCAGTATTCTGAAACCCATCTGAATAAATTGTGAATGAGAGAATCACCCTTTCCATCTAAAAACTTCATAGAACAGTTACTTTATGTACATTTGAAAATAAGTCATTGGGTTGTAAAAATCAGTAGGAAAGAAATATTGACAACAGTTGGTTGTACATGCTGGTTTCTTCTCCTACCCACAATACACCAAGTGACCATCATATCAGATTATTTATCACATGCCATCAGTCTGTTAGAAATCCCAGTCACTTCAAACTTAGCAAGTCAAAAACTGATGTGATCATTCTTTCCCTTATATTATTCTTTTTGTCTTTACTGTTAGCTCTGTGAAGAGTAACCTATTTACCCAGATGCCCAAACCAAAACTCTGGGTGACACTCTCATCTATAACCAATCACCAAGTCCTCATTTTCTATTTATATTACTACTCTCAAATCCCTCCCTTTTTATTCTTCTCAATGGTCAATGTCTTCATTTTGCTCCTCAACATCTCTTACTGGAATAAGTGAAACAGCCTTCTCATTAGTCCTTCTGACTCCAAACTATTGGCCTTTCCATTAATTCTCCATATGTAAGTCAAACTGTTTTTGAAAATACAAATATGGCTATTGGCTTAAATATCTTCCATTAGCTCTATAATCTTCAAGTGATACTTCAAAAATTCAAACCCCTTATTACAGCACACAAACTTTTTTTTTAATTTTATTTTTCTTAAGATGTATTTATTTGAGAGAGAGAAAGCAGGCATACAAGGAAGAACAGGGAGAAGGGCAGAGGGAGAGAAAATCTCAAGAAGACTCTGCACTGAGTGCAGAGCGAGACACAGGGTTTGATCTCCGACCCCCAATTCATGACCTGAGCTGAAATCAAGAGTCAGAGGCTTAACCGACTGAGCCACCCAGGCACTGCACAAAATGATTTTTTTACCTGGCCCCAGCCTACACCTTCAGCCTTACTTATTGCCACCCTCCATCTCTCATCCATTCTCAAACTGTAACAAAATACTTATAGTTTTTCTCAATAAGGCCTGGCCTCTCAGGCCTTCAAACGCCAGCTTGGATCTGAACTGGATGTTTGTGACCCCAGAGCACATTTGACAATGTCTGGAGACACGTGATTGTCAGGATTGAGAGGAGTGCCACCAATATGTACAGGACAGTCTCCCATAATAAGGAATTAGCCAGCCCAAAATGTCAATAGTTCTCTGGTTGAGAACCCTAATCTGGTCCCTCTGGCACTGTGTGACAGAGACTACTAATTATTCACGGCATCTGTTCTTCATCTTTCTTTTAATAATCAAGTCTCCAAAAAAAAAAAAAAAATCAAGCCTCCCAAGTTTTAGCCAGGCACACAGTCTCTTAACAGGACTATATTCCCCAGCTTCCACTGCAGCCAAGTGTTGGCATTTGTGTAGACCCAAGTCTGCTACTCTTAGAAAGGCTGCCTGCAAGGTTAATCCTTGGCTGGCATCTGGGAACTCAGATGTCAGGAAAGTTCCCATCAATCCCTATTAAGAGTGGATCACTATGCCTAAATTGTATAAAAATATTTAGTTCATGCTGAGCAACTGCTTTATCTGTAATAAAACTTGGCCATGAATAAGACTATACGCTGAGATCCGTGAGCACTTCCAGTGAATCACTAAAACGCGAAGTGTAACCAGGTAATATGGCACTAATCTCTGGCCAACGAGAAGTGAACAGAAGTCAACTTCTGGGTCATATCCTTTAAATGAACTGTTTGACTCTTCTTCCCCATTCCCCTCCTACTACAGCTGGATTATGGTGGTACTCAACAGCCAGCTTCAGTCAGGTGGAGACTGACCATACCTTACAGCAGCGACTGGCAAACTCTTTCTATAATGAGGCCATAGGATCTCTGTTGAAACTAATTATCCCTGCCAGCATTAAAGCAGACACAGAAAATACTTAAAAGAATGTACTTAGCTGTGTGCCAATAAAATTTTATTTATAAAAATAGGAAATGGGCCAGATTTTGCCTGTGGGTCTTAATTGCCAATCCCTGCTCTAAAAAAACAGAAATAGAAGACGCTGAGAGATAATTCTCCATGGATTTAACTTTTTTGCCCATCAGGTGAGAACAGGCACTAACTACCTTTGTTCTAGATGTTTTGTTTTTTCTTTCCTTTTCAAGGATATTGGACAGCAAATAGCTTTTGAAAATAGAGATAGTGTCTTGATCACCAGGACAGCATGGTAATGGCACAAAAACAGACACAGATCAATGGTACAGAAAAGAGAGCCCAGATATGGACCCTCAACTCTTATGGTCAACTAATCTTTGACAAAGCAAGAAAAAATATCCAATGGAAAAAGACAGTCTCTTCAATAAGTGGTGCTGGGAAAACTGGACAGCTATACACAGAAGAATGAAACTTGACTATTCTCTTCACCACGCACAAAGGTAAACTCTAAATGGATAAAAGACCTCAATGTGAGACAGGAATCCATCAAAATCCTAGAGGAGAACATAGGCAGTAACCTCTTCGACATCAGCCATAGCAACTTCATTCAAGATACATCTCCAAAGGCAAGGGAAACAAAAGTGAAAATGAACTTTTGAGACTTCAAGACAAAATCTTCTGCACAGCAAAGGAAACCTTCAACAAAACAAAGAGGTAACCCGCAGAATGGAAGAAGATATTTGCAAGTGACACTACAGGTAAAGGGCTGGTAAGCAAGACATATAAAAAAATTCTCAAACTCAACACCCAAAAAAACAAATAATCAAGTCAAAAAATGGGCAGAAGACATGAACAGACATTTCTCCAAAGAAAACATACAAATGGCTAACAGACACATGAAAAAATGTTCAACATCATTAGCCATCAGGGAAATTCAAATCAAAACCACACTGAGATACCACTTTACACCAGTTAGAATGGCAAACACTGACAAGGCAGGAAACAACAAATGTTGGAGAGGATGTGGAAAAAGGAGAACCCTCTTATATTGTTGGTAGGAGTTGATACAGCCACTTTGGAAAACAGTATGGAGCTATTCTATGACCCAGCAATTGCACTACTGGTTATTTACCCCAGATATAGAGATGTAGTGAAAAGAAGGGGCACATGCACCCCAATGTTCATAGCAGCAAAGTCCACAATAGCTGAACTGTGGAAGGAGCTGAAATGCCCTTCAATAGATGAATGGATAAAGATGTAGTCCATATATACAATGGAATATTACTCAGCCATCAGAAAGGATGAATACTCAACTTTTGCATCAACATGGATGGGACTGGAGATTATGCTGAGTGTAATAAGTTAAGCAGAGAAAGTCAATTATCATATGGTTTCACTCATGTGTGGGAACATAAGGAACAACACAGAGAATATTAGGGAAAAATAAAGGGGGTGAAATCAGTGGGGAGACAAACCATGAGAGACTATGGACTCTGGGAAACAAACTGAGAGTTTCAGAGGGGAGGAGAGTAGGGGGATGGGTTAGCCCAGTGATGGATATTAAGGAGGCACTGTATTGCAATGAGCACTGGGTGTTACACGCAAACAATGAATCATGGAACACTATATCAAAAACTAATGAAGTACTGTATGGTGACTAACATAACAATAAAAACAAAAAACAAAGAGATAGTGCCTCTATCCAGAGCAAAGGGCAAGTATGTTAACTATCCAGGATGATAAATGTCTTCCTGGTACAAGTACCTCTTGTCTCTCTTGTGGTACCCTCTGAGATTTGGGGCTCAGGTAACTGGAACAAATGGTGATATTCCGGCTGCTGCTGTTGCCACGAGTAATAGTCATTTGTCTCTGACCCAGGAGTCTTGTATCTATTTCCATCCATGAAACTGTGGCATGCTACAATGATTGCTTACAAGTAGGATACAATCTCAGACCCTTCATAGTCCTTGACACAGGAACTTGGGACCTGAAATGATCCAACAGTGAAGAGTTTACTACATCCCTGTACTATCTTCCTAGGCTGGAATTTTTGCATAAGAAAAAGTTAATTTATAACTTGTTTGAGACAGTATAGGGATATTTAGCCCATACCTGAATATTCCTTGGCTAATTCTAAATCATCCTTCAATTCCCAAGTTAAGGTTCATTACCTATAGGAAATGGCCTATGATGTAATCCAGCCATGCCCACACACTATCCATACAAATTCTGGAATAGTCATTCCTACATGTGTCCATTTCATCATGTATATCAAAACAAGTACTTCTGTGAAATACTGTCTTCCCTTACATTTATCTGTAAGCTGAGAGCAAGGATCATTCATTCCCATATCCTCAATACCTATCAGAGTGACTACCATGTAGCAGGATCCAAAACAAATTTGTTGATGTGGTCAATCAAATACACCCACTTCTTATACTCTCTACTACTCCTTCCATGGTGGTGTGCCTGGCAGTCAAATGAATGAAAGCAGTATTACTTATCCAGGAGAAACTCTACCCTATAGCATGCTCCCAAAGCCTTCCAGTCTCTAAGCCACAACCTAACAGGACTCTCACTTTAGAAGTTTACAAGGCTCACTTTAGGGGTGTATTTTTCTAAACCTTACATAACATTAAATGCAATAAAACAGGAATTATACTGAAAAGATATTTATATCTCACTCCTGGAATCAGGTCTAGTATTTCTAAATTTTAGCCAATAAAGTTTGTATACATTTATCACAGGATCACATTTCACCCTTTGTGGAAATAAGGATACTATAAATGTCTCAATAATTCAGGTGTTGTCACATTTAGGAGGATTTTCTAATGTAGCCAAGGAACAAATGGTACCCAATGGGATTTGTTCTGCTTGTGAGAGACAAAACTGTTCACTTTTTGGCCAGAATATCTGGCTCATGTACATACTCTGAACTCCAAATCTTGTTCTACTGTGCACATTCACTGATATCTACAATGGAGTTCTAAACACCTTCCAATAAATCCTCCTCTATTTTTAAAAAACGGCCCCACTGGGTATGTTGAATGTATGGTTGCTTACTTACATAATTGCTCTTCCTTTTTCCCATAGTTAGGCCTGTGTGTTAGTCCCCTAGTGCACTCACCCCAAACTTGTGTGAGATAAAGGCTTTATCATAACTGGGAACCATCAGGTACAATTCAAAACACGCTTTAAGAGTAGGCTGTCTCGGGGTGCCTGAGTGGCTCAGTGGGTTAAAGCCTCTGCCTTCGGCTCAGGTCATGGTCTCAGGGTCCTGGAATTGAGCCCCGCATCAGGCTCTCTGTTCAGGAGGGAGCCTGCTTCCCCCTCTCTCTCTGCCTGCCTCTCTGCCTACTTGTGATCTTTCTCCCTGTCAAATAAATAAATAAAATCTTTAAAAAAAAAAAAAAAGAGTAGGCAGTCCCTTAAAGGAAACGTCTGTAGGCTATCAACTTCCTTGTGACCAACTGCATTGTCCCTTGCAATTCTAAGCATCTAAAGCACTGCCTGGTTCTAATTATTCACATAGTTCCCAACATGGATATCTTTCTTGGTACCTGTCTTCAATACGAAGATGGCACTGATCCTTTGGATGGTCCTTGAAGTTCCTAAGCCTGTTTCTGGCCTCAGGAGTTCTTGAAGCTGTCTATATACCTCCTTTGGACATCAGTTATTGGCTGCTTATTGTTTCTCAGCTTGACATAGAACGATTAATATAAGGCCACCAAGGCTTCCTGAAACGTAAGATGAATACGAATTACACACATGAATGTGAACTAGATCTTAGCTGATGTTACCATTCATGAGGCAGGAGGAGCAAACGTTCTATGAAAGTGATATGTCAGGGACTAGGCAAAACCAAAAGCAGAAATGGACAAATAGACAATATCCAGCACAGGTAGACAATAACCAGTACAGTTATAAAATCAGTGGTTAAAAGAAAATTGTGTGATGTTGAGGGAGCATATGGTGTTTTGGCCAAAGTTGATGAGATCCAAGAGTATCATCCTTGAACCCAAAGGGCAGAGGTAAATAGGGACTTACAGATGATTTGAATCCACATCAAATACAAATCAAATTCTTTAGCTTGTACCATATAAAAAGGTAATAAAAGATGGTGAAGCAAGATAATAAATTAACCTAATCTAGACTATCATCTAATACTTTACTTAGTTCACTATTTCTATCTATCTGAATGAACTTAGACTGTTTTTCTTGCATAAAAAGTCTTCATTATCTACCCACTGCTCAATTTCTACCCATCCTACAAAGCCTACCATAAATCTCTTTCTTGGAAGCATATCCACTGCTCTCCCTTTTAGTACCATGCTCACAGAACTAGTCCATCACTCACAATTTGGGCTTTAATGACACGCTGCCTTGCATTACTCAATATTCCTTCATAAGAATTACTTTTATCATTTCACTTCAGCGATAAGCTTCTTGAGATCAGAAGCCTTCACTAAAGCAGGTCACTCAGCCCAGTTATATATTGCTCATTAAGTACCTGTTGACTGGTGGGTTTTTAAGCTTGCAGAAGCAGAGAAAAAAAAAACAATTCAGTCCATATACAGTGGACATGAACAATGTAAGACCAAAGACCACTTTGGATGGTAGCTAAGGCCTCCCGAAGAGTTTCAGCACTTCCACCCAAGAAGCTGCCAGGGTGCCTGGCTTGCAGTCAGAGTTCCTAGGACAGGAGCTCTGATATTCCCTCTCCTATGTTCTGAAGTCAGTAGAAAGTCATATCCAAGGACCCCAAATTTTCTGTGTGGAAAGAAACACCAAGTGTGTACTGTTTGAGAGGTCACCTTAGAAGACAAGCCCCAGACTTCAACAAATGTCTTCAGTGACCCAAGCACAAGTAGGACATTCCACAGTTCCTGGATCCCAGCACAAGGCCGCAGAGGGTGGGTCACGTGCCGCCTGAGAAAAACCAAATGCTTGGGAAAGAAGTAACAGAAGATACTGGAAATACTGTACGGTCTAGACTGAATGCTTCAGTGGTCTGGAGATAAACAAAGTAGGCCAAGGGTGAAATGTGTGAGCTCAGTCAGCTTTACCCATGAGAGTTCCAGCTCCTATCTTCAGGAAACAGCTAAGTCTCGTTTATGTGACCACAGGCAAACTTGGCATGCACTTTACTCACTCTTAGTTTAATTGGTGTACTTTATTTTATAGGACAGCACATTCCCACTGCAAGCATTTCCCCAGATTCTAGGGCCTGATCCGGGGACATAGGGAAAGGAACTCTGCACAGGCATTTCCTTCATGCACAAGATGCTAACCAAGGTGCCCTCCACTGAGGAGGAAGGATGGGTATTCTGGGGGTTGGCTCCAGCTGTTAGTTCTCCTCAGATGTTCCCTGGGAAGACCTGTGCTGATGTTCTGTACATTCACCAGGGATAGATCTGCAAAGGTTGAGTGAGAAGTACCTGGTTCCAGGGCAGGCGCGAGCCTAATGCTTTAGGTGCCTTAACCAGATGGTGTCAGAGAATGTTATCACTCACACAGACATGAGAGATCATCAGCACACATCTCTCATTTGACAAACTAGGAAAACAATGCTCCCAAACTGGTACCTGCCAAAATGTCTCTTGATACAGCTCCCTTCCCACCGAATGATGAGCATCTATCCAGGCTCTGGTGCTATCAGAACATGGGCCCCATCTGGCTGGGCTCACCGACCTGTGCACAAGATGTTGCCAGAGCACTGTCCCAGCATTCCCAGGGTGAGTTCCTGAGCTGGTTGTTTCCAGTCATCCTGTTTCTGATCCTCACTTTGATCCTTTGGATCATGTCCCATTCAGCTCCTCCAGCCTAATGAACTTTTTGATTTATTAATCTTATGAGTCAACTTAACCAGACTTTTAATTAACTTTCTTCCTCTAGTCTTATGCAAGCCTCCACTGGCACCCTTCCAGGACCCCCCCCCACACACACACACACTTGCAGACTCTTCTCTGGGCAGCCCTGCTGGGAGATAAACTAACTCCACAGTCCCACCCTCGTCATGACTTTGCATGGCAAGACTATAGGAAGTAGCTCTGCAGAAACAGATGTGTAATCAAATAACACAAAAGCCAAAGTCTTACGATAGTAAGACTATCAAAATATTTAGTCTATCAACTAGTCAAATTAATGTTGAAACCACCAAGTCCTTTGAGGACCATATGTGGCAAGTGTCAAAGAAGGCAAGTACAGTTGACTTTGATGGGTAAGTAAACTAAGTTCTTGCAAAAAAAAAAGTCCAGGCTTGAGATCCCAGGGTTAAAATGAAACTCAAAGTTAGGCTTGTGATCTATAAACACAGCAGCAGCATACAGAATAAAAAAACTGAAGAAATACAGCTTTTCCTATATTTCTTTTTTCTGTATTTTGTTTTTTCTTCTGAAAAAAATTGGGAGAAAGTATATCTGCATGAACATGATTTAAGTAAATGCTCTGAGCACTAACGCAATGCCTTTCAGGCAGTTTTTCAGGCAGCCTTATTCAAATACCTGAGTCTGCATTCCTAAGACAAATTCCATTTTTCATGCCTCTCAGCCCTAATGTGGGAAGTTAAGGACTGTAAGTAAGCTGTAACATTTTTCTTTGTTTTAAGCTGACATTTATGTATGTATGTACGTGTTTAGCCCAGCATTGCATCTGTGATGTTTTGGTCTGCTCTTATACAGCATCTTATAATCTCATCCTCTGGATTTGGGGTTCTACCATGCCTTCTTCCTGGAAAAATATATCTTTTCACCTCTTTTTCTAAATCCAACCAACCTTTGACAGATAGACCACCTCTTCCTGGAAGTTTTCTATGACCCTACCAGCCAATCATGTTTTGTTGTATCTTATGATCTCTCACATTGCTCACTGTCCTTCTCGTTCTTCCAGCTTTGCTTGATTATATGAACCAAAGACTGAGGCTTGTGAACACTTACCTGGGGATTTGGATTAATATGTGTCCTCATCTAGTATTGCTTTCCATCAAAATATATTTCCTTAGTAATTTGGACATATTATTTTAATAATACCTTAGTTCTAGGATTAAAAATGGCTTCCCTTTAAAACATGTGGCCAACTGGCAGGTCATGAACCATATTCAACACAAGAAGTATTTTTCTGTCCCACACCATGATGGGTTGCCCAATGTTTTATAGATAAATTATAAGATATTTTTAAACTGGGAAATTTTATCAAAAATATATATCTCTAACTTTTCTTCATCTACATAAAGATCTGGCAGCATGGGGTCCCATGCTAACCTACAGAAAAAAGCAGTCACTTCAGACAAGTCACCCCTAACTGCTCCAATCCTAACATCACACACGTCTCTACAGAGCTGACACCGAGCACCCACTGCCTTCTCTCACCTTCCAGTCACCTCACTTCATGCATTTGCCTTATTTATCTTTTCTCCATGAGCACATGACTGTGCAAGGTCCCTCTTCCCTAAACTGTTTTTAACCACAGTTTAACTCCTTTTTACTTACTTCAAATTTATGTAGCAATTTAAAACTTCCTCTTGTCTTCACTTGAGGTGTCAAAATTCTTCTACTTAGCTCACTGGCTGCTGACTCTTCAGAAATTCAAAAGGTCTTAACTACCTATTTTGAAATAATCTGTCTCCTTAACTCTCCTAATTGTTGAAATACTTCTAATGCATTACTCTAACTCCTTTTTAAAGAAAAACTTCTGACTTCAGAGCAGTACTGCCTGCTGCATTTAGTTTGGCGTAACTTAGAACAACATGGTAGCATCACCACTGCCCAGGACCCTAAACTGTGGGGAGCAGCTGATTTTTCAATGTAAGTGAGAGAAGGCTTCACCAAGTTTGAGAGTCATGCTGACATTCCACATTATGGAAAGTCAGCGCTAGGAAGCAAAAGCTGATACCTACATGGACACACAATCGTCAGATATTCCTTTTGAATGAGACCCAAGGAACCAACCCAGCACTCATTGAAACTAAGCCTGGAGACTAGTTGTGTAGCTCAGCACATTCTCTCCCTGATCCAGTCTGTAAATACGTAGTCAAATCTCATGACACTCTGAGCTAATGGAGTTCAGCTACTAGAAGGTCTTTGGAGGGCAATCAGGTGCTATTAAAAATATGCTAATGACAGCTTGTGATCTAGCAGCAGGACCCTAGGATTTGGAGTTGGCATGGCAACTACCAGCAGATAGTTCACGCAGAACAGGAACACCGGAAAGAATTAGAATGAGCTGCTTAAATGCAAGTGTTAATGAAAAAATGTGGAACACAAATGAGGATCAGGGAGAATGTCTGGTGCCCTCAGTGGGAAAAACAAAACACACACACAAAACCAAAGACCTGAAAGTGGAATTAATGCCTTCACTCTGATATGGCCATAGGAGGAAAGCCATCCACTGGAAAGAATTTAGTATTTAGCCTGATGATATTTTAGAGGACCTATGACTCTGTTGAAATCTGTGTGTTTCATATGTGGATGACAGAATTGTCATATGTGTATGTGTCTCCTCGCCAAGGCTGAAAGAAGAGGTCTGACAGGGAACAGCTTTTAGCAATCCACTGTATCAAAGGCAGTACAGATGGCTGTTTTCGCTTTTAGCTTAACTGAATGTCAAAGAAAAAGAAAATGGGCTCCCCATAAGCACATATCCAACATGTAGAAAGAGGCTGAAACTGGGGCTTGAACTCAGGTGCATATCAATTTCTGGGCAAATCAACTCCCCATGTTTAAATGTTTGTGTGCATTCCTGTATTTAGGTGTGTCCCGCACTCTTTCCCCTCTTTGCCTGGAGCTGGAATTTTCATAGCAACTCAGCCTCTGTCACTATGGGCTTGAGACCATGAAGAACAAGATTCTTTCCTGCTTTCCCACTGCAAAGAGTAAATGCCATTGGCGATGATTTCTCATGGTGGGGATGGACAAACAGCATGCTAAGTTCACAGTCTCCATCAGCCTTGCTAGCTGATGACACAGAATAAAATAATGTGGAAGAGAGCCTTTAGAGACAGGTAGTGATGGGAGCGACTCCAGGAAAATAGAGGTAATGTATCTCCAGCCAGGAGAGAGGCTCTCACATGCCGAAGATGGAAATGAAGCCAGCAATGCAGAAAGTAGGCATGCACATCTCGGGGGCTGAGGAAAAAGGAAACAGAGAAGAGAGGCAGACAGACCATGAATTAAGTGAGCTTGGGGATGCAGAGAGAACACTGGGAAAACGTGTGAAAGCTCAAAGGGCAGTCTGTATGCAAAAGACTAGCAGTGGGGCAAAGAAGGAATTCATCCTCAAAGATTGTTTCATCCATGCCGTCCATAGCCTTGCCCAAAAACCCAGACGTTGGGAAAAATTTTATCATTTGAAAAATACGCTTTTAAAATGACTTAGGCATAACTTCCTTTTCTTAGTCACTTCCTTCCTTCTCTTTGATACAATAGCCCCTTAAAGAACAACCAAGGGAGAAAAGCTGGTGGAAATGCGTATAATTTGAAACAATTGCCATTGTCCTAGATGTGCTCAATCCAGCAGGGACTGACAGGTGCTCTGTTGCTGAAAGGATGGACATCAAAATGGCATCATATAAATAACACCTGGGGAATCAACGGTTAGGGGGACAGCCTGAAATCTATATAATCTGGGGAGCCCCTTTAAGAAAAAAAATACAGAATTACAACACAAAGTTGCTAGGACCCTCTTAAAGCATTGAAAGGGCTTGCATAAGTGAGGGGCCATGTCAGATAATTTCCAATATCTACCATATATTACTAGGTCCACACCTGTGAGGAGCAGGGGGTGCCTTTACAATAAGGGGTCCTTAGGCAAGGAAAAACAGGGTCCATTTATTCTTTTATATTTCAGCTATCATCCAAGACACAGCCTGGGTTTAAAATACCCACATTGTTGTCTACTCATTAGACTAAATTTTGCATCCTGTACTGCTAATAGCACTTCCTGAGGAAATGGGCTGAAATTCCAAGATAACATCATTAAGAAACCAAGTGACTTTAAGATGGCGGGCATTTACTTCTAGGGAGTGTCTAAATGAATGTAGTATTTTGCCTAAAATAAGACATAATTTCTTGGTCTTGTAGCAGATTTGACAGTGTGGTATAAAAATGAAAGAAGCCAAAAGGTTCACCTTGAATCCTTCTAGACCCTAAAGACAGGTAGCTTATTGCTCATATGGTAAGTACTAATGTAATCAAAGCTATTATAAATTATATGAGGCTCCTAAAGAATGATATGATGGGGGACCTGACCTGCTCAGCTGGTAGAGCATGATCTACTCTTGATCTTAGGGTTGTGAGTTCGAGTCCCACATTAGGTGCAGAGATTACTTAAACATAAAATGTTCAAAAAACTGATATGACATAACCACTGAGGTTATAATAGGATTCTTTTGTTTTGGAACCATACCTGTGATTTAGCTGCACAGGAATTTAAGTGGGTCAGTGTCTTTACCATCATCACCAGGGATGGTTTCCTGTGAGGGGTGGGGGCGCTCCTATGAGGGCCCTCAGTTACTCAGGTTGCTTGTGTTGGTTGGGACAAAGGATGTGAATGGATGAGTGTGGACTTTCTTCTGCAAGGGCGCCCTCTTGTGAGCATTTCCTCAATTATCTTACAAGGGAAAGAACCCCACACCCCACCCTGTTGCCTCACACAAACACAACTGTGAAGATCCACAGTGTTTCCTATAAAGCTGTACTGGGGCACCTGGGTGGTTCAGCTGGTTGGGCATCTGACTCCTGATTTCAGCTCAGGTCATGATCTTAGGGTTGTGAAATCAAGGCCCAGGTTGGGCTCTGGGCTCAACTGGGAGTCTGCTTGAGATTCTCTCTCCCTCTTTCCCACTTGTGTGTGGGCACTCTTTCAAAATAAATAAATAAACCTTTTAAAAATAATAATTAAAAAAATAATAAAGCCTCATTCATCAGGCCTTGTCCATAAATAGTCTCTCCCCTCTCCTCACTGTGGTTGAACTGGCCTATTCCCCGATTCTATGAGATCCTTCTATAATAAATCACTCTACAGCTTCCCTGTCAGGCAATGTCCTGAGCACACATGGTTTGCACCCTACCTAGATATTCTCCTGAACTTTCCTACATGCACAAGACCTTGAATTAACTGCCTCTTACTTGGACCTTCCCTTGTCTTCGCCCTTCATTCCCGTAAAGCCTCTCAATTCACTTATACCTCAAGGCTCTCTGGAAGGCTATTTTCTTCATTTGAACCATACTAGCTCATAACCCTCTCCAAATCTTCCTTTTCCTTCAGGTCTCAGCCTAAAGGTCAGGGAGGCCTGCTCTCCTGCAAGCAGGAAGTTGTGCTTCCACGGTCCTCTCCTTCTCTAACATACCTCTTACTGGGCTCCATTTTGATTGACTTTGACTTACCAGCACCTCCCACTAGACGAGGCTCCCAAATGGCAGAAATTCTGTCTGGCCCTACTTATTTTGTTTCTGTTTGTGATCCGCCTGCCCATCCTATAGTCTGTCACTTAATAGATGTTAAGTAGGTATTAGGTGATGAAAAAATGAGTGAATGACACATAACCAGACACCACTCTCTAACACTCCACACACTCTTCTTGAGCATGAATGTGGACCCATTCAGCACAATTCCTGGGTAGTACTGGATTACCACCCCTTATCTACAGAGTAAACAACTACCCACCACCCATTACATTTCAAACACAGGAACTCAGCACAGTGTAAAAGGCATTGGCAAAGAAATTAAAGACAAGACCATAAGCACAGAAGAATGGTGTCTACAGTGCCAAAGAGAGAGAGGGTTTCACACATGAGAGGAATGATAAGCTAAAGCTTCACCTGCTGAGAGGACAAAATTCTCAGTCATGATCAGTTGGGTAGTAGTTGTTAGAAACATCATTTGGAGCAATTACAGTAAAGTGGAGAAAATGACTGGCTTGCTACTTTTAATCACATTTCAAGGCTTCTATGAAGAGTAAGGAAGGAGTAGGCACTTCTGTGTCTACTGCTAGGAAGCTCCCCAAGCAGGTGTTAGCTTTTATTAAATACCAGCCTTCATGTGGCCCCAGTAAAAGGCTCAGATTTGGCTACCCTTCCAATCAGGATGGTGGTAGAGAATCACATCCCCCAAATTCCCTGCCTCCTTTGAACACATCTCATTTAGCCTCTTTGGCTTCTCATCAGGCTCAAGAAACAATATAAGATTGTGAGAGTGCACTTTTGAGAAGGGTAATTGCTGTGAATGACTAAAGAAGGCATCCCAGCACTAAAGTGTTACCATGAGCTCTAAAACCTGCAAATCATATGATAATTATTCCTGAAGTGACTTGGCAGCCCTTAAGTATAATTATCATGTAATCTGCAAGGCATGTAATGTTTTCAAAACAAGCATGAATAGAAAAGAGAGCTAATGAGCCCCCCCCACCCCCGTTTTTATTAGCACAGCCCAGCTTGAGGTCAAAGGGACCAAGCTATAGGCAGCAACAGGTCATTTCAGAAAGAGCTCCTGATTCTGGTGGGAGGTCATCAATTCATAATCCACCCTGAAGGCCTTGCTTGCCTGTTTGGTTCCAGTGATTCAGAGCCTTTGTCCTTTCTTTCCTCTCTCAGAAGCAGGTGATTTCTGCATTTCCTATGTGAAGTACTCAAGTGAGTCCTAAGGATTTTAAGATGAACTTGGAACAAGTTAACTTCATCGGGCATTGTGGATGGAGGCTTTTCAGTTTGCTGTGATTACCATGTAGAAAGGGTAAAGTTGGGATCAATAGGTCCACAAAGCTTGTGGGTTCTGCTCCTGGTGCACAGTGAGGATTTCACCTGTCCTCCTGGAGAACACTGTGGTGATTACCTACCCCTTCGGGAACAATCAATGCCCTGTTTGTGAAATGGAGCAACTATGTTTAAAAGACAAAGCACACCACAACTTTACAGTTCACGGCAGGAGACCAGAAAAGGGTGAGTCATGTGGCTATTTGGAGAGTTATTAAATGAAAGGTAATTGGGAAAACTGCAGGCCATCTCCAGCAGAGAAGAGCTTATTTAGCTGCAGTATAGTGACAAGTGGCTTGCCTACGTTGGATGGCAGATGGAATCACTGGACTGAGAGGGCCTATAGAGGAGGTTCCTCTATCCTACACAGAGGCTGACCATTAGTCCTCTTGGTGTTAGAGAGCACAGGATCTGACAGAGCGATCTCAGAAGTGACTGAATGAATACAATCCACATAAAAATCTACAGTTTCCAGAGCTCTTGGCTTGTAGCAAATTAAGGCAGCAGACAGGAGAGAGGAAGACGGAGTTTGCTAGCACATAGGCTATAATCACTGTCCCTCTGTGTTGTCAAACGTACTTCTGCTCTCACCCTCCCTCCTCCCCCTGCCATCCCCTCCCCCAACTCTGGGGCCACTTCCCTTAGTCAGGGCCAGAAGATCTGTCTTCTATCCCCCTGGCCAGCTGACCAATCCTCCAGAGCAGAGCAGTCAGATTCAGTAAAGGACAGTGTTTGATCTCACACCAGAGACAATAATGTCAAGACTGGGTTTTTTTTTTTTTTTTTAAGCTAAAATTTTGTTTGGCCTTTAGTTTTATTTCATAAACCTATTTAAAGAAAACCAGGGAAATATAGAAAGGCAGAAAAGACGAAAAAGTTACCCAGAGTTACTATGGCTTATCTTTAACATTTTAAGTGTATTTCCTTATCTCTTTTTCTAAGTAATACTTGATTTTTTTTTTAACTGTGGGCAGATAGAACATATCATTTGTATCTTACTTTGACTTAAGACATAATTATTTCCCTGTGATATTATCCATTTTTCATAAATACTTTTAATGGCCATAGGATCATAGCACAATATGTACCCATTGCTCTATGATGGCAAAATGATATTATTTCTAATTTTTCACCATTCACCAATGCACCATGAGGGCTATCCTTATGAATGTAGCATTTCCCTTCTCTAAATTTATTTTCTTAGGGAAAAATTTTATGACCTGGTGTTAGATAAAGCCTTCTTAAGAATGATACCAACTAAGATCTGTAGAGTAAAAAGCTGGTAATTTGGACCTCAAATTAAAAGGTTTTCTCTGCTTAAGAAACTGCCAAGAAAATGAAGAGATAAGTTATAGATGTGAGGAAATATTTGCAAATCATGTGTCTGAGAAAGACTATATAGAATACATAAAAAACTATAAAAACTCAACAATAAGAAAATAAACAACCCAATTACAAAATGTACAAAGAACTTGAACAGAATCTTTACCAAAATCTTTACATCATTAGCCATTAAATACAAATATGAAACCAAAATTAGACATCACAAAACACCTATCAGAATGGCTAAAATAAAAAATACTGACAACATCAAGTGCTGACAAAGAACTAGGACTCTCATATATTTCTGGAAGGAATGCAAAATGGTATAGCCACTCTGAAAAATGGTTTCATAGTTTTACATAAAGTTAAAATACCCTTACTACTGACCTTGAAACCTCACTCACTATTTACCCTAGAGAAATAAAAACTGATATTCACACAAAAGCCTGTATACATTGTTCACAGATTTGTTTGTAATAGCTACTAACTGGAAATTACTCCATGTTTTTCAATGAGCAGAGGCATAAACAAACTGCGGGACATCCATACAATGAAATACTACCAAACCAAACAATAAAAAGGACCAAACTACTGATAGACTAAACAACTTCTATAAATTTTAAAAACATCATACTGAGAGAAAGTTGCCAGTCTTCAAGGTTGTATATTATATGATTCCACTTATATAACATTCTTGAAGACAAAATTATAATGTTATAATGTTCAGAAACCAGATCTGTGGTTTTCAAGGGCTAAGGCACGTGGTTATAACAATAAAGGGACAGCTCAAGGTAATTTTTTTAGATGATGGGATACTACGGTTTCCTGACTGTGGTGGTTACAAGAATAAACACGTGTTAAATCTCACAAAATTCTACTTCAAAAAGAAAAAAAAAAAAACAGCAAAATTGTATGATCATTTTTGGAAACCAAGTTAAATTTAAAAATTGACTTAATTTTTAGGGAAAAATCACCAAAAGCCGAATAAATGGGGCAGCCATAAGATGAAGCAGCCAGGAGGGGCTCTATTAACTGTTAAGCTCAAACCACCTGCAAATTAAGATGCGATGAGACCTGCCCAAGGTCATTGACAAGCCCGAGATAAGAAGGAAAATTACACCCACCTGCTTCAGGTCTGTTCCCCCAGTGCCCAAGTATCTTCAAGATGTGCTGTGGAAAGTTTTGGAATAATATTCTTCTTCTGAATCCAGTCCAGAGAGGGTATGGTGGGGAGAAAGAACAGAGGGGAACTGCGTCACTGCACTTTGGAAAATCAGCTTCATTCACAAAAATCTTGTTGTTGTTGTTTTTAATATTTTTATTATTTTTATTTAGTTGAGAGAGGAAGAGAGCAGAGCAGGGGGGAGCAGCAGGCAGAGGGAGAGGGAGAAGCAGACTCCCCCTCAGCAGGGAGCCCGATGCGGGGCTCGATCCCAGAGTCCTGGGATCATGACCTGAGCCAAAGGCAGATGCTTAACCAACTGAGTCACCCAGGCGCCCCACAAAAATCTTGTTTTAATCTGTCTCTGACCATGTGTTCTCCCAGCCAGTGAGCAAACAGGCATAACTCTGCAGGATTTCAGATCCAGCTCTGTGTCAGAAAGAAGTTCAGAACGTGGGTCCTTCTTTGGCTGATGAAAACTACCGGATAGCTAATAAATTTGTAACAAGAAAGAAGACCTGCATACCTCAAAGAATTGTATGATCATGCTTCAAAATGAATGTAACAGAAGCAATTCAGTCTTTAACATCAGTGAATTATTTGTTATGTCAAAAATTATGCATTTAAATACGGAGATTCCTAAGAAAAAAATTTTTTTACCCACTAATAGGCTATTTCATGATTGTTAAATGTTCAAGACAGAGAGTGTTTCATGTATTTTATGGTTTTTTAAAGATAATCATAAAAATATGGCAAGTTTATCATGTATATTTAAAATTATTATCTCATTTTCCCACTATTTTCTCTAAATTTTCTTATAGTCTCAAAGTTAATGAAAACCTCAGGATAATACAACAGCATAGATGAGCTAATAAATAAAAACAATCACAATTCCAACTAAATCAACTGAGAAATAAATTTGTAAATACATTACCAACTTCTTGTATGTTGCAACAAAGGATATTATACACTGTAAAAACGGAAATCTTAACTGGTTTGTAAACTGGCCTCCAGTAACGCCCAGGGCAAGGCGAGACCAAAGAGAAAGGCAGGTTACTCCAGATTGGTAGGTGGCAGTTTTAATAAGCAGGGAACTTACAAGAACTTCCAAGCTTGGTCTTGGGCAGCTGCAAGAGGAGTAAATCCCCGCACTCGCCTGCCCGAATCTTAAAGTTCAAAGTTTATACAGCGTCCTTAAGTGGGTTCCATCACACACAACGTTCCCATGATCTCAAACCACGTTTCTCTCTCAAGACTGCACCCTTGAAAATGGCGGCCACCGCGGAACCGTGGGACCTATAGGTGCGGGAGCGGGGAGGAGCCTGCGGCCGCTGAGGGCCAGGATGCCCGGATGTAGCTCACAGGCGCTCCGGCAATCAGCCCTCCTGTGACCTCGTCCAGCAATACCTAGTTTGAATCTGTGTCAGGGAATGGGCTCTAAGACATTAACAACCGAAAAGGGCCTTTATAGGCTCTGTCATACTTTGGAATGTTGAAATTCCGTTTACCTTTCCCAAATGTATTTGATTTTATTCCAGTAAGAGTTGAAATGACAGGTTTTTTGTATATAAAAATAATTGTTTATTATTGTATATGATTGAACAACAGAACAGGCTTGTCAGAAAGCACTGGGTCTAAGTGTGTTCCAAAGTGTTTCCAAGTCATGATTCTACATACTACAATGAAATATGTTTAATAATTGCAAACTGTCATGAGCAACAAGTTTTTATATTCCTAAATAATGAACTTAACTACTATAACCATGATCTAAATACATGTACTGTTAAAAAAAGAAGTTGTAAACATACTCTGAGTTTTTTTCTTTACCTGCGGGATAATATTAAAAAGAGATTCCACAATTGCTTCATTCCTTAAGAACTAAGAACCAAAATACTAAACATAATAAATATGTAACCTGGAGGCCTCGAGATCCCTTATTACCCACCACCTTCACAGCTGAGGAGATGGAGGCAGAAAGGATCCCACAGCTGCTTCGTCAGACCTGGTGTCTGCCAGAAGTCAGTGCCTCCCTCCTCCTCCCTCTGCAAAAGCGTGGTTCTCCTCTCTGGGCCCTTCGAAGTGGAGAAATTTTCCCCACTGGTTGGGGGAACTTCTGCTAGGTCAGATCATCTGGTAACACTGCCTGAAATCAAACAGAACAGATGCTTCCTAAAATTTCAGAGCACCATATTTTGGGGGA
>CM053607.1:56561367-56585012 GCA_028646535.1 Procyon lotor
TCAGACACTTAACTGACTCAGCCACTACCAAACCTGTAGCTTATAACTTTGAGTTGAGTTCCAGACCTATAGCTGCCTCCTGGCTGTCTTCACATCTCCACTTGGATATTACTTGTCCCCCAAAATATGGTGCTCTGAAATTTTAGGAAGCATCTGTTCTGTTTGATTTCAGGCAGTGTTACCAGATGATCTGACCTAGTAGAAGTTCCCCCAACCAGTGGGGAAAATTTCTCCACTTCGAAGGGCCCAGAGAGGAGAACCACGCTTTTGCAGAGGGAGGAGGAGGGAGGCACTGACTTCTGGCAGACACCAGGTCTGACGAAGCAGCTGTGGGATCCTTTCTGCCTCCATCTCCTCAGCTGTGAAGGTGGTGGGTAATAAGGGATCTCGAGAGTGACTTGCAGCTTTAAAAACCTGTCATTTCAACTCTTACTGGAATAAAATCAAATACATTTGGGAAAAGTAAACGGAATTTCAACATTCCAAAGTATGACAAAGCCTATTAAGGCCCTTTTAGGTTGTTAATGTCTTAGAGCCCATTCCCTGACACAGATTCAAACTAGGTATTGCTGGACGAGGTCATTGTGAACCATGGCTGGTTGACTTGTGAACTGCACCTCAAACTGAACTTAATCTCTTTCTCCACAAGTGGCTCCTCTTATTATGCTTCTCATTCACTTATCTAACCAAGCTAGAAACCCTAGAGTCCTCCACTCCCCCTATCCCTCATTTCCTACTTTCTATAAACCACTATGTCCTGGTGAATCTGCCACCTTTGTATCTTTTCAGAATGGTCTCTTTAATTCATCCTCATTACCACAGCTTTATAAAGGCTCCTATAATTCCTCTTAAGTGATGTGGCCTCCCAGCCCATTCTCAATGCTATAGCCCAAGTCTTCATTATAAAACGAAAATATGATCAGGTTCCTCTTGAATTAAATTATTAATTTAATTGGTTATTGACAATTGGTTCACAGTTGCTCTCAGCAGAACCTTACAGGCTTTCCATGATCTGACCCCTTCTCTATCCTCTAGCTTCACCCCTTGTCCCATGTGCAAGCCATTTTAACCTACTTTTATTTTCCTGCATATGCTGTTCTCCCTGTGCTTATACATCATTGCAGATGTCTTTTACTTTTAGGCCAGAAATGAAGGAAGGAGGTGGAGAGTCCATATCTGTACTCTAGCAGATTGGAAGGAATAAAACATCCAGGGATATTGTGGGCAGTTACCAAAAGGGGAGTAAGGAAGGCTGGGGGCTAGAGATTGGTGTTTATGAAGAAAATAAGAGTTGGGTTTAGAAGTCCGAACACATTTGTGGGTTTCTCCAAGAAGAGGAAAATCAAGAGGAAGTTCTAGAGAAGAAAGAAAAAAGACAACTTCAGAGTTAAGGGAGTCTACCAATCCTTCCTATTTTCCTGATTCCCATTGTTCTCCAGTAGGCATTGCATAAGGACATTTCACCTCTTTTCTTATGCTCCTAATTAATAATAAAATTAGGGACACCCAGATGGCTCAGTCAGTTAAGTTGTTTTTTTTTTTTTAAAAACATAGTACGTTTATTTAAACTGTTACTTTTCAAAATTCATCGAGTCTTATCACACGTTAATATCTTCATTCTGTTACTGAATACATTCATTAGTGTTACATAAAACTTCACATAAAATTAAGAGTTAAAAGTACAGCTAAAAACATAATCATGATCTAGGTGAGAGCATTCACCACTACACCACCCTTGTCCCTAGTGGGATTTTGGCTCAGGTCATGACTCAGAGTTGTGAGATTGAGTCCCATGTCAGGCTCCACACTGGGTATGAAGTCTGCTTAGGATTCTGTTTCTCATTCTGCTCCTCCCTCTAAAAAATAAAAATAACATAAAATAACAAAATTAAAAATGGTTAGCATTTACTGAGAATTTAATGTGCAGCAATCATTTTTCTTAAGTGCTTGATATAGTATCTCATTTAATTGCCACATCAACCTTAAGAGGGAGGTGGTTTTATACCCATTTTATAGATGAGAGCATTGATGAACATGGGTGAAATGTCCTAAAATAATTTTCCATGCTAGCGCAACTAGAAAGAGGAATGATTTGCTCATATATCTGTCTAGAATCAGACATAAAGAAAAGTGACATCTCTTAGCCAGACTAGCTCTCTTATCTGTGAATAAAGGCTTTGTTTCAATGGTAGATTTTTTTTATGGTAAGACAATTATTTTATGATTGATATTTAATATACTAAATTTTGTCTCCTTTATTCATGATTGCTATATGCATACCATGAACTTTGTCCTTGAGAAAAACTAGAGTGTGATGATTATTTCTATTAGATAATTTTTTTTTTTTTAATTTATTTGACAGAGAGAAACACAGCAAGAGAGGGAACGCAAGCAGAGGGAACGGCAGCGGGAGAAGGAGGCTTCCTGCCCAGCAGAGAGCCCGATGAGGGGCTCGATCCCAGGACTCTGGGATCATGACCTGAGCCGAAGGCAGACGCTTAATGACTGAGCCACCCAGGTGCCCCCTATTAGATAATTCTTTTCTCCTTCACAGCAGATGCAGATTGAGACATGGTTAAGGGTGGCCGTTTGAGCTACCTTAACTGAATTGAACATAATGCAAAGAAAGCTAATGCAATCAATTGATTCAATGGCCTTGTAAAGACATGACCTTTTCAAGAGAGAACTAGAGCTACAATTTATTAATGACATTATTCCCAACCTCTTCGTGTATAAACAAAAATCTTAAACACGGAGAGATATGAGATGCCATGAACCAAACTTAGTAGAACCTAAGAGTGGCAAAGCTTTACTGACGTCAGAGCCCAAGATACACCAAATTAATAAAATGGAAGCTGCATAAGGACAGAGGGGTTTTTAGCATCTAAATGTATAGCCTGGGGCGCCTGGGTGGCTCAGTGGGTTAATGCCTCTGCCTTTGGCTCAGGTCATGATCTCAGGGTTCTGGGATCAAGCCCCACATCAGGATCTCTTAGCGGGAAGCCTGCTTCCCCCCCTCTCTCTGCCTGCCTCTCTGCCTACTTGTGATCTCTCTCTCTGTCAAATAAATAAGTAAAATCTTTAAAAAAAAAAATTGTACCTTTTTTCTTCTCCCTACACTGAAGATATTGAAGAGGAAATATATGTATTTGTTTGTTTGTTTGTTTGTTTTATTTACTATTTTAGGGAGAAACAGAGAGTGGAGGGAAGGGCCATGGGACAGGGGGAGAATGAATCCCAAGCAGGCTCCATGCCCGATGTGGGAGCTGAGGCAGGGCTGGATTTCAGGCCCCGAGTTTATGACCTGAGCCAAAATCAAGAGCCCAACGTTCAAGCAACTGAGAGGAAACATTTTAAAAATCAATATAAATAACATTCCTCTCACGATGACTACCTCAGCCTCAGACTTAAAAGTGTTGAAAAATAATTTTATGTAATCTTTCATTCAGAGTCTCTCTTCCCGTATGTATTTCTCATGTAGCTGATTTTCAACCTAACATATATGTTACATCGATATCCATGTGGACAAATAAGATAATTATATGTAAAATATGCTGCAATTGAAGGAAATGAGGCAGTAGAGGAATGAAGAGATGTGAGGAAGAAAGAATTGCAAACAGTGGCCCATATTGTAAGGATTACAGTTTATCTCCAAAGACCCCATCCTCCTTTTTTTTTTTTTTAAGATTTTATTTATTTATTTGAGAGAGAGGAGTGTGGGCACAAGAGCAGGGGAGAAGGGCAGAGGCAGAGGGAGAAGCAGGATTCCCGCTGGGCGGGGAGCCGGATTCAGGACTCAGTCCCAGGCCCCTGAGATCATGACCTGAGCCAAAGGCAGGCACTTAAATGACTGAACTACCCAGGTGCCCCATCCTCTTTTAATTTAAAGATAATTTTTGCGTTTTAGCCAGAGCAAAGTAAATTTGGATACACTTTATCATTAGACTTGCACATGATATGACTTCCTTAATACCTGGTGGTCTGGACATAACTTTCTGTGAATTGGCAACTAAGAATTTTAAGAAACATATTCACTCTTCCATGTGAATGGGATCCATATATGAACCTACTGGTGCTGTGTACAAAATGCTGCTCTAGTGGCCAAGAGAAGCTATTGGTCCTCAGTTGCCTAACTTAAGTCTCAGAGTAGAACAAAGCCCTTGCCTGACATAAAAACAACAACATAATATTCCATATTTTGTGTGTGCGAGAGCCAAATGAAATCCAAGGTAACCATTAGGCTGTATCTGGTCAAGAACACAATAAGTAAAAGAACATTGGCATGGCATTTCTAGCCATCTGGATGCCTAAATAGGATTACTGCTAAGAGCTAACTAGAAATTGTCTGGTAAATTTTATCAAAACAGACACTAGTTGGGGATAATTCAGACCAAAAGACTGATGTTTCCTCTTACCAGAAAATTATTTGAAGAGGGAACTTGAAATCAATGCAAGCCATTTCTTTAAGGCTTCCCTTCACTGTATAAAGACAAAGTCTCAGCCTAGGAAGAGCCACTGGTAAAACTACCTAAGGGGCAATTATTAAGTTGATGGGCAATCGAGAGCCATTTTGTTACTCAAATCCCTTTTCCTTTTCCTTTTGTTTACCATCAAAACACCTACCAAGAGAAGATTCTCCTTTGGTTTTACCATCAATGAGGGTTCCTAACAGAGAAGGTTTTACCATCTATGAGGTTGTTTACTGCCTAAACTGAGGTTGGCTAAAAATTATCCAGTTGCTGAACTGGGCTCAAACTGAGTGGTAATGTATAACATTAGAATTCTGGTCACTTAACCTAAGGACACATGCAAGCTATTCAAATGAACAAAAAGTAAAATAAAACAAGCAAACAAACAAAAAATCAAGTCATATGTGGTTAATAGGGGGAGGAACAGTACTACATCGGCTGATGCAATTCGCCAGTTTGATAGAAAAGTCAAATCAGCAAAAATAGCTGGAATAGCCCATGCTAGTTGGTAAGATTTAGTTCAGTTTAATAATATTTATTCCGTATCCCCCCCAACCACATGCCCATCATCATACTGGTTAATGAAATATGATATTATCCCTGTCCCAAATGCTTCAAATCTATAAATCAATACTTGCAGTTCAGTTCCATATACCTATGATGGATGTATGAACAAGAATCAGAATTTCTGGGGCACCTGGGTGGCTCAGTGGTTTAAGCCTCTGCCTTTGGCTCAGGTCATGATCTCAGGGTCCTGGGATCGAGCCCCACATTGGGTTCTCTGCTCAGCAGGGAGTCTGCTTTCCCCTCTGTCTGCCTGCCTCTCTGCCTGATTGTGATCTCTCTCCTCTCTGTCAAATAAATAAATAAAATCTTAAAAAAAAAAAATCAGAATTTCTATAGATATAGAAGTAAAAAACCGGGATGGGGAAAGAAAGAGAATCAGGAAATATGTGTCCTTTTTGGTGACAAGGAATGGAATTTAAAGATAAATAATGACCAAGATGGCCTTGAGTTTCCCCTCAGTTTGGCTAAACTTTAGATAGGCTTGCTTCTGACTTTTTAGGCCCTGACCTCCCTTTCCTTAGAGCATTTATTTTAGAAAACTTGTCAATTCTTTCTTTACCCCTTTGAGATATAAACCTTAAAATCCCCTTGCCAATTTTTTTTTTAGCTAAGACTGTTTTTCTCAAGGACCTGGGAGCCACCTCTTTGAAATATACTCATCAAGAAAGGTAATTCCTGAGGTACTTGGGTGGCTCAGTTGAGCGTCCTACTTGATTTCAGCTCAAGTGATGATCCTGGGTTCAAGCCCCACATCAAGCCCCATGCTCCAAGTCGGACTCTGCACCAGTGGGTAGTCTGCTTGAGATTCTCTCTCTCTCTATCTGCCCCCCACGTGTGCACTCTCACACGTGTTCTCTCTCTTTAAAATAAATACATCTTAAAAAAAAAAAAAAAAGAAAGGAAGGAAGGAAGAAAATTAATGCCCTATCTCCCAGTCTCTTTGTAAGGGTAGAACCCTAACTTCCCTTTGTCAAACACAGGTGGTCTTATCACAGAGAAAACCACAAACTCAAGAACTCACTCTGCTGGACACACCCCACTGATTAACCACTCCCTAATGTCCTCCAGTACTTTTCCAATAGTTCATCTCATGCTCAGAACCCCTCCTACCCTTTATTTCACTGGAGTTCAGACTAAGCTTCTGGTTTCTCTCCCCTTTTCCCTTGAGTACAGGCTTAAAGTCTTGAATAAATTCTTCCTTGCCTGTTTAATTTGTCAGGTAATTTTACTCTGACACTAGAAAGTGGGCAAGCAGACAAGAAGGGAGGACCTTCTCAGTCAGAGAACTCAGCCCTGGCAAAGATCTGGAAGCCTCATATGCTACTACATTTTTTAGGAGATCTACACATATTTGCACTTGTGTGTGCAAATCTGTGTGTACCTGTGTCCGAGTGCACACATATTTGTGTCTGAGCATTTTCCACCTTCACCCCCTCAGCAGTACCGGGATGCAGTTAGATGCGCTTCTGAGAATCCCACCTGCTGTCTTCTACTCTCTCTCTCTCAACCTGGGGGAATCTTAATACCACTGGATTGTAGATCTAAAAATGATTAAAATGGCATATTTGATGTTTTGTATGTCTTACCTCATTAATAAAAAAGTAATCCTTCTAAAAAGTTGCATCCATAGAGAACATTTGTAGTGTTACAGAATGGAATCCATGTCTAGACCAGTTGGAGGCCTGACCTCAGCCTGGAAGTTACTCTTCCTTTGCCCCGTCCCCATGATCAGAAGAAGAGTAGAAGGTGATTCTTTCCCTACCTCCACACCTGTGGCAGGCAGAGCGGTAGCAAGAGCCCCAGAGACGTTCTTCCTGTGAGTGCAGGAGGAGCTGTAAGAAATGACTAGTGGCAGCCATCTTGGGAAAAAATATTCAAGAACTTTAAATACAGAGGACAACCCCTGACCCTTAAATCTGAAAATTTAGGACCTACAGATACAGAGACTAGGAATATTTTGTATTCTAGCCCTGAACACTAGACACTCAGGCCTCCCCTTGAATTTGCACAGGCGGCTCCGAAGAGTCATGGGCATCACACCTCCCTCCTGCTCCATCTACCCGCTGGCTGCGCATGCCCTGTTATGTCGGCCACAGCATTGCTCTTACCCGTGGAACTGTTAGCCAGGGTAAGATTGGAGTTAAAGAAGCTGTCCACTATTGTTTGGTAGCAATGGGGTGCGAAAGAAATCGATTCCTTATGTCCAGAGTGCACAGGTTAGGTAAACGGGGCCTGTTCCAGAACATAACCTTTGTCCAGCTTCTCCTGTGGGTGTGCAGCCAACTAGAGACGTACCCCAAATGCTGGATGGATATCTCCTAGGACCAAGGCCCTGGTCTCTAAGAGGAAGAGTTCTGCCTCCTAGTTCCTTATCCCTCCTTCCTCCCTATTGATGAAGGAAAAACACAGAAATTAGGCAAGTAAGGGTGAAATATGGAACATTTCTTTAAATTACCAATGTTTCTTGTATTTTTTTTAAATCATAGCTAGTGTTTTATCTCCCCCTAGTGGCTAAAATTGGGCTTTGCAGTTAGAATTTATTAAAGAGTTAACTCTAAATTCCAACTTTATTTTCTATATTACCGCTTAGAGAGAGCATATGAAAAATTTTAGATTAACTAAGGAGACTCAATATTAGGAAGTCAAGTATGGGGCCATATCATAATGCTTTCTAAGTCCAATTTCTGGGTTTACTGAAAGGGCACATATAACTAAGGCTTGGTTCTGAAGTTGTGATGACAATAATAAAATGCATAATAATATAGCTTATATCTGTTGAGTGCTTACTATGTTCCAGACAACATTATAATGCTTTTCAGTATTATTCATTGACCCCCACAATAACTATGTGGTAAGTTCTCTTGTACCCAATTTTTAGAAGAGAAAACAATAAAGGGAAGTGAGTAATTTGTCCCAAGACCAATCACCTATTAACTGGCAAAGCCAAGATTTAAAGCCCAACAGTTTAGCCTCAGAACCTTAAATCTGTACAGCATAGGATAAATGTGTACATTAGATCTGTGGAATCAGAGAGGCTCCCCACTCCTCTCTAGCTGCGTGCTCCTTTAAATAGAATGTGATCATGTTTCAAATGCTTGGGAAAGACAGAAGCGCCATAGGAATCCAGGGTTGGAACTTGATCAAGGCATTTCTTAGAGAAATTTCAGAAGTAGCAGGAACTTGACTTCAAACCTTGGTGTGAAATAGAAAGGCACTGAGAGGGAAGCATGGCCCAAGTAAGGACGGACTGCAGGATCAGAGGCAATAATGCCGTCAATGGACGACATGAGGGAGTGTGGGGGCAGTGAAGAGAACCAGCAGAACCAAGTAGGGCACACCAGAGGATGTGTGAGGGAGGAGAGGAAAGTTGAAAGGTCAGCTTGGGCCATATTGTTCATGGAGGATCTTAACATCAGATTAAGAACCTAGATCTACTCTAATTATTGAAAAATTTTTAAATAATATTTATCACTTTTGTCATTTTTCAAAAGCAAGATGTGTCCTATGTGGAAATTTTGGAAACCAGAAAGGCAAAGCTGAAACACTATTTGTAACTCCACTTCTCTTTGTAATATTTGTAATATATCTTGCAGTCTTTATCCCACAAACACATTTTAACCCCCTCCAAAAAGTTATTGAACTTTGCATAATATACAGTATTTTAATGTTTTGGTTTTGTCTTTTATTATAGTACATGTCTATTGTAAATAAAGTAGAAGCATAAGCATTAAAAGCAAAATTAAAATTATAAGCATTTCCAAGCTCCTATGATTAAAAATCACTTTTATTGTATGTGTATGTTTGTACATATATGTATGTATGTAACCCCTTGGGAAAAAGACAGATCCCATTAAAAAATAGAATAATAATTTATAAACTGTCTTAGACCCTGAAGTTTTCTCTTAACATATCATGAACATCTTGCTTGCTGATACATGTATTTCTACATCAAAATTTAATGGCTGCATCCTTTATAAAATAACTTACTCAAGCCCATATTTTTGAATGCTTTTGCATCTTTGTTGAAAATCAATGAACTACATATGTGTGTGTGGGTCTATTGTTAGACTCTCTGTTCCATTGATCTATTGTTTTTCTTTATTCTAATACACAATCTCAATCAGTGTAACTTTAAACTAAGACTTGCAGTCAGAGAGTAGAAGCTAGCCAAATTTTGTTCTTCTTTTTCAAAGTTGTTTTGGCAATTCTTTGCACTCTGCATTTCCATATGTGTTTTAGAATCAGCTATTAAAATGTACAGATAAACCTGTTGAGATTTTCTTTGGGATTGTCTTATATCTATCAAATCAAATTAGGGAGAATTAATGTTTTATCCATGTTTATCCATTACCATGGCATTTATTGCTGTTTATTTAGGAGTTCTTTAATTCCTCTCAGTATAGTTTCCAGTTCTCAGTATATAAGACCTGCATATTTCTCTCATATTTAGCTCAAGGTAATTCATATTTTTATGCTATCATAAATGGCATTGTTATTTTGATTTCAATTTCCAATTGTTTGTTCCTAGTATATTGATCTCACCTCTTCCAACCTCGCTAAACTTACTTATTAGCTCTAGTGAATATACAGATATATAGATTCCATAAGATTTTCTACATAGATTGTGCCATTTGTGAATAAAGACCATTTTACTTCTTCATCTCCAATCTGGACATCTTTTATTTCTCCTCTTGTCGGGATGGACAGGCTAAAACGTCTATTGGTAAAAGTAGACATCCTTGCCTGTTTCCTCATCTTAGGGGAAAGAATTTTGTCTTTTAAGTATGAGTTGCTGGTCCAGTTTCTGTCATTGCTCTTTATCAGGCTGAGGATACTCCTTCTATTCCCAGTTGGCTGAGGGCTTTTATCAGGATTGGATGTTGGCTATTTGTCAAATGATTTTTCTCCATCTTTTGAGATGATCGTTTTTTAGTCTATTAACATGGTGAATTACACTGATTGGTTTTCAGATGTTGAACTATGCATCCCTGAGGTAAACCCCACTTGATCATGATGCATTATTATTTTAATATAGTGTTAGATGTGATGTGTTCAAATTGGTAAGAAATGGCATCTTCATGTTCATGAGGGATATTGTTCTGCAGTTTTCTTATATTTTTCAGGTTGTGATAACATAGTTATGCTGGCTTCACAGATTGAGCTGAGAAGTACTCAATTTTCTGGAAGAGTTTGTGTTGAAATATTTTTCCTTCTTTAAATGTTTGATAGACTTCCCTTATGAAGGCATCTGAGAACAGAATTTTCTTTGTGGGAAGATTTAAAACTCCAAACTCAATGTGTTTAGTAGATGTAAGGCTCTTCTAGTTATTTCTTCTTGAATAAGACTGGTAGTTTGTATCTTTTAAGGAATTTGAAAGTTTTCATGTTCCTTTTTTTTTTTTTTTTAAGTTTTCCTGTTTCTTAAGGTGAACGCTGATGTTATTGACTTGACCATCTTTCTTCTTTTTTAAACAGGCATTTAGAGTAAAAATATTCCTTCTTATTACTGCTATAACTGTATCCCATAAATTTTCAAATGCTTTTTCACTTTTACCTAGTTAAAGTTTTTCTTAATTTCTTTTTTGATTTCTTTCTTGACCTATGGGCTATGTAAACATAACATGATTTATCTATTTGAGGTTTGTCCAGATAAGTGTTACTGATTTCTAATTTCATTCCACTTAGGTCAAAGAACATACTTTGTATGTCTTTTGTTAACCTCTCTCTTGATTGCAAACAGAAATTCAATCCCCTGCTTTTGGACTGGTAGGTTGTTTCTAATTTTTTGTACTATTGAAAACAATTCTTGAATGAAGATGCACTTGAAATCCTTGTACCCATTCTCATTTTCTTAGATAAATTACAAGAAACAAGAATTTTGACTCAAAGAGTGTTTCCTTCTTTTTGTAGAATTTGCATGTACTGCTAGGTGGCTTGTTTCGTGCTTTGCTTTATATTCAGTAATGTGCACGTATTTTCTTCAGAACAATAATTGCTTTCTGTAACATTCTTAATTACTACATAATATTTTATTTATATACAAAATTATATTTAACAATCCTCTATTGTTGGACATCTCAATTCTATCTAATTTGGGACAAGTTTCCATAATCCTTTAATAAATCACATTGTGGATCATTTGTTTGTAGAAGATTGACCTCATAAAAGCAATGATTTAGGAAAGTTAGTCAGGAAGCAGGATAGAGGATAGATTTGGGCTGAGAAGGACTAGAAGTAGGGAAATGTGTTCCATCCCAGTAGGATTCTAACGTAATACCACACGAATGAGGTTCTGATGGTGACAAAGGAGTGGAGACATCAGGATAGGTGGAATAAATATTAAAACAAAAGAATCTATTGCACAGAGTGACTGATTTTATGAGAATTAAAATCAATCTCTATCTTTAAAGCAGTTGCATTTTTAGATAAAATTGTCTTCACATTTTATCTTCAAAATATCTATCTTCTTAGCATTTGTTCTCACCTGTCAAGCAGTAATGTTTTCTAACCTCACAATAATGGTTTCTTCATAAATAGAAGCGAAGTAGGGAAACTATTTTCTAGAGCAATTCTATCTAAGGAAGAACAGGATTCATATAACTCCCCATTACTTTACAAGGAATTCTCTTAGTCTCACAATGTTTTGCCCTTTTGAGTTATATCCTCACCATATAGAAAAACAGCAAATTTGAGAACCATCCTGAACCATATTACCTTATTACAAAAAACCGTATTTGTTGTCTTGCAATGTTTTAAAGCAACATGTCTGTGATCACTTGACCTAGAGAAGGAGAAGTCGTCTTCCTGCCAATACACACCTGAGAGGATGCCACCCACTGCTTTGGCGCCAGTGCCTCCCAAATGCCCAGAGCAGCCAGGGGCTGGCTGGGTGTGTTCAGTGAGCAGACAAGACCTGTGTCTAAGCTTCCCAGTCACCTTTCTTTATCCCATCTCCTTTCCTTTCCACTTCTCTTTCCTACCATTCTTACCTTAAAAATTTTGACTACTCCATGAAATGCCCATTATTGTGCACATTGGTGCAATTTATCTCTTATTTTATCAGATGATTCAGCTGTTTGCTCACATTTTTTAAAAAATAAAATCAGTCATTTCACTTTAAGTTCTCTCCTGATCACTTCCCTAAAAGCCTTAGCCTTGGCCGGGTCACGCCTCGAGAGGCTTGATCTCATGGCTTTGTCTAACTCTTTAGACTAAGCACCAAATTTCCTCACAAAATCCCTAAAAAAAACAAGTACACTGTCAGTTTCTTTACTGTTCATTTAAGGTCGAAAGCAATACTATGGTCATCGAAATGTGCTTGAAGAAAACCTGGTTTCCATTCACTGTGTGGTCTCCTGGAACTTTTTTAGTAGGTCAACTATATAACTACTTCAACCCCAAACTCAGTCCCATAGAAGTCAAGGAGCACCAACTTTATGTCTCTTAAGTTCTTATTTAAATTCCAGTTAGTTAACATACAGTGTAATATACACAGTATTACAGTGTAATACATTTCCAAACATCACCTGGTAGTCATCCACTGTAAGTGGATCCATAATACCTCTCCCTAATCCTAATACCTACCTAATCCATAATACCTGTTTCACCTATCCCCCCCACCTCCCCTCTGGTAATAAGTGTATCCTTTATAACTAAGAGTCTTTTTCTTGCTTTGCCCCTCTCTCTTTTTCCCTCTTTGCTCATTTGTTTCATTTCATAATCCCACATATGAGTAAAATTGTATGGTATTAGTTTTTCTGACTTATTTCACTCAGCATAATACTCTAGTTTCATTCATGTCATTGCAAATGGGAAGATTTCATTCTTTTTAATGACCGAATGATATTCCATTATATGTATTCTATTACATAATTATATATATATATACTCCATTACACACACACACACACACACACACACAACATCTTCCCTATCCGTTCATCAGTTGATGGACACTTGGGCTATTTCCATGATTTGGCTATTGTAGATAATGCTGCTATAAAGATTGGGGTGCACGTACCCCTTTGAATTAGTGTTTTTATACTCTTTGGGTAAATAGTAGCACAATTGTTGAACCCTAGGGTAGTTCTCTTTTCAACTTTTTGAGGAACCTCCGTACTGTTTTCCAGAGTGGCTGCACCAGTTTGCATTCCCACCAACAGTGCACGAGGGTTCCTCTTTCTCTACTTCCTTGCCAACATGTGTTCTTTCTCGTGTTGTTGATTTTAGCCATTCTGATAGGTGTGAGGTGATAGCTCATTGGGGTTTTGATTAACGAGCACCTACTTTAAATATATCAATTTATGAATTATTTCCCTCTCTCCTTAAGTCCCATCTGCAACTTGACAATCTTCGGTTGTTTAAATCTCTTTTGTCGTGTACATATAACATAGGTAATGACTACCCATCCAAATTCCACCAAATGCTTTTAAAATACTCTATACTTCTCACTACTGTCTCAAGGTTCATTAGCTAAGTCTATGAAGTGAAGACATTGAATCCACTTCTATCATGTGTTGTAAATTTCTATTTAGGATTGAGTTGGCAGCCCCAAATTCTCTCAATAAAGTATAATGATTTTTCAGGCAGAATAAATATTCTATTTTCAATCTTTTCATTGAATACTTACTGACTTGATACCTTGGGAAAGTTACTGATTTTCTCTAAGCAGTGGTGGATTGGAGAAGGAACCTGCTTATGGGAGCCAATTGTTAAATTTTCAAGAGTTTTGCCTACAAGTTTTTAAAACTTTGGAGACTTGAAATCAACCATGGTAAGAGTGTTTACCACAGATGATTGCAAAATGCTACAAATGGGGGCACTTCTTTCTGCACAGAGAGCTGGTTTACCAGCTTACTACTGTCTCTAAGCCTTAGTTTCTTCATCCATAAAATGAGAAAAATAAAATTTCAATCAGTTGCAGTAAACATAATCTCTATGCTAGTTTAAATACAAAAGGAATTTGCTAGAGTCCTAAATGCACTATAGAATTATAGAGAAGACTGATAAAACAGGTTATAGTTTACGTTCTCAAAAACAAATCTGAGACTCATGCCATAAAACTGAGCCACCAAGGGACCTACTGTCTCCTCTGTAGTCAGGAAGCTACCCGCCCATTTGGGAAGCTGCTGCTATGGTTACCAGTTGTAAGATGACTTTGCCTCTCAGGTTCAGGAAAGCCTCCTTGATCAAGAAGCCATTACAGGCAAACCTGCACACTGCCTCTAACTGCCTCTTGCTTTCTGAATATTTCAAGATAACATCTGATTGGCAGAAACTAACTCATCAACAGAGCTGCAGCTGGATGGGAGGCTTGGAAGTACAGTCTTTATTCAGAGTGTCTTGTGTGCCAATAAGAACTCAGAGGTTCTATTGCCAAAGATTAAAAGAAAGGGGGAGAATAGCTATCAGAGGACAGCTAGCAGTCTGCCTTCGACCATCCGTTTTTATCCCTGCCATCTGTGAACACCCTTTTTCCCAAACAGAATAATTCATAGCCTACCTACGAGGTATGACTTCCAAGTCCCATCCAGAGATTGAATCCAGTTCAAAGGCCAGGATATCTGAATGACTCCAAGTCCTCTGCATCAAGTCCAAATGGGGCTATCTGTGGACAAGTGACCCAGGAAGTCACAGGTAAGTTATCCCCCCATGTCCAACAACAAGAGCACCAAGAACAGCAACAACAACACTAACACACGCGCGCCCATGAGCACGCACACGCACACACACACACAAACACACTATCCAAAGATGGAGTAGGAACGAGATAGCTACAATAAAAAGTTCCCCTTCAGAAAAATATTGTGGCGGGTAGGCATTTCTGGGACCTCTGCCCTGATAATAGATTACTACGATTTTCTAGGTTAGCCTATCTAATAGCCTCTGGTTCCTCTCACATCTCCATGACTACTGGCTTTGTTTTCTTGGTGGTCCTTCCTTATCCATGAGACTCCTTGACCATATTGGAACTGGGCATTGGAGAGTCTTCCTTTCTTGGGGTTGTAAAACTTTCACATCCTGCTTTTTTTTCTGGTGCAGGTTCGGCTACTCATGTTTGCTTCATGCTGACCATCAGGCTGTGGCAGGCCAGGGTGATAGTTTCTGTGGTAAAGAGCTTCCTCATCAACTTGATGGACTTCCAGTCTTCTGATCAGCTCCAGTGTGAGAATTGTACCCAAAGAATTCATCTAGATGTTGTATATAAATATATAACATATGAAATTTAAATACATTTTATTATTATATATTAAAACCTGAAGATCTAGTTTTAATTATTAGCTATGTCTCCTCAACCTCTTTTCAGCCTAATGTTGGTGTTTAGGTTGAATTATGTTCCCCCCATAAGAGATCTGTTTGATTCTTGGCCCCCACTATGTCAGAATGTGACCTTATTTGGAGACAATCAATTTGGAGATAATCAAGTTAAAATGAGGTCATTAGGGTGAGCCCTGATTCAATATGACTGGTGTTCTGATAAAAAGGGGAAATTTGGACACACACACGCATACATGGAGACTGTCATGTGAAGAGAAAGGTAGAGATCGAGGTGAGGCCCCCACAAGCCAAGGAATGCCAAAGGTTGCCAATAAGCCACCAGAAGCTAGGGGAGAACCATGGAACAAATTCTTCCTCACCTCTCTCAGAAGAAACCAACCCTGCTAACACCTTGACCTTGACCTTCTAGCCTCTAGAACTGTGAGACAATACATTTCTATTCAAGCCACTCAGTTTGTACCACTTTGTGACAGCAGCCCCAGCAAATTAGTACAGGTGGCTACAATAATGTGCTACAATAAGGCTCCTGAGTGGTAGGGCAACACCCTTAAGCTCATCTGTCCTACTGGGCCGGTTCTCACCGTCTAGCCCACGGTGCTTTGGAGAGGTGCTTATATAGCTGGGACCACAGTGCTCCTTCAGAGCAAACTCTTATTTTTGCTTAAGTGTGGAAGTATAGACACAATTGACTTTTTCAACATTATGAGGCATCACATTGTTAGGCTCACAAATATTTTAGCTTCTCTGCCATAGGTGGAGATACTCTCCGGCAGCTTTAGATGCCTGTCCTTTCCTTCTCAGGTATATTCCTTTCATTTTTCTTTGCAGACTGGTCAGATCTAGATATAGTTCATCTTTCTCTTGTAACACTTGGCTGAAAATAGCCAAAGCAACCGACCTATACCGTTATGATTTTTTCCAGCTCTTTAACCTACTGCTGCATGCTCCATGAGTATGTAATCTACCCTGCAAGGTATTTTAGGCAACCATCTATCAAATACTTTGCCACTGCATTGCAAGGGTCTCCAGTTTTCCACACTGTTAGACCTGTCCGTATCATCTACTGCTTGGACAGCTAAGTCAAGGAAATGTGCGTTAATATCATTTAGGGCAGCACCCCACTTTTAAATTCCAAATTTTGTATGGTCAGAGTTCACTTGCAGAGAACAGAATTCATTTTAGCTAGTTTAATCAGAAAGGGATTTAGTACAGGTTTTGTTATGTCATAGAGAATAATCAGTGGAGGACTGAAGAAACAATCAAGGATTCCTTTGCAAACAGTACAACAGAGTGAGGCCACCCATGCAGATGTTCCTATGGCTATTGGAAAACCACCAAAATCATAAAGCAATTTTGTACTGGGGCAAGGGATTGGGAAACAAACCTATGGTAGAACTGCAGAAGCAGTAAAGCATGACTTTTACCTTACAAATCTTTCACAAGTACATCTGATTAGCAGGACCCAAGTCAATTCAGAGCTCTGGCTATCAGGGTCTCAAAAATGTTTCTTATTCTGGACCGTGATGTGCCCAGCTACAAATCAAGGGCTCCATTTCTGGGCAAGAAAAGGGGGAAGGAGATAAAGCACAAGTAGATTGTGAGTATAAATATTTTAGGGTTACTTCTGACATAGAGCTGGCCCTTAATAATTGACAAATTTATGAAAACATAATACAACTTCCCTCTTTGAGAAAATGTGCATGCAATCAGAAATAATTAGATCAGGTTTGTAAAAGGTGAATTATGGCACCAATATTTTGCACTTTTAATTATTCAAGTACAATACAGTGTTCTCTGAGCTGGAATATTTACAAATGTAACCTCTTGGTTAACACAGTACATTCTCTGTGGGAGTAATTGACCTTATAAGTCAAAGGTCCAGTTCTGGTCTCTTAAACTTTGTTCTTTCTCAAGGGGTTTCACCTCCCCATGTCTTCTGGTACCCATGATCCAAGGAAATAACAGCTCTCAGACATGTTTCAAGTTTCGTTGTATCTTTTTACAAATTTGAATTTTAAATCTAGCCTTGTGAAATATGTTTTAGGGCAGAGGTCAGTAAAGTTTTTCTATAAAGGGTCAGATAGTATTTTCAGCTTTGTGTGCCATATGGTATCTGCTGTGGTTTCTCAATCTCAATGTTGTAGTGTGAAAGTAGGCATAGGCAGCATACAGATTAATGAGAGTGCCTGGGTTCCAACAAAACTGTATTTACAAAAAAGGTGAGGGACCTAATTGGACCCCATGTTGGAGGTAGAGATTACCTAAAAAATAAAATTAAAATTAAATAAAAAAAAGAGTTATTAAAAAAGAGAAAGTTCATCAGAAGTACCTTGCTGATCACTTCAGATATGGATCTAATTGGCAATTCTCTTCTCCCTGTGGGTGGGGAGTCCTTTCACATAGTTAGCAATTCTCAAACACTCAACCTAACCATTCGTGTCTGAGATAGCACTTGCCTCTGCTTGGTTTCACTGTATAGTCACATGTCCATGTTCTCCTGAATCTAAGCACAACATGAAATTTCTTTAACTTCAATAACCATCCTCATAATGGAAACAGCAAAGGGCTCCCAACTGTACTCAGCCACACCTAAGCAACCTATGTATTTTTCTGCCAGCCCCGGCTGTGGGTTGGATATGCCTACCGGCTCCTGATAGCCTTGAAATACCACAAGTTCCTGGGAGCTACCTTGGCCTGCCATGCCCACATGGAAATTACACCGCCATCCTGCCCTGGCCAGGTATCAGCTGCGGTACTAAAAGGGAGTGGCGCTCTTAGCACAGTGACAAAGAGCAGTCACATCTGACCTCTGCGACTGACAGATGTGTGCCCTTAGGATAAATACTTAAACTTTCTAAGCTTCAGTTTCCTAATAAGCAAGATGGGGAGCATGACATGCTTCTTAGAGCAGTGCCTGGACTACAGCAAACATTCCACAGATGCTATCTACATTGGAGAAATTGGTATCAGCTATTTATGTACTTTAGGATGATCATAATATTGGGGTTTTGTTTGTTTGTTTCAAGTTTTTATTTGAATTCTAGTTAGTTAACATATAGGGTAAAACCAGTTTCAGGTATAGTACTTAGTGATTCATCACTTACAATACCTGGCACTCATCACAACATTGTTAATTGGCCTTCTTTTCATCTGAATATTTTGAAATAAGAACAACAGGTAAAATTTGAGTTTTTCTTGCTTCTTTGTTTTCATTTGTTTTAACTATGATCTCCTAACATGAATATTTTGTATACATTGGGTTAACGTGTTTTTCTATTTGGTTGCCCTAAATTTTCTTAAAAGTGTACATATTTTGGGGGCACCTGGCTGGCTCAGTCAGTAGAGTGTGTGACTCTTGTTCTTGGGGTCATGAGTTCAAATACCACATTGGGCCTAGGGCTTATTTAAAAATTTTTTTTAAAAATTTGGGGCGCCTGGGTGGCTCAGTCGTTAGGCGTCTGCCTTCGGCCCAGGTCAGATCCCAGCGGTCTGGGATCGAGCCCCGCATCGGGCTCCCTGCTCCGCGGGAAGCCTGCTTCTCCTGCTACCATTCCCTCTGCTTGTGTTCCCTCTCTCGCTGTGTTTCTCTCTGTCAAATAAATAAAATCTTTAAAAAAAATAAAAAAATAAAAAATAAATAAAAAATAAAAATTTTATATTATAGGGACACCTGGGTGGCTCAGTCAGTTAAGCGTCTGCCTTTGGCTCAGGTCATGATCCCAGGGTCCTGGGATCGAGTCCCACATTGGGCTTTCTGCTCAGTGGGGAGCCTGCTTCTCCCTCTGCCTGCTATTCCCCCTGCTTGTACTCTCTCTCTCTCTCTCTGAGAAATAAATAAATAAAATCTTTAAAAAAATTTATATTATAAAATTACACATATGTATGTATAATATGTATATCAAAAATATATATGTGTGTGTATATACATACACACATATATATATTAGAGTAGGAGTGGAGGGACAGAGGGAAAGGGAGAGAGGGAATCTAAACAGGCTCCATGTCAGCCCTGGAGCCCATGGGGGGGCGGGGGAGGGTTTGATCTCACAACCCTGAGATCATGACCTAAGCTGAAATCAGGAGTCAGATGCTTAACCAACTGAGCCACCCAGGTGCCCCAGTGTATGTATTTGAAAACAAATGAGCATGGAGCTTGAAATAGAGCAGACAGCACAAAAGAGCAAAGTGCAAAAACTAAGTAACAAAAATTACTACCGTGAACACTTCAGTGTTTTGTTCGCTGATTCTTACCAGCTAGTATTCGTCTGGCCTGCTATCTTCACACACAAACCTTGATTCTTTTTCTTTTCTGATAGTTCTTGAACTCCAGTCAGACTGGTCTTAGATTAGCTATGTGACATCATCCAGTGGAGCATGTTGGAAGTCACTTTCCCAACCCACTCCCTCAAAGACTGATTTAGTAGTTTTAGGATGAGGCGTGAAGTCTGTATTTTCAAGGTGCCTCCCATGTTGCAGATGCAGGGGAGACTCAGGCACCTCTGCTCTGTACCCTCACTCGTGTTCTCACTCAGGAGCTCCTCCCCAGCCCCCACTACCCATGCAGTGCCGAAAACTGTGACAGCCTCTGCAGCAAACAATTATAACTACCCTGTCAAGGAGATGTTCTTAATCCCACAGTATAGGTGAGGAAACCAAGGCTCGGTTATGTTTAGTAATTTGTTCAAAGCCTTCTGCCTTTTTGCTTGACAAGAACATGTAGTTAAAAAAAAAAAAAAGAACATGTAGTTAACACCAGAGTTGATGTTAATTCGTTTGTTTAAGCATGTAAAAACTCTCCTTGAGGGGATGGGCCAAGCCTTGCCCTTGGATGAGTCAGGGATTGATGATAAGAAACAGAAACCCAGAGGCGCCTGGGTGGCCTTCGGCTCAGGTCATGATCCCAGAGTCCTGGGATGGAGCCCCACAGTGGACTCCCTGCTCAGCAGGTGGTCTGCTTCTTCCTCTCCCTCTGCCCCTCCCCGCTGCTTGGGCTCTCTCTCCCAAATAAATAAATAAATAAATAATCTTTAAAAAGAAAAAAAAGGAAAAGAAATCCATTCAAAAGACTTGAAGAAAGCTTATAGAAAGGATATGGGAAAATTTCATGGACACTGAATGTTGAAAATACAGCTTGGCGTTAAGGAAATTGGATTAAATACAGTCTTGAGTGTTAAGATACTCGAAATAACAGAGGGGATAGATAATTCTCACATACTGATTTTCCCAACCTATGTATAAATGGTTTCTCCAGCCAGGTGCAGGAACTGCCCTTTGTCTTCCCATAGCTGCAAATGGAACATTTCAGGTCCCTCTTTCTTGCATAGCTGCCTCTAGGGTGTCTGTCTACTCCCAACACTCCACCCCTTCCTCCCTGTTTTCACAGGGCTCCTGGCCTTTGCTGTATAAAATAAAGGAAGAAAGTGTTGCAGGGGAAAAAGGGGCCCTTTATTCCCTAAAGCCTTTTTCATCCTATTTTTTCTTTTTTTTAAAGTTTTTATTTATTTACTTTTTAAAAAGATTTTTTATTTCTTTATTTGACAGAGAGAGATCACAAGCAGGCAGAGAGGCAGGCAGAGAGAGAGGGGTAAGCAGCTCCCTGATGAGCAGAGAGTCCGATGTGGGGCTCAATCCCAGGACCCTGAGATCATGACCTGAGCCAAAGGCAGAGGCTTACACTGAGCCACATAGGTGCCCCTAAGTTTTTATTTAAATTCCTTAGTTAATATATGGTGTAATATTAATTTCAAAAAGACTCTTTCATTCTAAATGAGCAAAACTAATTCAAACTGACTTTAAAAAAAGAAAAAGAAATTTACTGGATTATGTAAATAAAAGGTTCAGTTTAAAGTCCAGCTCTGGAATTGGCTGGGGGAGGGGTCACATTATAAACTGCCCCAGCTTCAACAATTTTACTATAGTAGCCATTTAATAAATATCTGTTGCATTGAATTAAGGCTATGAATTTTCAGAGTCAGGCTGTCTAATTATAGGATTTGTCATATTTCCTTGTTTTGATATATAAGGGTTTTATTTTTTATTACTATTTATTAATATTAATATGTTAAGTATTTTTACTAACATTATATAATATGTAATATTTTATTTTATTTTTGATTAAAGAATTTGGAAGCCAGAATTTTTTTTTTTTTAAAGATTTTATTTATTTGACAGCGAGAAACAGAGCGAGAGAGGAAACACAAGCAGAGGGAATGGTAGCCGGAGAAGCAGGCTTCCTGCGGAGCACGGGGGCTTGATCCCAGGACCCTGGAATCATGACCTGGGCGGAAGGCAGACGCTTAACGACTGAGCCACCCAGGCACCCCTGGAAGCCAGAATTTTTTATTTTTAATTTTCAAGTAGGGATATTTGTGCATGTGTGTTTTTATTTTGTGTTTGTTTTTACTTCTAGATTTTTTGCTTCCTGGTAAGAAATTGTGAATATATTATTTTGGTGTTTTGCAATTTTTTTGGTTTTTTTTTTTGGAAATTCTTTCTTCAGATATGTTAATATGTTCAGTCTGATTAAAATCAGGGCTTGGCAGGGAAGCTGTTCTGTCACTTTAGGGTGACCTTCCATATAGCTGGTCAGGTACATTATATCTCTTTTATACTTGAACTCTATAAGGAAAGTTTATTTCCCCATTTTCAAACTATTTGGAGGAGAGACTCATCTGCGGCCTTGTATACTACAGTCCCCTCATGAGTTCAGTGATAAATGTGCATACCTTACAGGGTTGTTATCAGGATTAAATGAGTTGATATGTGTAAAATGCTTAGCACTGACTTAAAAAAAAGAAAGAAATTTACTGTCCATAGTAAGCCGTCAATAATAACTCCAGATGATATTATGTTTCTTCTGTTTTTTCTGAACCTGCAGTTTTGCTTTCAGTAGTATTCCACTTTGATAGATATAGGATGGTTTTTAATTACCCTCAACTTTTTCCAACCAAGAAAATCACAAAAACAAATGAAGAACAAAAGGTAAAGAAAACTTCCCTATTGGGTATCAGTGTGATGACTTTATGCAGCAACCCTTAACAACACAACAACAAAAGACAAGCTGATTTTGTTTTAAACATGTTCTACTAGGCTCTGTGAGAGAATTTGCAGAGCTGCTGAGCAATGTGTTCACAGCTGAATCCTAGTAAGAGATTCTAATTTTCTTTTTTTTGAGGACTTGTTCCTCTCCACCATTAAACTGTGTAAACCTTCCTGGTAGGGATTAGGTCTTTCCTTTCTGGTCCTCACTGCTGAGCACAGGTGCCTGCCTAATAGAGAGCTGTGAAGCAGTTTTCTGAGGGTTAAGAGCTCTAGTATTAGAGTCTGCCAGACCTGTTCAGCTATTCAGAAATTAAGAAATCTGCCTTAAGAGCTATGCCCCAGCCTCCATTCACTTGCTTGTTAGTGTTGACCAATTACCATGGTCCTTGTTTGCATACATATTTGAAAATAATTTCAGATGGTGTGGAAAAGTGCTTTGTATAAGGTCTTACATACTTTATACCTCACCGGATCCACTTAAGAGCCCCCCAAAGTCAGTGAGTTTTACAGATGATTACATGTGAAATAATGGAAAAGTAATCACCAGCCAAATTATTATGAGGTAAGCTTTTTAAAAAAAATTTTTTATTTTTATTTTTTTAAAGATTTTATTTATTTATTTGACAGAGAGAGAGAGAGAGAGAAAGAAAGAGAGAGATCACAAGCAGGCAGAGAGGCAGGCAGAGAGAGAGGGGAGAAGGAAGCTCCCTCTGGGAAGACAGCCCAATGCGGGGCTCGATCCCAGGACCCTGAGATCATGACCTGATCCGAAGGCAGAGGCTTTAACCCACTGAGCCACTCAGGCGCCCCTAAGCTTTTTTTTTTTTTTTTTTTTAAAGATTTTATTTATTTATTTGAGAGAGAGCAGAGCGAAAGAATGAGCACACGAGTGGAGGGCAGGGGCAGAGAGAAAGGGAGAAGTAGGCTCCCCACTTGAGCAGGGAGCCGGGCCGGGCTCAGTCCCAGGGCGAAGGGCAAACGCTTAACTGACTGAGTCACCCAGGCGCCCCTGGATGAGGTAAGCTTTAACAATGAGGTAAGATTTTTAAAATTTGTCAATAATAACTAGCAAGTGGTGTTTGGTGATTCTTTCAATGATATGAACTTAAAAACTTATGAATTATTATTTGTTCTCATTGCAAGTCTACCAAAAATGACTAATGGTGCAGCGCCGCATTCCTTAATACTCTTGGATCTCAAACCAAATATCCTAGTAACTATAATTTGTAAATACCTGACATTTTGTATTCAGATTTGTCAAACATCCTGTCAGATGAAAACCAGAATACT
>CM053607.1:56585512-56619761 GCA_028646535.1 Procyon lotor
GGAGCTCTATTTTCAACTTTTTGAGGAACCTCCATACTGTTTTCCAGAGTGGCTGTACCAGCTTGCATTCCCACCAACAGTGTAGGAGGGTTCCCCTTTCTCCACATCCTCCCCAACATCTGTCATTTCCTGTCTTGTTAATTTTAGCCTAAAATGTTTATTATGTTTCATAATTAAAATAGAACCTATGGCCATCTCTCTTGAGTTGTATTGGCCAAAGACTATGGTGCTGATAGATGGCCACAAGACAATTTCTGACTTTGGCAGGCTGCCACCTCTACAATGGCAGCCACTGTCTACACTAGTGATCATTCTGAAGACATGGGCATAGAAAACGTGAACAAAATGGTTAGTTTAAAGTAAGAGGAAAAAAAGAAAGAAAAAATAAAGTAAGGGAAAAAAATGAAAGTGGACATTACTGAGGACTGAGTAATAGGACTGTCAAAAGTATATGGCCTTTTTTTTTTTTAGTATATGGCCTTTTTAAAGGAGCTGCTAGATTCTGATATGATTAAATGGTAATTATTCTCTGAAATGTAAGTGATTGAGTTGGAGAGTTTCCTGATGTAAGTCAAGAAAGAAAATGAAAGAATTAGTAAGAGGGAGTTCAGAATAGTATTTAAAACATTTTCCGGGGAGCCTGGGTGGCTCAGTTGGTTAAGCATCTGCCTTCTGCTCAGGTCATGATCCCAGGGTCCTGGGATGGAGTTGTGCATCAGGCTCCCTGCTCAATGGGGAGTCTGCTTCTCTCTCTACCCCTTCGCCCTACTCGTGATCTCTCTCTCACACACATTATCTCTCCCAAATAAATATATAAAACCTTTAAAAAAAAATAAAAACATTTTCCTTACATTCTCCATAGGTGGAGATTGCAGTAGGACATATTGTATGCTTTCCTTTCAATTAATGGGAGTACTGTGTTTTATTAGGAGAGCATCAAGACCTTAATAATAACCCCAATACTCCTTGCTCCCCAATTCTGGAATTTATTTCCAGAGATGTGTTATGCTTGTGCACACACAGATAGTTTAGACAGTAACCATTATTCTCTCTCTTTTGGACTTAATCTTGATGAAAAAAATCCATGCAAGAATGAACTGCCTGGTTAAATACTTCATTGGGCTAAAAAAGAGCTTTCTGAGTTTACACTCGTTTGTTCTCCTTCTTTCCTACCTCCTACTCCACTACCCTTAAAAGAGGCTCATTAATAATTTTTAATGTTTTAGCTTTGTTTTTGTTGCAATTCAGAGTTTATTTAAAGGGTGGAATAAGTCAACTTTGAGAGCAAAACCTGGATCACATCCATTTCTGTTGTTCTGGGACCTGGTAGATACTAGATGCTTGGTAGATATAAAGAGTAAACTTCCTTGAGAAATTGCTGTATTTAATTATGGCAATGGAATTTTCAGTCATTTAGAAGCTCAAGGATGATTGGTGTAAACAGGCTTTTCTTAGATATCTTGAGGTCTTCCATAAGTGAGACTAGTAGCTCACTGTCTAAATGTTTTTTCCATTTTTATTTATTGGTTCCTATTGCATGCTAGACATAGGAGTATAACATTGAACAAGTCACATTTACTGCCCCAAAAGGTTTATAGTTAAAATGGAAAAGATGACAAGTGAATAAATACAGAATTGTTGTGAGAAACATTGGTGGGATGAGGGGAAGCTAACCTAGTCTTTAGGGAAGTCCAAAAAAGAAGAGTAAAAATTAGGCAGTGACACACAGCCAGATCATAAAAGGGCCCATAAGCCATTTCAAGGAGTTTGGACTTCATAGTGATCAGTAGGAGGGAATGATTACTAAGGTAAGCATCTTAAAAATCCAGATTCTTATCTTTATAGGTAGTTTTTATTGCTTACATTTGTATAATGGATTTGTACAAAGAGCATTTTTATATTTCATCTTTGATGAAATATCTTACCTGCCAACCACGGGAACCTAGCAGGCAACCTTTGGGTTTAAAGAATATTGTTTAATCATAATGATACCAGCAATAGATAAATTAGTTTTTCAAGTCTTCTCTAAGAATTTGTGCTTGTTTATAACATATCCTTGATTAAGGTCATTGTACTGGCTAATGGGTTGGCAGTCTCTTGAGGAGAAATGGGATACTTTCCTGACTGGCATACTGCTTGAATGAGCTCATTCACTTTTAGTCTATGGGTGAGATCTATATTTATTATATATTTTGCATTGCTTACATAGATCCCAAATCCTATTTTATTACATTTTCTGTATATACTTCCCCATGTTCCCATATTTCAGGATATATCACCCCAAAATATGCCATTTTGGAATAAGGATTATTTTGAGCTGAAGGCAGTTCAGCAGCAAATGCAGAAAGGGCTGTTTTTCTTCCCTCTACTGCCTAAAAGTAGAGCATAAATTTCCCTTTGTGAACGTCTTCCCTTTATCCTTTCCTACACTCGGAGGAGAACAACTCCTCACTGGAGGTAGGGTTGGCATCAAGATTGTCTGAACAAACAAACTTTACTACAATAACTTTTCTATTAGTTTTCTCTCATATATTTACTTTCTCATAATTCACCACCCCTAGAAGCCCAAATCCCTTTCCTTTGTCTTGTCACTTTTCTACAAGTTATCACCTTTTGTTAGAATGGGGTATAAGCCCTAAGTCTTTTTTCAGGTTTCCATTTCCTTCTTTTTTGTGAAGGCCTCTATGTATATAAAAAATAAAATAATAACAGCAAATAAAATTTGTGTGCCTTTTGTCCTGTTAATATACGTTCCTTCAGTTTAATTTGTAGGTCCCAGAAACAGAGCCTGAGAGAGTAGAAAAAAAGGTTTTTTCCTCCCCTACAGTTCTGTATCATCTTGTTTATCATTTTTAATGGCTTATATGCTTTGTTCTATGCTGTTCAAATATTGACTACAATATTGATTTATTTCTGTCCTCTTTAGTTTTTAGATAGTGTTTCTCAACCCTGGCTGAATAATAGAATGATCAGTGAGGCTTTTTATAGAACCTAGATTTTTGGGGCCTACTCCAGAACAGGCCCACTGAATCACACTATCTGGCATGGGTCCTGAAATCTAACATCTAAAAACAGTGTTAAAAAAACCCAGAGGCAGATAGAAGTTAAAATGGTAAAGGCAAATCTTATTCAAGAACTATTAAAATAGGGGAAAAGATACCTCAGTATAGAATTGTACCCTGTTCTGGAGGTGCCTGGGTGGCTCAGTTGGTTAAGCCTCCAACTATTGGTTTTGGCTCAGGTCATGATCTTGTAGTCATGGGATGGAGCCCTGTGTCTGGCTCCATGCTCAGCATGGAGTCTGCTTTGGATTCTCTCTCTCCCTCTGCTCTCCACCTCTCTCAAATAAATAAACAAAATCTTAAAAAAAAAAAAAAAAAAGAATTGCATTCCATTCTGAATACAACAAGGACAGTGGGGATTTGTAGCCAAGGAACAGGATAAGTGTCAATGGATGGGAAATTGCTAAGAGGAAACATTAGAGATAAGGGTTCCAGCTAAATTAACTTGGGATTCTTGCTGAATGTAGAGCAGCATGATAAGATCAAGGGTAGGATGAGGAATTTTTGAGGGTGAGGGGTGTTTCAGTAAACTAGCTCAGCAGGATTCTTGCTGAAACTGAACTTAGGGAGCCAAGGACAAGCCCAAGAACAAGGCCTGATCAAAAAGAGGACTCAGAGGAGTCTAGGAAGGGAATCTTTGTCAACAGCTACAACTACTACAAAATATGACAAAGGGGATTCTGATTTAAGCATCTGTAGTTGAGAATTACAGCCTTTTTCCCATAGAAGTTTGAGGCTTGACATTTCATTTAGATCTTTTCCTGATTTCTTATTTAGTAGTAACTTGATGGTTCTGTAAATTATGCAGCTTTTCCCCAGAAATTTTTTCTATATTCTTTTATTGGAGGGCACCAAGGAACCAAAAGGACACAAAATCAAGACCAAATAATTCTTGTTTTGAAGCAAACACTTCAACAAACATTAAGGGCCTATTGCGTTCCAGGCAATGTTCTAGTTGGTGGGGATATAGTGCTAAATAAGGCAGTCAAAGGCCCCTGCTCTATTAGTTGGGGATGTGATGGTGAAAGGGTAGAATACAGTATACCAATAAATAAACAAGTTAATTTTAGATTGTGATAACCACTATGAAGAAAGTAAAAGAAGGATATAATGGAGACTTGCAGAAGGCTGTATTAAGATAGGTTTAAAATGAAATTGTTGGTGCACCTGGCTGGCTCAGTGAGTTAAAGCCTCTGCCTTTGCCTCAGGTCATGATCTCAGGGTCCTGGGATCGAGCCCCGCATCAGGCTCTCTGCTCTGCAGGGAGCCTGCTTGCCCCTCTCCCTCTGCCTGCCTCTCTGCCTACCTGTGATCTCTGTCTGTCAAATAAATAAATAAAATCTTTAAAAAAAATGAAATTATCATTACAAATTGTTATTAGTCATGCTCAGATTTGGGATCTAATAATCCAGGCAGAGAAATAGCAAGAACAAAGCCCAGAGTTAGTGACAAGCTTGGCCTTATTTGAGGGGCAGAAAGAAAAATAGTAGGACAATAATATTGTAGGCAATGAGACCTGGTGGTGTAAATAGGAATCTCTTAATTTCTGTTAAGGGTGATTCCTAGGCTTTGTCTTTGAGCTGCTGGCTCAATTACCATTTTATTTTATATTTTATTTTATTTTATTTTATTTTATTTATTTATTTTTTAAGATTTTACTTATTTGACAGAGAGAAACATAGTGAGAGAGGGAACACAAGCAGAAGGAATGGTAGAAGAAGCAGGCTTCCTGCCAAGCAGGGAGCCCAATGCAGGGCTTGATCCCGGTACTCTGGGATCATGACCTGAGCCAAAGGCAGACAGTTAACGACTGAGACACCCAGGCGCCCCTCAATTACCATTTTAAAAGGAAATGGTTGGGGTGCCTAGGTGGCTCAGGCAGTTAAGCATCTGACTCTCGATCTCGGCTCAGGTCCTGGTTTTAGGGTCTTGAGTTAAAGCTCCATTTTGAGCTCCATTTTGGGCTCCATGCTGGGTGTGGCACCTACATTAAAAAATAAATAAATAAAAATAAAATAAAAGTAATTGTTAAGATTGGGAAGGCTGAGTGAAATTGAGGGAAGCCTACGGTGATACCCATTAGAATGAAGCTCTAATTAGGCTTCTGGATCTGAGACTTTAGAGTCCTTTCTGTCTCTCTATTTCCCCTTCTCTCCAGTCTTCCACATTTCAGCCTCAAGATAGCCAGAGTTTTTGCATGCTTGCATGTTGATCAAAGGCTCCCATAGCAATTAGTCTAAAAAAAACCTGCAGAGCCTGCATGGACTTTTCTAACCCAGCTTAGGAAGTCATGCAGTCACAGACCACCTCTTGATGGGAAGTGTACTAAAGAATTTGCAGCAGTGTTTTAAAACTGTCACATTACAGAAGCCTTCATTATATGGTTTATTATCTTTAAGATTAAAAATCATTTCTCTTTAAAAACAATGTTGAACAGTAGCTTATCTTTGGGATTAGTAATATAGTACTTTTCTTTTTTATATGGTTAAAATTATTGCCTTAAAATTATGAACCATTTGTTTATGCTGTACTGATGGTTCTAAAAGTCTTTATATGACCTCCTTCCTTACGCAGATACCTTACTGAATCCTATAACACTTTATCAAATGAAATAAAATATAAAATATTGAAAATGGTGCAGTTCTTCAAACTTTTAAAATTCTTCAGAGTTCTGTAACCCTAACCTGAAAGGATGTATGAACAGATTTCTAGTTGCTCTTGTCATTAGTTTTCTAGAATGAGTCCTAAATTCGTTGGATGTTAAATTAAACCATTTAATGGCTGAAACTTTAAAGACATTTTAAAAGAATTTATTCCTTGTGTATTTATTCCTTGTGTATCTCAATTTGTAGTTTGGAAACAGCAATATTTTTTTTCTTTAAATTATCTAGAATTCTATAATATATTTCTCTTTATTATATTCCTTTAGAAAGGGAACTGGGATTGTAGTTAATTTTTATATGAGTGATTTTAATAACTTAAAATGTGTGATATGTATCTTTGACTAGGTGTAACTCATCTTGGGAGCTTTTAGGGAAAAAAAAAACCTATGCCTAGGTCCTACTCCCAGAGCTTCTAATTAGTTGATTTGGGGTGGGATCCAGGTATAAGTAAGTATTTTTTACAGCTCTCTAGGTGATTCCCTTATGAAGCCAGATTTGAGACTCACTGGTCTACTGCTTCAAAATGTGGTTTTGCTGATAATAATCCTTGTCTTTGTAACAGAAGAAAAAATGGAAGTCCTGCCTGATACTGCTGCTTTTGCAATTAGACTTAAAAACACTCTCATCCAGTATCATAGCATCGAAGATGATAAGTGGCGAGTTGCCAAGAAAACGGTAAATTATTTAAATTACTTCTATATGGCATTTATCTTCTATCTAGTGAGTTGGTTGATGACTTTCAAAATGATGAGGGAAAATAGGGACCATACTTTGGGTGGATGGCAGGCAAATAATTAAGCTAATAAAGTTGGTGGTTTGACATCTAACCAAGGCAAAAACAATAATCCTGTACTGTTTTCATTACTTCTTTAGATATTGGACATGAGAATAGACTCTGGCAACAGGAGCCTAAAGAATAGCTTCTAAAGTCAACATATTTTAAAGATTTTATTTATTTATTTGACACAGAGAGAGAGAGATCACAAGTAGGCAGAGAGGCAGGCAGAGAGAGAGAGGAAGCAGGTTCCCTGCTGAGCAGAGAGCCTGATGCGGGGCTAAATCCCAGGACCCTGGGATCATGACCTGAGCTGAAGGCAGAGGCTTTAACCCACTGAGCCACCCAGGCGCTCCTAAAGTCAACATATTTTAAATATAACATGTGTTGATGGTTTGAAATAGTTTCAGATATTTCAACAAGCCTATGAGGGTGGCCAATTAGTATTTTTTTCTACTAGTATAATTTGTCCAAACTATCACATGGCTGAGTGTTGACAGAGCCAACCCTAGAACCCAGGACTCTTCCAGTGTAGTACTATAGCTAGTCTGATATTCAAAATTTCTTGGAAAATGATCAGAAAAAAGATGTAGGGACTAGTTTAAGGCAGCACTATCATTATAGATGTGAATTGTTTGATTTTAAAAAAGATATGAGCAAGTTCAGAATGAAATATTTTACCTTCCTCTTCTCTTAGTCTAAATGTGTCCATAATGACAAATAGATAAGATTAGAGTGAGGCAAATAATAATGGCAGGTGAGGATCTTAATAAGGTTTGCATCTCATTAAGCTACTGAAAAATCTATTTTGGAGGTCTGTACTTTAGGCAAAATGTGAAGAACTTTAGGATACAGAAGAAATTCAAATATGGATCAATTGATGGTATAAGTGACTTTTATGTATCTCTAAATGCAAAGACTGATGCTCTAGAATTTGAAATTGTCAGTTTTATATCCAGAGTTCCACCTAAATAATGATTTATGGCCTTGTACTGTTTTTTATTTTTCTAGAAAGATGTAACAATTTGGAGAAAACCTTCAGAAGAATTTAATGGATACCTGTAAGTAAATTCCTGAAGTTCTAGGTAGCTCTTAAGACATTGCCAGACTTCACATATATATAAATGATCACTAAGTCATCATTGCCAATAAAATTTGGCTTTTAAGCTTTTAAACTTTCTGAGAAGCATATCGCCTTATAAATACAAAGCCTTTAAAGTGTCCATATCCCTTGTGGACTGAGTTGTTAGTAAGGGAAGTCATAAATAATGATATCAAATGGCCAATAAAAATCTTAGTTTCTTAGCACAGTGTATAACTCCTTTCTAATATTCTTCTATATTTACTCAGTGCTGTAGCACACTTTAAGAATTTATCTTAGGGACATGTGGGTGGCTCAGTTGATTAAATGGCTGCCTTTGGCTCAGGTCATGATCCCGGGGTCCTGGGATCAAGTCCCACATTGAGCTCCCTGCTCATCAAGGAGTCTGTTTCTCCCCTCCCTCTGCCTGCTGCTTCTTCTGCTTGTGCTCTCTAAATAAATAAATAAAATCTTAAAAAAAAAAATTATCTTAAAGAAATCGTAAGAAAGATAATAGGTAAGTACTTATCTCTTCCATCACAGCATTACTCATAATATTAAAAATTACAAACAACTTGAATAATCAAGAGTCAGAAAATGGTTAAATTTTGAAACATGATATTTTACAGTCTTTAAAAACTGTGTTTTCAAATATTAGTTTAAAACCCAAGAAAATGCTCAAGATGTAAAGTGAATAAAGCAGAATATGAAACTGCATGTAGCAGAATTGAGTTGACTTAATTTTTATATATTAAAATGTTTTTACTTAACACCAAATATACACTTCTAGATGCCTGTTTTATAGATGATTTCTATTTCCATTTTTTTTATATTTGCATAGAGGTGAACATGAATTATACTTTTCACCAGAAAAAAGAAAAAAAAAAAGTTGTTTTTTAAAGCCAGTAGAGACAGTTGCCTTGTGTAATTGGAGTGGAATGTTCATATCCTTGGGACTCTCAGTCTTTTTAAAAATGAAACTGTGGGTCCCACTTACTATATGTTCTCAAGGATAATACCTAAGATAGCATTTCCAGAAAGATGAGTTATACAATATTTATGACAAGGTCGAGAAAACTGGAGTTGTGGATTAAGCATTGTAAGCAAGTGTGAAGTTAATCCTTTAGATCACTGATTCGCAGTAGGGGTTGAAAAGCACAAAAAGTGCCGAGGGAGCATTATGCTTGATGATTTGAGAGGACTTCATTGAAGAGCTAGTATATGAACTGAGCTTTAAAGGAAGGATGGGTTATTTCTTAGGGAATGAAGGACTGATTCATATTCCAGGCAGAGGGGATTGCATCTACTACATAAACACAGATGGGAAACACTCTAAGGAGTTTGTTTAGGGAAGTAGAAGTGATGTTTGTATATCTGGAGCATAAAGTATGAGGGTAAGGAGAGCACACATCTGAAGGATTTTTGAATTCTGAAGTAAGGAATTCAAAATTGTGCTTACCTTTGCTCAACCCTTACTCCCATCTCCCAGGTCCTCAAAGATTTTGAACTTAATCTGATAGCACTATGAAAAATGGAAATGATTGCATGGAGAGTTTAGAGAACAGGTTTTACCCTGAGAGTCCATGGTTAGCTTCTTGAAGTTTCCTTAAGATCATAAACATAATTTTGTGTCAATGTTACATTCCTGGGAAGGGATCTTTGGCTTTTTTTCAGAACTTAAAGAGATATGTGGTCCAAAGAGCTAGAAATCGTTGCAGTGTTGATCTGGACACAGAGTGCCCAAACTAAGGACATAGCGTAGGAGTTGAAAAGGGCAAGTGAATGTGAAACGGATCTAATGGTGGTGGTGGTGATGATAACTTAACATTCACTGAAGGCCAGATACTGTTCTAAGCACTTTACATTGAGGAAGTCATCTTGATAAAACATGGTGGCTTTTGTTCTGACTATTGAAATGGGATCAAGAGAAAAAGAAGTGTCAAAAGTTGAATCCCAGATGTCTAATTTGGGATTCATTTGTATTGGCCTATTCCCACCCTCCGCCCCAAGTTAGAGAGCAGATTTAGGATGGGAGAGAGCAGACTTAGGATGGTGTAGATCATGTAAGTTTGAGCTGGAAATACTTACAAAATGATGAAACAGCTTCAGATGCTTTAAAAAACTTCTAAAAAGACCTGCCCCAGATGTTACTGATAAAATTAGAGCCAATCTATCTCTCATTTCTTCTTTTTTCTTTCCTCCCCAGAGGTAACTACTCAAAGTGTGCATTCCTGTTTTATACTTTGACCACACATATGGGTGTGTAGGTTTCCTTTAGTAGTTTGCTTTTGATTTTTTTCCACTTAATATAATGTTTTTTTCAGGATTTAGCCATATTGTTACATGTAGATCTGTTCTGCCATGTTCATATGAAAATACTACAATGTGTTTACCTGTGTTTTTAAATTTTTAGGTTGTTGACAATTCTTCCTTATAAAATACAGTGCTATAGTAAATTTCTTTAGTATATGTCTCCTTCTACACACGTGTGATTTTCTTTGGGTGTGTACCTGGGTCTTAAGGACATGGATCATTCAACTACACTAGACATTGCCCAATCAATTGCTCTCTAAAGTGGTGGTAGCAGTTTGAGAGTTCTCATTCCCTTCCATTCAATACTTGTTATGTTTTTATTCTGCCAATTTCAGGGGTACGAGATGGTATCTTGTTAGTATTTACTTGAGTATGAGTGAAGTTGAGCATCTTTTCTAAATTTATTGACATTTCTGAGCAATCTTAACATATCTTTTGTCCTTATTTTCTTTGGATTATCTTTTTCACATTGGTTTATAGGAATTAATTATGTATACTCTATAATAATTATGTCTGTTTTTATGTGTTGCACATACCTTCTTCCAGTCTATGGCTAGTTTTTGAAGAAATTACTTATTTTGTCATTTGTGGTATGCAAGTTTTTAACTGTCTTGTATTATTTGTGTTTTTGTTTGTTTTATGTATTGAAGAAATCCTCCTGTATCCTGAGGTCACAAAGATAGATTTTTCTTAAAGTTTTAAATTTTATGTAGTGCTCTTTAGTCTGTCTGGAAGTATTTGCTTTGAATGGTGTCAAATAGTGATTCAGTTTTTAATTTCTCTATTAGTGTAAGTACTGAATCAAAGTGCCATTTATGGAATCGTACATCCTTTCCCCACTGATACATAATGCCACTCTGAAATATGTTAAGTTCTGATATTATTCATGAGTCATTCCTCCGTGTGCTATTCCTGGGTGACCTATTTTTCTGTTCCTGTAAGAAAGTTTTTGAAAGTCAGAGTAAAAATATGTGTACACTAATAACATGTTAGAGCATAACTGAGAAAAGAATAGCATACAGAATAAATGAGGCATGAGTATTGTATGGACTGTTTGCAGCTACACTGTAACATGAAGGTACTTTCCTATGTTTATGATAACATAATTTCGTCTTTAGATTGCTTGTTAGATTTGAGGGCAAAGAGTACATTCTGAGGGCGCCTGGGTGGCTCAGTGGGTTAAAGCCTCTGCCTTTGGCTCAGGTCATGATCTCAGGGTCTTGGGATGGAGCCTTGCATTGGGCTCTCTGTTCAGCGGGGAGCCTGCTTCCCCCTCTCTCTCTGCCTGCCTCTCTGCTTACTTGTGACCTCTCTCTGTCAAATAAATAAATAAAATCTTTTTTAAAAAAAGTACATTCTGATAAAAGAATTGATATAACAATTTATCAGAAAAACTTTTGGGATTTACTCCCTTTACAAAAATCTTTATTAACTTTTCCTCTTTTTCAAGTTAGCTCTGAACTTTGCAGGCATATTGAAATTTTTCATTCCAACAGTATTTGACCTTGATATTTTTTCTCCAGCTTCAAAGCCCAAGGTATAATAGATGACAGCGTCAATAGTGTCATAGACCATATACGCCCAGGTCCCTGTCGCTTAGATTGGGACAGCTTAATGACTTCAATGGATATTTTGGAACACTTTGAAGAGGTATTTATTTAGAAACATTACTTCAGATTGTGTGTGTGTGTGTGTGCATGTAAGAGCATGTGAGGGGATCTGGGTGGTTCAGTCGGTTAAGCGGCTGCCTTTGGCTCAGGTCATGATCCCAGGGTCCTGGAATCAAGCCCTATATGGGGTTCCCTGCTCAGTGGGGAGCCTGCTTCTCCTCTGCTTGCTGTTCCCCTGCTTGTGCTTTCTCTCTCTCTCTCTCTCTTTAGCTCTCTGACAAATAAATAAAATCTTTAAAAAAAGAGAGAGCATGTGAGTGTGTGCATGTGCACCCACTTGTATTCATTGTATTCATTGTTTTGAGAGTAAGTAGTCATGGCAGAGATCTCACAGGGGAATCCTTGCTGCCTTTTAAAAAGCTTGAGTTTCCTTATATTAACTAATGAGTATTAGTCAGAACTGAGTTTGTTTTCCGCAGTAACACTACCCTTGCTGCTTAAGAAAACTGCCAGCATCTTTAATTGTAAAACAGAAATTGAGGTTCTAAAATCTAAAATTCTAAAACAACGCCATCATATTCAGGTTTCTAGGTAATCGTATGTAGGTTTTTCTGGTAATGTTAAGCCAAAATCAAAGACCAAAGATAAAAATACCACCTTAGGCATTAGAGAATGATGTAACCAAAATAGGTTGTCCTTTTTTTCTATTTTTGTTAATTCATTCTTCCCATGTTTGAATTTCTTTATTGAAACATTTGGTATTTTAGTCCAAATATTTGTGGATTTTATCTTATACACCTGTAGTCTACACTACCTACTTCCATGTTGAATATCATATAGGATACAAGGCCACTGCATTCAGTTAGAGTTAGATACTGGGTAACTTACCTCTTGGTATTTTGATCACATACCCTATTCATGCCCATAAAATGGCAGTGAAGTTTAGAACAGAGATCTAAACCTGTAAGAATTCTTAATAATAATAAATACGTTTTAAATGAATCTTAGTTTTTTACTAAGGGCTATTTTATGATATATGAGTCCATATATGAAACATGCTGTAGTAACACCTGTTACTATAAGTGTTTCGTATATGAAACATATAAGTAACATATTTCATATATGAAACATGTAAGCAGTAACACATGTTACCTGTTCTCTTTCAGAATTGCTGTGTGATGCGCTACACGACTGCTGGTCAGCTTTGGAATATAATTTCCCCAAGAGAGTTTGTTGATTTCTCCTACACTGTGGGTTATGAAGAAGGGCTTTTGTCCTGTGGTAATGACCTCAAAACCTTATGCTTTCTTTTCATTTGTTTTAAATATTTGAGTTTTTTTGGCTGGATGTTTCTATGTGAGATATATTTTCAGCCTTCACATTTCTTTTATAATCACTAAGTTTTGCAAATGTTACATCATAGGAATTAAAATAATATCAGGAAGAGTTTTGAAATCTCTCTGGTAAGTTTTTAGTCTCAGTTATGTGGTATCCTCCAGGTCACAGCTAACAAATGTGAATCACATGCTTGCCTCTGAGCAAGGGTTGTAGTAAATAGATTAAGTGACTCTCAGAAAACAGCTTTTTGGTCATATACGTAACACATTAGTATGTGTTAGAATATTTTTCCTTCCTTGAGCTGTGTAATATATTTTTCTTTTAAAAATGAAAAATACTGCTATTAGAAGTCTCCTGCTTTCTAAAATATATCTATAGGGAAGTCAGTCTTTTTCTGTGTATAGTATATACTTGAGTTGGCAGTTGTAGGTAAATATCTACTTGTTTACACTTAACCAGCCAGTACCAAAGTTGGATATAGTAGTGCCTTTGGGGAGTAGTGGTGGTATCATCGTTTTTGATTTTGGGCACCTTGAGGCCTGGATGCTACAGCTAAGATTTATAGTTTCCAAGGAGTTACCAAGATGACATAATGGTACCTATTCTGATGGGATTAGAACTTTCCCCATTACCTCTAGCCCTCTGCCAGAATTCAACTTGGTAATTACCTTTTTTATTCTTCCATGGTCACTCTTGGGGCTTAGTTTTCATCTACGTAGATAAGAAGAAAAATATTTAAACAAGAAATCTGATAATATTATTTAATGAGAGTTGTAAACTAATCTCAGTCACTGCCATTAATGGTGTTATTTTAAAATTTCCTTGTAGGGCTAAGTGTTGACTGGAGTGAAAAGAGACCAGAATTTATTCGTGGCTATAACCATCCCTGTGGTTGGTTTTGTGTTCCGCTTAAAGACAGTCCACACCAGAGTCTTTTGACAGGCTACATTCAGACAGATCTGCGTGGGATGATTCCTCAGTCTGCGGTAGATACAGCCATGGCCAGCACTTTAATCAACTTCTATGGGGATTTACAAAAAGCCCTACAAAAGGCATAATACGTTTAAACTTGTATGATAGTCACCCTGAAACAACTTTCTTTCTCTCAGCTGCATGGCCTGTGAAAATCATCCTTTCCTCTCTTTTGTGTAGCCTGTAGGAAAATTTGAGATGATTTGCTGGCCTATTTTATTCCTAAAGTAAATAGTTATCTAAGAGAGGGCATTTCCATTTTCTTAGGCAGTGATTTGCAAACTGTTTGGTACAGCAGTGTGTCTAAGCATGGAGAGTCTGACAGACGTCCATGAAGAAGTAGATACACTTCTTTGACCTGAACTCTTAAGAAACTGAATATTGGCTCAGTATGAATATTTTGCCTACTTGGAAATTAGAGAAAGCACAAGCTTCATACTGTTAGTTAAAATCATCTGTTTTAGAGTTTTATGAATATTTTCTAAGTTAACTATTTTTGGAAGTTAAATATTAGTGCTTTACTTTTGGTATGCTCTGTGAGTTTGCCAATATCTTGGACTAAAGAAAAAGCTCTTTATATTTTATAAAGGTGAGCTTCATTGTCAGGTGACTTGTACTACTTTAAGTGTTGAAAAAATCAGAAGGAGAAAAAGAATAGATACATAAGTATAGATACAATTCAAATACAATTGTTTTGATACCTAGATAAATTTTGTGGATATCTTTAAAAATGTATTTGTATCTTTCTGTGTGTTTATTTTGGAAGGCCTAAAAAACATTTATGCATGGATGAAACAGTACAAAGAACTGCCAAATATGTGCTGGGGACACCACATTGATTGGATTGTGTGAACTGGTTGGTGGTATCCTATATTCACCAACAGCAGATTGTCTAGAAAGCAAATTCAATGAGTGTTCTGTTCATGTTTCAGTTGTTTTTTTTTTTTAAGATAAGCCCTCGAGAAATAGCTTTTAATTCTGAGACGTATCTGATATTCTGTAGGAAAAATACCAGATTTTCAGTCTTTCTTATTTGATCCACGTTCATGTTTCAGTTTTAAAGTATCACTCACCTCATAAAGTATTACTAACTACATCATAAACATTCATAGTTGTGACATAACTTCAGTTTGGAAACTTTAACAAATGCATTCATAGATTTGTCCACATGTCTGGATGAGTCATTTTAGAACTAGCATGGACTATAATAGGTCCCTTGATTCTGTGGTTGCCTTAAGTGAACATCTTGAATGATTTTAACATTCCAGATGTTTCTTTGGCTTTTGAATAATCACCTGGTTTACTTCTAAAATGAGACCTTGAGGCAACTCAGTATATCCATGCAAATGCTTGTATTTATGTTTGTGTTCTTGAACACAACACATCTTGAAATCTGTCTTCCTGTTCAATGTGAGTTCTTTATGTGATACTTACTACAACCATTGTTGTGTTTCTTCTTCTCCTTCTCCTTCTTTTTTCCTCCTTTTCCTTCTTCTTATTAATATGGGTTTTTTAATATTCTAGTATTCTGGCTTGGATGGTGAAATGCCAGCAGATGTCCAATTATTGGGTGAGATTGCCTGAGCTGGGTACCCCTAAAGCAAATAAACTGTCCACTCAGCGACTCTTATGTTCTCTTTGTCTTTTTCAACTTATACCTCCAGTTAGTGATCCCATGATCCACTGTTGAACTGGATCCATTGCACATAAAAGAACCCTCATGGAAAAATTTTTGTTGCAATACTGAGTCATATGATAGACTGAAAAATAATATTTGAATCACTTGAAATTTATATGGAGCTTCTAGATGGCACTTTAGATCTGCTGGGCGGTAGTTGGCACTTTTTTTTTTTAAAAAAACAGCTTTATTGAGGTATAATTTACATGCTGTACAACTTAACTGGTTGGAAGTATACAATCCAGTGATTTTGGAATACATTTATAGTTGTGCGGTCATCACCACAATCCAGTTTTAGAACAATTCTATTAATCAAAAGACCCTTTTTGCCTGCTTGCTGACTTATATCTAACCAAAGCTTAGCACAGTTGCCAATATACAGAAGATGAAAAAGATTACAGCAGGTTTTATCTGGTTTTGCAGGCCTTTTGTGGTAATGTATTAAATATGTTATCTCAAATACCATAATTATACAAAAATTTAATGATACGGGTTGGGATTAATATTAACATATAATTGAGTCTGCTGTTTCTGTAGCAGTGCTATAGATTAGAAGAATAATGTGAGCCACATACTATGCAATTTAAAATTTTCTAGTAGTCACATTAAAAAAATAGAAAGAAACTGCTGGTGTTAATTTTAATAATATAGTTTATTTAACTCAATAGATCCCAAATATTACCATTTCACCATATAATAAATGTAGACACTCATTAAGATCGTTCACATTCTTCTTCTGTACTAATTCTTTGAAATCTGGTGTGTATTCTACTAATTTGGGTTAGCCACATTTAAGTGTGCATTATCCACATCAGGCCACTGGTCTACATTGAATAGCACAGATCTGGAGTAAATGTATTAACTTGTCTTTTTATAATATGAAGTAGTGAACTTCATGGAATTATACTTTTAAATACAAAATGTTTTCTGGTCTCTGGAGCCTTCAGTGCTTGCTAAATGGTGACTTTTGAACGTTAGAAATAAGTCAATTTGTAGTTGCTAATAAAATAAAAATTATAGCCAAAAAAACCTTTTCCTTTAAAGATAACGCTTTTCATAAGGCAGTGAATGAAACCTTGTTAGGTGGTTGATTATTTTCTCTAGCTTATAGCTAGTTTACATTAGAAACCTATTTATGCAGGAAATATTGGCATAGTACTGTTTTTGGTACACGTTACCTATTTTTTTAAGGACATTAGTTTCATACAAAAAAACCCATGATTTATCATAAGTGATGTTTTACATGAAGTTTTAGTTTGTATTGGTAACTCTTGATTAAACCTTAAAGTTCAGTGCAATACTTAGCAAAAATAATTGTAGGAACTTAGTGTCTGCAGTGATGTATAATATGAACTGCTAGTGTGTCTTCTTTTTACTGTTCATCGAGGTTGTATGTATTTGAAATTGTAGATTTCTACATGTAAAATTTTCTCCCAGTAAAAATACTTTTCTTTCTTTTTCTATCTCCTCCTTTCTTTACTCACTGAAGGGCATATTATCACCACTCAGGTTGAATTAATTTCACATATCAAACTAAAAATTCTCTAATTGAGGTTGCCTCTAGAGAAGATAGGAAATCATTGCACAATTTAAGCCCTTAATTGTCTATTGAGCTTTTGGGTATGAGTCATTTCCTTTGATGTAGATAAGAGCTTTTACCTGTTGACTCAAGAGCACACTGGCGCCCTTAGAAGTAGTGGTTAAAATCTCGATCCTTTTACTTACATGGATACTGCAGCTCTCTCCACCTTGTGGATAAATTTTGAAACCCAGAGGAGTTAGCAGACTTTACCAGGTTTCCATCAGAATGTGTGTCGGATAATCACTTGTCTGGTGTATCTCCCTTGCCTTTCTTACTTAACAGTTTCTAGAAGGTGGGATCTGAGCATACAAGAAACACAGGAAGTTGGAATTTTAATTTCTTCATTATTTTGTTGTTTCCAAAGACTTTACTTGTATAAATAAAATTTCATCTCATACAATTCAATAAAAGCTATACTGTGTATATATTTTATTTTTTAAGAAGTTTATAATTCTTTTATGAGCCAATATGTAAAACCCGAACCTTTAATAAACTAAAAGCATGTTTTAATATAAATAAACTGTGTATTTATTTTTAAATTGCTATGAAAAATATCAGAATAAATTCCTGGACACTCTTATCATCATTGATACAGTCTAAGTTGCTTTTTTCAGTACTGAAAAACAGTTTTATATATGTGAACTTAAAAATATATAATTTAGGGGTGCCTGGGTGGCTCAGTCGTTAAGCGTCTGCCTTCGGCCCAGGTCAGATCCCAGGGGCCTGGGATCGAGCCCCGCATCAGGCTCTCTGCTCTGCGGGAAGCCTGCTTCTCCCGCTACCATTCCCTCTGCTTGTGTTCCCTCTCTCGCTGTGTTTCTCGCTGTCAAATAAATAAAATCTTTAAAAAAAAAAAAAAAAAAAAATATATATATATATATAATTTAACCTCCTATATTCTTACAAAAGAAAAATGAACTGGAAAATAAGGGTTAATAACTCATATGTTAATCTCTCACTAGAATCTCATAGAATATTAGCCCAAATACTGCTGAATTTTGATATACTATTTTATAGCCAGGATGATGATGAAGGTGTCCTTCCCTTATTATAGTAACATATAGACAGGGTTTATTGTACACATATTTAAATAATTGTGTTAACTTGATTAAGAATTGTGATCATTTCATTTGAAGTTGAAGAAAGCAGGAAGTGATGACACAAAGATACTCGATCTGTGTTACCAGAAAGTAATTATGGATGCTGTGGGCAGGATGCAGTAGAAAATATGACTATTAAATGGTTTAAACAAACCGAGTTATTTTTCTCATTTAATAATGAATCTGGATATAGGTAATTTAGAGTTTATCAGCTCAACATTGTCAGGGCCAGAGATTCTACAGTTCTTATCTTTCTCTCATAATGATAAGGTGATTTACTAGCCCGAAAACTTACAGGCGCATTCAAGTTAAGAAGCAGGGAAAGGCTTGGCACCACCCATTGTCTCTTTTATCAGGAAAGCAATAGCTTTCCCAGAAACCTCCACTATCTTTCCTTTCCAGTAGTCTCTGCCACATGACCACCCCTTGCTGAAAAGGCGGTTGGGGAGGCAAACATAAGTATTTCCAGTCTCTTGAAGATGATGATCTTCAAGAAGGTGATGAATGATTCTTTGGATAGCCAACCATAGCATCTTTTAGTGGATCAGTTCTGGAAAGTGGGTGTAAGGCTCCTTCAGATGTCAGCAGGAAACTGATAGACTACCAAAATAGAAATGAAAATAGCAAAGTAGTCATTTGCTTCATGAAAAATTTACTGGACCTCTTTCTCATGGCAGACACTGCATACCTGTCCTTAGAAGCAATGGAGCTTCTTCTGTACATTGTTAATTAATGGCTGGTGTCACAAGGCAGTCAACACGCATGACCTTTGTTTCTCTTACCCCATGATATTTTCAGAATATATAATAGATATGATATTACAGATAATAATAGAAAATATTACTTTATTCCTCTAGAGCAAAGGGTCCACTACAGACAAAGGCTTCTCTAGCTATGAGATGACAGAAAATTGCCAGGAAACAGGAACTGCCAATGTGTCCCAGGAGGTGGAGGGTGGAGCCATGCGAGCTGTGTTATAAGCTGTACTGGTCTGCTGGTAAAAATAATGTTAGGAGCATAGCGTGAAAGTACTAAACGAAACTTTTTATTCCTTATTTGGATAGTGTTCTTTTCCAGGAGCTTTACCTTCCTACTTACGTTTTGCTTTTGTGACATCCCTTAAATACAAAGTAGCTGATTTTTTCTTAAAGGAAGTGGTACAGAGATTGTACAAAACCAGGTTGAAATAAAAATATGTTTGTATATTTAAAAATGGACTTGCAGATGGGAGAGGTTTTTACTTTTCTCTAGCATTTCCCTCAGTTGAGAAATCATTGTTTAGGATAAGTGTATCTTCTCAACAAAGCAAGGACTTTGGACCTAATGGTAGTAGCAAGCTGCGGTTCAGAGAGGGAGCCCTTTCCCCTCAAATATTTCATACATATGCTCATTGATTGAGTGGCCATGCTCAAGACTTGGAGCTCTTTTTACAACTCATGCAATCAGCCTTTTCAGAGTGAACATGCATGCACTTTTTGCCTCTCATTCTCGGGTCCTGTAGGTTTGCAAGCATCATCATGAAGTGACCATTAAATACCATTTGGTCCAGCCACTAGCAACTTCACATTAGGATCATTTCCTTAGGACAGGTTTTCTCCAACACAGAAAAGGCTTTATGTAGTATTACTGAGAAAAGAAAAAGAATTGAGACTGAATCATTATGCAAATATCATAAATGTTTGTGAAAGTTATATAGAGATGGTTGTGCTATAGGGATACATTGGTACAAAAAAGTTACGATTACAAGTCTGTAAGAAAAAAGTAAACTAATGTTAGAAAAAAACAACAGCGCTTGCCTTTGGAAAGTGTCATTATGGTGACTTTCTACTTTTCTGCATTTTCACATTTTTATAATGAAAAATCAGTTTTTCTATGAAGTGCTGCATTTAACTTTTATCCAGTGAACTGACTTTGCGGCAATGAGGGCACTGGGCCTGGAGATGGGCCACCCAGATCACTTCTCTTTAATAAAAATGAGCTTGTTGGATTAAATGATGAATAAGGTCCCCTTTTAATTATAATAATTCTATGACTTCCATGACATCACTGTATAGTGTTTACAGATGCTGTGAAACTCAAAGTGTAATTTTATCTCAGAGAATGGGAAAACAATTCAACTCCCTATTTCACAGGTACAGAAAATGTCCATTGTGTCACTCTCAAGTTGTAGTAATGCTTCAAATGACAGAATGCAAACTTTTGGTGGGCTCTTAGATGATTTATTATCATACCGTACATGCAAATTGCTTTACAGAGTTTGCAGTAGGAAGGTATATGCTTCTTTTGGCATGCTCTGACACAGCCAGGCGAACTTAACACAAAGTAAAATTGGCCCTCACTAAGGTCAATTTCAACAGTCTACCAACATCCATTTTGCCACATGTCACATATTCTTCTTTCATGTTCCTAGGAAACACCAAAAAAAATGAGCATGTTAAGTCATTTAATCAGGTTATCCAACCTGAGTCCAAGAAGAAGCAGTTGTCTATGGCTCTCATGTCGTCTGCCCCAGGCTTTGGGCTGAGAGCCCCAAGGACTCTGTGTCCCATCTGTGGGAAGCAGGGACTCATGGTCAGTCACTGCCACTGAAGAATAGGGAAGCTCAATTAAAAGCAAACGGGCATGATTTTAATGAATTCTCTACAAACATTTTCTGTATTTACATTATGGCCTAGGTCAGCTTACATGTTTATCTAAAAAATATTGTAAGAGATCTCTGTATGAAGGAGTCAATAGCACCATTTTGACGGATATTAGAAATGAAATGTTCACAGCTCCTTTTTCAGTACTTTTCAGTCAGACGTTGGGAAGGTGGCCTGTGACCTTGGCTGTGTAAACTGAAATATTTATACTTTCTCTTTGTCCCCCCAATCCTACATGCACTTGTTTCTAGCAAATGGCCGGCAGTCTAAACTACTAGACGTGTAGGTTCTCTGTATATAACAGTATTCAATCAATTGAATCCTCCATGCTGCTCTGGGCTTATGTCCCGTTAGTCTGGGAGACTTTCAACATCCCACAAGTACAAATTTTTCCTATAGGTAAAAGGAGAAAAGACATACCAGCTCATTTCACAAACCTGAAAATTCCGGTAAGAAGTATTCCTTTCTCAATGCCTGCTCACTTGGGTTTTCTATGCACTCACAGTAGCTCTTAGCTTCTCTTCATCTCTCTTAAGACAGTATCCGTCTTTGCTTCTTTTCCATCCCTGGGATCATAGTCAATATTTGTCCCTTCTTTGTCCCAACCTTTGTCGTTTCATTGGCCCTGAGGAGTCATGCAGCCATTCACTAATCATAGTATCTGAGACAAGCAAAGTGGCAAGACTAATAAAAGGATATATATGGTTAATCTGACTCTAGTTGGTATGTATTTTTTAAAAATAAGTTTCTTGAAGATGGATGTCAAATACTGCCTGCAGTGAGTGATATATAAAGGGATTTATAGAAGGGTGTGTGAAGAGACAAAAGGGAGGGGGGGTAGAAGAGAGGCCTTGACCAGACCAGCTTGATGTTTGGGGAAAGCAGTTGTGAAAATTCACATTTTGTTGTCTGAGACTTAACTTTTTATTACAAGTTATCTTGAAGTCTAAACTTTCAAATGTGATTCTATCCCAGTGGGGATTGCCTTTCCAGTTCTGATAACTTAAAAGGTGAAAATAACTATGACAGAAGGAACCGTGATGTGGGCTTCTACTGGCATAACTTCAGTAAGTGGTTAGGTGATGTTCTAGAGTCCCAGGGAGTTATTCAGATATTGGGGTTTTGCAAAGCTTCCTCAGAAACCACTCTCATGGTATGCTTTTGCTTTTAGTGACAGAGCCTGTGCTTCAGCGGGTGACTTGAAAAAATGTCTTTGATGCGTTGGGTGATTTTTAAATCCTATTTAGGAATGCACCCAATTAACCAATCTCCATATAGGAGATCACAGAGGGCTAGATGCTCTGAGGAAATGCTGCACACTTACCTACCCAGAATAAGAAAGGAGGTCTAATTTAAACTTTGCACAAGATCCAAGACTTTTCTGCAGAATTAGTAACATTTCCCTGTAGAGTTTAGCCTTTTCACACTGGTGCTGTTCCTTTACCACTGGGCCTGGCCTTTCTCCACTCTGCAGATTTCTCCGCCAGACGTGCCCCCTTCTTCCCTCTCTGCAAAGATTCTTCCCATCCTTCACATCTAGCCTGTACTCCCATGAAACTTTCCTAGAGCATCATTATAGGCAGAAGGGGGTTTCTCCTTTCCATCCCTAGAGGACTTCCTGCCTGCTTAGATTTAGCACAGGTTATGTATGTACACCTGTTTTCTTTCTCTCCTAACTACAGAGCTCACTCCTAGAGGGGAGCACTGGGCTCATCTCTGAACTCCTTCATCGGACATATAACTGTTTCTCAGTGAAAGTTTACTGAGAAAATGGGTGACTGGGACATACTGGAAAGCTTCAAAATTGGCACATAATTTCCTTAAAGTATACTTGTAATGTAGGCCTAATATCCCCTAAACTAGTACTACTGTTTAATGTCTGATTCTGAGAGGAAATTTAGCTATTGACTTTTGTCTATTCATTTCTAAGGGAAGCAGGTGACCCGATTATTGAGAGAAATGTAGAAATGTGAATTTAAGTCTTAACAACTGCCTTCCCAAGCTCTGACTGATCATTTATAAAAATGGGCAGGTGGGAGCATGGACTCCTAATCTTTTTATTTCTCCCCTCTCCTGTTCCGTGAAGCCTCCTTCTTACATAGAGGAACTGTGAGGAAGGAGCACAGTTCATCTCTTTTTTCCCCCGAGTTCTATAGTGTATCTCGGTGATACATCCTATTAATTATTGCAACAGTTTAAAGAAAACAGCATATTGTTTAGTTAGAGCCATGACATCATCTTAGATGTTCCTGATAATAAGCTGATAATGGGTTTTCTACGCAAGACCTCATCTGTAACCTTTTGGCTACAGATGTTCAAAGTCAACAAAGGTCATGCATGCCTACATTTCTCAATATTTGGGTTACCTGTTTCCCTTAAGGCAGATATTGTGGAATGAATCATTTCTCTGTGACACAACTAGGCTGAGAGAAGGACCCTTCTTGGATTTCTAAATATGTAAGAAAAGTAAAAGCAAGCATATATTCAAGGCCCTCTCTTTTTGAAGAAAGGAAGTATCTCTCAGAAGATCACTGAGATTGGGGATTGGAAAGTAGCTTCCTTACATAAAAGACTTGGCTGTCTGCCTGCCCCTGGGCTATTGATGAGCCTGCCATTGTCATGGAAAGTTACATAATAATAAAGCATATTATTTCCTAAAAATGACTAAATGAAAATCCAGCTGCTATAAATTACTTAAGAACATTCTGAAGGATTCAGAACCAAAGGGCTCTCTTATTTCTTCATTTACTAAAGTAACAGCTGAATATTGACTTAAATGTGAGCAAATATCAGTATAAGAAATCATTTACATGATTTTAAATATAATGATCAGGGACGCCTGGGTGGCTCAGTTGGTTAAGCAGCTGCCTTCAGCTCAGGTCATGATCCCAAGGTCCTGGGATCGAGTCCCACATGGGGCTCCTTGCTCAGCAGGGAGCCTGCTTTACCCTCTGCCTCTGCCTGCCTCTCTGCCTGCTTGTGTTCTCTCTCTCTCTCTGACAAATAAATAAATAAAATATTTTAAATATAATGATCAAATTTCTAAAACATGCTCAAAATGCTAGAAATCTTTTTAATTCCCCTCTCTCTTAACCAGGTCATTTCATACTCTAAATTTCTTTTCTCAGAAATGATGCAATTTGGAATTTTTAGTTCTGTAGGGATATTTCACTGTTAAGTTGTACGTACAGCACAATTATTGTTGTGAGATCATCTGCAACAGAAACAAAGGTCTCCTAGCTTCCTCTGGGAATAAGAACCTTAAGCTAAGTAGGAAACCACGGGAATCTAGGTTCCTAGATGTCAGCAAAAAAGCATCGGGTGCTATGAAAGACCAGGGTCATCAGTTTTTTTTTTTTTTTTTTTTTCTGTAGAGAGAGAAATATTTTAGGCTTTGCTGGGCCATCCGGTTCAGTCTCTCTTGAAACTTCTCAGCTCTGTCCTAGTAGTGTGAAAGCAACCAGACAATAGATAAATAAATGAGCATTGTCGTGTTCTAATAAAAACTTTATTTATAAAAACAGGCTTCTGGTGGATTTGGTCTGTGAACCATAGTTTGCCTGATTCCTAATAATTGTTCTCTGGAGATTTAAATTTATTTCCTTGGGTAATGATATGGAAATTGCTTTTTAAAAAATGTGCATATAAGTTTTATACGTATTTCATAAAAACCATAAAGGAATGATATTCAAAGAAGAAAGTATAAACAGTAGCTTCTAACTTGTGTACTACTAATCATACCTTTTGCTTGATACCCTTAGTTCACTGGGCCTAAGCAATTACTTAAACCCCTGTCTGCTGTTCTCATTCAGTGAACTCACAAGAAGTTTTGAAGTTTCAAGGGAAACAGAGCAATATCTATCAGATACGGAATGCAATACTACTATTATGTTGTTTGGGCCTACCTAATTAATAAATGGACATGTTAGATAATTTTTTTGGCTTTGGGAGGACTGAGAAATATGAAATAATACTGAGACTAAGGGCGTACGAATAGAAACACCTTGAGAACTTATAACTCAAGTAATAACCTTGATAATAAAAAGTAAACAAAATTATAACTTGTGAATATGCTATTTTTACTCTATGCTACTGTGAGTCGCTGCATGATAAGTGATAAAGTAGGTCAGGTTAACAGGAGGCAGTTATGACAGTTTTCAATTTATAGTCATACTTATATCTTTTACAAACTAGATGAACTCCTATACATGGTTCAAGGAAAGGACAAAGAAAGGACCAACCTAATAAATTTTTATCCACAAATTGTCAGAGTGAGAACACTTAGGGAAAAAACAGCTTTCAAAAATTCTAATGTGAAGGGGCGCCTGGGTGGCTCAGTCATTAAGCGTCTGCCTTCGGCTCAGGTCATGATCCCAGGGTCCTGGGATCGAGCCCCACATCCCGCTCTTTGCTTAGCACAGAGCCTGCTTCCTCCTCTCTCTCTGTCTGCCTCTTTGCCTACTTGTGATCTCTCTCCCTCTGTCAAATAAATAAATAAAATCTTAAAAAAAAAAAAAATTCTAATGTGAAGCCCATTGTATTTAAGTGCCCTCAAATAATCTTTTAAATGGAAAAGAAATATTATTTTTAACTGACTGAAGATTAAATAGCTGTCATTTTTAACAGTTGGTCATAGCAAAGATTATACAGATGTAAACATTCCATATCCATGGATTTTCCAGGACAATCTTCAAAATGTGCTGAAAACAACTATTAAGAACAAGCATGACTGTGTAGCCTTAGCGTTGCTATTTAGAGTTTCAGACTAAATTCTGGGCCACCAAGGGCCCTGCATTTCTCCAGCAAGTCTGGGATCCTCCTTCCAGTGTTTTAGAAGATCTCACGAGTCGAGAGGGCAGCCTGACGGCCAGAAGGATGGAACAAAACATTAATTTGGGAGAAGTGGTAGCAAACCAAGACATGGGAAAGAGTAACTGACTGGTGGAGTCCCATTTTTTCATTACTGAATAATGGCAATATACCAATATTCAAATAGCATCACTTTCAGTCAGGGCATGGGAAGAGGTTTCTTTCCATTTTGGGCTCATTTAAGCTCAACCAGGTCAGACACCTGGAGTTCTCTGAGCAATGTCTGATTCCTGCAAAGGAGTTGGATGGTCCGCTCTCATTCAGGGCTTCCATCTTGCTCTAGGAGGACCTCTGGGCCAGGTGACAGGGAAAAGGCTGAGTCTTGAGGTTAAAATCACGCAGTCAAATCCTCTAGAGTGTATTATAAGCATTTATGAAAATTGGAATTTTAAACAAGCCACCAAAAATTAGTCAAGTTTGTTATTGCTCTCCAAGATAAGTATATAAATGGTTGGGCTTTGTGAGCTAAGATTGTATTATCTGATCTCAGGTGATATCTGAAAGGAGTAATAACAACAAAAACTGGCCCTTAGTAGATCAGAATATAGAAAGAGAAAATGCTGAACTTGGTAACCACGGGGTAGCTGATACCTCTCCAGTGGTCTTTTTTTTCCCTTATTTGTCAAGGAGCCAGAAACTTACCCTGAGTTGTGCCAGGGGAAGAAAAGGGCTTTGAAAAAAATGTATAGAAAGTTATTGGGTACATTTCTGCTTATCGTATGGTTATGAATATTATAATGTCATGTGTTTGCATGCACATAAATGTTTTTAAAAAACACAACATACATAGTCTAGCCATTAAGCAGTATTTAACTAGTAAATGCTCAGATGTTAACAATGACCCTAATCAGGAACATATGCATGATGAACATTAAGGAAATTGGAATATGACCTAATAGACAGTAATTGCAAGGATATTACAAATCCTATTATGTAGGCAAATGTCTGGAAACTTTGCACCATCTAAAGTAGACCTACATAACCAGACTGAATACTCTGCAATGACAAGTAAATTACATAATGGCATTGTAGTTATGTAAATGACTCTGTCCATTACATTTATTTCAATTTTATGTGGCGTCAACCTTCATCCAGAAAAACCAAGTGCTGATTCACTTCGTTGACTTTTTTTTTCTTTTTTCTTTTTTCCTTTGCTTTGCAAGAACAATCTTAAAACTGAATAAATGGTTTTACTAATTTTATTCTTTGCCTTTTCTGGCATTTACTTCTGTTTTCCAATTTGAAATGCAACCAGATGCTTCTGTGGAATAAAAACTGAATTATGAAACAAAATGGCTCTCTCTAAATCTTCGGTCTGTAGGCAACCCACCAGCAGTTACCTTACATGTAAAACTGGAAATAGGGGTTGCTAGACATTCTAAATTACAAAATATGTTTAAAATACTATGTAATTGAGGTCACAGTAAAGGCAAGCTATTCCTTTCTTTTTTAAGTTTGCCACTAAAAATGGCTATAGAACCTTGAGGATTATTCTAAAATAGCAGTATGTAAGAAAATTCGAAGTCTTTTGAATCCATGTATAATGGCAGTGTTGATTAAATCATTCTAAGGAAATCTAAAAAATGCCAGCCAGTGGTCCTTCCCATTTTGGGGGTTACTGGGATGATATCATCCTCATCAGGTAATCTTTATCATGCAAATTTAGTATGCTTCAGTAGATTTGGAGAAAGAAAGATTGCCTGTTAAAAAATGATGCCCAGCTTAGTCCAGCCCTACAAAATCCTATTAACATTTTTTGTGCTGTCCCTCCTGAACGGGGGCCCGTGGTTTGCTCACAGTAAATTTTCATACACAAGAATACCATTGACTTCATGGCAGTACTCAGGAGACTCTACCTGGTGGTTGAGATTCCAGGGCCCAAAAAAGGATTCGAGGGATTGTAGCCAACAGACAATTTTGCAATGCCCAGGAAAGTACTGTTTTCTAAAAGTCGTGTTGGGGAAACATCCCTTTGAAGCACATGATTAAGCAGATGTGGCCAAGAGTTTTACTTATTTCAATCTGTGACACTTCTGAACCATTTTCTTTTTGGCCTCCTACCAGCTCATCCATGTGAAACTGAGGCAACTCAAATCCAAGCATTGGCAATCCACGTGTCATCTTGCTTAGGAAGTACTGTAGAACAGGTTTGTTCTGATACATTAGCCACTAGTCACATGTGGCTCTTGAGCACTTGATGTACTAAAGGTATAACATATCCTCCTGATTTTGAGAACTTAGTATAAAAATTCAAAATTCAAAATATCTCATTAAGTTTTCATATTGATTATAAATCAGAATAACAGTATTTGTTCTAGATGTTAACTTCTACAATCATATTATTCTAATTTCTACCTTATTTATGTATTTGTGGGACAAATGAGCTCTTAAAGTTTGAAAAAAACCACTGGGATTCCAATTATACTTTTTTAAATGGGGAAATAATTCAAGATTGTCTTTTTTCATGGCTCCTGCTACAGAGGGCCCAATGGGGCAGTCAGGCCTGAGTGATGGGACGATAGGACAACTGCCCTCCCTTGGAACTGAGTGGGAGTGGGCTGGGAGCAGCAGTTTGTACTGATCTTCCAACTAATTACCACTTCTAAGAAGATCCATTTCTCTCTCTTCTTTCCTTTGCCAATATATGGGAAACTTACCCTGTATGCCTGTTAAGTCTCATTAGGAAAAGTATACCAGGCAATTGATCTTCTTACAAGGAAATGTTAATGCTTAGTGAAAAAGGCATTCTTAAAGGTTAAAAATAGTAAGCCCTTTACAATTACTAACATGGAAATTCTGAGGGAGGATAAAAAGGGAAGGAAAGAAATGGGGAAGAGGATAAGTACTCTCTACTACCTAATAAAAAGAAATCAAAACAAAATATTCTTCTGAACCCAGGTGATGTGCCCTTAAGGGCTTTTTCCTTTGTCCATGTTGGTGACCTGCCAGGCCCCTAAATGAGGGACGAGGGACAATAAAAAGTCCTACCTTGGGGCGCCTGGGTGGCTCAGTGGGTTAAAGCCTCTGCCTTCAGCTCAGGTCATGATCTCAGGGTCCTGGGACCAAGCACTGCATTGGGCTCTCTGCTCAGCAGGGAGCCTGCTTCCCCCTCTCTCTCTGCCCGCCTCTCTGCCTACTTGTGATCTCTCTTTGTCAAATAAATAAATAAAATCTTTTAAAAAAAAGTCATACCTTTTCTTCTCACAAGAATAGTAGTAAAGGAAGATTTGCACTTGGAAAGCAAAATGTCTCCCGAGCCCCCAGGAACTGGAGATTTAACTCGAGATTTCTAAAATTTCGTTTTTCAATTTCATAGTTTTGAGGAAGAACCAAAATAATTTAAGATCTTTTTTTGATAAGGATTTTTCTGGAACAGTCATTTTTACTGTCCATCATTTTGGTCTTTGAGAATAATCCTTTTTTAAAACTGAGGAAACTTAAAATGTGATGCATAAGTCGATAAAAATGTTCACTTAACTCAAACTAGAAATAAATACGAGGTACTTGGAATTTAAGTGTGATTTCTATAGGGGAAAAGTGTTCGTATGAAAATCAAAGAAAAATACTTTGAGAAAATCATGGTGAATTATTAGGTCTAATGTTACAGCTTCTCATGAGACCGATTTGAAATCAGTGCTTCCTTTTCATTTTTTAAAGGTAAATAAAATGTTGCACTGTCCTAAATTTCTTGGCATGAAAACTAAAAACTACATGGTAAAATTTGGGAACTTCTACTCCAAGTATGAAAAATATAACAGATTTTCAGAAATATCTTCAGTTCATAAGCAATATATCTAGATAACCATCAACTGAAGGAAAAAAGAATTTCACAAACAGAAGTTTCCTTAATCTAGTAAAGTCAATAATGAATGATCTTATAATGGAATATTATTCTCATTCTAGTCAGACATTTTGGCACCAGCCTGTGGGGTAGATTTTTCTAAATATTTGAAACTTGGTAAATGTAGAGTTTATCCATAAGAATGTCACTGTCTTTAAAGTTGTACAAACTCATGAATAAATCCAATTTTATCTGAAAATGACAAGCAGTCAACCTTTGTAAGTTTAAGTCCAGGTCTTAGCTCCTCTTCTTCCCTCAATTTCTTTAGCCCACCTTAAGTGTTGGGGAAGGAAGGAATACATTCCTCAGCAGGAGTTTGTAAAATACTTTCTCCAGGATTATAAAATGGCAGGATTTTGTGACAGAACATTTTTGGTTATTAGTAATCTAATATGTATAAATAAGAACAAAATAAGAAAGCATTCTCTACATAAGCTCTAAGGGCATTCTGTTTTATGGCCCTTAGGTATGCTTCAATTTCTTACCATTATAAGTGGGATTTTTTTTTACATTTCATAAAACTATAGCCTATAACCATCTCCTTGTAAACAGTTTGAACACATTTGATAGTTTGAGCACATTGAAAAGTATGATGTTGTGAATGCAATGGGAACATATTTGAGAGCACTACCTAATATTAGTTAAGCAAGAGTCCAAAGAAATTACTGCTTTATGAAGAAATCCAAAGGATGTATGATGACTAGGTTTTCAAAGCAAAAACAATTTACTAGTTACTTCAATGTGAGCTACTGGTCCCTGAACATGTATGTTTTTAAATGTTATGTTGTATTTACTTGCAATTTCAAATTTAACTCCTCAGCATTAGGTATCCATTGCATACCATAGAAGACACTATTTTTTCATAAAGCAGTCACATGCATGAATTTAGGATTACCAACTGATAGATATGTATTTTTTTTTTTGCACCTCAAAAAACAGAATCACTATAGTGCATATCATGCTTCCACACCTTCCTTGCTGAAGGACAAAATGCATAAAATGCCAGAATTTGACTTCTAGATTGGAAAGAAGCCAAATCAGTACTCTGGCAGGATCACATCATTTTGCTGAGCTCCAAATCCCAGAGCTGGGTTTTCTTGCCCTTCTTTAGGGGCTGATGCTTCCTCCATGGTCTTCAGCTTCTCCTCTACTAGGCCTTCCTCTATTTCCAGGTCAGCCACCTTTATCCCATCCTTTAGTGCCTTGGGCACCATGTTGGTAGCATTTCTATCAGCATCTTTAACTTCCCCTACGGCCTGTACCTTCATCAGCTCAGCCTCTGCTCCCTCAACTGCCACTTGGGCCCCACCTCCTTGAACTTTCTCTCCTTTCGAAATAGCTTTAACATCTTCACTGCCATCCTGGGCCAGAGACGGTGCTTGGTTAGCCTTCTGGCTCTCTTGGATGCTGCCGTGGCTGCTGCTGGCGCTCCCCAGTCGGGAAGAGGCCACTACGGCCTTCACTGCTGCCTGATTGGAAACAGAAAAGTGTCAGGTGTAACTTCCACTTAAAATCTTGAACCAGAGCTCAATCTCAGCTTTGCCATTTAGGGAGTTTGTTTTATTTGTTTTATATTTTCAAAATATATTCCAAGATGGTTGAATGAAAACTTCTCTGAAAAATGAACAGCAAAATCTTTTTTTTTTAAGATTTTATTTATTAATTTGACAGAGAGAGAGAACACAAATAGGCAGAGTGGCAGGCAGAGGCAGAGGGAGAAGCAGGCTCCCCACCAAGCAGGGAGCCCCATGAGGGGCTCGATCCCAGGCATGACCTGAGACGAAGACAGAGGCTTTAACCCACTGAGCCACCCAGGTGCCCCTGCAAAATCTTTTTAATTTCAAGCATACTATATTTATTCATCTGGACAAGTGAAAGCTTACACTTGTTTTAAATATTTTGGACTTTCTCTCCTAAAGTGTTTCATGGAACACTAGTATTACACGGCAAAAGAATTCCAAGGTCAAGTTTGTTTGACAAGTCCTGGGTTAAGTCAAGGTTATTTAATCCAAGGTATTTCAAATCAGTTTGATCACACAACCTTTAAAGTTTATTTAGTCTTTATCAGCCTGTAAGTGATGGCTAAATAGAATATTATTTTTGACCCTCAGCTGTTCTCTGAAATCCTCTGCAAATACAATAAGTCCTAAACACTATTACATAAGAGAAACCCATCTAATGCATATTCCATATATATTCTATACAAAGATATATTTTGGCTTTATCATGTGATTCATATTTTGGATATATCTTATATATCTACATCATGTGAATTACAGATGCCCTTTGAACAACATGGGTCTGAATTGCAAGGGTCTATTTATGTACAGATTTTTTTCAATAGACACATTGACAAACTTTGTGGGCATCTGTAACAATTTGAAAAAACTCACAAAGCGTGTAGCCTAGAAATAACCAAAATATTAAGAAAAAGTTAGGTATTATTGGAAGAATACAGCACATAATACATAGAACATCCAAAATATGTGTTAATCGACTGCTATCAGTAACGGCTTCCAGCCAAAAGTAGGCTATTAGTAATTAGGTTTTTAGGGAGTCAGAAGTCATAGGTAGATCAACTGTGTTGAGGAATTGGTGCCCCTAACCCCAGCATTGTTCAAAGGTTAGTTGTATTTTAATTTTTATCAAGTATGGGAATTTACTTATATTACAAGATACAGTTTTTTAAGAAGTTTCCCAATTTTTACATATTTAGAAAGAAGGCAACTTTTGAAATGAGTATCAGTTTTCTGAGCAATGCTGTTCAAGCAGTTCAGTCTTAATTAAATGAGAAGCAGTGAGCATATATTTGATGAGTAAATCTCAACCTACAATGCATTTCCCTTTATTAACAATGAATTCTTATGAGAGAATCACATAACTGTCAGTGGCTTTACACCAGTATTGTTGGGATTTCAAAGGTGGTAGGATTTTCCTTGGTACAACAAGGAGAAGAATACTATTAGATGAAGAATAGTGGAATTATCTTTAATAGTTCAAGCTAAGAGAGAGATTAAAAACAAAACAAAACAAAACAGAGCAAAACAGGGGCGCCTGGGTGGCTCAGTGGGTTAAAGCCTCTGCCTTCGGCCCAGGTCATGATCTCAGGGTCCTGGGATTGAGCCCCGCATCGGGCTCTCTGCTCATCAGGGAGCCTGCTTCTCCCTCTCTCTCTGTCTGCCTCCCTGCCTACTTGTTGTGATCTCTGTCTGTTCAAATAAATAAATAAAATCTTTAGAAAAAAACCCAAAAAAACAAAAAACAGAGCAAAACAAAACCCATCTTACCTTGAGCTTGCGCCGGGCATTGAATTCCTGGAGCTTCTTTTGAGCAGTATCCATGTGTACAAAATTGGCTGCTTTACCTGTGACCCATGGGTGCTGGAGAGCTTGGAAGGTAGTCAGCCGTTTCTTAGGATCCAAAACAATTAATTTTCTGACCTGAAATGATAAAGACCATAGATTTCTTAGGAAGATATTTATGGTGACCCAGGCTTGCCCCTCAGCCTGTGAGCATCTAGGTTTTATTCTGTTTTCCTAGCAGTACCACTAACTATACATTAAAACAAAAAAAAAAAAGCAAAAAAAAAAAAAAAGCTTTTAAGCCCGCAGTGGTCACTGTGAGGAGAGTATCAGCAAGTAGCGGCTAAGATGGTCTGAGAGACAGTGATGTGTGCCACCTGAGACCCCAGCCAGGCAGGCGGCTTCCAAGGGAGGTCAAAGCAACAGGTTCTTGGTTGCCTGTGGACTGGAAGTTCTTTGAAGGAGAACCAGCATCTGAAAAATTCTAGGCTGCACTTAGCACCACTTAGAATTCAGAACTTCGGATGCACCTCAATGGGGATGGAATCATCGTGCATTTATCATGCTATCTGTTGGGATTTTTTAAAGATTTTACTTATTTGTCAGAGAGAGAGAGAGAGAGAGAGAGAGCGTGCACAAGCAGGGGGAGCGGCAAGCAGAGGGAGAAGAAGGCTACTGGCTAAGCAGGGTGCCCAATGCAGAACTTGATCCCAGGACCCTGGGATCATGACCTGAGCTGAAGGCAGACACTTAACGGAACGAGCCGCCCAGGTGCCCCATCTGTGGGAATTAGATGGCAACAAGGGGATGACATCATAGTATTTATGCTTATCCCATGATTCCGTGATAAAATTCATTCCAATACCTTGAAGGTTTTGAAGGAACAAGCCAAGTGCAGGAGTAAAAGGGTGTCAGTGGTTTAGGGGCATGATTTGTTTAAAGGACTAAATTCAACCCATGGCAGACCATTCTGGGAGGTCTATCCCTGAGAAAGAGCAGATAATAATAAACTGCCAGGAAGATCAACCACCAAAATAATCCCTGGCCCTGGGGTCAGAAGAGGTGACATGGAATGAAGTAGAGACTATTTAGAATTAGGAGGCATGTTCAAGCCCTAGTTACATCTCTTACCCACTTTTGTGACTCTGGGCAAAGACCGATACATGAATTAAGTGCCTATGGACATTCTCCTAGGCCTTTTTCTTTCTTTCTTTTTTTTTTTTTTAAAGATTTTATTTATTTAACAGAGAGAAACACAGCGAGAGAGGGAACACAAGTAGAGGGAATGGTAGTGGGAGAAGCAGGCTTCCCGCCGAGCAGGGAGCCCGATGCGGGGCTCGATCCCAGGACCCCGGGATCACGACCTGAGCCGAAGGGACGCTTAACGACTGAGCCACCCGGGCACCCCATCCTAGGCCTTT
>CM053607.1:56620261-56656492 GCA_028646535.1 Procyon lotor
TGTGTGTGTGTGTGTGTGTGTGTGTGTGTGTGTGTGTGTGTGTGTATGTGTGTGTGTGTGTGTGTATGAGAGAGAGAGAGAGAGAGAGAGAAAGAGAGAGAGAGATGGTGGGAAGGGAGAGGAAGGAAGGAAGGAGGGAAGAACAGTACAAAGCAGAGGCCCACACCTTGAGCTACCCTGATGAGGGACGGGTCGGTCTGGTGCCCTGGAGTGAAGCACATCAGAGGACAGTGCTGTGAAATGGACGGCATGGGCAGGGCGACAGACCCCCAACCAGCCCAAGCAGTGCTGTGTAGTTCTGATTACAGATTTTGGATTTTATCGTAAGAGCCTCAAAGCAGGAGGGTGACAAGAGGTGATATATTTATTAGGCCCTTCCTCTGGATCCTATGAGGACAGTGTACCTGAACACACCACGGAGGCGGGAAGGCCACAAGGGAGGTTGTGGCAGTGGTCCCGCAGGAGAGGCTGGGGCTGGCAGGGGCAGTGGTGGTGGAGTGGAGAGGAGTGGATGGATTCAAGAAGTGTTTAGGAGTGTGGGGCCTCACTTGAGGGAGGAGTTGGGAGGAGGCCTCCACACATTGCACACATAGCCTCTCTGCCCAGTTGTACTGCAAAGTTATGGTCTACAGGGGTTTGTTCCATGAAAGAATATGGATAGGAAGGAGGAAATGTTTGGAGGGAAAAGAGCATTGGCTGGAAACCTGGATCATTCATTCTGCTGAGAAGCTGTGTGACTTTGGACAATCATTTCACCTCTCTGGGCTTCAGCACCCTCAACTCTATTTTATTTATTTATTTATTTTACTTCTTTATTTAAGATAGAGAGAGAACAGTACAAGCTGAGCAGGAAGCCCAAAGACATAGTGCTAGATCCCAGGACCCTGAGATCATGACCTGAGCCAACTTAGTGACCTTAATTGACTGAGTGACCCAGGTGCCCCCAGCACCCTCAACTTTAAAACAAAGGAAAGACTAGATGACTCATAAGATCGCTTGGAGAGCTAGCCTTCTGTGGTTGAAAAGTCAACTTTACTTATTTCTGTGTGGCTTTTCTTTAGATGATTGATGGTTAATGCTTTCATCTCATGCTAGTATCCCCTTTATTTTAGAACAGGTGGGCCATCTCCCCAGAATGTAGGTCTTTCCTTTATGCAAACAAATTTCAATATTAGCTTAAGCAAGAACCCAAATAACACAAACGAGAAACCAAACAAAATGAATTATCAATAGAGTGTAACTTTTTTATGATGCCAGTAAGGCATCATGGGACTTGTGCTGTTATTGGGATATTTCAGTAAGTTTGAATCTTTCAAGATGCAATGTTGTTTTATTCAAAATATAATCAAATCTAGGTAATCTAGGCAAGCCATGTTAAATGGAATTCTAAATTATGTCTGAATTTACCCAGTACAGCTGGCTTCAAAAGTAAGATTCTACATTGACTAGGTGGTAAAATCTCACTAATTAATACTGCAGTAATTTTTAATTTGTGATAATTCAACAAGTAATGAGTCAAGCATATCTGTTTTTCATTATCTATAAGGAAAATGCATTATGCGCATTGTTTTATTAAAAATGCAATTATTAAGAGGGGCAAATTTTAAAATGGACACTGCCCATTCATTAGTTGAAAACGAATGTGAAGATTTTACTTCATTTTGTTTTGGTCTCACTTACCAGGTCCTTGGCATTTAGAGATACTTCATCCCACCAGGGGGAGATAAAGTAGTATTCACAATTCAGAATTCTCCTGAACATGAACTGATCACCTCTTTCATCATAGAACGGTTCAAATCCACAAAGTCTAGAAGGACAAAAGATAGGGAATAAAATGTCTTTAGAAGCCTAAATATATTTCATCAAAATTTTGCAGAAATTCCAGACTGCCCTTTCCAAGCTTTCTGTTATGAATGCAAATCGACTTAGCACAAGTATGTAATTGCCTTGTTACAAACCACATTTGACTGTATAAATGTACAATCATGTCCTCTGGAAGTAAGAACAGATACCAAACCAATTTAGAATTTCTACAAAGACTTTATAACAACATCAATACTTATGACACAAAACAACAATAAGGATAATAGCTAACATTATTATAGGCACCATGCTAATGACTTGCTGTGGAATTTTTTTAATCAGGAATTGAGAAGACAGATTGACAAGAATTCCAATTTATTTTTCATTTTTTTTTAAAGATTTTATTTATTTGACAGAGAGAGAGAGATCGTAAGTAGGCAGAGAGGCAGGCAGAGAGAGAGGGGGAAGCAGGCTCCCTGCTGAGCAGAGAGCCCGAAGCAGGGCTCGGTCCCAGGACCCTGAGATCATGACCTGAGCTGAAGGCAGAGGCTTAACCCACTGAGCCACCCAGGTGCCCCAAGAATTCCAATTTATTAGGAAATGGAAGAATCGGGATTTTCTTTTCGAGTCTTTTAAGGATTTATTTATTTATTTATTTTTGTGTGAGACAAAAAGAACATGAGCATGGGAAGGGGCAGAGTGAGAGGGAAAAGCAGGCTCCCCACTGAGCAGGGAGCCTGAGGACTTGGGGCTCCATCCCAGGACCCCAGGATCATGACCTGAGCCAACAGAAGATGCTTAAATGATTGAGTCACTCAGGCATCCAAGAATTAAGATTTTTGGGGCACCTGGGTGGCTCAGTGGGTTAAGCCTCTGCCTTCAGCTCAGGTCATGATCTCGGGGTCCTGGGATTGAGCCCTGCATCAGGCTCTCTGCTCAGCGGGAAGTCTGCTTCCCCCTCTCCCTCTGCCTGCCTCTCTGCCTACTTGTGATCTCTTTCTCTCTGTCAAATAAATGAATAGAATCTTAAAGAAAAAAAAAGAATTAGGATTCTTGAGAATAAAGAGATTAAGAGGTAGACAGAAAAGATTTTTCAGTCATTTTTATTCAGCCCTATTCACTGAACTCCTCCACAGAAATGAGTCAAATATTAGATTTCCATTCCACTCCAGTTTGAATTTCAGAGTGAACAAAGACAGGAAGTAAGCCTGTTGTCAGGAATTGGCCTTTTAAATCTTGACACAGTGAACACACAAGGCCAACAGAGATGAGCAGTTAGGGTCAGCACAGCCTCACATGCCACCCTCACTTCTGTCTTAAAGACCCACGTTCACCTTCATTTTCCACTAGGGGGTCAGCCTACAAATGAATGGGGAAAGTGGGAGAAGAGAACTAGAGAATCATCTCTGGCATCCTAAAGGGAGAGAGGAAAAGTGAGTTGCTGGTCAGCGCCCACCAAAGCCTCCACTGTTTACAGACAGGTTCATACAGGTTCTAAAATCACTAGGGATCGAAAGAAGACCACAAAAAAGAAGTCCCTACCAGGGCATGTGTTGTACTGGACAAATAGTGGGCAAAAAAGAATGAACACGATAAAAAACATTCTCCCAAATTCTTCCTTCAAGCTGGTCAGGTTGGTGGAAAGCATGAAATGTTTGACTATATTCTAATGCAATGGGTTTCTAGACAGTAGCATTTTCTTACATCCTTTGCTCAGGGAACATCTGTTGGGAGAGTCTTTATCTTTTTTAAATATTCTGGAGCCAGCCAGGAAAAAAAAAAGGGCTTGGCAGTGCTGAGTCTCAGACTAGTGAATCCTCCTGTCCCACTGCAGTAGTCTACGCAGAGAATCCTGCTGCTTCATAAGGAGAGAAGGGAGCCCGTGTCCACACCTCGACAAGGAGGTAGCTCAGCCTTACTTGGCTCTCCTGTGCCATTGACAACACTAGAAAAGTACAGCTTATTGTTGGTTAGGCATGGAGAAGTTAGCCAATGTTCCAGGCTTAGTTTAAGAAACTCTTATATTTCCCCTTCTGGAAATCTAGAAAGAAACACGACAGTTCAGGAGGTACTCTGATGCCGTTCTCACTTCTCAAACATGCCTACAGATGTCTGCACTGTGATGGAAATAAGAAGTTTGTATCATTCAGCCTGAAATGCCAAAAATGGAAGCAATGTGACACAGAGCAACACATATACATATGCACGGTGCAAAAAGCCTTCAGACGTGGAAATATTTGAATGATGACAATGACAATGATAGTTTAGGAGGATAGTAGGATTATATAGGCCTGAAAAGTGAGTATGTAATAAGGGGACCTTCAAGCCATTGGGCAGAACTGTAGTGCTGAAAGCTGAAAGAGAGAGTTTGAATCTTTGATGTTACCTGATTCTGATTCTGACCTGAGCATTGAAGTAGTTGCTTTTGTCTCTAGGTACAAAGGGTTTAGGTATAAAAAGTAGAGGGGCCAGAATTTCTGTGAGAAATAACAAAATGGCTTTCATTCCAGTCTATTGTCATCCTTAGAAATAGCAAGGTCATAGCACAAAATAGCCTTATGGAACTTTTAATAATAATAAAGGAGATATATAGGTCCAATGGCACGATCTTGGAGAAGTGTCTCCGTGAACCTTGCCTGGTGGACTTCATCAGTTGTTAATGAACTACAGATTAGATAAAACAACCCTGGGCTTAGGGGCTGACAGAAGTGAGGTCAGCACTGAAAGATATTAGTTGTAAGCAAGGCTGATAATATATTTTCATTTGGGAGCTACCACTGTGTACTTTGAACCAACAACTATTAGTTAATAACCTTAAGTGAACCAGGGGACAGGACCTTGACCGACTTTTTTTTTTTTTTTTAGTAGGCTCCATATCTAGCTTGGAGCCCAACGTGGGGCCTGAACTCATGACCCAGAGTTCAAGACCTTGGCTGAGATCAAGAGCTGGGTGCTTAACCAGCTGAGCCACCCAGGAGCCCCAGGACCTTGCAAGACTTTTAAAATTATTTTCAGGGCTATGATAAAATATTTCTCTAACAATCACATTTTTTTAACTTCATTTTCCCTGGTCAGTGACCATGTCATAGAATTTTATTCATTCCATATTTCAGGTTCTCAGGGTGAATGTGATGTAGTTTTTCCGTTTCTCTAAGTTCTTGTACCTCCTTAATGCTTCACCCTTCCAACCCCCCCCCCCCATCACATTTTGGCATGAAATTGCAACTGGTTGAGCACAATAACATTTTAGGAGCAAATCTGATTTGTTATTTGCACAGTTCAACTTCTCATTTAACATCACTAACTATGATATGTCACCTACCTAACTCAGGAGCCGACATTTTCTTCCCAGAATAAAAGTGATCTCAGATGTAAGCTGAAGGAATTCCATGATGTGGCTTCAGGAATTCATTTTAATGAATTAAGCACTTACTATGGCAAATACATTATCTAACAGTTTTGGACTTTCATAAGAAAAAACATGGTTACCTCTCCAAATGCTTTTCAAGCTTTAGTTATTCTGGATCCACAAGGAATTCAATACCGAAACTATCTTTTGACATTACATCATAGCAGATGTCTATTTCCTGGGTTGCTTGTTAAATGTTTTTGTCTCGGCTACAGATGACTGAATATATCCAGGTAAACTTAAGAGTTTCCTAATTTGTTTGGGAGTCCCCTAGTTACCTTCCTTCTAGTTCTTCTGACCTAGACACTGCACTTTCTAAGATCACTACTAAATTAAACCAAAAAATCCAAAACCTCTTTCTGCTATGGACTGAACTGTGTCTCCCTAAAATTGCTATGATGAGAAGTCCTTATGTGATGCTATTTGGAGATGAAGCCTTTGGGAGGTAACTAGGGTTCAATGTGGTCATGAGGGTTGGCCAACTTCATGATGGGATTAGTGTCCTTAGAAGAAGAGAAGCCAAAGGGCTTACATTTATTTCTCTGCCATGTGAGCAAAGAGTAAGAAGGCAGATGTCTGCAAGCCAGGAAGAGAGCTCTTCCCAGGACTGGACCTCCTGGCACCCTGACCTCAGACTTCCAGCCTCTGGCACTGTGACGAATACATGCCTCTTATTGAAGCCAGCCAGCCGGTGGTAGTTGTTATGGCAGCCTGACCAATTCATACACTGTCTTTTATACCCCCTACAGTCTCTTTATAGATTTGAGTGTTACAGGTTCCAACAAGCACTTGTACAGAATCCTCCAAATGACAACCAAAGCTACTTGTTTTCACTTAAACTCTGGAACCCATGGGTGTCTTCCTTCTGTGGCTGCTCTTCGGCAGTCCTCCAAGACACTCCTCAGTCCTTGCTTATGTCCCTCATGTTCCTCTGCGATTCCACCATCTCTCTGGCAAACTGCCTGAAACCCCTTTTTTATTAGTAAACAGAAGCTCAGGAATGGAACTGGGGAAACCAGAAAATGAGAGATTTAGCCCATCTTTGTTTTGTACTAGAGAAAAGGCTTCTCTGAGTTTAGCGTATTAAACTCAAGGTCCTCATGGACCTAACAGAGACAGAAAACAAAACTGATAGCCAAACTGCATTAAAAACACTGCCGACAAGAAATGCCCCTGTCTGGAATTGCTCAGGAGATTAAAGGGCCATTTGCCCTTTAAAAAGGACTCATCCTGTATTTTGATGAGATATAAATAAGTAAAACAAGGGCAAGTTTAATAGATGGACCTGAGTTTCACATTCGTTCTTATCATCAAATAGGGAATTGTTTCCCAATTCTGCCGTACATTGCACTGCAATGAGGTACAGAAAAGCCTCGGACAGACGATCTGGCCCCAGGAAAATCAGAGAAGAAAACGCAATGCTTGTTTTCAGAAGTCTATCACTAATTACATTTAAAGATTTTTTATTTTTTTATTTGACAAAGAGGAGAGAGATAGTATGTTGTAGAAAATTACAAAAGTAAAAAAGTAATCTTGCTTTTTATGAGGACTCTAAGTACCTAAGAAATATTACAACAAAGGCAAATAGTACCCATAGAGATTGCTTTTCTTCACTTACAAGATGTAGGTGATTATTCCTACAGACCACATGTCCACCTCAGGTCCATAGGCACAGCCTCTAAGAATTTCAGGTGCTGCAGAGAGAATGAATATTGTGTTAAATCGGACTTTAAATTTAACATTTACATCTCAAAAACAAGCAACAGGTAAGAAATTAACAAAGTTCAGAAATAGTTTTGTAATCAGTTTTGTTCCCCCAAACCAAAGTATGAGACTACAAATTCTTAACATCTATTTTAGTGGGAGAAATTCAAGTTTTTCTGTGTTTGGGGTGCATAAATATAAAGTTATTAACTTTGATAGTCTACACTGGAACATCATTCCAATCAGATAGATCTGTTGTAAAAGATCCCTTTCTTCAAAAGGGGATTTGTAGGCAGAAAACAAAGACAAGTTCCACAGAGTAAGGGGGGAAAGGCCCAGTGATGCTACCTTGAGATCTAGATCTGCTCAGAGCACGGGGCATCCATGCATGTGTGTATTTGACCGTGTGTAGGGCAAGGGAGCAGGGTGGACGGTGGGAAGGACCGAGAAGCCTCGAGTGCTGGGAGGCTGGAAGAAGAGTTGGAAGGGGCCCTGACACACGCCCTAGCACTGAGAATGACATGTAGGTCACCCGAGAGCAGCTGTCCTCAGTCAGTTTGGGATTATGAATGGAGAAAGGGGTCTTCTCTGTGCACAACAGCCCGCTCCTATTAGCCCTGCTCACCACTGTGAAAATGGAAGGTCTTCTCAGCCACAAAACGGCCCTGTGGTATAGAATGATGAGATCTTTTCTGTTGGTATTTATGTTGGAGCTGTGAAAATGGAGAGTTAACTGGGTCCAATCGTTTGCACCAAGAATTGGAGGTGTTATGTGTATGCCTAACGAGGAAGGGAAAAAAAAAAAGTGCGAGCTTTACAATCCAGCAGAAATAAGGCTAAGACCTATAGCCCAGAGTGGCCTTTTTCTGTTTTGAACAAAAGTGCTGTAGGTGTCAGTGGGGTCCCTGAGGTGGGAGCTGACTGATGAATGCTGAGGGCTCCCTAAGGGAAGCTTTGGGAATGGGGGCACCACACTCCTCCCTCCAGCTGGAAGCAGGAGAGCAAGGGAGCTGCATGCCATGTCAATGCAGGCTGGGCATGTCATATTCAGTGTAGACTGTCAAAGTGAGCTCTGGAAGGAAACTTTTCTCCTGGGACTTTGTAAGTGACTTAGAGGAAGGAATACAGAGGATTTTCCACTGACATCTTCCCATACTGTCCCTGCATCTCCCCATCCTTTTGCAGTTAGGATCTTCTCTTCCCTGTAAAAGTTGTGTTACATAAAATACAGGAGATGGGGGTGCCTGGGTGGCTCAGTGGGTTAAAGCCTCTGCCTTCGGCTCAGGTCATGATCTCTGGGATCGAGCCCCGTGTCGGGCTCTCTGCTTGACAGGTGAGGAGCCTGCTTCCTCCAATCTCTCTGCCTGCCTCTCTGCCTGCTTGTGATCTCTCCCTGCAAATAGATAAAATCTTTAAAAAAAATGTTATTAAAAAAAATGCAGGAGAAGAACAGCCCATACCGTAAAATGAGAGTGTGCGATGTAACACTTCAAGCAGCCATTCAGCAAGATGTACCCTTTAAAGCATGGTACCAGGGGCCAAGAAGTTTTTCTCGTCTATAGGCACATTATTCCTAGAAATTCTCCCTCTTAGGATTTAATTAGCATAATTAAGAAAAGGCACGCTCATTGCCAACCCCGTACCTTCTGTTGGGTTAGCCTTTCTTTTCCATAGCAATCTGGCCCCATACGTGGTTCCTTTGGGCCAACACTGAACTTCCACTTGCAAACGCTTTGCTCATGAGAGTTCAAAGGAAACTCGGGTTAGGCCGCCACTGTCAGGAGGGCAGCTGTCACTGTCTTCGCGGTGGAGAGGTGTTCCAGTCAGGCAGCTGAATGCACGCACACTTGCACACTTAGTACTGTTAGCCCTTCCCCACTGAGGTCTTCCCGTCCATGAAGTGTTATCATTTAAGCATATAGAGATATGTTGGGGAGAGCCTTTGACATCTTCTGGGACTTGTTTTTACCTCTAAAACCTAAGTGAGTTGGATTAGCTGATTTCTAAGTTTACTCCGAGGTTTAAGCTGCTAGCCACCGTAATTATTAGTAGAGGGATCATTACTAATAGTCTGCTCAAGAAGAGAGGACCAGCACTCTACTTCCAGAACCTGCTGCACTCCCATTCCTCCTGTGGGAGTTCCTACTACGTGCACTGCCCTGTGGGTGCAATCAGCCCTCCCCTCCTGTGCTGTCCAGAGAGTAAGCAGCAGGCTGTTGCAAAGGCCAGATGTTTTTCCTAGCCATTCTTTACAGCTCCCAGGCTAATACCCCAAATGAAGTGATTATCAGGGAACAAAATTCTTTCTGAATCCACTTTATGGAGCATCTGGGTTTCTTACCCAATGTGGCAATATCTGACCTCCCTTCTCAGCACCAGGTCTAACTTTACCTCCAGAGGCAATTCAGTTCTTTGTAGAGCATTATTAGGCAGCAATGTGGGCAAACTTGTGGTGTGAAAAGCTAAACTTTCCCCGGGGAGGTTAACTGTGACAAAAGGAATATAGAATGTTTTTGCCCTTCATCATAAGTTTCTCTTAAAAAGAATTTATAATATTTACTAATCATCGTAAAAAATTTAGGGGAAACAAACTTTAAGCACCTAGACTCAATCAGGTCCCATTCACAGTAACCTTTAAATATTTGTTTATTAACATGACCTTGACTTTAAGACCAGCAGAACGTACTTTTGTAATGTATCTGATCCCTTTCCAAGTGCCAAAAATTTCTAGAATAAACTTCAGGCTCCAGCATACCAGCGCTACAAGTCTCCAAGGTATTAAATGTCCTTGTGGTGGATTCTACAAATTTGTGATTTTCTTAAGGTGAGAAATAGTTGATTACTTCCAACTTATTTCAAGAAGAGACATCAGCTAGTTTGCCTTTTAATGCCATAAGCACTTCCAGCTGTCCTTCTTGTCTTTTCTTACCTGATTGCCAAAGCAAACAAACAAAAAAACAAACAAAATGAAGTAGGGGAGAAAATCACTTCAAGGTATGATCCAGTTTTTAAAAAGGTATTTACAATAATTTAGAATCATCTTTTCTAAAAATAGTCAATAACCCTTTATTGATTTTTCTGGCTGTCTTTTAAGTGGGTCCAAGTTTTCTGCCACTTCCTAAACTTACCTTAACCTTCATGTTATTGCTCATTAACGCTAAATGCTACAGAACTCCCAGGACACTTTATACTCTGAGCTCCAATACAGAACGATTTTGGTAAATGGTCTTAGAATTGCCAAGACACCAGATTTCACTTTTTAAAAAGCAATTTTAATGGAGTATAAAATTTATATTAAAAATTCAAACTTTAGTGATACTTTTTTACCAACATCCCACTTAGAGATCAGAGTGCTGATTTTTTCTAAGATCATGGTACCATTAAAACATCTAGAGACTGAGGCACCATCTACAGACTGGGGTGAATTTCATTTTCTTAAATAAATTCACTGTAACCAGTTCTAGCAAAGGTCCTACATAAAAAGCATGGCGTATGCCCTATGGCACACTGATAGAGACCACTGATGTTAGGTTTCCCCTCTTTTCCTAAAGCCATAGGAGAAAAGCAGAGGGATGATTTTGGATGATTTTGTCAATCCCTCCCGACCTATTGAGTTAAAACTAGAGTGACATTCTTTACCAGAAGACTTCTTTCCAACTACTGTTAACTTTTTGGAGAAAGACAAATCCAAGGGACACTAAGATGAATGAAGTCCACAGGTTCATTCATTTACTCATTAAACAAATCATGAATACCTGCTGTATGACGGACAGTGTGTTGGGTGGTCCTAGAGGAGTAATGGGGAGTTCAAAAGGACAAGTCTCTGCTATCATGGAACTTACAGTTTGAAGGGGGAGGAAGACATTGATCCAGAAAACCACATGAAGAAATGCAAAGTGGTAAATGGAAGTGCTTGGAGGGAGGGTGTCTCTAATAGAGGGCTGATCTGCTCAGAAAGATCAGGGAAGGTGAGTAGGAAAAGTTTAAATTGAGATGTGAAGGACTAGAGAAGTTAACCAGGTAAAGGGAGAGGGTAGTGGGTAAGGAAAGGCCGAAGTGGGTTGGCTGGAGCAAGCACACAGGCAAAGACTTGGTGGTGGGCAGGAGCAAGGGGGTTTGAGGAACCGGGGCAGCCAGTGTGGCTGGAGCCCAGACCCATGCACGGCCAGGTCCCAGTGAGATGAGCCCCTTCGAGGCAGCTTGAGGCCAGAATGCAGATTCCAGCAGGTCAGGGCTTTTGTTTGTTTGTATGTTTTAAAATTCTCTCTGATGCTTTTGTTTTAGTAATTCCCAACTTAGGAGGGAAAAACTCTATTTCATCTTAAAGCCTGAATCTTACTTTGCAGCATTAGCCCCCCTCTTACAGCTGAGGGAAAACCCCTGTGGAGCTTTTCACTGTAGAGGCTTGTCTTGAATTTCTAGTTCTCTGGAGACCACAAAAGTCCATGGCACCTAGAAGTCCTTCTAAACTTTGCCTCTGAGGAGTGAGCACTGTAGATGGAGGAGAAAAAGGGATTTATCTGAAGCAGGAGAGCAGTGTTTGGAAATTCTCTCCCCTTATTGTTCTAAATGGGGCTAGGAACCTGGAGGAGAATTCGGTCAGGGCAGCCTCTTCTAGGCAGCAGCAGTGCCCACAGCTGGGCAGGCCACACTGTGCTGTCCTCAGCATTGGCACCACGTGTGGGCCTTGGTCATGGTGTCACATATATTTGGTGAGAACAAGGCACAACATTTTAAGCTCTGTCAAGTGCAGTTTTTGCTTTGACAGCAGAGAAGACAGGCAATGTCCCAGTGCAGTTTACTAAGTGTTGTAACAAAGGTGTGAATCAGACTGAGATACAGTTGTGATGTTTCCAGAAGGGGTTGCCTCTGGCTAGGAGCAGCCTTGTCAGTTTACTACAGTCAATCTCAGAAGAGTTCCATACTGCCATGTCATGGTGTGAAAGGTTGAGAAGAACTGAGGAGGCATTTGGGGCTTCTGCCATTTTGGTTATCTATGACTTGTTAGTGTAGAGCAAGAAAGAAGTTTGAAGGATGTTTTGAAACCCAAGTGGTATACTGTATGTTCTAAAACATCGTTTCCATTTTCCTGGATCTTTTACACCACAAACATCAGTTACTCCAACTTGCACTTAATATTTTTCATTTAAACTGTTTAAAAAAGTCTTCCTTGCCACATGGATTGCATATTTCTCTTCATGTAAATCTTATAAATGGGTGAAAAATGATAGCCTGTTTATTTTCCTCACCTTACTTTTTATTTTTTTAATAATACTCTGAAAAGAAAATCAAATATCTGAGAACACCCAAGTACTTTTGGAAGAGGAAAAAATAAACACAACCTATTTTTATTACCCTGGGAAACTTTCATTTCTATGAAATTCACTTTTCTATGATCCCATGGAGCCCTCCCAACTTAGAGTAATCACTATTTGTTCCCAATCTTAATCAGACTGAGTCTCCTGCTCACTTTAAAGTTGTGATGAGTGCTGGCCCAGGAACAGCAAAGAGGTATTAACTGTTGAAAAGTTGCTTTTCCATTTTTGTGAGATGAGGTGGAGCATGAGTAAATAAACCCAACTCATCCTAATATTAACATCATACAAGAATCTTTTTTGGATATGGAGATACAGATATAAAGTGATGGATGTGGATTCTGAACTCAGTTAAGTATGGCAAATACCATGTTTTTCTCTAAAGGAGCTATAAATCTCACTGATAATTATCACTAATAATTCTTTTGAAATATTTTTATTTTATGCATATCCTTTCTGCAACAACATTCTATAACGGAACACATTGTGGGTGTTCAGGGCCCAAAGAATACATTTTAAGCAAGTCTCCTACCCACTTGTCATCAGTCACCCTTCCTGTGACCACTTCTCCCCTACATTCCGCCCTCACATATGTAATAATAGAGCTGAGTCCTCAGTGCTGTGAATTCTCTGGCACGGCTGTTTCTGTTCCTGAAGTAGTTGCTTATGGTCATAAAGAGGGAAGCACAGGAAATGATTTATGGAATGGGACCCAAAAGCCAAGGATGACCAGTACATTAAAAGACTGCTTCTAAACCAAAGAGAACATGAAAAGTGGGAGGATGATGTTGGTGACAATTTCCTTAGACTCAATTTATAAGGCATCTTAGGCCAGAATATATTTGGTTAACTTGGATTGAACTAAGTGCTTGCCATAATCCTCACCACAGTTTTACACATACAAAACATATAGACAGATCATGTGGTAATACTGTTAATGCCACAGACCATATATCTGCTGGGTGATACAGAGATGAGCAGGACTCTTCATCCCCTTCCCTTGCTGCTGACCCCGAATCCTGAGACACAAGTCAGTCAGCTTCTGGGGCTGTTTCTGAGCCAGAGAGGCAACCCTTCCTACTGGTGACAGCTTCAGATGTTAGAATATTGTTTTGTATATTATGCCCCATATCTGTACCTTAAAGCATCCATTCATAATTCCTAATTCTGTCCTGTGATGCTGCTTCCTTCATTATCTGATGTTCTTTGATTAATGAATGTGGTTCCTTCTCTCTGGCCTGCTGATGGGGCTGTTGCCCTGGGATCAGTCTGGGTTGTTTCTTTTTCTGCCTTGGGGATGCTGGAGAGTCTCGGGACTTCACACTGCATCTTTATGCTGACAGGGCTCACATCGATATCAACAGCCATGTCCCTGCTCCTGAACGTCAAACATGTATATCCTTCTGCCCACGTGTCACTTCCACCTGGATCTCTCACAAGCCCCCAAATCAAATATCAAATCAACAAGCCCCAACCCCTTTGAGTCCTATCTCAGTAAATATGAGCTCTACCCTTCCAGTTGGAGCTCTTCGGTCCTCTCTCCTACCTATTATTTCTCCCCTTGTCACCGCACTCCACCCAACTGCCTCCTTCCTGGACCTACAGATACTTACGCATGTCTTTGCCGCAGGGTTGGTGTGCTCTGTCTCCTCTACCTGGAATGTTCCTTCCATTGACTCCACATGGCTTGCTCTCTCCCTTACCTCTTTCAAGTCTTTGTTCTTCTGCTCCCTTCTCCAGTGAAGCCTTCCTTGATCAGCCTGTTTGTGGCAGCCCAAGCTCCCAGCACTTCCTATCCTCTTTCACAACTCCATAGAAATCATCACCTCTTTCTACATACTGACAAACTCATTTTGTTTATTATTTGTCTTCTTCCACTAAAATGTGTCATTCTTAAAGAGGAGCTTTTGTTGGTTTGTTTTATCGCTGTATCCCTAGCACCTAGAATAGTGCCTGGTGCATAGTAGGAGCACAATAAATATTTATTAAATGAAAAAAGGACTGAATATCTACACAACTAAGGTTCCACAGAATGCACTTTGTTTAGGTCAGTACCAAACCAATACAAATACCCCAAGAGGCTCATTTTCCTCTAGATTTAAAACCTCCAAGACAGCGTAAAATAAGCCTGCTGTGCACCAGCAGAGTCCCTGTCCTCTGCAAGGTTAAGAACAAGATGAGCTACAGCCTTTCCTCACCACTCCTGTATCTGTCCCTAGCCCCATTTTTTCCCTTTACCTGGCATTTGGTCATTTGGATCAAGTATTATAGTCATATGGTGGCTGGTGACACAGCCTATCTCAGGGAGAAAGAAGGGCCATGGTATCAAAAGGGAGATGGGGGGCGCCTGGGTGGCTCAGTCGTTGAGCATCTGCCTTCAGCTCAGGTCATGATCCCAGGGTTCTGGGATCGAGCCCCGCATCGGGCTCCCTGCTCGGCAGGAGGCCTGCTTCTCCTGCTACCATTCCCTCTGCTTGTGTTCCCTCTCTCACTGTGTTTCTCTCTGTCAAATAAATAAAAAAATCTTAAAAAAAAAAAAAAAAAGGGAGATGGACCTGGCCCCGCTTTACCCACCTGCTAATAATTCTCTGCTTGCTTCCTCTCTCATCTCCTGCTCTTTCCCATTGTCAGCTAGCCCCACAGGAACCCCATGTACACACATCAGCCTGTCAAGCATTACATTACAGGCCTCACAGTTGACATTTTACTATGTACTCTTCTGTTTTTTCTTAAGTTCACTATAAAAAGGAAGTCATCATGGTGGGTATTCCCTTAATTCTCAGGTGAGATCATCCCTTAGGTGGTTAGATTACCAATATAATATAATACTCTTATTTCACCTTAGCTCTTTGGTCCTCCAGAAGTGAGCAAAATATATCTTTTATGAAGCTATTCTGAAAGCTTATATTTTAAATTATTTGATTTACTTTTTTTACTTCACTTAAATTTTCCTACATTGGTCATATTAGTGTGTGTTCATACAGACAGAACTCTCTTCTGTTTGACTCCAGGCTGTTGAGAAATTATCTCAACAAGAACAAGAAATTATCTTTAATTTCAGCATCTTTAATTTCTTAATAACATAAGAAGTTATTTCTTTAAAACATAACAACGTGGGGGGGGCGCCTGGGTGGCTCAGTGGGTTAAAGCCTCTGCCTTCGGCTCAGATCATGATCTCAGGGTCCTGGGATTGAGCCCTGCATTGGGCTCTCTGCTCAGTGGGGAGCCTGCTTCCCCCTTTCTCTCTGCCTGCCTCTCTGCCTACTTGTGATCTCTCTGTGTCAAATAAATAAATAAAATCTTTAAAAAAAAACCAAAAAACATAGCAATGTGGGAACAACATTAGATTATCACTCTTATGTGACCCTGGCAAATGCCAACAGAAAATAAATTCTGAACAGCTTCTAGATCCTGCAAATAGAATGTGGACAGACAGAAATATGAAATATGAACATACATAGTTTAATTAACTAAGGTTATGAATTAGAAATTAGTATTAGACAAATACTCTTTTATCTCACCCTTTACCATATTGTTTTCTTTTTTACTCTAACAGCTTGTTCTTCCTTTCTGTGATTGACATGGGTAGGGTGAACAACCATAGACTTCAAGCCTTAAATAGCTAAACTAGTCAAGACATTTTGGTTGTATACATTGTGGCCCATTTATCAAGAGCCATGACCTAATGGATTTTTTTTTTTTTTTTTTTTTTTTTTTGGTTTTGAGGGGTTTTTATTTGAGACCTATTTCTTTTCCCAACAGGATGTGGAGAATTTCTTCATGGTTATTTCAGAGCACTACTCATTGATTTCATTTATCTGGATCACAGATTTTAATTTTCTGGCCTGGAGTTTATTTTCAACTGGGCACATTTCCCAGGAAATAATGAGTATTTGCTTAAACACACAGCATCTGTGATTTTTCTTTTGCAATTCACTTATAGGAGAACCCTCTGTTATTAATAGCCTGGGGCAAAGGTTCTATGAATGAAACTGAATGGGTGGCTTTTCCCTTGTGTATTTCCTGACAAATGACAGATGGTATAATATAAACACCCACTCCCTCAAAAGATGTAACCAAGAAAGCCTTCCAGAAAGGTAGAAACTAGACCCAATGTACCTGAGGATAACTGACCTAGGAAGTAATTACCCTTACAACCAGCAAGGAAACAAGCTCACACCTCTCCTCTCCATCAATTATAAGAGCTTCAGATACCTTTTCAAGTCAAATGTAAAGTATCTGTGTGAGTCATGCTTTCTGTAGGATGACAGTGATTCTTGCACTTGGCTCTCATTTCCAACTCATTCGATTGATGGGCAGTTTCCTCTCCACCTAAGTATTCCCAGAGGAGACACACCACACACATGACAGTGCTTATATAGGGTGTGGGGGGAAAGGCTAGAACTGAGGGACACTCAGAGGGGCTTGAGCCTTGCCTGTGAACCGTCTGTTTATAAGACAGATGAATAGAAATATTATTGTATTAATTTTTTAAAATTTTAAACTCTGTATCTTTCCTCTGCTCTAGGACATCTACCTCCTGTGCCTTGGTGTTACTATGACTTCTATTTTTCCCTAACTCAGTCTTTCCAGTGTTTTCTGTGTTACTATACGCAGTAGATTCTTAAAATCCTGACCCCAACTCTAGTCCCACTTTGAGTAAAATTTAGCATATTTCCTTCAGGTCCAGAGTATGTATGAATAAATATATGCTTATTTATATAAAATTTGGACCTTGATCTTATAATTACATCAAACTTACTTGTTTTTGACTTCCAAGCCTGCCTCAGCCTACATCATAGTAATTCCACACACGGTTAGCACGTCAGAGTCCACAGAGCACTTCTATTTTTCCCTCTCAACCCTTCCTCCCTCCACCCCCAGCTTCCTTTCTGCTTTCTCAGCCTTTTCCTAAAGCAAATTACTGCTTCCTGGTGAGCCTCTACCTAGATCACAGCAGAAGGATTATATGGATCACATTCAATCAACCAATTCCCTCTTTCCCCATTACATAGCCTCTAGGGTGATGTGGGTATCTGCAGGGAAAAATAAATCGTAAACAGAAAATAGGCCTCCATTATTAGATGGCATTATCTGTAAGATGGGCCTGTTTTTGGCAATGACAAGAGTCTGAAATAGTATTTTTATAATTATTATATATTTAAAGAATAAATGACTGGATGTAGAACAGATCGAATACATTATTCTGAGAAGCTATTTATAGGAGTGATTGCACCCTGTGTGTAGATTTCTGACATCAGAAGAACAGGGAAGAGAATTTATAATAGCTTTCTAATTTGTCTTCTTTTGAACTCTTTTCTCCCTCCAATCCATCTATCATAATGTCATTATCAAGATATCTGTAAAATACAGATTTGATTTTAAAATATAATTACTCTGATTAAAAACCTTTGTTGGATTATTATTATCTACCAACACAAGTATGAATTCCTTACCCCGATTTATAGATTATTTTTAAAAATATGGTCCATCCTATTTTTCCAAGTCCATCTGTATCCTCTGTACCAAAGACTCTATATTGTAGTCATGTAAAATGACAAAGTAACCAACAGTCCTTGAACTTGCCAGTGCTACCACTCCTCTATGACTTTTCTCTTCCTTTGCCTACTTACAAAGAATACAGTGTGGATACCTCTTCACTTGTTCAACTGCTACTCAGCTTTCAGAGTCCAGGTCAAATGCCCTCCTCTGTAAAAACCTCTTTAAGGAAGATGTATTTTTTCCCTCCTCCTTGTATCCTGAAGCCTTTAGCTTAAACACAGAACTTATCATAACAAACTTTGATTTATTGCATATGGGTATTTCTTTTTTAATAGCCCATGAAATCCTAGAAGGACAAGACCATATGGTGTTCACTCTTGTAATCTCAGTGCCTAACATGGAATCTATTAGACATCCAATGTTCATTTTATCAATGAATGAATCAGTCACTCATAGAATGACTATTCTGTAATGCTGCAAGAAAAGAAAAGAAAAAGTGCTCTTATCACTATTATCAAAGCCACTGAAATGATGCTAGTGTAAGCTCTTCCAGAACTTCTCATTTCATGGCTGCTAATTCTCAGAGAATTGCTCCAACCTACCTATCTCTTTGGAATACTAAGTGTTTGCTATTAGATAATGATTACTAAACTGCCCATCAGCTTTTTTCTTTTGGGAAATCCTTACTTTGTTTTATCATTCTTTTGTCAATTCTCTTTCAATGCTTTTATCGATTAGTTAGCAGTTAGGACTCACCAATGGGCAACCCCATCTGGCATGTGGTACTAAATTCGGGGTTCTTTTTTTCCTTCATAGCCATGGAAGTGTAGGGAGTCATGAAAGAAATACAGGAGGATGATAAATAAGAACATACAAATTAGAGAAAGGGGAAGTATCTATGGCACCATTAGAAGGAACAGGTCATGGACAGGTTGTCAGCTAATAGTTCTAAGGAAAATATATAAAAACAAAACAAGAGGATGCCTATAGGGAACATGGCATAGTTCAGTAGGTTTTGTTCTAGAAATGAGAATCCTACTCTTTAATAAAATCTGTGGTGGAGCTAGTGAGCTGTCTAAAGTGTTACTCATACTTAGTAAAAGTACCTTGAATTCATTTGGGGCACCAACACGTCCAGCCAAAGGACATGAAGGCTGTAACTGAGGACTGGTCAAAACGATATAAGTCGAAGTGACATGGAGCTTCAGCAAGTCTATTTAACATTGAAAAGGTATATTCCTCCCCCTCCCCTTCCTGTCACATAGAATGTAGATGTAATGAGTGATTTCAAGCAGCCATTTTAGACTCAGAGGATTCATGCTAAAGAATGCTAGAGCCAGACAGAAAAGGTCTGGATCCTTGGCACTGAGACCTGCAGAGCCATAGCTATAGAACCCACCAGAATTGCCTTTCTCTAGACTTCTAACATGAGAGAAATCAACTTCTATCTTGTTTAAGCCTTAGTTACCTGGAGTTTTCTGAATTTACTCCTAACTGATAAGCTACTCTTGTTGTCAAGGAGTTTAAGATCCAGAACAAGAATATTTGGCACAATGTAAATATTTAATAAAAAGACAGGTATACTTAATTCTGTGTAATTACTGGGTTTATGAACAATTGAGCTACAAGGAAATAATATTTTAGATTCACTAGGGAAGCTAACTAGTTGAATGCAAACATAAAATGCTTATGTGACTATGGAAACATGAAGAAGAATGCATAAGGCTATTAATGCTGATTACACATACTTGGATTTTTACTTCTTACAATGATCAAGTAATACTTCGAGATTCAAAATACTAAAAAAAAAAAACAAAAAACATTTTAGGGGCATCTTGCCAGCTCAGCATGTGACTCTTGATCTTGGAGTTGTAAGACTGAGCCCCACATTGGATTTAGAGATTACTTAAAAATAAAATCTTTAAAAATATTTTAAGCTATATATAATAACTGATAGACATTTTTATGAAGGAAAATTATATTGATTTTATCTATTTTGCTTTTTTGAAGAGGGAATTTTAGAAATCTGTTTTTAGGCCCTTGGCTACCTGGATTCTCATCTTTGACCCATAACAACTAGATATGGAATCTTGGGAAAGCCATACTCTAGAACTCAAAATGGGAATGTTAGTAAGTGAACTTTAAACCTTCTAGCACTACAAATCTGGGAATTTAATCATATATTAAATCATCCACTGATAATTTAATTCATATCCACTGATTTCATTTCATATCCATTAGATATTCAGTGGATATCTAATTGTGTCTTCTATAGTCTGATTTCCATGAATTCAAAAGCTGTTAAAATGAGTTAGTTATGTGGTTCTTGGGTGTGAGGACTGTCACATAGTCCATCTTTAGAGACTAGGCGACTCTGGTGGGGAACCCTACCTGAAGCCCTGGTCTTAGTAAGACTAGGAGGGTGCCATCAATAAGGACTAGGGACTACCCCATTCTCTCCGTTGTCCTATATGCCCTCTGAATTAATGACACACTCTCTCTGCACACACCCTCCCAAATAAAAACAAGTAAGGAAAGTGACTGAGGACTTGTGGCTCAGTTTCTGACCAGAAACAAAGCTTTTCCCCTGTTCTCTTTCTTGGTGACTGTCCATCTACTCCTATGGGGTTTCAAAGTAGTTACCAAAAAAAAGTAGCTACCAAAAGACAGGTGTAGAGCACCCAGTCTTACCCCTTGGGGCTCCCTCTCTCCCTGGTAAGAGGGGTGCCCTGACCAACATCACTGAATCCTTCATGCAGAAAAAGAAGTGGTCTGAGTATCATTTATATGTGCATTCCTCATGGAGACTCACATCACATTGTAAGCATTTTAAAGATTTATTTATTCGTTTTTATTTTTTAGAGAGAGAGAGAGAGAAGTGGAGGGTGAGGCAGAAGTAGAAGCAGGGGGAGAATCCAAAGCCTGCTCCCCAGTGAGTGCAGAGCCTGACATAAGCCTCAATCCCACTGCCCTGAGATCATGACCTGAGCCAAAATCAAGAGTCAGACGCCTAACCAACTCTGCCACCCAGGTGTCCCCCACATTGTAAGCATTTTAAATAGAGATATTAGGAGTTAAAAAATTAGATCACTAAATAAAAATAGATTTCAAATAACAATAAAAGTAAACATCAATATTAAAGAGCATACCGCAGTACCCTGGGGTTCCACACACTGTCTTCATGAGTACTTGATGTTCCACAATTTTAGAGAGTCCAAAATCAGCTAATAACACAAGAGAAAAATTTAATGAAACAAGTCTTTTCTCAGCTTTTATAAGATGACAGAATATTTTTATTATTCAAAATAAAACAGACTCATTTGTTTTTGTATCTGGTGAGGGGGTGGGGGTGAGGGGTAGGGGTGGGGGTGGATGGAATGAAGAAGGGGACAAGTCACTTGGGAAAGCTAATATTTTGAATATTGAAAAAAAATTCAAATCTTGCTTTAAATTGGAGAAAAATATGACTCCCAAATACATTTTATGCTCTTCTCTATAATTCCCAGCTTTACATAAATAAGATATTTATTCTTGAAATTATAGTTGTAACAGATATATTTTGTCTAATGTTAACTCTGATATTTATGAAACAGTAGCTCCAAAGTACAATATAGAATTAGTGATATAGAATTAGCAATCCTTGGAGAGAATCAAAATAAAAAAATAGGTTTTTGTGACTGTCAAAGACATGAACAGAAATATCAAAAGGTTCATTCTGTTTCAAAATAATGTCATTCTTTAGTATATCTGATAGATAAGGATTTACTCTCATATGAGAAATATATAACACTTTTTTTCCCCAAGAATCCTCTTTATTTATTCCTCACAATATTACTTAGGTAAAACACTACCCAAAGTTGCTACCATTGTGGTCTCTTTGCTAGGCTACTTCTCTCTCACTCAGGAAACATCAGGAAACCATTCAAGGCCATTCTTCAAGAGAGGCAGGTGCAGAATTGATGCCATTTTAGACTTCAAAGATAAACCCACATTTCCACGGAGGTGCTGATCCTTATCAGGGAAAGCAGCAGGAAGTCCTTCAGAAAGAAAGCCTCTCCTGTCTAAATTAGTATCTATCCATCCATTTAAAGAAATTTCTTTAAGGATAAAATCTTTGAAATTGATGTCAAAGGAAATGGAAGTCTCCCTGCTGTTCACTGCCTTTCAGGAGTGATTACAAGAACAAGCTGGCTGCCTAGCAGGACTTCGGTATTTTTTCTTTCAGTTCTTGCATTCGTAAAGCACATTTTGTTGTCTGGGCTCTTCCATGATATGTATAACTTAATTTTCAAAGGTGTTAACACTTCTAATGCAGTGAACTTATCAGATTAACATTACACAGGCCAGCCTCCCAAAGAACAATGCCCTTCAGAGGATTTAACACAGATTCTGCTAAGGAGAATTCCTGTAAAATAAGTTCTCTTATTATTATTTGCAAGCGAAAAGACAGGGAAAGTAACATTTAATACACTTTTTTCTAAAATGCTGATTTAAAGAACTCTTTGAGTAGACTGGAATTACACAAATTTCATCCTTGTAGTTCTTCAAAATGCTTATTGGGAGGAAAAAACAAGTCTCCCAGAGTCAAGTAAGGCTTGACAAAAGCTTCACAACACACTAACTTACATGTCATGTTACACATTAGCATTTTTAGAGTTCTGGGAAGTTCTGCAGAAATAAAAAAATTAAATTGGCATTTCCTAACTTATTGCACCAACCTTAGCACTTCCACAAACCACTCCCACCTCTCCCAAAGGGAATTAAGAGTATTTATTCTTGTCCACTGAGCTGAGGAACCAATGTTCTGTGGAGTGCACTTTGGGAAATACAGATCTCAGTTTATCTCTGTTCATATAAACAAGTGACTCAGATCCTAAATTCACTGATATGTACTAAGCATTTTCTGTCAAAGCCCTTGAATATCTAAAATTAAGCTCATACTAATTTATGGAATAAAAAGTAACAAAAAAAGAAGTGCTATGTTATCTGTGATTTTCCTCTATATAAACTTATCTACAAAATACACCATCTCCTTCTGGTCCCTGATAAAGTCATTTTTAAGAGCTATGTTTCCTTTGTGTCCAGAACTGGAGCACCAACTTCTAGGCATTGATTCCAGGTAACTATATCAGGAAAGGACACAGACTTCCAAAGCAATGCATTATTCCTTCACAGACACCAAATATCCAAGGAAATTAAATGGAGGCAAAACTAGATGGAACAATATTTTAAAAGGCCATGGAATAAATTTCTTCTGCTCTGGGAAAGGGGTCATAAGACTTCAGGAAATGTCCTCACCAATTTTGAGTGGTGCATCTGGGGCTGGAGTTGCATAGAGAAGATTCTCTGGTTTGAGATCACGATGGACAATCCCATTTTCATGTAGGTACTAAATAGGGAACATAATGGAATAACATTCCAGTAACTGTATTTATGGTTCCAACATTTATGTTTAATCTTTTCAGAATTAGGATAATCTTTACCATGTTAAATGATTCAACAACACACACCTATGATGATTTAAAAATAAACACCATAAAAGAAAATAAGTTTATACTATACATAATTCAAGAACAGCTTATATACAGTTACCTAAAAGTGAAATGCAGTTTAAAGCGTATGAAACCAATTTCCAGAAATAAAATATTTAACCTCAGAGAATATTAGTTGCAGTTCTTTTTATGCATATTACTATATAAGTTCAAATCCACTAATTATTATTATAATAAAGTCAAGGTTCTGTGCATTGAAATTTGTCTGGTTTATTAGCTGAATAAAGCATAATTATATGTGTCATTTTAGAAGCTCACAACCACAGCAAAGACTTAATTATTGTTTGAACAGGCATTAAGATGTGAGTAATTATTATAGAAGACTATCCTTAATATGATAAATATTGTTTAAAGATGAAAAATGCTCTCATAGGCTCTTCTGAAGATTAGTAAATCCAATGATCAATACAGAGTGGCATATTTGAGCTGATCATAAAGATCGCTTCTAGCAACTCAACTCATTTTATTCTATTTTAAATTATTTTGTAAATTATGTGTTATCACATGTGTAACATACTCTCACTGTGAATGTGGAAGTCTTACCTGATCCTGCTTCCCCTAGTCTCAGATCCCTCTCCAAAAGTAATCACTCATCACTTTGAAATGGCTTGAACGTTTTCTATGAATTCACAAACATGAATATATGTATGCAAGGAAATACTCCTGATTTTTCCATTTTCTTACATAAATGTATGATTAATATTAATTTTTACACTGTTTTTTTTCATTGAACAATGTCTTTGAAACCTTTCCCACAAATCACTACAGCTTATTCTCTTTAACACTTGCATCCATTTTGTTGAATGCATCATAATTTATTTTACTAATCCCTTTAATGGACATTCAAGTTTCTAAAAATTACTAAAAATGCAGTAATAAGCCTTCTAGCACTTGGCTATTTGGGTGTTTTTGCTTGTGTTTCTCTAGGACAAATGGCTGGAAGCAGGTCTGGTGGGGTCAAAAGGTAGGTTTAAAATTTTTAAACTCCATCAATATTTGCTCACACAGTGTGTTTATGTTTTCCTAACATCTTTACCAAATCTGTACAATTAACTTTTGCTGAGCTGCAGTGTAAACACTGTATCTTATGTTTAGTTTAATTTGTCTTTCTCTGTTTGCTGGCATAGTATACGCTTTTTGGTTTTCCTCTTCTGTGAACCTCCCATTTATATCCTTTGCCCATTTTTCTGTTGGGTTAAGAGAAAAATTGCCAGGGTAGTTCAGTTTTTCTCTTTCCTATCCCCTATGGGAAGGGAAGGAGTCTCTTCTTTCTTTGGAAGCCAAGTAAGTGAAGATGGATAGCTTCAATTTCACAATTTGTGGTGCTTAGTGATTTGGGGAAAGAGGAACTGTTTATAGAGGAGTACTTTCAGACATTTGTGAAAAACAGATGTGGTTAGAACAGGGGAGAAAGAAGAGAGGGCCTCAGGGAGATTCAGCTGCTCTCAAGGAAGAGCTGAACAACGGTGTATTTTTCAATTGTACAGGTTCAATGTGGACTGTGCAGAAAGGAACCAGACATAAGTCTCCCTGAAGAATGTTTTGTGCTGAGGTGATGTCATCTTGCCTCAGCATTTCGGGAAGCAGAACATGAGGGAGTGGCATAGGCAGTTGAGGCACCACTGACTCCTCAGAGTACCTGAAGTGAGTCTCTGTAGTGGGTCTCTGTAGAGCCATCTATGGTGTCCCACAGGGAAAGAACATCAGGCATTTGACACCACCCACACACAGAGACCACAGATGCCAGACCATAAATGCACCAGACTGGGAAGACCTTTGCTAACCCTCCACCTCCTCTCCCTCTCTTCAATGTCGCCCTCACAACAGCTCTAGAAGGAGCACAATTGGTTGGTGGGTAAAGAGCAAGAGAAAGAGAAGAAACTAACAAGTATTCCTATCCCCTTTGTTTACAAATTATAGATCTCTAAGGTCCATGTTGGTGGAAGGAGGAAGTTTAAAGTTGGACAAGTCTAAAATTTTGGTCTTTTCCTTACCCAAGAGTGACTGGAAAAGCTATGGGAATGGCTTGAAATTTTATTCATGAAGGAGAAGAATGGATTCACAGAGCTGATTTGCCTATCTTACCAGGTCAAGCTCACTTCTTCTAGTGGATAATTATAACGTGTAGACAATAATACCATAAGTGTCCTACACACTGTATTCCAGGCACTATTATAAACACCTTGTACCTATCAACTCATTTAATCTTCATAGCAGCCCCATGAGGTAAATCATATTAATACTTGCTCTGCAAATGAGAAAGCTGAGGCATAAAGAGGCCAGAAATGTGCGCAATGTCACAACTAGATGCATGGAGTTGCAATTCCAACGTAGGCATGTGGCAGTGGAACTATAGCCTTGACCATTACATGACTTCCGAACAGATGCTTGATTGTGTATGGTGGGCATGAGAGGAGAATCACAGTGAAGAAGAGGAGGGGAGAATGATGAAGGAGTGGGAAGGTCATGGGAAGGGGAGGATCGGTGAGAAGGCAGAAGTCCATGCTTAGTCTTAGTGACACCCAGGGAAAATCCACCTGACCCCTGAGGAGAAAGATGCTATATCTTGCATTAGCTGAGTTTGAAGGCAAAAATGCAAGTTTCTGATATAGTTGCTTTGGAACATACCTAAGAATTGCAGTTTAGAATCAATGGAAAATACTGATCTCCCCTACTCCCAATCTAACCTAATTAAGAGGCTCCATTGCTTTGGGAAGAAAATGACACCAAAAATAGCAACACAATAACAACAAATGAGATAAACTTACAAGTACTGGTTTAGCAAAGTACCAATTATATAAAGATTCTTATTAAATATTGTTCTGGCTTTCTTGAACAGAAATGGTAGTTTTGTGTTCTAAGTCCAAATTAAAACAAAACAAAACAAAACAACATCATTTGGCACTCCATAGAGCTAGACCAGATAACAGAAGAAAAATGTGAAAAAAAAATAATAGATTTAGGAGCCATGCACTAACAGAGGAACAATAAAACAAAATACAGCAATGAAATACTGAAGGTCATGCGCTTTTAAAAACATAGGCAGGAATCACTTGCTATAAATTACTTGGTATAGAAATATTATTAAAAGTTGAGATATAATCATGTACACATGTGGTAGGAGGCATTTAAATGTATTGACTGACAAAATGAGTCACTATTTTATTTTTGCTTAGATCCACTGATTGCCTTTAACCAATAGTTAGTATTTTTTATTTTTATATTATCTCAAGTCAAGAAGCCAAGCAAAAAGGAAACCGTGCAATATGATCTTTTGTCTTCCTCCAAAAAGATACAATTGTTAGAAGGAGGAACATTTTGGGAGCACCAGTTCTCAAACTTCTTGGTCTCAGGACCCCTTTGAGTAAAAAAATATTGAGAACCTCCAAGAATTTTTGGTTATATGAGTTATATCTAACATTAGTTACTATGTTAGTAGTTAAAAATGAGAAATAAAAAAATTACTAATTTATTTAAAAAACAATAAATTCATGACCTATTAACAAACATTTTCTAATAAGAATATATTCTCTAAAACAAAAAATTAATGAGTTCTATGCTATTGTTTTAAAGTTTTACAAGTCTTTTTAATTTCTAGTTTAATACAAGACAGCTAGATTCTCCTGCCTCTGCATTGTTTACTATAAAATCACACATTAGGCACACTCTGAAAAATTCCACTGTACTTTTCTAAGTGAAGGGAAACGTCTTCATATTATGACAAAATAGTTTCGACTTCACAGACCCTCTGAAAGGGTGGTCTCAGGAACCCTCCAGGAATACTTTGAAAACTTCTGTTTTAGAGGATTTGAAGACATAAAAGGGGCAGTGCAAGAGCTGAATAATATGCACACTGCCCTTTTTTTTTAAATGCAATACACACCTCTAATTTCTTTTCTTTTTTTTTTTAAAGATTTTATTTATTTGACAGAGAGAAACACCAGTGAGAAAGGGAACACAAGCAGAGGGAATGGTAGCAGGAGAAGCAGGCTTCCTGCCGAGCAAGGAGCCTGATGTGGGGTTCGCTCCCAGGACCCTGGGATCATGACCTGGGCCGAAGGCAGACGCTTAACGACTGAGCCACCCAGGCGCCCCACACACCTCTAATTTCATCAAGCACTAATCTTATCTGACCACATCAAGATCACTATACAGGAAGTGAAGAAAAGGAAATTGAAGGGAAAAATGCCCCTCAAAATTGTGTACTCGTGGGAAATTGTGCAAAGACATTTTATAATATAATATCAGTGGTACAGAGCTAATTAAGAAATATCCAATTATGGAGAAACAGACCCTATCAAGATATTCTTGATCTTAGCTGCAGTTTATTTAAGCCATGGGGATTCAATACAAATAGACAAAAAGGATAGGAAAAATGGAGAAATGAGATAATTACATATTTTAGAATAAACCAAGTATTGAAAGTAATCATAATTAAAATAAACAAAGGCAAGCAATAACATTAAAAACTAAATGCCACTTTGGAAGATCTCTAAAACCTAACAATTTAATGGAGAAAGAAATAATAAATCTGACAACTGTAGCATCTAACTACTGAATCTTGACTAATCATAACCTTTAATAAAGAAATTGGAAGAGCAAATAATCAGGTGTATATGAATTTAATTAAAGTTTTAAGGAATAAAAAAAAAAGAAAAAAGAAAGTGGAAAAGGAAGAGAAGCACAATTAATTTGCTGGCTCAATTCTTTAAAAGTATGTCTTTTTAGAAAAAGCATAAAAAAATTAGTTAGAGAAAGACAAATACCATATGATTTCACTCATATGTGGCATTTATGAGCTCATATGAGCTCATTCATATGAGGAATTTATACAGATGAGCATAGGGGAAGTGAAGGAATAATAAAATAAGATGAAAATAGAAAGGGAGGCAAACCATAAGGGACTCCTGGTGATAGAGAATTAACTGGAGGTTGCCGGAGGGGAGGTGGGTGGAGGGATGGGGTAACTGGGTGATGGGCATTAAGGAGGGCACTTGATGTGATGAGCACTGGGTGTTTTATGCAACTGATGCATCACAGAATTCTACCTCTGAAACTAATAATACAGTACATACTAATTAAGTTGAATTGAAATAAAAATTAGAAAAAACCATAAAATGACAAATATTTTATCTGCAGAGTAATCAAGGAAGGAAACAAGTACATTTTTAAGGATTTTATAATGATGCATTTAATGCACTGATGCCAAAGGCGTATCTTTGCAAAAGTTCTGTTTCAATATTATGCCCTTGGTTTTGGTCAAAGGTTCATAAAAGAAATAAGCATAATAAGGTTTTTATGGCATTGTTTTTGAAACAATTATTAAAGAACAACAGCAGGAGAGGCCCTGTGGGCAATACCCCCCAAGTATGCCATATATTAGCTGTGCGACCTGAAAACAATCTGTCTGCCCTGCAGCTCCGTTTCCGCTTCTGTAGCCTGCACTTCAAAGGTGGTACTGAGAATCAGAGGTGAGGCTTGGAGGCACTCAGCATGCGGTGGGTATTCTGTTCTATAAAAGGTAGCTGTCGGGACTCTATCACTGTTGTTCCTTGTCTCTTGTACAATAAATTACAATTACAAACCCCTGAAATTTGGAAAACTTGCTCTTTCCTGAAGTATCAAAAGACACTTTGATCAGAAAATATTTGCTTTTCATTCCATCACATTTTCCTCTTCTGTTTTGGTGGCCCAAAACTCAATGTACACAGTGGCTTCAATTACAATTAGCTAGCCTGTTTTGGATATAGTTACTTCTCCCTCTCTCTGCTTTTTAAAAGATCCCTTTTCCCACTTTAATAGTTTTATTTTGTATGCGTTCTTCACTTAATTTGCCACAACTCCTTTTCCCAAGAAGACGTATTATAAATTATAGAGTAATAGAACCTATTATATATTAGCCTTCTTCACCCTGGAAATAAGTTTAAGGTAAATACAACTGACATTTCTATATTTGTGTTCAGAGTTTCCAAGAACATTTAGAAGATATAAAAGGAACAAAGTATGTGGCAATTAGGATTTGAAACATTCTTACTCTATCTTTTTCCACTAGAAGAGAAATTACCATGAGAAATAGTATTTGTCATTGATAAAGAGTTGTATTTCAAAGCCTTTTGTTTTGCTTATACTCCATTCTCCTTAGGCTCTCCCCCAGAAGCCACCCCAGGTGTTGCCGGGGATCCTATTTCATGCCTCCCTCCCTACTCAGAGGCACTGACCTTTTCTCCTATTTCTCTCTTGCTATTCCCTCTTTCTTCCCTTTCATCACTTGCAGAGCTCTAGACTGGGTGGTATCACCATCAAAAAGAAACAAGAAAAAGAAAACAACCAGCACCTCCACAGTCTCCCAAAGACACATACTCTTGTCCCGCTCTCGCTGCCCTCAACTATCTCCTAGGTCTCCACTCACATCTTCTATTTTCTTCCCTCTCCTTTTTCTTCAACACACTAAAATTTTATTTCGGACCTCATTAAACCCAACACACACTTTCTGACTATTTGACTGGTTTGGCCTCTGAGCACATGGTCTTATCTCTCCTTTGGACTCCTACCTCCTGGGGCTCTTGCCACACTGGCTGCCTGTGGCTTCTCCTTTGGTCTCTCCTCAGTCTCCTCCCCTGGCCCCTTTTCTCTGACTTGCTCAGCACCTTCCGCGTTTCCTTGGTTTCCAGATGAGCTCATTGAAAGCCACAAATAAAGGTACCACTTATCCACTGTGTCCCAAATCTCTATTGCCTTCCCAACCTCTCTGTGTGGCCCTGACTCCATAGAACTTTTTACTCTCCATTCCATTTGAATGTCTCACACGTGTTTCAAGCTCAACATTTCCAAAACCAAAGTCATTATTTACCCTAAATCTACTCCTGTACCTGTATTTCCAAACCCAACAAATGACATCATCCATTTGACCAAGCCAGAGACCTAGATTTACCCAAATCCTCCATCTCCTTTACCAACACATCCAATTCATGATCCATAACCACAGGTAGCTCTCCCTCCTTAGCGCCTCATGCATCTTTCTGCCCCTTGTTCCCACTTTCTGCCCCTTGTTCTTCCTTTTAGCCAGGCCACAAACACATTTCCTTCTCAATTACTCTGATGACTAGCTCTATTATCAGCTCCCCAACTTCCAGGGTTGTTCCTTGCAGCCCATGCTCCATAGTGGCATGAGAAAAATTTTTTAAACGTGCAAATTTGGTCACATTAGGCTGCTGCTTAAAATCTCCAGCATCTTTCCAATGCTTTGGTCATGCAGAGCAGCAACAATGTTGTATTTGATTTTGTACCCCTTGAACAGAGGTCACAAACTCTCTAGGGTCAGGAAGATACCCTGAAAGAATGAAGGACGTGGACAGAATGTAAAAAAAAGGGAAAACATGGGGAAGTCTCAGGGGCCATATCTGTCTCTGGAGAGCATGGCCCCTTAAGAGGCAAAGGAGACACAGATGTAGCCCATTGTTGTCAGGCACGAATGTAGGCCCTATGTTGCTAGCTGTTCTGATTTTTCAAGGCAGGACAGAAATTCAGAATTTCTGATGTAAAATATTACAAATTTTCCATGTTGGCACTGAAGTTGAAAATTTTAAAAGCCTGAACAGGGTACAAACCGAACACCCGGCAGTCTGTGATTACTGCTTTGGAATTTAAAACAGGCCTTGGCATTCAGTAGATGCTCAATAAACATTTGTGAAGTATATGAATAAATATATGATTTTTTTTTTTCTGACTCTGCTTCTTAAATTAGATCTTTACTAAGACTGTGCTGGTAGCCTTCTCTTTTGCTATGAACTCTCCTTGAGCTTGTTTCTCTATTCCCTTCCCTCTAGCTACTTCTTATAGCCCCCCAAAAGTACACATGTGTATAAGCAAATTGTGTGGTAGGATTAATTTTAATTTTTTCTTCTATGAAATTTAACTCTAAAAATAAGTGTTATTTAGGTAATGAATTTTTTAAAACATAAATTTTATACAAGCAGCAGGCATTTCATGTTGGCTTATGCATCTATTATGAATGATGTGCTCTGAAGAGGCGTATATCCATTGAGTTGGTAACTACGTCCGGTCTCAAATGAACTACACGATGCCACTATATTGCTAGCAGTTTATGACTATAAAGACTAGTCCATGATAGGATCCTAAAAGGAAGTTCTAATTCAAACTCCAGGACCATATGTCCACTTGCCAGGTCTCATTTCCAACAGGCTGTCTCATTGACACCTTAAATTCAACATGTTCAAAACTGAACTCTTGACTTTCTTTTAGACCTTTTCTTTCTGCTCTTCCCACCTCAAAATGTAGTGCCTTGGTGAACTCAAGTGTTCAACTCAGAAATTGTTTTTATCCTCCCCGCCCACCCTTCCCCCTCACCTCCATCCTATTCACAGCAGAGTGTCATGAATTCCAATTCCAAAATGTCTCCAGAATCACCCTGCCTCTCTCTATGGCCCTGCCATGATCTTAGCTAGGCCACCACAGAAGTCCCTCAACTCTCTTTGATTTCCAACACGGCCCCACCTTCAACCTATTCTCCACACAGCAACATAGGAAATCAGGCCATTTCTTGTCCTTGGGAAGCCCTTCAATGGTTTTCCATTACTTTCCCTAGCTTCTGAGGCATTGGTCGTCTGGCTCCTGCCTTCCCCTGCAGCCTCATATTCTGCTACTTTCCACTCTCTTGCTCTGTTTTATCCATACTGACTTTCTTTCAATTCCTCCCAAGCCCAAATTTTATTCCCACCTCAGCATCCTTTTCTGGTTGCCCCTCTTCCTGGAATACTTTCTTACCTTTTCTTTTACCCAGCCAGCCCTCCTCATCCTCAGGACTCAACTTATAATGTCAATTCCTCAGGTGGCTGTATCTGTCCTTCCAAACTAACATACATGCCAACTTTTATATGCTCTCAAGGATGCCTCCTATTTTTCTTTCTTTTTTTTTGAAATTCTTTTTTTAAATTCTTTTTAAAAATATTTTATTTATTTATTTGACAGAGAGAGATAGCGAGAGAGGGAACACAAGCAGGGGGAGGGAGAAGCAGGCTTCCCACCAAGCAGGGAGCCCAATGCGGGGCTCCATCCCAGGACCCTGGGATCGTGACCTGAGCCAAAGGCAGATGCTTAATGACTGAGCCACCCAGGTGCACCCCCCCATTTTTCTTTACAGCATGTCTGTTTCTTTGTAAGCTTTATGTTTAGGATGTCTCCCTCACTAGATTAAAAACCCATGAAGACAGATATCTAGTTTCTTGCACAGTACCCGGCACTAAGTATGTACTCAAAAAATATTTTTGAGCGATCAACAAATAAATTCAGTTTTCCTATAGACATGTATGTTGTTCTACTATGAAGTCATTAAGTTATAGATATTCAAAGAATGGTAGTAATCTGCAAATGATATTCATTTGCCACTATTAATCTGTAACAGACGTTCAAATTTTTGTCCTTGCATTTTACCAATATATTTCCATAGCAACATCACTTTGATAAATTTAACTGAAATAAGGCTCAGCATCTGTGTGCTTATGAAACACACTATACTTATTGGATAATAATACTTAGCCACTTCAAAGATGCTATGAGATTTACAGCATCACTCTGAGAAAAGCCAAAACCCAGGAAGGACATTTTAACTCTAAGATGAGACGAAAGGGTTTCATTCTCATAATGACATCTTGAATAATCACGTAGTTTTTGTTCTTCTGTTGTAGCATTGATAGTTATGGCTGAATTAATTTCTTCGCTTCCTCTGAAGTTGATCTGAATATCCAACACAACATATGCCTCAGGGGAGTTTGGGCAAAGAGAGTCGAAAATTCATCTGTTAGTTTTCTCTTCAGTTTCCTTCATGTCTCAAACATTCATAAATTGTACTTGCCAGTGTAAGAAAATAGAACTGTGTAGTGATTTGGCCAGCTATAATGACATGTTAATGAACAGTGGGCAAGCCAAAGTCCTCTGTAAATGAAGGCACCATCCTGGGCCCCCCAGTGGTGCACTTGAAGAACACTGGGCCTACTGCTGCCCTGAATAAGGTCCCCATGGAAGCATCTTTGCTTTAGATTTGGGGTGTGGTTTATAAGTGTCTACATAGAGCAAAGCTGGGAATTTTGGAGTAGCAATGGAGTAGCTGGAGTAGCGGGGTCATGGGGAAAAGAAGCAGGATGCTAACAGAGAGGATATGTAGGAATGCAACTGGGTAGGAAAACCTGGGGTGTATGGTTAGAGCCACTTGATAGGCAAGAGGTCACGAAAAACAGACTCTAGCTCTTATTTCTAATTTTGGTGTCAGTCCCCTGGTATGCCAAGTTAGAGTGAGGTCTTTAAAATTTTTTTTTAAAGATTTTATTTATTTTACAGAGATAGAGAGATCACAAGTAGGCAGAGAGACAGGCAGAGGGAGAGGAGGATGCAGGCTCCTTGCTGAGCAGAAGAGCCTGAAGTGTGGCTGGATCCCAGGACCCTGAGATCATGACCTGAGCCAAAGGCAGAGGCTTAACCCACTGAGCCACCCAGGCCCCCCCCAGGGAAGCTTTCAACTGGGTAGAAATTCATTTTCCTGTCTGTACATAAATATGAATGTTATTAAAGTCTGCTAAGTACATATTTGTAAGAATGGTCTATATAGTACTAATGGGAAGTATAATTTTATCTATACTATTTTGCTTAGATTCAACTCAAAATCTAAAGCATTCACTCAAGACTTAAATGAAACACTTTCATTTCTTTCAAGAGCAATTATTAAGTAAATGATTATCATTTTAAATTATGCATTATCCAAAAAATCAATGGAAAATGTGATGTGTCCTGATTTAAATAGACAATTGTCATGCTAAGAGAGTACAAAAAAGAAAACCAAAGTAATGTACATGTAATCAACAAAGAAATCAATATATAAAATTTTTTGGATATAAGATCAAAGAAAGTGCATGTTATGGGACAACTTTCTGAGAGGCTGTTGAGAATGTTTACGGAGGGTAGGCATGCCTACCGTTCTCTTATTTCCAATGTATGTGGTCAGATTTCAGGAAAGATGAGATTTTAGGAACAGAGGCTATAAAAAGGCTTGACCAATTAAATGGAGGTCGTATTCAAGAGATAATACATAACTTAATAAAAGCCCAAAAATCACCTGTAGTTACAGAGAGAGAAGCAGCAAACACATTTCTGTAATGAGAAAGAAGAAAGCAGCTTGGAACACAAAAAAAACCCAGGTGCTCCGAAACTGCATGCTCTGGTATAGAGATGATAAGAGATGATAAGCGTCCACAGAGAAGCTGAATGAGCAGGATTGAGGATAAATCCAGAAAGTACTCTGTGCTTAGCAAAGGGATGAACTTCCTCACAAGGAAGAGGAAGCTGGAAATATTGTTGTAAGAGATGACTGTACTTCAGATCACCATATGTGCTTTATACATTAAAAAGTCAAGAGTAGATATTTGAGGATATATTACAGAAAGAATGTTTCTGGATGCAAGTAAAATGTGTATCAGATATGATAAAGAGTAAAATCTATACATTTTTCTTGGAAATATTTGTATCCACAGATGTATAAGTGGCTCCTAAATCACATACACATTGAAGTAGAAAGTGGAATTAAAAAAAAAAGAAGAAGAAGAAAAATGCCCAACGTATCTTACCATTTGGTCTTTCAAAAAAAAAAAAAAAAATGCAATCACCGAAAGCTCAAACTCTCTTTTAAACAGACAAAGATGATACTGATGCTCTGAATTCAGGGGGTGTCTAGACATGTAATTAAACTCTCTCTATGGTCCTAACAAAAACCGTGTCATTGTGTAATGAAAGCTACTGCATAGTAATTTAGTTTAATTACAGCTATGCTGTGTTCAATGGGCTGTGTGTGGCTAATTGATAATGTCTCAGGAGTTGGTAGGAGGAAGTTGAATCTCTTTAAAAATCTAACAGGACAAAGAAGAACCAGTGATTAAAAAAAGAAAACGGTATTCTGACTATAGCTCTCCCTTGGAAGAAAAATTAAACTGCATGAATTTGTTCTTCTCCTCGGAAAATTCATAATCAATACCTATAAATTTAAGTAGGAATTTCAAAATGAATACTCTACCTTTGTGTCATATTTGCCTTGGAGACCTACCACTACCATTGTCTTTATGCTTGACTTCTTCTCTCTGATGCCTGCAGAATTACCAACAGAATATATGGGAAAAGCAGTAGGTGACTACTATCTCCCATGACTAGATCAGCTAGGATTGGCTGGTGGTGAGATCTATAGTAAGCCTCCATCTGTAGAGCATCCCAGGACCAGAGGAATCTACCTTTAGCAAAGCAGCCAAGTGCTGGGGCTTCCCATTTATTAGCCAAGAACCTATATTCTATTTACTTCATCTCTGACACCTCCTTTTCTCTCACTAGTCTACTAGTCTTGGCCATTTGGCCATAATTCCAGTTCCAAAATATATCTCACATCTACTCTTTTCATTTACATTGTTACCACTAAGTACATAGTCCTTCATATACTCTACTGGCACTACTGAAATTTTTCTCCTAACCATGGCCACCCACATTCTCTACACCTAGGTCATCTTTCTAAAACACAGACTAACTCATGTCAATCCTCTAGTTTAAGAGCAAAAACATTCAGGGTGCCTGGGTGGCTCAGTTGGTTGAGCAGCCGACTCTTGATTTTGGCTCGGGTTATGATCTCAGGGTCCTGAGATCAAGACCCATGCTGGGCTCTGTGCTATGTGGGGAGTCTGCTTGGGATTCTCTCTCTTCCTTTCCCTCTGTCTCTCCCCACCCCATATTCTCTCTCTAAAATAAATAAATCTTTAAAAATAAATAAAATAAAAACAAAAACAATCCAGCATCAAGGGCTCCTCATTGCCTATATGTTAAAGTCTAATATTTTCTTTTCTTTTTTTTTTTTTTTTAGGGTCTAGTATTTTACATTGAAAACATTCTTTTTTTTTTTTTT
>CM053607.1:56662636-56719160 GCA_028646535.1 Procyon lotor
GAGACTCCCAGACTCATGAAACGAACTAAGCGTGGCTGGGAGGCAGTGGGGTAGGAATGGGGTGGCTGGGTTGTGGACACTGGGGAGGGTATGTGCTATGTTAAGTGCTGTGAAATGTGTAAGCCTGACGATTCACAGACATGTACCCTGGGGCAAATAATACATTATATGTTAATAAAAATTAAAAAAAAAAAAAAAAGAAGACTTGTACACATGCCTGGCAATGTGGTCAAACCAAACTAAGAGTTTTAACAATTTTGGTTCCACTATTTGTACAACTGTGCAAAAACCAATTTCTCTGAGCTTCGGTTGGTACACAATTGTAAAATGGGGGAAATGCTATTGCTGCTTTCCTCACAGGAAAAGAGCTGTGGAAATTGCATGCACCTGCTCAAGTTATTGAACTTCAAGGATAAAAAAGGGATTCTTAGACACACAGGCAGAAAAAAGCAGACCATCTCTAATAAGGGAAATATAAAGTTGGTGTCAGATTTTTGCAAGAGAGGTTTTAGTGCAAGGAGACTACAGAGGAATGCGTAACGAATGCTGAGGTTAGAACCAAGTGTCCTGCAAATATTATAGTGTGTCCTACAAGTATAAAGTGGTCATAAAAGTTATGAAAGAGCTCAGAGGATATATTGCTGCCATGTCTTTCTGGAAACAGAAAAAACAAACAAATAAAAAGACCCAAAGAAAACAAAATCCCAACTACCTGAATGAATACATTCAGCCACATAAGAAACAAAGATTTGTGGTAAAGGGCTGGCGATGGGCACCAAGTCCATTTAAATGTAGAACCCAAACAAACAAATGAAATACAGAATATAGCCTTACCAATGTAAAACAGAGATATGACAAGAAAGAATTTGAAGGTGGAACTTGAAGGTGGAAGTCAACAGAAGAAGTGTATGTATGTTAATTTCCTTATTTTTCTCAGTGGAAAGATAATATATACTGTTTAAGTTTAATGAAACATAAAATAGAGGTTGAAGGATGTTGTTCAAAATTATAAAAGGAAAATCACCAGAAGAACTAAAAATATAAATGCATACACAAGCTCACTAAGCTTACACCTAGATAAGGAAGCAACCTAAGTGTCCATCCAGAGATGGATAGATAAAGAAGATGTGATATGTTTGTGCGTGCGTGTGTGTGTGTGTGTGTATAAATAAAATGAAATCTTACTCAACCGTACAAAGACTGAGATCCTGCCATTTGTGACAACAAGGATAAGTGTAGAGAGTATTATGCTAAGTGAAATAAGACAGAAAAAGACAAAGACCGTATGATTTCACTTTATATGTAGAATCTAAAACAACAACAAACAAACAGAATCATAAATACAGAAAACAAACAACAACAACAACAACAACAACAACAAACAAACAGAATCATAAATACAGAAAACAAACCGGTGGCTAGAGAGGAGAGGTGGTTGGAGGGACAGGTGAAATAAGTGAAGGGGATAATAGATTCAAAGCTCCAGTCATAAAATAAGTCAGTCATGGGGATGAAAGAACAGCAGAGGGAATATAGTCAATAATATAGCAGTAAGTCTGAGTGGTGACAGAGGATAACTATATTTATAATGGTAAGCACAGCAAAATATATAGAATTGTCAAATCAAACAAAGTAATGGCTACCAGAGGGGAAGTGGGTGAGGGAATGGGTGAAATAGGTGATGGGGATTAAGGAGGACACTTGTCATGATGAGCACCCAGATCGTATGCAAGTGCTGAATCACTATGTTGTACACCTGAAACTAGTACTATATGTTAACTAACTGGAATTTAAATAAAAACTTAAAAAATGTTTTCAAATCACTACAAAAAATGAAAATTATACAAGACAGCATAAACAAAGCAAAACTAGGAAAAAACATGTACTTTATCTAGCTGTCTATATAATATAGATTACATATAAAAGTACATACAGTAAAGATTAAAATTTGAATATATAAAGAGTTCCTACATACTAAGAGAAGAAAAAAATGTAAAACTATCATTGCAAAAAGAGCAAAGGATAGAAAAAGGTAAAGAATATGATGACCAACTCACAGAGGATTGAAAATGGCCTATAAACCCAGGAAATATTCATGACATCTTCAGTGTTAAAATTAAAAAAAGTAAATCAAAACATTGAATTATTTTTACCACCTATATTACTCTCCTCCTACCTCCCAAAAAAGACTAATATTACCTAGGATTGGTTAGGTGCATGTTGGTAAAAAGGCAAACTTATACTACTGACAGGATTGTAGACTGGTAAAGCCTTGCAATGTAAACAACATCCATTAAATGTATAAAATGAATATATTCTTTGTCTCACAGAAGCCACTTCATAGAATGTATCTCAAAAAATACTTTTACTTGTGTGTAAATATGCCCACAAGGATATCCACAAGGATATTTATATATTTATGACAATATTATTCATAATTTTTAAAATTGGAAAAAAGTTACATAACTATCTAGAACTTGGATAAATTATAGAATGCATGGTATGAAATAAATTACCCCGTAGTAATGAAAAGAATGAAAAAGATCCACACGCACTAAAATGTGTTAGATAGAATTATGGCCCCTAAGAAGACTCCATGCTCTAATCTCAAGGACTATGAACAGATTATATAACACGGCAAAAGGAACTTTGCTGATGTGGTTAGGGTTACTAATCACTTTGGCCTTAAAACATAGAGATTATCCTAGATTATTCAGATGGGCCCAGTGTAACTGCATCAGCCTTTAAAAGTGGAAGAGGAAGGCAGAAGAGTGGATCAAAGAGATTCAAAGTATGAGAAGAATCTGATGCACCACTGCAGGCTTGAAGATGGAGAAGGTCTAGTGTCAAGGCAATGACAGAGAACTGGATTCTGCCAACAAATTCAATGTGCCTGGAAGCAGATTCTTCCACAGAGCCTCCAGAAAGAAATGCAGCCCTGCTGATACCTTCATTTTGGAATTGAGATAATCTAGTCATTTCGTGCCTAACTTCTGACCTACCAGAACTAGGAGGTATATAGGTATTGTGTCATGCTTTTAAGTTTGTGGTAATTTGTTATGCAGAGATAGCAAACTAATACATAAAAGGAAAGATTTCTAAGAAATCCTATTTGTTAAGGGAAACAAAATAAGAGAGCAACATGAAAAAAGCAATGTATTGAGTATATTGTCTATTTGTATTTTTACGTGCCAAGATGCCACACATAGTCTCAATCACAGTCATCATTCCTTCTTTTGATCACTGATCTGCGGTTGAGCTTGTTTTCTGTGATACAGCAAACAGTTTTGAAAACCTTTGAAAATACTTGTTATGGCTAATGCTTTGAAGTAGCAGAACTGATTTCTTACATAAAAACCAGGAGAAAAAAACAGGAGAAAAGAATAAAAGGAAGAGCATGAAAACACAGAATAAGTGCTACACATTAAAACCCAAACAAACCCAAACACTTGTCAGTAAATGAGTCTCTGAAAAGCCTGAAAACCAATGACATTCAAATTTTTCCATGTGTCTGGGTCAACCTTTGGATTCTTAATTTACTTTCCCATGGAATCTGTGTTTGGGTTGATTAGACTAAAATCCATGATGTTAGAAAACTCATGCACCACACATGGTTTAGGAAGAGTAGGTTGGTCTGGGAGTAATAGGCAGAATGCTAAGAATGACCACTCTGTGGTATTAGCCCCTATATTTAATACTCTCCTGTGAGTGTGGGTGGAATCTATGAATATGATGAGGTAGCATTCCTATGATTATATTAATGTAAATGTCAAGAGGGAGATTATTCGGGTAGGTTTAATTGAATCTCACGTGCCTTTGAAAAGCAGAGAGTTTCCTCTGGCTGGGAGCAGAAAAGAAAATCAGGGAGTTGAAGCACCCCGGGTGGCTTTGAAGCTGGAGAGAGGCCTGTGCCAAGAAATGCAGGCAGCCTCTGGGAGCTCCTGGCTGATGAGCAGTAAGGAAACATGGACCTCGGTCACACAACCACAATCAAGTGAAGTTAGCCAACAACCTGAACAAGCTTGGGAGCAGGTTCCTCCCAGCAGCTACAGGTAAGAGCCCAGCTGACCAACACTTTGGTTTCCACCTTGTGAGACTCTAAGCCGAGAACCCAGTAGAGCCCACTGGACTTCAGACCTATAGACCTGTGAGAGAATGAGTTGTTTCAAGCTGTTAAATTTGTGGTAATTTGTTGGTAATAGAAAACTAATATACTGAGTATTTTGCAGTTCACAAGTAATGGACTAAAGAACATAAACAACAAAAACTCTTGGCACACAAGTGCCATGTGTCTCTTAATGACTCCATAGTGGTAGGGATTAAATATATGCTCAATAAATATTTGTAGTTTGTTTGGTTAGCTGGTGAATGAGTGCATAAATAAAGAATGAATGAAGATGTTTGGTCAAATTATCCAACACATATTTACAGAATACCCACTATGTATCAGGAAATATTCCATACATTGGTGCGGGGCTCGATCCCAGGACCCTGAGATGATGACCTCAGCCCAAGGCAGACGCTTAACCCACTGAGTCACCCAGGTTTCCCATATATTCTAGTTTCAAACAAGAAATCAAAGTTCTAGGAACTAGGGTGTCTCATACTGGAGGAACAGAAAGTTATTGAAGCACCATGAATGAAGGCATATGGAGAGAGAGAGAGAGGATCATAAGGTCAGCAAGTAGCCTTTCCAGGCAGGACTTTGAGGGTCACACACAGAGGGTGGTGAGTCTGATAGTGAGACAGCAGAGGATTGTGGGGAAATGCTATATGATGTATGCTTTTGTCTTATAAATCAAGAAGGATCCCAAATGTTCAAGCAAAGTCCTTTAAATATCACAAAGTAAATGTGAGGAAAACTGATGACTACAGAGATGACAATGTAATAATCTCCAATATGTAGGTGTGTTGTATCACATTTAGAATTGAAATTCTTACTATTCTTTCAGTTCAACATATGCTGCCACATGAAGAAAACAAAAACAGTTAAATGTGACTCACCCTTGTCTACATCCCAAGTTACATATGTAAACTATACATTTTCTTGGTGGACATCATTTGCCAATATCGTTATGCAACTTATATATATATCTTTTTTTTTTTTTAAGATTCATCCATTCACTTGAGAGAGAGTGACAGAACAAATGTGAGTGGGAGGAGATAGGAGGACAGCAGAGGGAGAGGGACAAGCCGACTCTACACTGAGCATGGAGCCCAACATGAGGCTGATTCCATGTCCCTGAGATCATGACCTGAGCTGAAACCAAGAGTTGGACACTTAACCGACTGAGCTACCCAGGTGCCCTGCCACTTATATATCTCTGTTAAAATTCTTGAGTGTCCTAGTAATAAAATCTGAGCTTTGGTTATTTTTAAGTGTGCAGTGTATAGAGATAATTAGTTCTCTATTTAACCTACCAACTGCTTATAACATAGTTGGCAGAGCCCTGACATTTCAGGATAATTTTAGAGATTGATAATATATAGGGAAGTATTTCTTTGAAAAAAATGAGCAGATCAGGCTCTAAACTTTAAGCAAAATAATCTGGAGAAAACACCAAGAATCAGAAACCATAGAAGATTAATAATAAATATATAGTTTGTGAAATAGATGGGAATTATACCATACTTCTTTTATGAGCTAAAAATAAAGAGGATATAGCACAGAGGGAGCTTAAATTAAATTTACAAAAGGTAGAACGATAAAGTGGGACACTGGAATGAGGAAGGTATTCTTGTCCTATGTCAAAAAAATTTTTTTGAAATCACTAATAGTTACTGAAAATTTCTTTAAAGTAGGCAAAAAAGTTAACAAGAATTGTTAGGGTGTCTAGCACTGCATCTACTGTAATGGTGTTTACATTTCTTTGAATCTTTGGATAGTGATGATTCTCTGGAATTTATAAGGTAAAGAGAAGTGAGAATAAAAGGAAGGAGGAAGGGAGAGGTTGAAATAGAGAGAGAAAAAAGAACAGATTAAGGGGAAGTTTCCACTTAGATGGGTTGGAAATTGTGTGCAAGTATTTTTCTTTTCTCTTGTCACAATATCTAGGTCTCCAATTGGCATTTAGTATATTGGAGCAAGAGCTACAGATAAATGTTTGTGGCCCCAAGAATTCAAATGTTGAAGTCCTAGTCCTCAATGGGATGGTATTTGGAGGTGAAGACTTTGAAGGTAATTAGATCTAAGGTCTTGAGGGTGGAGCCCTATGATGAGATTAGCGCCCCTACACGAAGTGAAGAGACTAGAGCTCACTCTCTCCCTCATGTGAGGATACAGAAAGAAGATAACAGTCTGAAAACCAGAAACAGAACCCACACCAAAAATCTGACCATGCTGGCACCCTGATCTGGAATTCCCAGCCTCCAGAACTGTGAGAAAGAAATATTTATTGTTTAAGACACTCAATTTATGGTATCCTGTTAATAGCAGCCAGAATAGGTTGAGATAGCCAGGACTATTTAACACTTAGAAAGAACTGCCTTGCGCCAAATGAAACTAGTATTCCCACTGTCCCCATTGAGAAATTCTGCATCTCAGCCAAAGTGAGTAAATTGGACTTTTGTAAACATTCCTTACTCAGGAGCTACACACTTGAGATGGGATGGAAGAAAGTGATTAAAATAAGAAAACCGAATTAACCTTCTGTTTCTATGACCAGTGTAATGTACATAGGCTATGATCTAGGCCTATGCCTGTATGTTAATTTGACATTGTCACTGAATTATGTATTTCTTACTTAATAGGCAGGTAAAAATATTTTGTAAAACTTTTGCAGGATTTGTTTCTGAATTATTTAATAATAAAATCAAAATTCCTTGTTCAAAGACTGAAATTAAGAGATTATAAAACTGCCTGAATGCACTCCTTCTAGAAATAAAAAAAAATATTCTTCCTATTTGAGAGAATTGTTCATGTTTTTTTTTTTTAATTTTTATTAACATATAATGTATTATTTGCCCCAGGGTACATGTCTGTGAATCGTCAGGCTTACACATTTCACAGCACTTAACAGCACATACCCTCCCCAATGTCCACACCCCAGTCACCCTATCCCTACCCGCGCCCCCCCCACCCCGGCCACCTTTAGTTGGGTTTCTTGAGTGTTCATGTTTTTTTAATGGAAAGTTTTTTTTTAAAGATTTTATTATTTATTTGACAGAGAGGAGAGAGATCACAAGTAGGCAGAGGGGCAGGCAGAGAGAGAGGGGGAAGCCAGCTCCCTGAGCAGAGAGCCCGATGAGGGGCTCGATCCCAGGACTCTGAAATCATGACCTGAGCTGAAGGCAGAGACTTTAACCCACTGAGCCACCCAGGCGCCCTTGTTCATGTTTTTCAAAACTACTTCTTGAATTGGCCATTCCCAAAATAAAAATTCATTTTTATGGGTTAAAGACATTACCAGTAGTGGATTCACATTGCATCATGTAACATAAAGTAGGACTTCACTCTCTCAAGACAGGGAACACTTTAGGTTTGGGCAGAGAACTACTACCAGAGAGCAAGGAAATAAATTTCATGGTCCCACCCCCATCCTCCAATAAACAATGTAAGAATAACATAGAAATAGTTTACTAGAGTCTAACCCTAGTCATTCTACCATCCTTGGAGAGAAGCACATTTACAAAGAAAAGATCCCTGTTCACCCTCAAAGCACCGTACTTTGATATTTTCCACACAATCATTCTTTCTTAAAAGGGGATCACTGTCAAAGGAATCTTTCCAGCTGCCGAGTCCTTCCCTTGTAGCCTACACCAATATGTAGGTGTGTTGTATCACATTTAGAATTGAAATTCTTACTATACTTTCAGTTCAACGTATACTGCCACATGAAGAAAACAAAAACAGTTAAATGTGACTCACCCTTGTCTACATCCCAAGTTACATATGTAAACTATTCATTTTCTTGGTGGACATCATTTGCCAATATCATTATGCAACTTATATATATATCTTTTTTTTTTTTAAGATTCATCCATTCACTTGAGAGAGAGTGACAGAACAAGTGTGAGTGGGAGGAGATAGGAGGACAGCAGAGGGAGAGGGACAAGCCGACTCTACACTGAGCGGGGAGCCCAACATGAGGCTTCTTAATATATATTTCTAGAATTGTGATTTTCCCAAAACTCAAGAGTGAGAAAGCTTAGATGGAATCTGACAAAATTTTGATATCATTATCACTGCTGATAATGATGTACAGAAACATTTAATGAGAAAGGAATTATTTTTAGATTTCTAGTTTCCTAGTAATATTCTAGCTATAGAATATAGATTATTTTTGTTCCAAACTTTTTTTCTGATAACATATCTATGCTCTGACTGAGCCACTACTCTACTTTATTCTGTGTTTATAAATCAAAATATTAGAACATTAATAGAACTATCTGTTATTTATTTTCTGACAATTGTGGTCTCTTAATTCTTAGTAAGAATGTATAACTACTTTTATTTTTACTGGTATAGTTATCATTATAGTGTTTCAGTGCTTTGAGCCTTACATTAAAATCCATCCCCCAGAGATCAGTGTTCAGATATGAATAACAAGAGACAAAATTCCCCCCAGAAAGAAATGGAAATAGCATAGCAACTGACGGATTTAAAACAAACCACAAAGAACCCAATATTTTCTGTTCCAGTGCCTCATTACTTAATTGAACTCTCAGAATTTTTTCAGTGACAATAAGTGGACCCAAGCGGGAACAATATTCACAAAAACAAAGAACAGGTATCAGAAGCAAGCTTGCTACTGTTAATAACCTTAAGCCTCATGATTTAGCAGTGTGTGGGTATGTGTTTGATATTCAGTGAAATTCAGTTTTTAGAAATTTGTGGGACGAGAATCTTTTTATGCCTTATGTGTTATGTTTGGATGGATGGAAAATTATACAACTTGCTCTGACCACAGAATTGTTATTAGCATATACTCAAAAGTTTATTCAAAACAAAGTTTATTCAAGAAGTTCAGTATCTTATCACTTCAAAGAACAGGTTATACAATTTAAAGTGGCAAAAATATGGAGAAACTTATTATCCTCTATGAGGTATCAGGCAGGAGGTGAATTCTAATGGTGTGTATTTTTTCTTTGCTTTCTTCAATACAGTTATGTTTTTCTTCTTAATTACAAGACAGAAAAAGCAGTTTCCTGTATCGTATGCATACTTGACTATGCCAGTGAAAAAGAGAAATGACCTTTCCTCTCTTGGGTCTCCTTTTATTGAGAAGTTTCCCCAGAACCCACAGGCAGACTACCCATCAGAGCTCCCTGATGAGGATCAGGTCATATGCCCTTGCCTAGTCTCAAGGGAGGCCAGAAAAAACATTCTGAGATCTTCCATCTTTATAAACAAACATGGACTCTGTCAACAGAGAATAAGAAGTCAGGTGGAAGATGCTTAAATGTGTCAAATAATATAAAGCTGATAATGTATATATTGCCCATTAAACCTATAAATGTTATCAAGCATAATACTTGGTATTAAATATAGATAGTAATTTATTTCAATACTGTTGCACTTGTTTCAATTTCAGTGACTTCTAGAACCATTTAATGCACATTAGTAAAGACTGTTTTAGATGACTATGAATAGCAATAGGAACTTAGAGAATTTATTTTTGTTTTCAAATAAATTCCTGTACCATTTATTAAGTTATTGGCTCTCAACTGTAAATCACCCTTCTATAGTCTACTTTGTGAAACTAAGACTTGAATTAGAAGCTATACTTTTCCTTCTCCTGCTGGCTTCCTGTTTGGCTCTGCAATCAGAGGGCACTAGGGAGAGAGTGGAAGGCTGGAAGATCATGAAGGGACTACCTCAGTCCTATTTACTTTCTGTGCCTATATTTCTGCTTGTTATTCCCATGCACCCTAAAGATACGTTTTCACCCTGCAGTGCAGATCATTCTGGTAGCAGCTGCTGATTGCAGTTTTTCTAATGCTCACAGAACAGCTGGTGTTTCTCTGTGGCAACACCAGCACCAGCTGGCTACACTTAAGGTTTAAGTGCCAGCTTTGGGGGCAATTCACTCAGGTCAGAGACTAGACACCAGCACCAGCCAAGCAGTGAGCCATCATCACACCTCCTTGAAATGTCTGAGTTTTAATCATCTCTCATTCTTTGTTTTGTTCCCCCCAGTCTGAGGGGAGGCTGCTTCCCACAGGTGCTGCCTCCATGGTACCTTAGTTTAGTATTCCTCTTTTGCCTTTCCAGTTCTTCAGTATCTAGTCATCAATTCTTTATCAATTCCTTAATATGGTAAATCTATTCGTTTTTAGGGGAGGCTACAGGTCTTAAAATTTTTCTACCTAAAGAAGCCTGTACTATTTCATCTTTTCTTGCATCCTTATAATCACGTCCACATCCTGTTTTACTTCAACATTGAGATGCTATATTGGTTTCCATAACTTTCAAGGGTGGGATGTTTTTGTTTGCAACTCTTCACCTCCATTATCACAATCTTTAAAAAAATATTCTAACTCAAAACCTATGTGCTAGGGTAGCAGACATATTTAAGTTCTTTAACCATTTCCTTCTATTTTATTAAATTCAATATATACTCTATATCTACAAGTTTCTCTAGGCTCTCAAGTCATGACTTTGAAATTAAGACATACTTAAGAGAGCTATGGCTAGCAAAAGATGGAAAGTGGCAACAAGAGTGGAGAAAAAAGGGAGATAGTGATTTTTTTGGAAACAGAGGAACAGCAGGATATCAGGGCGGTCAAGAAAAGGACAAGAGGTGGTGGCAACAGTAAGAGATGTCAGAAGTGATGGAGTATTTCCCTGATTATTTTTTTGACTAAATGGAAAAGGAAGGCTGTAAGGTTTGGCATTGTGCTTTATGACAGATGAGGACATGAGGACCCTTCCAGAACGTCCAAAGTGACCTAGACCATCTAATTTGGGACTACCTGGAATTCATTTCAGAAAGATAGAATACTCAAGAAGGCTTAATGATCTGCCCTCAAAGACTAACTAGATGAATTCAAATTCAAAGAGGGAAACATCTTTCAAATTCACTTTAAAAACTTTCAAAAATTCTATTTACAGCTAAAAAGCCGAAGGAGCAAGATTATAGTCAGACAAATACTGTGAAATATTTGGGGCAAGAATTAGGGTGAATTGGGGAGGAAGGGAAGGATTGCCAGATTTGTTACCTAAGGGGTATAATTATCCCCACAACATATTTCCCAAGAACTTTTCAATCTTTAAGCTTTCTACTTCTGTGCTTTCAAAAGCCAGCCTAGATATAGTCTCCTAAGTGTGTGATCCAGAGGAAATGTGAGATGTATCACTGATTACTTTGAGTTCCCAACTGTCCTATTTTTATAGCTATCTATAGCTATGTAGTTGACAATAAACTATTTCATAAATGTCAGCCACTTCCCACAAGTTTTAAATTGCTTGCTTCCTACCTGTGGAAACACTTAAGGAAATGACTTTAATTTTTTTCCCTCTAAGTTATTCCTTAATTGTACCAACCAGAGAAAACGTGATTTTTATAAAATTTCTTTCAAAGAGTGACTTTAATATGGTAATTTATTTTTTGCTCTTACTTATTTCTCTTTATTTTTTTATTATTTGTTTTAAATTTTTAAAAAATTCTAGTTAACATATAGTTAATATTCGTTTCAGGTGTACAATATAGTGATTCAATAGTTCCATACACCTGGTGCTCCTCATAGCACGTGAACTCTTAATCCCCTGCACCTGTTTCCTCCATCCCCCCATCCCCCACCTCACCCTCTTCTGGTAACCATCAGTTTGTTCTCTATAGTTAAGAGTCTATTTCTGGATTTGCCTCTCTTTCTCTTTTTTCCCCTTTGCTTGGTAACCTACTTATTAAACTGAAATTTTGAGTAGGTAGAATAACAAATTTTTTGTTTTAAACCGAGGATCAGCAGTAGACTAAGCAAGCCATCTTTGCAAATCCGGAATAGAGTTGAAGTCTATTCCCTCTTTTCTTGGTGAGGTATCCCTATTTGGGGCATCCTTGTTGGGGGCCCTTTTTACTCCTTAATTGGTATAACTCCAATAGGTGGAAAAGTCTAATGCTGAAAGCATTCATTTCTCAGTCACTGAATGAGGATACAGTTCTGCCAGGAAGCCACCTGAAGTATCACTAAACTGAAGCCTGCCACTGTGATAAGCCAAAAGAATCAAGAGCTGACCTAAATGGATGGAGGCAATCAGAAAGAACATATTGAAGAAGGTGCATTTTGAATGACAGGAAAAGAATTAAATGATAGTAAGGGAGCAGAAAAGAATCTCATGAATGGGAGCAAGTTATAAAGAAAGCTTTGTTTCTTATGAAATGAGTAGAAAAATCATAGTAAGGATGGCCAAGGATCATAGTAAGGATGTTTCGCTAAATGTATCAGTATCTAGAAAGACAAAACGAAATAGTGACATCCTATTTTGATAAATTTTCAGTTACTTATTTGGTAACTAGTTATTGAGCAGTGACTATTGTCAGTTGTTTTTGATTTTAGTACTTAGCTGGGGAGTAGACTCTACATATAAATTTACAACAACTAATGTATCTTTACATGCATATATGGAGTCTAAAGTTGCTTATCCTTTTCCTTCTTTTTTCAACATTGCTATGACTTCCATGCTTCATCTTAGTCTTTTCCACGACTCTTTTAGGTGGGATATTATGCCTATTTTCCATGAGGAAACTGAAGCTCAGAAGTGTTTAGTGATTGGGGCCAAGCTCACATATCTAGAAACTGAACCCATTTCTGCCTGAATCCCAAAGTACTCTTAACTGTCATATTAACCGCCTGCCTTATTTGGGTAAAGTGATGGTGGGCCGCTGCAAGCACGCTTACTTAACTAGATAATCTATTGCATATAGTAATGAGGAATGAAGTTTTTAAATGGATATTTAAGAAAGACATAAAACTGCCATTAGTGAACTCAGAAGTGACAATATGAAAACAGGGACTGCAAAAGAGAATTCTAGACATATCTTTAAGGAGAGGAACTGGAAGCAACCAGAAATGGTTTTGTTTGGTTTGGTTGGTTGGTTTTGTTTAATAAAGCATACCAGGAGGAGTCAGCATGGTAGGTTCATGGGCAGTAGAAGGAAGACCCAGTTGAAGTTAAGAAGGTGAATGTGAGGGGAAAAAGTAATGGAAGAGTTAAAAAATCATTCCTAAGTTGATAAGCTTAGGAAACTGGGGATGGTAACTATACTATAGTTGATGAAAAATCTGAAATGGAGTGGTTACTTTGGGTATGGTAAGAGGATGAATTTGAAATTCAGTACTCATATAATCAGGAGCTGCATTGTGTATTTAGAGTAAAATTCCAGGGCCCTCTCCAGCTTTTGTTCACCCCCAATTCAACCTTTTTATACCCCACTATAGCAAAAAGACCAAAACACTTTTACAAGAAGGAATAATTTGGAAGGACTGGGCTATAAAGCCAACTGAACTTCGTGTTGAAAGCTCAGTCATGGATTTGCTTAGACCACAGATCTGCTATCTCTAGCAGTCCTATGCAGATTGTGGAAACTGTTTCCTTTTCATCAATGGTATATAAGCTAGTTAAATGTCAGAGTCCCTCCATCTTTTCTTCCTTTTTCTCTCCCTCCCTCTCATCTCTCTTCCCTCCCTCCTGTTTGGTTGGGGGTAAAATTCATAGGACATGTGCTTTTGTCACTGTGGCTGGTTTCTCAAGATACTGAATGATGATTTCAGTTATATAATTGACTCTAAACAATAGAATATATCTCCATTCTGAATATATTTTATAGATTTGTCTCTTTAACCCAGATAAACATTTCCCCTTGGGCTTCATCCTGTTCGTTCAAAGAATGATTTGTTCTGCCTTTATGTTTAATAAATGAATCACCAAAGTGTTCCAGCACATATTAGACACCATTAAATAGATGGGAAGGTTTTCACTAGCACAGTCCGTTTTATCTAGAAAATTTTCCCTTATTAATTCAATCCAACAAGCTTCTCAAATTTACACTTTTTGTGTAAATGTGGGTGCATAGTTTCCATCATTAACTTATAAAACTTTAGTCTCTCTAAAAACATTAACTTACATTTCTTCCCTAAAAAATAAAATTGTCAGAATTTTCCACTTGAATTCCCTTATTTCCTGTCTTGAAAGAAAAATCAATAACCTCTAAGCTCCCAGATCTATATTTATCACATTTCACCTTCCTCCACTTCCCTACCGAACAACAAAAATGGAGAAACAAACTCAAGAAATGGAAAGAAAGAGAAAAGAACGACTATAAGGCTCCAAAGTCCGATTTGATTTCATAATAATGGGAAATTATTTTAACAGATTTATGGCATTATATAGGAGGACTGCATCTTTTAGAGTGTGAGCAATCAAGAGAAAACATAAATGTATTCAATGTACTGTACACAAAGCATTTCTTACTGTTTTGCTGTCAATGTTATGGCTGGTTACAGACATGCACTTGTTAAGGGATGATTCTGTACAAGGAAAAGGTTACCAAGAGATACGCTACTGCTGTCAATTCAAACTTACGGCAACTGCCTCCAGGATTTGTTTAACGGCGTCTGCGGCATCTCGTTCACTATAATACCCCTTCTCCACAATCCTAAAAAAAAAAACAACAGGAAATGCTTCTTAGACACATGCGTTCAGGGGCGTGGACTTTTTTTTTTTAAAAGAAGTTAACAGAATTAATGTTAAGGAAGATTCATCTAAACAATTGCAACATGTCAACATAACACCAGGGGAAATATTTCCATAAACTTATACTCTAGCAATCTTGGGTTTCTTTAGGAAAATGAAACACATTTATTTTGCCTAGGTTTGAACTGTCCATCCTGTCTGAGGACAAAAAAAAAAAAATTCTTTTTAAACTTTGTATTGAGAATCGTGTTAAACATATACCAAGTAGAAACAAACCATGAACCATCCCGTGTAGTTGATACACAGCTTCAATGATTATTAATTCACGGCCAGTGTTGTTTTATCTATCCAATCAATTATTTCCCATCCCATTCTCTTTTTTGTTCTTAAAGCAAATATTAGGCATCACATAATTTCCTTCATAAATAAGATGTCTCTAAAACTATAAAGGACTTTTTAAAACTCGTAACTATAATGCCATTATCATACCTATACATTACAATTCCTTAATATTTTCAAATACACAGTGTTTCAAATTTCCAATTGTCTTAGACACATTGAAATTTGTTTGTTTGAATCTGCATCTAAATACGGTCCATACAATTTGACTAGTACTTCTGTCTCTTTTCCTCCTTTTACCTGTAGCTCCTTGCTCCTTCCTCCTTGCCCCAGCCCTTTCGTTTTTCTCCATCTGGCTTTCTATTCCAAATAAACGACTTGCTCTTTTTGCATGGATGTGGATAAGGAAATTTTCTTTTCCTTTAAGGAATCTTTCTTTTAACTTAAGTCTTTTCCATTTTAATTTCAGGAATGTTTTCCTGAGTTAGAATGCTTTGTATTTGTTTTCTTCCATTGCTTTGGTTTTCTTTTTTGGGGTGTGCAATTATACATATCCTGAGTTCTACTTTTTTTTTTTTTTGAGTTTTTCTACTTTTGACTTATATTGTTTTTTTCTTCTATGAATTTCTAAATTTTAGTATTAAGTAATTTATTAACTTAAATATTCTGTAGATCATGTTATACTTTCATCTGTTTTGTGGGCATATCATCCTGACATGCTGATTTTCTATGCTCTTATAATCATTTTTATTGGAATTAATGGAGACAACTGTCTGTTGTTGCTTATTTTTAAGCAAAGTCGGTTTTCTTGATAGAGGGATGGGTCAGGCTATCTTTTCTAGTTTCATGGCCCTTGACTGATTGTTTTCATGAAGCATTCAAAATTATGACCTCATACTTTCCGAGATCTCTTCCCTTCTATCCGGAACTTCATTCCCTTGCTCTGGTTATTGGAGTCTCTTCTCAGCAGTTTCTCCTAATGTACACAGGGAGGCTTCAGGTATTAGTTTCAGGAGTTCACAGGGCCCTAACTGCATTAGTCTCTTCAGACCTTACTGTGGGTGCAGCCCTTGTGCTTATCAGAAATTTGGATGGCAAAAAGCCCTCACAATTTCAGCTGTTCTAGTATTGGCCCATTCTGCTTCTCAATGATTTGGAGGCTTTGGAGATTTGAGCATTCTCCTATTCTTAGGTTCATCAATGTCCTCTTGCTTCCTCTAACACAGATGCTAATACCATGAGGCTTTTGCATTCATTATTAGTTTGTCCTCATTCACATGTTTTCTAGGCTTCATGGGGAAACCTTGTCACCTGGTTTTGTTATAGATATTGTCTGTGAGTTTTTGGTTTTTCTGTCCTATATAGGGATACTTGGGAAGACTGGAAAACCACACTGTTGGTGTTTCTTTCTTCCCAAAATCTCAAGAGAAAACACATTTTTTACAGCACTGAAGATTACCAAATTGCATAAGATGTTTTCAGCTGACAAAAGGTTTTTATGAAGACATGTCTGAAAAAGGTCAATTCAAAACATATGAGATAAAACTTCAACATTTTTTATAGTTTTGCATTGAAATTTTTTAGACTGTTAATATATTAAATAGCATATTTATTTTTCAGAAAGTATCTTCCTTTCTTTTTCTTTTTAATGTTGTGGTAAGAAGTTGTATGTTCTTGAAGTAGCTGGTATTAAAAGCTGGAATTAAATATCTATAAAATCTTTCCAAAATAGGGGATGGATGATGAGGAAAAGCAGAAAAAACAGACATAAAATAAATAATGTATAAGAAGACATCCTAATGACCATAATAATCAATATTCAAAAAATTATATTGATGCAAAAATTTCAATTATTTTTTTTAAAGATTTTATTTATTTGACAGAGAGAAACACAGCGAGAGAGGGAACACAAGCAGAGGGAATGGTAGTGGGAGAAGCAGGCTTCCTGCCGAGCAGGGAGCCCCATGTGGGGCTCGATCCCAGGACTCTGGGATCATGACCTGAGCCGAAGGCAGACGCTTAATGACTGAGCCACCCAGGCACCCCCAATTATTTTTTCCATTCAATTATTCAGAACATTGTCAAGAAACACAAACTCATTATCTTTTCAAAATATGAAAGATGGAATATCTTTCCTCACCTTTTTATTTATTGGATACTTGTTATGAACCACATTTCAAATGAAATGTGAAAGTAGGTTACGGTATTCAGGAAATCATTACTAATTAGTTTTTGAAAATCAATTTTCATACAATATTTCCTTTCAAGATTACAAATTCTTCCAATTCATGATTAAGTTACGTAGCATACTTACTAAACATTTAATTAAAAGAAATTACTTGTAGTATACTTTCTGAACATTTTAAAATTAGGCATGAGAGAGGAGGAAAAGAAGGACTACTATGTCAGGGTAAGTTGAGAACCTTGGCTATCATTATTACATCGTCCTCTGCATTTTGTTCTAAATGTGGATTTTGTGGTACGTCCATCAACTAACTCAAATGTAATTAATGTCTCTTCTGTGTGCGGCACCTGCACTCTCAGCAGCTTGGCTTTCTCCAGTCCTTTTAAAGGGAGGGAAGTTGTTACAAAGATGGTAGAAAGGAATGGCCAATAGTTAACTTCCTTTCTACCTCCCATTCTCCCCAGAAGAAGATAAAATCAGTTACTTCCTGGCCTGCAAAAAACAGTATAGATTTTCCCCATGGCCACTCACCAAGGCTAGAGTTTTATCACAACTGCTTTGCGGTACCCCTCTAGGGGTGCTCCTCATGGCTTAGCCTATGTAAGCACTACTCCTTGGGGTTGTACAGAGCCAATCTGCACAACCATGTGCAGCCTCCCTGATGAGAAATCCTCCTTGTCTATTAAATACAGGGGTTCTTATGAATATCCCTATCTCTTAGAGAAGCAGTGCTTCACACACTAGGGATTCCTCCTTATATTCTGATTTATTATGATTTCTCAAGCTTTGGCCTAAATATGATGTTTATGTATTTTTCATTTGGGTATACTTTAAAGTTAAGTGCTTGTGTTCAAAATGTGACCTTGTGTGTGAATGTCTAGGGATTGACTGGGTAAAGGGGTGAATTTTGGGGGGATCTGTTTTTAGGTGGGATAGAGGAAAGAGTAGTGGGTATAAGAATAGATAATGGAGGGGTGCCTGGGTGGCTTAGTCGTTAAGCGTCTGCCTTCCGCTCAGGTCATGATCCTTGGGTCCTGGGATCGAGCCCTGCATCGGGCTCCCTGCTCGGCAGGAAGCCTGCTTCTCCCGCTACCATTTCCTCTGCTTGTGTTCCCTCTCTCGCTGTGTTTCTCTCTGTCAAATAAATAAAATCTTAAAAAAAAAAAAGAATAGATAATGGAAAGCTCACTAATTTTCTACAATATAAGTTAAATTAGTAAAATATTTCATCTAGCTAATAAAAAGGATGCATTCTAACAGATATGTTCATTCATTCATCTATTCAGTAAATGTTATGGAATGACTGTAACATGCTGGGCATTTAGAAGTGAACCAGACATGGCCTCTGCACTTAATGGGGTTTCTCTTGGTATAAGCAGACAGACAACAATCAACACACAATGCTAAATGCTGTGGCAGAGGTATTAGAAAATGACCTGAGAGCTCATAGAGAGGGCCAGTGATCTATTCTGGAGGCTGTGCAGGGTAGGAAAAAGGATTCCAGAGGTATATCTCAGCTCAGACCTCAAGGGTGCATAGAAGTTTTCTAGTTGCAGAAAGGGTGGGGGCTGGGAGTGGCATACATGTGGAAGAGCAGAGACTAGAGAGGAAGAAGATTGTTCTAAGAAAAAGGACCAACACTATAGTGAGAATTAGAGAGAGTGGAGGGCGTAGTGATAGTCAATCAATATTTCTGTGAGCCAGGTATTTGCTGAATCTGTAAAGAATAACATTTGTGGAATGCTTGGGTGGCTCAGTTGGTTAAGTGTCTGCCTTGGGCTCAGGTTATGATCCCAGGGTCCTGGGATCAAGTCCTGCATTAGGCTCCCTACTCAGTGGGGAGCCTGCTTTTCCCTCTGCCTGCTGCTCCCCTGCTTGTACTCTCTCTCTCACTTTGACAAATAAATAAATAAAATCTTTAAAAAAAGTTTAAAAATAATAAGATTTGGGGGTCCTGCTCCAGATGAGACTACCGACAGTACAAAAATTATTAACAAAAACATCACCATAGATGTAATACATGTTATACTTCTTTGTACAGCCAAAGTATTTATAAATTCTGTTGTCAGAAATGCCTCTAGAGTAGATATATGGGACAGGAGCACAGAATGCAGGTGCCTTCCCCACCCATTCCCATGAACCCAGCTTGCCACAGCCTGGTCCTACTATTAGAACTTAACCACACCTCCTCTAGGCTCCTTCTGCTCAAAGGAATTTTGTTCCCAGTTGATTTGTTCATCAGAGTGTTACAGAGTTAGGTTTCTGGAACTCGGATATTCAACTTTAAGTATTTTACCAGTTGAGCTACCACCCAGGCCATTTATGGCTGACTAGAAAGGTCAATCAATAACAGTGAACTTCTCAAGTTGCAAATGCAGGTTTATAATCTACAGTTAAGACTGCAAGTGAAGGCATTAGTGATCAAGCAAAGGAAAATGAAGTCTTGCAATCTTTTTCATTTGGGTATGACTACAGTATGTGTGTTTGGCCAATGCCTTCCACAGGTTATTGTGGGAAAATACTTAGCCTTCTCACTAGATTGTTGTTTCCATCACCCATAGGACCTAGCTCCAAGCCCTGCTCATAGTAGGCAGTCAATAAATATTTGTAGAATCAATACTAACTGCCAACTGAATGGGTGCCAGAGAAATTTCAGACTGTGGACATGTGAGCAACTCCTCTACCTGCGTTCCTTCTCATGGGGAACAGACCACTGGACTGGGAAGTGATGCTCACTACAAGTATACTGGCTATCAATCCAGAAGGAGAACTACCATACAGATGCTTCCCAAAGTAGAAAGGTTATTGCCAGTCTTAGGAATACATTCAGAGTTAGTACCTAGATATTCTTGTAATAACATGATCTTTTTAGAAACTTATTTTAAATAAAATCAAAGTGATTCAAATTCAGCAAAATATAGCATTTCTTTCATGAGGCAACACATAACAATTTCCATACAAAATTTAGCTGGAATTAAAAAAACACAAGTTGCCATGTACATATCGCCAAAGGCTTATAGCTTGACACAAAATATACTATCTTCAATTTTTAGGAGCAATGAAATATTCAATCATTGCAAGGGTTTTAGAGCTGTAGAAATAGGATAATTTTGGTTGATTTTTTTGGTTTTTATATTTAAACATACTTATTGCTCTATTTCTCCTCAGATTTAGCAAACTAATATCCTTTTCATGCTTTATAAAAAAGTAAGAAAGCAGTTAAGATGTTACCAGCATCTTAAGACTGTTTTCAAAGGCCCAGGGCCATGAAGTTTGCTGTTATGTGACACAATTTCTCATTGTTCCACTGTGCACTGGGCTAGAAGACTCAGGGCTAAACAACAACAAAAAAATCTCTTCTAGGATTTTTTAATCACAAAGGGAACCAAAACACCACTCTGAGCTCTTGTTTGCACAGGTCCCTCAGTCACTAACAGGCCTAGCTGCCATCTGCAGATCTGGGAAGGAAATACAATACAACGGGGATGTGTTCCCAGGCTGTGATTCTCTGACTTCCACAGGACTTCCGTCCTGTCCTCGACACTACCTTTTACTGCCACTGCCTGCTGTGTGGGTGCACATGTTCCTCTTCCCCACTGTTGGAACTGTTTTCCTTCTCATCATTTTAAAATTGCAGGGTGAAGAAGCACAGACAATGCCTATCTCTCTCCATGGACCTGCTTGGAAATACGAGTTTGGTGCATTTATTGCTGTCACCTTAATTGCTGCAAATTGAATTGAGCACATCTCCAGCCTGGCAGTTAGCACCGGCGATGCAGCTGAGGAGCTCTAATCTGATCATATCCCGAGGCCCTCAGACTTCCTGGCACATAGATTAGGAGCCCTACTGCTCCCCCCACCAATGACAGCTTTTTCTCAAATGGAGGTACGATTAGATGACTATAGGTTTTGTGAGAAAGACACTGGTCTGATGACAATGTGTACCGAAGGATCAAACGACACAGGGTAAAAGCCCCAGATAGGAGTTTCAGGAACCAAGTTTTAAGGATTGCCAGAACATCAATCCACTATTCTATATATTAAAGTGAATTCTGCTGTACCTTGTGTAAATCTATCAGTCCTTTTTAAGCTTCATTCACTGCCTTTTCACATTTCATTGATGGCATCTTAGTCTACATCGATGCATTTTCTGCAAGGTTTCCTGAAGAGTGTTAAATTCATATGCTTAAAAAAATAGTTTCAAAGATACTAGTGACACCTGTTAAATTTGAAAGCTAGTGAGAGAGTGAGGGAATTGTGCGTGCTGGTCAGGAAGATAGCGGTGCAGGAGAAAGGGGAGGTCGAATCAAACTGCAGACCTGGGAATGGGCCTAAGGAAGCCCGGCCCAATTCTCTTATAATGTAAATGAAAAGCCTGACACAAAGATGTAATATAACTTGTCCAAGAGCACAGTGTTTATTCAGTCATTCATTTGACAAAATATCTGGCAACTGCTTGTTTTCTGTCTAGAACAGCTTCTAAAACAGAGACTAAGGTACTCATTTCTAATCCCGCCAAACTGCCCTGCTTTTGGTTATCCCTTTACCTTTCCCTCTACCTTTTACCTGCTAACTTCTGATTTCTCACTTATAATTCAGCTCAAAGATTCTATTCCTTCCTGAAGCCATTTCTGCCTTATAAAGGCCTTCTGGCTTCACCACCCACCTTTATTCCCTTCTCACTACTATGCTAACCAGAGCACATTGCCTTCACCTTCAAGGGGGTCATGGTTTAGAAGAGGGAAAGCAAAAATGCAATATGGACCCTAACAGTATTTTTCAAAACTACCATCATCTCCCAAAGATGTCTTAGGGCTTATAGAGGCAACCACAATATCACAAGATAAAAAATAAGTAAACAAATGAGGACAAGGTACTAAAAAGGAAATAAAAATAAGAATCAGTACACAAAAGACATATCATAAGGTACTTTCTATTTGCTAGAGGTTGGCCACAGATTTGGCATAAGTCTTCATGTAGGGATGATATATGCTATAATTGGGACATAAACACAGTCCTTTGGGCACAAAATTGGGGGCCTGATTTTGATGTAGTCTTTCCTGTTTGTTTTTACATAGCATAATGTTTTTGAGATTCATTCATATCAAAGGAACACTCCTTTTCATGGATGAATGGAATTGTACATTTTGTTTCTTCATTTGCCAGTTTATATAGTTATTTTCTCTGCTGGAACACAGCCATTCTATGTGCAGGCATCCACCCAAGCCTGCTGTGCTGCCCCCATGGAATTTGTAGGGTAAAGAGAAATGACACAAACTTGCTGAGGCCCATGATGCTTGCTGTGCCGTGAGTAGTTAGGTCCTTTGTTTCTGACCCAGGAGTCTCATATCTTTTTCCAACACCCATGAAAGTGGAACAGGCTAACTTACTTACTAGTTTGTAAGTGGAGCAGAATTATCCCAGCCCCAACAGTAAGTCCTCTAACCTTGTTCTTCTTTTGCAACATTGTGACTACTCTAGGTCCTTTGAGTCTTCTCTTGATTCTTTCTGCTTCTGAAGAAGAGAGAAACTTTCTATTTTAAAGAAATCCTTTTATCTGACTCCAAATCTTATTGTCTTCACTGGGATACTGTTCCAAATATAAGTCCTTCTCACATAGATTTTCCTACCTCTCCAGCTTGTGGGCTCCTTCCTACCATCAAATTAATGTGTTCCCAGTGTGCCAGCTTAAAATACTTAATAAGCCTCCAATTACCCTCTGTCTCCTACTACTACCTCACCTTTATCCTTCCCTTTATAGCCCAGCTTCCAGGAAGACCATAAATCTAGTCCAAATCAAAGTATATGTTTTCTTCACATATAGTCAGATAAAACTGCATAAGCAGAAGATGTATTTAAGATTTCAATGGTTGAAAAACAATTATATACATATTAATATTTAAGTTAAGCAACACTCAAGTAAGATAAAATGTTACATTGCTAATTTGAAGTTTTATTTTTAAGTATTAAGAGCATTTGCATTTGCTTACACAGCAGCAGCATAATATGGTAGAATAATCATATGCTTTGGAGTCTGACACACTTGAGTCCAATCTCATTTAATTGTTGTTCTAGATCCAATATAATCTGAGTGTCCTAACAGTAGCTAATGGATCCTTCTGGTCCTTATTATTTGGTCTATAAGATATCCAAAGATATGTTATTTGGTCTATAACATATCAAGGCCTACCTTGTACATGTGTCACTGTGAGGATTAAATGAGATCATGGTTAGTAAAATGCTCCACCACTACCAGGTCCCTAACAGGCTCTCAAAAATGGCCCTCATTAAAGTGACTAATTATCCTTTTTAGACAACCAGATTTCGTAGATCTTCACTTTAAACAAGTACATCGGGGCACCTGGGTGGCTAGATGGTTAAGGAACTACATTCAGCTCAGGTTATGATCCTGGAGTCCCAGGAGAGAGTTCCACATCAGGCTCCCTGCTCACCAGGGAGTCTGCTGCTCCCTCTGACCCTCCCCCTCTCATGCTCTCTTTCTTGAACAAATAAATAAAATCTTAAAAAAAAATAAGTATATCAATGACCAATTTTGGACACAAGAGTCTTTATAAATGCAGATGTATTCTGAGTTTGGTTAATCTCACCAACCATGGCACAATTCTATGGAGAATGGGCAAGAAAAAACTCTAAGTTCTGTTTTTGGATTTTTTTCTAATGACAATGTCCTGAAAATTCCATTTCCACCAATGGTAAAATCCCTGGAATCCTGAAGTAAAGATGACTATAAGGACTGATATACTAGGACTTCATCAGGTGATTAATAGCCTAAATGCATAGTCCCCAAATGTAACCACTACTTCTCTTGCTCATTGACCACTTGTAGTTTTTAAAAAGAATATTTTCAGTTTGGAAAACTGAAAAAAAAAAGTTTCCAGTCAAATAGACATGAGTTTCAAGCCTGACTTTATGACTTAATTTCTTCAATTTATTCTCTTGAAAAATAAATAGAATAATACCTCAAAACACTTAAGAGTGATTGAGTGTGGGTAAATATATAGCTTTGCATAGGACCAACAAATAAGGCATGGATTCTCCATAAATAAAATAACCAATAGTTTACTCTCTTGGAAATGATTTGAAAGGGACTAACTGGATTTAATAAGAAAGATAGTGAGGTCACATGAGGAAGCAGAGTTAGACCAGAAGATAGACTGGCTCCCTGATTTGGAAAGATTATTTACCTTTCCTCATTCTCAGTTGCCATATTGTTAAGTAGGGACAATGCTTTTCAACCCCAAAGGGTTGATATAAAAAGAAAACATACTAGTGTCTGGGAAAGACTTTTAAAATCATACTGATTTTTTGTTCTTAGCAACAGTGGGGTAAACAAGCCTCCAGGAAAGAACAATGAAGATAAGCTAAATAACATATTTTTAAGAAATATATTTGAAGACATCAGAGAGTTTCCAAGGAGGTGAAGGCTTCAGGAGCCAAGATTCAGGAGAGAAGAAAAATCCAGCAAAGCAAACCAACATCGGATGACTCTGCTTTCCCTTTAAAGGCATTTACTGATGCATTTACTGACTTGACATCAGTAGCTAACAGGCTGAGAAGATGAACAAAGCTTCTGGCCATCTCACAGGATGGAGGGAACAGAAGTTGGCATTTAGGGTCTGTCAAGAAAGGGGACCCTGGAACAATCTCCTGACTTAAATTGGAACCCTGAAAGAGCAAAACCCTATGAGTAAGAGTTGACAAGAAATAGATCTGCCTTCAGGAAACCCAGCTTTGAATCAACCCAATATCTGATTGGAGTAAAGTGATCTGCTCCTTACCTTAACTGCCTGCAAAAGAAAATCTGCTTTTTTGGAAGGTTACAACATTTAAAGCCTCATATTCCATAATCTTTTATACATAATGTTTGGCATTTGAACAAGCATAATCAGGCAAGCAAAAACCCAAGGAGAAAACAGAAAAAAGACAATTTAAAAATCCATAATATATTCTGATAGTGGAGTCAGTCAAAAATCAGGAGAAAAAATATCTCTTCAAAAATTCAGTCAGATGAGTGTAAGGATACTGCTAAATTATCTGCCTTAAAATACAATCATTTTCTGAAAAAAAATTGAAAACTTACTCTTAAAGCAAACAACCTCACATTGTGTCCACTTAAAAAATACAGTGAATTTCTAAGAATTATGAGGAGATTGAGAAGGATGAAACAGAAAACCTCTAGAGCTTTCTTTTTCCCATGATATCTTCCTTCCTAAAGGGCTTTTGGGGAGATTTTCTTGGACACAAAAAATCACTGACTTTATTCCAAAAACTTTCATCAATTGTCCTATGCAATTTACTATTTATATTCAACATGAAACAACAGATTCCACTTGGACTTTTACTATGCTTAGCTTTTTAGAAGCATCACGGAATAGATTTTTTTGCTAATAAAATACAATCATTTGACTATAAAATACTAAAATAATTATTTCTTCATCAATTGCTCCATTAATTCATTCATTAGAAACTATTAACGTCATCATTAGAACAGGAATGAATTTTGATCATCACAATTAAATGAATTTGGTTTTGACCTAAGTACAGGAAAAAGACCATATTATGATTTTTAATTCTCAAAAAAGAAAGCAATATATGGATAATAATGCAGGATATATTTTAGGCTTGATACAGTTTTAAAGATAACTACAGAATTAAATAACCTAATGGAGAAACCAAGTTTATCTCAGATATGGCAACAGATATGTGGAAAACAACATTTGGGGGAAAAAGTCTATGATCTAAGACTGCTAAGAGTTTATAAGTGATTGAGTGCTTTACTGGCTGTCTGCCATTCTTTAGATGTCTTCTGTTAAACCTGAATATTTCATCCATTTATCTCTGTAAATGAAATTTATCAACAATATTTAGTTTTTCATTTTTTTCTAGAGCTGAATTAACTCTATCCTATCACATCAACCAGACTACAAGATGAGAGAACCAGAATCTTTTCATGAAAAAAAGGTTGGAGAGGAACAGAAAGAGACTTGCTTCCAAAATAATTTGAACAAATAGAGGTAAGTAGTTAAATAGTAAGTGCTATTGGTAGATGATGGCTTTAGTGTGACATTCCTCTCCTGCAGTTACCTACAATTGAAGAACATGGTATTTCTTTCTGATAGACCACAATTAGCAGAGAAATGTAGTTCTCCTTAGAGAGACCTCATGGCTCCAAAGGCAGCAAGATCTAACAATAAATTGACTCCGTTGATGTGTCTAAAGAAGAAATATGTTTACAAAAGAGTTGGCTATAGAGATGTGGAAAAAGAAGCCATTTCTGGCCAACTCTGGTAACATTCAAGTAAAGTAGACCAGAAGATTCTTCACTAAGCACAAGGGAACATGATGATCTTAGAACAAGACTATTCTGGTAGATCAGTGGCTCAGCTTCCTTAGCAGCGCAGAATCACTTAAAATTTGTTCCAAGTTTCAGACAGGTAAGCAAATAACCCTAGGTTAAGTATTTTCCCTTTAAGTCAGGCTCTAGAACCATGAATCCAAACGACTATCAGCCAACTGCCACAAGAAGTTTAAGTCTTAAGACTACTGATACTCACTTCCCAAAGTTGATTCATTTATATATAAAGTATGGATAGAGTTAAAATGTTATAATTTTTTTTAAAGATTTTATTTATTTATTTGACAGAGACATCACAAGTAGGCAGAGAGGCAGGCAGAGAGAGAGGGGGAAGCAGGCTCCCTGCTGAGCAGAAAGCCTGATGCAGGGCTCCATCCCAGGACCCTGAGACCATGACCTGAGCCAAAGGCAGAGGCTTTAACCCACTGAACCACCCAGGTGCCCCTAAAATGATACAATTTTTAAAGTCTGATAATTCACATAACTTGTTCTAAGAAAATTTCAATGTATATATGAGCAAAATCATGTATCTGTTGGAGATACATATGTAGTTCCAATCAAACTGGACCATTTTACTCCATGCTATCTGAAGATCCAAATCTGCAATGGGGAACATTAAAAACAGACAGAACTTTTGAAAACCAACATGAATACCTTTGGAAGCTGTTGAAGCAGGCAGTAAACTGAACCCGGTAGAGCTGGGGTGGGAGGAATCTTAAGAGTGCTCCTTTCCTGACACATTCTAACCCTATCCCCTGCAGATCTTTCTCCTTGGAGTCCATTCATTATAGTGGTTGCTCATCCATTCAGTGAACACTTACTGAGAATTGACTGTGCTCTGGGGACTCGGGCTTTATGAGCAATTCCCTCAATTTTTCTCCTATCTTCTCTCTGCACCCCATTTCTCTTTTAACCCATTCTTAACCAACAGGAACTTTGTATCAGTGCACAGCTTCTAACTATTTCTAATATGTACTTACTTAGTCACTTTGTCTTCTTCCAGTTCCATTATTTTTTGAAATAATTATTTTTTGAATCCTAAAATCCATTATTTTTTGAATCATAACAGAGAATATTATTACATGTTTAACTTCCTATAGTTTTCATCAAATATTTTCTCATGAAATATTCTCATAATTGCTACCATTTAGTTTAAATTTATAATGACTTTATTTTATTTTATTTTTTTATAATGACTTTAGAAATCTGTTTTTATTGGGAAAGTAAATGTTTGCAAAAGTAAACAGATATGACCGTGTTTCATTTTTTTCGTACTAAGCAAGGCAAATTTTCACCTACTCACATCAAAGCAAATAACACTCTCTCTCCATTCTGTACTCCTCTTAAAATTTATTTTAGTAGAATTTATAAAGTGGCATGATGTGTCATTATGAAAATTTTCAGGAGAAATTTCCCTTTGATACTTTTTGGTGCCTGGAAGCAAAACCTCTCTCTGGTTAGATTTCTAACCAGAAATCAGATTTCTAACCAACTCACCTGTCAAACAGTTCTCCTCCTGTGACCAGTTCTAGGACCAGACTGATTTCTGTAGGGGTTTCAAATATCTCTTTAAGTTTTATCTGGGGAAAGATATTAAAAAATGAATAGTAAATTCCTTATTTTCAACTTTCTGGGAAAAAACTAATGCTATGACTGAAATAACATTCTCTGTAATAGTAAGATATTGGATCACTGTCAACAAAGGTTCCACATTCCAGTAACAAGAAGCCATCTGTCACTCTCTGGTTGTTTTTATCAGTTACCTCACTTCCTTAAAGGTCCTTGTGAGTTTTTATATTTTTCCTTTTGACAGCTAAAAGATACCTGCCTTAGAAACACTTCCTAATTTTGCCAAAACATCACAATATCTGAATTTCTCCAGAATTAAAAAATAAACGTGAGCAAACAAAACTTCTTGAGCCATTTGAAAGCATCATGGTTCCTCGTGATGCAAATACCTCTTTCTCCCGAAAGTGAACTTGGATTTGAGATCTGAGGCAGAATGGGACCAGGTTAAAGTCTGTCATGTCAATTTCATGTTGTGATTAATAAAAACATCTTCTTCTTCTTCAAAAAAGTCTGTATGGAAAGGATATCTCTCAACAGCAAAAAGTTGCTGGTGGATAAAGGGATCCTCAGAAAAGTAGTGATGGCATTGATTTGATTGACTATAACAGGGTTTTCATCACATTCATATAATCCATCCAATTTTGGATATTTTCCTCAATATATAGAGAATCTAGTGACCAGGACTGATCTACGTTTGAGGAAAATTCCACACTGGCTTTTCATTGAAAGAAAAAGATGGATACTGTAAAAGTAGGGACTGTAGGCAGTAAATTTTGTTTATTGCTTACCCAAAGCTCCTTCCCCCTACTTTATTGCAAACAGATTTTGTTTAGGAAAGAAAGGTACCTAGCCTCAAATTACAGATCTTAATCGGTCTAAGCCATTTATGATAATTCTGTTCCCTAATTTTCCAATCTCCATGCAGTGAAGAGTGATGATCTCATGGTCAGCTCTGGCCAATAAATTTGAAGAAAATTCTGCTGCTGCTGTAAGTTCTGGAAAAGCCTCTCCTCTTCTCTTCATACTCTGTTAGTGAGGCCTTTCTAATTCTTTCTCTCTAGAGCACAGGCCTGAAGACTTGTGAAGGCTGTGAGCACCATTTAGGATCAGGAAGGAAAAGCATGAGGGTGGAGGACGTCTAGGTCCTGAATGGCATCACTGAGGAGCTAAACCAATGCTAGCAACTGCCTGCCTTCTGATTATAACAAAGAAAATATTTGCATAGACTACCATATTCAAGTTTTCTGTTATAGCTGCCTGCATTGCTAACTGATATGTTCAGTTTTAAGCACTTTGCTTGGAGCCTAACTAAGCATTGCAGGTTAGTCATCCTCCCTGACACCCCAACTTTCTCAAAGAAATGAGTAAAATACTTTAAGTAGTTGGCTCAATTCAAGTTATGACCTGGAAAATGATTTTGTTCTTTTCACTTCATTGGCTCAAGAAAGCTTTTGCCAGGCCTTTCTCTCAGTGCCTCTGTCTGGACATAGCCTAGAGCAGAGCTTTTGAGGACATTTTATTTTTCCCATAAAGTACATCATTTATTTGAATCTTCACATTGTTTCTAAAGCAGATACTCTCTCAAAGGAGACTGAAATGACTTTGGAAAGAAATGCATTTTCTTCATAGGCTTTTACAGCAATGGCATATTAATAAGATAGACACACAAAAGGAAAAAGCCAGTGTTTTATTAGAGTGAAACAAAACTCTTCAATTTTTAGTTAGCCTTTTATGCATGAAAACAAAGATGGTATATAATGCTGATTTGTCCATTTTGAAACTCTTTTGAGTGGTATTATTTTTAAGATTTATTCAGCTAAAGAAATGAAAAATGTGATCAGATGAGGACAGGAGGTAGGCCATGGTGGCTACCTATTGGTGGTAGAAGTATCCCCTTATTATCAGCATGGGCAGCAAAGAACAAAAATCCCAGTCTATAACTTTGAAGATTTGAAATAGCAAATTAAAAACACTTACAATGTTTGGATGTGAGAGGCGAAGAAGAACTCCTATCTCAGTTCTTACAATTTTTTTGTCCACCTAGAAGGCAAAATGAAAGAGAGAAACTGAAAGAAACTCCCACCTTAGAAATGCCTTAGGTGGGCATTTCTAGAATCAGAAACAGCAATAACCACCTGGGTGAATTGAGTAATTGGCAGAGAGGCTCATTCTTAAGCTTTTTTGTATCTCCTTCCAACCTCCCCCCAGCCCTTTTCTGTTGTGTGTCTTTCTTCTCTGCTCCAGACATAAAGCAGAACTAGTTACAAATGCGGATCCCAACTTGTCAGATCTCTTGCATGGCCCTATTTCAAAAATCACTGCCCTCACCACTAAGGCACACGTTCATCTCAAACTGTCTCCTCCTCCTCTTTTCTTTCATGAATCTCTGTTCCAAACCCAATGGAGCTGTAAATCACTTCACCACCTTTCTCACACAGAGGTGGGCACATAACCCAGCCAAATCAATCAGAATTCTCTTCCTTGGCCACTGTTACTGGGTCAGGGCTATCTGCCAGACCCAAGTCATCCCAATCAGGGTCCTCCCCAGAAATTTTGCTCAAATAATCAGGAAAAGGTATTGTCTTTTTCTCTGAAATTGTGAGAGCAAAAGAAGATAGGGTCTGCCGCTACCAGTCACCATTTTTGATACTCTACTTGTATCAAATGAAAGATCTTTGAATAAGAGAGGCACGACTAGCACAGGAAGATGACACTGACGGATCTCTTCCAAAGAGTTCTTGCCCCACACTCTAGTTCATTTTCTGCAGATGCTTATGAAGAAAATTTGGATGCAGATTATCTTTTTTAAAAATAATTATTTATATTGTTTTTTCCAGCTTTATTGAAGTATAATTAGTACCAAAAAACCCACATATAATTAATGTATATAATTTGTTGAGTTTGGACATATGTGTATGCTTGTATTTTCATCACCACAAGGTAATCAACATAACCTCCAAAAGTTTCTTGTGTCCTTTCATGTTGCACACACACGAGTGCACACACACCATGTATGTGTTTGTGGTAAGAACACTTAAAATGAGATCTACCCCCTTAAATATTTAAATGCACAAGACTTTATTTTTAACTATAGGCATTCTGTTGTATGAGAGATCTCTGGCATCTCACCTTGTAGAACTATAACTTTATACCCCTTGAAAAACTCCCAATCTCCCCCTTCACTCTTCCACTGGTAACCATGACTCTATTGTTTACTTATATGAGTTAGAGAATTTGAGATATCTCATATAAGAGGAATCATGAAGTGGATACAGATTGTTTTTATCACAATCTTCTCCTCGGGTTAATAAAGATTTTCCCCACTATTACAAGATAAATGTATTTTTCATTATTGCGTAATTTTAAAAAATTTTTAGGAAAAAAAAGAACCTCAGTGTTTCTTATTTAAGACTGTTAGCATCCAGAACTAATGTAACATTGTGCATCAACTATACTTCAATAATAAAAACGTCATAAAAATAGTAAAAAAGACAGTTAGTATTCAAATTTATCTTTCTCTCTACACATTCAGGGTTTATGTAATACAAGGTTTCCCTCTTGTTTTCATATATTCCTAATCAATATAAAATAAATCATTCAGATCCTTTAGTTTTTCCAAATATTTATGTTAAACAAAAGCTTTTCTAATACAAATACACATTTTAAGTATTTACTTTTTTACCATGTTATGTCCCATATATTACATAGTAGAATGCCTTTTTAAAATTTTCATTATGCTTTAGTTCCTTGAGAATTAATTTATCTGAACTCTGGAAATAGCAAAACACATCAGATTATCTGAACTGGTAATCTTCTCATGTAGTTATTTGTTTTGAATTCAGAATTAATTTCTCTTTAACAAATAATTTTGAAAAGGATAATTATTTCTCCAGTGTACTCCAGATCAGTGGTTCTTAAAGTGTTACGGGAGAACCCTTTAGGGTCCCTGAGATTCTTGCAGGTCACACGTGAGGCTCTCCCTTTTCTAGTAGCATATTTGAGTGAGGCTAGATTTTTATCTATACTCAAAACCTAACAACGAATTGAATGCAGAAGCAGATGAGAATCAAACTGTCTTCTCTTTTTTTCTTTCAAACTATCATCCATTAACCCAGCTAGTAAAGAGATTTTTGAAATAATGCTACTCTTCTAGTAAGCATTCTTTTAATTTTGGAAAATATAATTACTTTTCACAAAAATACTATTTATGTAAAATGTAATGGGTTTATTATTATTATTTAAGATTTTATTTATCGACAGAGAGAGATCACAAGCAGGCAGAGGCAGGCAGAGAGAGAGGGGGAAGCAGGCTCCCCCGCTGAGCAGAGAGCCTGATGTGGGGCTCAATCCCAGGACCCTGAGATCACAACTTGAGCCAAAGGCAGAGGCTTTAACCCACTGAGCCACCCAGGCATTCCTGTAATGGGTTTATTATTGTTATGCTTTAATTAATAAATACTTTAAAAAATTCTGTTCTAATCTCTAATATAGTAAATGTGTATAGCTATTTGGAATTCTTAATAATTTGAAGAGTATAAAGGGTTCCTAAAACCCAAAAGCTTGAGAACTACTATTCCAGAATATTCAACATCATACAATTTAAAATAGAAAATAGATAGAAAAGAACAGAAATTTAGTAATAATTTAAATGAAAGAAAAAAATGTGAACACAGTCTCCTCTCTCCTCCCTTGAATGCTAGATTCCCAGTTGAATGAGGTGCAAGTCACGAGTTCAGAGGAGGCTGAGAAGGGAGATGCAGGTAAGAATCTTAGAAGAGGGATCTTAGAGAAAAATGGAGCATTAAAAACCAATCCAAAGAGAATAAGTTGAGTGAAAACTCTGGACTACTCAGAGTGATGCCAACCAAAGAGACCAAGAGCAGGTACAGTTGAAAGGAAGAAGCTGACAAAAGAGAAATAGACAGAAAAATGAAGTGATATGCCAGGACAAGACATGACTGAGGTCAGAAAGTCTTTCCCAGAAAAATAAGCTGAGGGCCATTTGCTATCTTTTTGAAACGAAGTCTCAGGGTTCCTAGGTGGTCCTGTTTTGGGGAGTGGTTCCTCCATGGGTATTACATCTTGGAGGTCACATAGGTATGCATCTTCACTCCCATATCATCTCACATCTTTCCAATAGTCCTCTTGTTCCAGAAATTAGTGTTTCATTCCTGCTTCTGACTTCCCCCACCATGCCCCTGGGAAGACCCAGAGAGAGACTGAGCCATGACCCTGCCACTCAGAATCAGTGATGTTTTTCTAGAAAATAACTATCAAGCCCACCATAAAAGTCACTGGGCAGCTATCTGAACAGTCATTATTGTGACCTGAGATTAGCCTCCAAGTGCTACTGTAATTAGTATCTTCAGAAGCATCAACAGATGGCTTTAACAAATCAGTATTACAAAATTGAAACCCATAAAATTACTTTCACTATTTACAAAATACCTTGAAGAATGGTAGCTTTTTGTTACTAACAATTCACAATCATAAAATATATAACATACATTATTAAAATTCTGAGTTAGGGGATGTATTTTAGTCCAGGTTCTCCAGCAAACAAATGTGAGGCAAGGATCAACATGCTGGTGTTTTATTTAGAAAGTGCAGTTAGAGCAGGGACACAGGGAAGTCCAGCAAGGTAAAAGGTAACACAATGTGGTCAGCACACTGGTTACTGGGTCACAACGAGTTGTAAAGAAATAGCAGGTCCTATGGGCAGTTGCATCCACCCGGCATAGAGTACTTGTCCAGAGGAACTGTACCTCAAGGGCATTGTGCCTTGAAGAAGTTCATAGGAAAGAGGGAGAATTCACCTGCCTTGGAACCCACTTCTCCTGTTGCCCCAGGTGAAATCTGACTCTACAGTGTTAACTTTTCCAGACTTTTAGGTTGCATATTCAATCTCTTTGGCAGCTGTGATGCCATACTCCTCCTCATGAGGTATCATATCTCATTCAAATCTCGAAGTGGCTGGAAGGGCTGGAAGTTTCAGCTGTGTGTCTGGTTGGCCTAACTGCATGCAGTGGAGTAGCTCTCCTGGGTCTGGAAGACTGGTTGACAGAGGGAATCCGAAGAAGCCCAAAGGAGTCTGTTCAGTCACCGTGCCTTCCTGAGTTTTTATCTGTCATAAACTAAGCCAGATTGACAATCATGGGATTACAGTCCTGCCTCTCTGGTTTACTGAATTTTACTGCAAATCATTAAAAGCTTTGTCTTCCACTTATATTGTTTTATTGTTCTAGTTGCCAATTTGAAATGGATTGGGCACATGGGGTTTTTCTTAAAACCTATTTTAGCTCCTCTATTTAAATTGTCCTAAATATTCAAAGAAATATCTCCTTTCATCCTCATAAAATCACCTTTGAAACATCCAATTTTAATGGCTTTTGAAATACTTTCAACATAAAACACACTTTTTGAAGATTATACATAAGAAAAAAATTAATAAAACAATTTCTTAAAGGTGGTTATTATGCAGATGTGATAGTTTTAAAACTCCACAGAACTCAAGATTCCTTAATATTGAAAGAAATCCCAATTTTACTATCTTTCTCCATGGGGGGAGAAAAAGAAATGGGTAAAATGCATTATTCAAGAGCAACATCAGGGAAAAAGTCTCCACCACTGCTACAGAGTTAATCAAACTCGGACCCTTCATTATGATAGACAGCAGATACACTCTTGTGCTGGAGCTCAGAAAGTTGCGGGAAAAGAAGGGAGAAAGGGTTAAAATATACATGAAGAAGAAATAATGAGGATTTAGGGAAAGAAAAAGAAACCAGTTTCTGCACTATGGGAACGATGGACGGAGGCAGAGGTGGTAAAGGAATTGAGGAGAAGAGGACTTTTTAACACCAGATTTCTGGTAGACTTGAGCCACTTGGGCATCTCAGATGTGGCCTGGATCTGGAATGTGGGATTTTAAATACTCTTGGTGAGTTGCGGTAACCTGTATGAGTAGAGATTACTGCTCTACTTCTAGGATTCGGTCAAGTACAGTGGCATTTCCACATTAAATGCTCAGCTTCATCTCATGTTCTTTGCGGGGATTTAGACCGTAAGTCTTATTTGTCTCTCTATTCTTTCCCTGCCTTCTTAGACTCATTTGTGGTTTGAGCAATGACTGGAGAACATGATGTGAAGTACAGAGCTGTACTCCTCAAACAATTTGTGGAAAAAGTCAAAATACAAATTATCAGTGAATAAATAAATCAGCAGACAAGTATCTTTAAATGTTCACAACAGTTCTTTGCTGCATAGCTTCTGCTTAATTTATCATCCTGTTTCCTGACATATCAACAAGTATATGTTGGCACTAACATGCTTGGTGAAAAGACTTGACAGCTGGCACTTTATTAAATTCAAGGATGACAGTTTTAGCCTACAAGGATTTAAAAGCTAAGAACTACTTGAACATGTAAAAATAAAATGCAGTAAACAGACAAAAATACTGAGGCTGGTATCCTCAGTAACTATGGAATTTTAAATAAGTCTGATTATTCCCATTATATTTTTGACCTAATGGAAACCTGGACATCTCATGAACCTTATTTTTTTCATCGTCTTCTCAAGTGGTGTCTTATTTTTGTCCCAATAGGAAAACGAACCACAGGGCCTGGATAGAAGGATAGGTGTCCTTCTTGTTCCCCATTGCTATATCTAAACTATTTCTCCTCCCTTGTCCCCTTAAAATCTCAGCTGCTTTGAAATGTCTGACATCAGCCAACACGACTTGCAACCTTTTTTTGTTTTAGTCATCTTCCTATCTCATTATTCATCCTATTCTGAAGATTTTAGCATGTTTCAACAACTTTATCTCAACCATTGATCCTGTCATCATTCTTAACAACTTGAACTCTCATTTGAATGATCCTGTCAACATCCTTGCCTCTAGTTTCTTTGCCATTTCTTCAATTCCAACGATTTCTTCCTCCACTCTCCCTTAGTAACCCATTCCCATGGTCATATCCCAGGCTTTATCATTACTATCAACTATACCACTTCAAAAATATTGATTTGAAACCTCACACTCTCTGCTTTCTATCTCCTGTCTTTTCATTTCTTACATGGATATCATGGTCCATTAGTTGGGATAGTTCCCCAACTCCTTTGCTCTTATCTTCATCTGTTGGACTTGCCAGATAAAACCCTTAAATTGGCTAAACTCTACTCTTCTTTTACTCTATGTCTGTGTCTGAACTGAAGTGTCTGGAAAAAAATGTACAACAGTTGACTGGTCCCGCTTTTAATTTATGACCTCAAATCTCAAGGGACCCTCAGCTTCCCACTCCGCAACAGAACACTTAACACTTTCTCTCCTCTAATATCCAATACTCCCTCCTCCCCTTCACTCTCCTATCAGAGCCTTGCTTCTAATCCACTGAGAAGGTATAAACAATATAAAGAGAACACAATCTTCTCATCATCCAATCTATCAACTCATATACATCTGTATCCAATTAATTTCATCCACTTATTCCACAAGTATTTTTGAGCACCCACTACATGTGGATGTCATTCTGGGCATGAGGGCATAGTGGTGAACAAAACAGATAAGCTTCTTGGGAATTTAATGTCCTAAAAAGCTTATGTTCTAGTGAAGATTAAAAAAAAAAGAAGTAAATAAATAAAAGGTCCAGAGTTGATAAACACTAAAGAAGGGAAAAAAAGGTAAAAGGCATGAGGTGTGAAGGGTGCTATTTGAGATGGATGGTTAGGAAAGTTCTCTCTCTCAAATAACATGGTACACAGCCACTTGGATTTGAGAGAGGAGTGTTTCAAACACAGTAACAGCAAACATAAAGGCCCTCAGTTATGAGTGGCAGCAAGGAGCCCAGTTTAGCCAAAGCAAAGTAGCAGAGGAGGAAAGTAGTAGAGGATAATGGAGCTCTTCATGACCAGGAGTCAGGTCATAAAGAGCCATGTAGACCAGGTAAGAATTTGGTATTTTAGTATGAGAGAGGTCAGACACAACTGGAAGGTTATGAGAAAGGAATGACATGATCTTAGTTAAGTTTTAAAAGAATACTCTGAGGGAAGCCTGGGTGGTTCATTCAGTTAAGCATCTGACTTTTGATTTTGGTTCAAGCCATGATCTCAGCGTTGTAAGACTGACCCTCATGTTGGGCTCCACACAGCATGGAGCCTGCTTGAGATTTTCTCTCTTGCTCTTCTTCTGCCCCTCTCCCCTCCATCTATTAAAAAAAAAAAGGATGCTCTGAATCTTACAGAGGTGAAGATAATGGAAAGAGTAAAAGCAAGGACATGCAATAACAAGTTAGAGCAGTTGTTCCAGTGAGAGATTATGGAGGTTTGGTAGTGATGATAGAGGTATGAAGCAGATGGATATTTTTAAGGAAGAGAAAACAGTATTTACAGATGAACAGGCTACGGGATGTAAGACGAAAAAAATTGTAAAAGTTGACTACAAGTTTTTCAGCTTCAGAAATGTAAAGCATAAAATTGCCATTTACTGAGGTGGGGGAACTAGAGGAGCAGGTTCAGAAAGATGCTATTAACAGTTAGGCCCTGTCCATTGTACTGAACTCACCTACCAGCCCTGCCCTTTCATTTTAGCTCACTAATCATCTAGTTAATCTCTGAAGAAGCCAAAATCTTTTCCATTTCTGGGCCTTTTCATTTTGTACTAGATAGTTTGCTGTCTTGAATGTTCTTCTCCCAGATCTTTCAGTGTGAGTTTGGACCCAATAAAGAGGAGAATGGAAGGGGCAGCTGCACAGTGGAGGTGATGTTTCAGAGGTGTAGGCAGTGATGAGCACTGGACATGATGGGGTGGGACAGGAAGGAGATATTAATTATAGAGGAACCAGTATCTTATTTTACATTTAACACTGACTACCATAACACCAACCTTGTTCTCATCAGTATGGGAAGACAAATTCTAATAAAGCATGTCATCAAATAAGTGTGGTTTTGAAAACTGTGAAACTCATTTTTTGATACTTCTGTTAATAGCCACCTCCTACTCCCTACAGACTCTTAAGACACTGGCAAGGCAAAAGGAGAAAACTAGAGCTTTCCAATGGACGCGGAGCCCAAGGATTGGAGTAGAATTTGGGCATGACAAGAATGGCTCTGTGACGTTCAAACCAGAAAGATGCTTATATTTCAGAACCTGAAATTTCTATAGTCAGATAGATTCAGAATGGGGCAGTGTCCTTCAAGGGAGGTACCTCTGCTCCCTCATTCCTACATTCTAAAATCTAAGCCTTTCTGCTCATAGATGCCAGAAATTCTTTCACAAAGAACAGCCTTTTATTTTACAGTGAATGAAATAGGCTTAAAATATTCCTGGGAGAGATGACAAGCTGAATAAGGTTTATACAAAAGATCTGGCTCATGCTAGACTCTCACTAGAAACAGATATGGCTTAACAGAGAGCGAAAAGAATGGAGAAAACACCATATATAAAGTAGAAAGAACTTTACATCTTTCACTACCTCTTTTTCCATTATTCATCTTTGTATCTCTCCCTGAAATTAAGAATATGTGGGGGTAACCCTGATTTAATGTCTCTTATCTTTAAAAAGACCTCATCCCTCTCTCTGTGCCTCACCTCTCTTTCTGCTTTCAAAGCATTTTTCTGCTTCCCTTCACAGAAAATCTCTCCAGAGTTGTCTCTGCCTTCTTTCTCCATTTCCTCCACCCACCTCCTTGTATTTATCAGTGCAACTCGGCCTGGCTTCATCCCAAGAACTCCCCCAAACTACTCTTATAGAAAAAAATCAGTGGCCTCTTTGGAGACAAATTACTCATCTTATCCTGTCAGCAGCATTTGATATATTTGATCATTTCATTCTTCAAATAAAACTGATTATTCCATGTCACCATTCTGGTCTGTTTTTTCTTCTACTTTAAAGGCTGCAGAAATATTGAAATACTTCCTAACTAATCTCTCTGCTTGGATTCTTACCCTTTACAATAATTTCCTCGGCATACAAGCCAGAGTGATGTCTTTAAAATGTAAATCAGATCATGTCACTCTCCAACTCAAATGCTGTTATTGGCATCCATTGTGCTTAAAATAAATGCAAACTCTTTACTATGGACCATAAAACTCTGGATGGCTTGGCCTCATCCTTTTGATCTGATGTCATTTTTGTCTCTACACAGTCCCTTCAAACACTAGACCAGACTCCAAAGCCTTTGTACTTGCTACTTCCTCTTACATAAGACCTTCTGACTTCTCAGAGAGTTCTTGAGGGGCCTTCCCTGGACACTCCATCAAAAGTGACTACACAAACATTTATACATACACCATGAATCATATCACTCTAGGCTCTCTATAATACTTACAATTGTCTATGTTATCACCTAATTACTAATTCATTATTTGATTTTTCTACCAGAAAACAAGCTCTATGACACCAAGAGTTTTGTCCATTTTCTGCACATCAGTATTCCCAGCATTATTTACCGAAGTTTGGTATACAGTAATCTGTTGAATGAATGAATGAATGAATGAATGAATGAAAGATGTAGTAGTGTTTGAATACAAGAGATGGGTGGTTCAAAGAAAAGATCCCTAGTTTCATAGCTTTGGTTAGTTGAGATTAGAATTGGTTAGTCTGTTCTCTTATCATTCGAATCTATAGGACATTTTTGTCCCGTTATTGAATCTAATGGAGTCTATCTTACTTTACTTACTTTACTTACTTTACTTACTTTACTGGCAGAGCAAAGTACCCAGTCTAGGGCCTGCATGGATAGTAGCTTGTGGTTCCCAAACTGAGCCACAAAGAATTACTATACCATTTATTTAAGACTACATTCTCCCAAAGTAAATGAGGAATGTTCCAAGAAATAATAAATAATCATAAAAGCTTTGCTGGAGTCACTAACTTTCTAAATCCACTGCAGCACACAGTGATGTTCCATGTCTGCTCCTCTCCCCATCACAGAACAGAGAGCTCTTCAAGCTGCCAAAAAACAAGGTCCGTTCTTCAAACAGTACATCTTGCCTTTAATTGTGTGACCAATGCTTTGTATTAAACACAACGACAGAAAAGACTGAAAGAAGAGGAAGTGATGAAAATCAGTAACCTGTAGCCATGCAAGCTGGAAAGTATTGTGTGCTCCTAAAGAAGGAGCTGAGAGATCCTTGGGAAGCAGAGAAGTAGAGGGATGTGACTACAAATTCTGTTTGTTGCTGTGCCTGGTGGGGCACAGTTCAAGAGGAAAGTTTAGCTGGGTCCCTACTCCCCCAGATTCCCTGATGAGGGCATGTGAACACCAGCACAGGCAGATCCTTGCAAAAAAGTTGATATGCTGTGATAAAAAAAGGAATGGAATGTCAGCCTCCCAAATTCTCTTTTCGGGGACATGTTGCCAGGACTGGAAGAAAATAAAGAGGTAGTATAAATTTTTAGAGAAGTATCATAGCCACATTAAAAAAATGCGAACCATAAAACAGAACAGTGAGAAACATACCCACCATTGTAACCATTAGCATTTTCGTTCATTTTCTTTCAAATTTTAAACTCTGTTTTTTTACATACATCAAATATGGAGAGATAGTTTTGTTTCTTACAATTTTTGTGAAAAATAACATAAAATTTTATGGATATCTAATATTCACAAGCAGAATGTAAAACAGTTACCTAATGCTCCAGTGTCATCAGTGACTATTTTTATCATTAGATACTTAGGATCTTAAAATCTGCTACTAAATTAAATTATTCTGTAGTGAATATCCATGGTTGCACTTTATTTTAAAATGCAACTTGAATTCTGGTTTTGCCATTTAGAGTCCTTGATAAAATCACTTATCCTGTCTGAGGATTATTGTGATTTCTTCACAGATAAAACAGAGACAATAATTGCTATCTACAGCACTATTGTTTGTAAGGAGTAAATTAAAATATATGTGAAATCTCCTGGCTCATGGTAGATGTTCAGTGCCTTTCCTGAAAGGATCTTGTAAAAGTAAGGCGAATATTTCTTAGTGTTCTATTTTCAATTTTCTGTGTTTTTCCATAAAAATTACTATAATTGAAACAAACTAAATTTAGAAATACTAGGATATTTGAGAGTGCCTACTGTAGTAAGTAAAAAAGTCTAATAAACTTGAAATATGGTTTAGTTACTGTTTTCTTCTAAAAATGAAAGACAACTTCATCAAAATCCTAAACTGTACCTAATATAATCTTCTTATTTGAAGGCAATAAAATAGGGGAGCGGATATCTGTTTGCATTTATATTTAAATGCCTTCCTTCACCTTTTATGAAGATTGGGATAAGAACTGCACTACTTTGTTTAAGCTCCACGGAGGTTTTAATACCAATTTCTTACGTTTATTAACCACTGTTGACTGCTGAGGTCACACTTGAGTTACTTCAGACCTGGGTATCAGCAATGTCCCAATTCTAATTTCTATTAGAAAGTAACAAACTGTATCATTCCCTTTTACTGCTGAGATAGGGAAACTGAAAGAATGCATTAAGACCTGCTTTTGTTCCTTTTTCTTCTTCTGTTCTTGCTAGGACCTGCACCATCACTTTGCACACACCTCAATGCATGTAGTGTAAGACAAGGAGTTGATTTCTCTAGAATAGATAACATCTAAGGAAGAACCAGGTGAGAAGGACTGGATGCAGTTATCATATGCATATTTCAGATCACCAGCACTGGACATCTCGATGTCAAGTCCCCCAGCCTCCAAGGAAGAAGACTTGGGCCTCGTCTTTGTTCTAGGTGGTTCCTGGATGCCTGAAAGGTTGTGTGTTCCAGATCATGATCCTCAATTAAAAAAAAAAAAAAACCAGGCCCCTAACAAAGATGAGACTCCCTCCTTTCTTTCTAAATCTCCGGACACTCTGTCACTGCACGCTCTCTAGACCTTCAGTAAACTCTGCTTTCACCTCTTGCTGGCTCACATTTGATTTCTATCCTGCATGCAGCCAGGGACCCTCTTGGCTAGTCCTCAGGACCTCTCTGGGTCCCCAGACCCAGCCTGCCAGCATTAGTGCCTTTTAGTAGTTTGTATATGATTTTCAAAATGCTTTTAAAGTTACCAAGAAGGCATGGAAACACAAAGTTTAGTTTTGATTTTGTATTTCTTTGGACAGCAATGGTTCAAGTGCAAAATTCCTTAACCATTTGAAGTGAGGAGTAGGACACTGTATACTCTAGAGGCCCTGAAATATCCATTTAATCCTAAAGCTAAGTGATCATCTATTGGTTATAAAACTGACTAGGCATTCAAAAAGCTTATGACTTTGTAATCCGTCAAATAATAAGACAAAAAAATACTCTTATAAACACCACTATTTTAAATCTCATCAATTACATCTTGGGGTTGAATCCCTTATGAGGGTAACTTTAAATAGGGAAAAACCTGGACATTATTAGAAGCTTTAGCTCCTTAACTGTTCTTCCTAAGATAAGTAAGGCTTTCAAATATGCTACTTGATATTGTTCAAGGATGCTAAAAACTTTCTTTAAAATAAAAAGTAATAGGTTATTGATTTAAAAAAAGATTTTAAATGACCCCAGAAACAATATAATCATGCTTTGGGGCCAGAATTATAAAGAAAGAGAAGATAGTAGAAATCTTGATGATTTAAGGTTTGAAAAAAAACCTCCATTGTTGATACTGCTCCAGGGCAGTATTCTTCCTCTGGATTTGCCTCCCTTGCTGAAGAAGCATCTTAACATGAGTTAACCTTAGAGCTTCACTTTTCTGAAGGGACCAGATGCTTCTAGAAATCTGAAGCTAAAGTGTGTCAGTTCTTCTCAACATCTTTTTCTTTAGAGTGATGTGGACATCCTCCATGTACTCCCATTACTTTGTCCTTAAGTCTGTTCTGGGTTAAATGGCTCAGAGTTTTAAGGTCCCATGCATGAGTAATTGGGTGGACATGCACAACATTCCATGATAATGCCCTAGCACTGTCCTCTCTCTGATACTCTCCAGGACTGTCAGGGTTCAGAGAAGGAATAGATCCATGGACTGGGCTGGTCTCTGATTTTGTGCTGCCTGGCTGTTCTGGTCGTGTCCCTGAATGTCTGACCATTATATGACCCTATGATCTATCTCTAGCTGCTGGGACCCTCCCCTGGTCAAGTGGTTAGTGCAGTCAGCAGCTGGTGGTGTCTGTGGTGCATGGGTACGTCATACTCACTGGAGAGACCATGACCTCATGGATAACTTAAGCAAGCATGGAAAGAACAGGGCAAAGGAAAAACAGCTCTGAGAATGATAAACTTACACTGAATATTTACCCTAAAGAAACTCTTTTAAACTAATAGAGACTCTTAAATGAGGAAAAACTGAGATATCTTGGCTGGAAATTTTAAGCATCTTTTCTGAGATATCCAGGGGCATCAGTCTTAGGAAGAATTTTAATTGTCATAGAAAATAGAGGATACTTTAAATTTTTTTGGCAGATAAAAATGTGATAGGTAAATTTTGATACTCATCCACATTCCCCTTCATAAAAATGTCAAATTTTAAAAGATGACAATGGTAATCTTGGATCTGCTTTATCAATGAAAAAAAATAATTCACAGCTTATAGTACTTTATTACGTATGCACCCCCTTGACAATGATCACAATGCCCAAATGTGTCCTCATGTTACTATGGAAAAATAGTTCTAGACTATTCTGATCTCAAAATCTCAAAAAAAAAATCTTCCCAATGACAGCTTCGTATGTTGTGTGTGTGTGGTGGGGGGAAGCACTGTAGATGTAACAACCCATTTGATACATTTTTCAGATTTCTGGGGTAGAGATAAATATGAGCAGCTTTAACTAAATTTATCTTGTGATGTGGACACTTGCAGTAGAGAAGAAACTGGATTTCATACACACAGCCATGCCTGGAGTCATCCCATCTACCATTAAGACAAAGTGTAAAGAGGGGCACCTGCGCGGCTCAGTTAAGCGGCTGCCTTTGACTCAGGTCATGATCTTGGGGTCCTGGGATTGACCCCCCACATCGGGCTCCCTGATCAGTGGGGAGCCTGCTTCTCCCCCTCCCTCTGCCTGCTGCCCCTGCTACTTGTGCTCACTCTCCCTCTATCAAATAAATAAATACTAAAAAAGACAAAGTGCAAAGATTCACACCAAGCAATGTGTGTACTTAGCATATTACATACTCCCCAGTTATTCCTCTTTCATTTGTTAGTGAATATTGTGTGCTGAAAATCATTAAACTAAACTTTTAACAACATTTGGAAAAGAAATATGTTTGTGTTCTCTGCACATAAGGAATATGATTTACCGCTGTTTCACAGTGTGACTTAGAAATGCACTCAGTTTCTTGGTGTCTTTGTCAACAAGGGCTTTTTTTCATCCTTTATCAGCTTAGTAAAAAGCAGTATCAAGTTTCAGTCTCAGATCATTCCTACCTTTTGTCTTTTTCTATCAGGACCTAGCTGATATAAATAGAAAGGACCCAGATTTGGGACTCAAAAGCCTTGGGTTCAAATTCTATATGCTATTGTGTACTTTGGACATGTCTCTTTTCTAAAACTCCCATAAGTAAGATACTCCCATGGGGCACTTTGTGTTAACAGGTGAATGGGATCACACAGTGTTTAATAATTAAATGTGGGCACGATTCTTATTAGCATCATGCTCCTTTAGTGTTAAAACTACCGAAATGGCATAGAGTGATTTGAGGATGCTTCTTAAAAAAAAAAAAAAAAAAAAAGCAGTTGAAACTTAATTCAATACTGAAAATTATTTAAATCTCTTCTATTTAATATCTTCTCCACACAGTCATTCATTTCCTCTCTTCTAGCAGATTAGTGGTTTTGGAATTCCATGACATTATCTTCTTTTTTTTTTTTTAGCTTTCTTTCTCCCCTCTCTTCTTACATTGTCTGGGTGTGGATGCAGCTTTGACAATCATTCAACATTACACCATAAATATAAAAATCAAAATTTATTGAAATGTTCTTCTCTGTTAGTTTCTCCCCTTCCTAGTGAGCTACGAATCCCAAGTTTGCTTTGAGGCCGGTAGGCTGTGTTCCTTCAGATTCTCTGGTTGTGGATCACTGGGTACCACTCCCCAGCTGTGATCATCCATCCTCAGTTCCTTTCAGCTTTCATGTTCCCAGCACCTCTCTTCTGCTTACAAGGCCTTTCCCATTCAGCTCTCTGAGAAGTTTCTAATCTCTTTCTTCTACTAGGGTACGGCAACATATGCTCTTCCTGTAAGATTTCCTGTTTGTGGCTAGGTATGCATCTTCCTTTTAGGGTGAAGATCACTTTAGATCCAGCTGCCCACTACTTATAAAAATACTAGAGGTTTAAATGTGACCATCTGAGTAGATGGTGTCACAGCCAAATGTGTTTCCTTTCAGGCAATAGCACCCGAGCATGAGCCTATATTCTCAGTCTCTCTTTCTCCCCCATCTCTCACACCACCCTTCACAGCAGGTTGTCTGGATTATGGTGTTTAATTTTAAAAAGGCAACAAAATACTGATAAGAGATCAATATAATAAGACAGATAAGCAACTTGAATTATGACAGATTCCAGCCGTGTTTCTACCAAAAAAGAAAACAAATCAAACTGCAACAACTAATTCTCTGAAGGAATGTTCAGACATTCAAGTGAATCTCTGAATGGTAAAGCATACAAATCAGGCCAAGTTGTTAACATTCCACCCCACTACCTTTTTCTCTTGTAGACATGTACTTGTCATAAACTGAATAGAAATATCCCTGTTCCTATTCCAGGAAACCTGGGTTAATAGTTCCTATGAAAATCAATAATAGGTTTCCACTGACAGAATGCTTGAAGAAGTTTCACTTCACTTGACACAGCTTGTTATCTGCAAGCTACTTTCCTTAATGTGTTCTGAGACCTCAATTGGGCTCAGAAAGTCTATTTGAGCTACAGATTTATATTCTATCACTGACCAAAGGCGACCTTGGCTTCACTTTTAGAGCATACCCATGAGTGGTTAAAAGTGGCTATGGCAACATTTAATAGATGCATATTTTTAACTCAGATGGACCCATACATCTCTCTTACATACGTCATAGCAAGTGGGAAATGAATGGCTCATGGTCAGTTTTCTGTGTTCCCAAAGGCTAGGTAGAGAGCAGGTAATCTTCAGTTTACCCAGTGGGATGAATGGTATTATCTCTATTTTAAGATGGAGGAATTTGGAAATCTCTTCTAATGGAGATGACCTAAAGATTCACCTACCAAGAATTTGGGAGGAGGACTGTGTATCTTCTGTAATTAAATGTAGAACAACCTTTCAAATTCTCCTGCAACATGATACTCAAATAGTTAGCTCATAAGAATATAAGGAAAAATGAATAGACATTAAATACTAAATCACAGAATGATTAGCAAATCACGATGTATGGTTCTTTTTTTTTTTTTTTTTAAGATTTTATTTACTTATTTGGCAGAGAGAGAGATCACAAGTTGGCAGAGAGACAGGCAGAGAGAGGGGGAAGCAGGTTCCCTGCTGAGCAGAGAGCCAGATGGGGCTCCATCCCAAGACCCTGAGATCTTGACCTGAGCCGAAGGCAGAGGCTTTAACCCACTGAGCCACTCAGGCACCCCAAAATGTGTGTTTCTTTAACTAAGAAGATAAAAGGCCTCTTTCATCCTGTAGCACTTACGGAAGTTTTATAAAAGTTAAGGCATTTTCTCATAAATTAAATTATTCAACAAAAATCTTCACAGAAATTGATAGGTAACTTTCCATTCTAATAACTAAAATATGACAAAATTTAGACCTGGAACAGCTTCTACACCGTAGATATAGTCACACTGCTCCAGTGCTAAGAAACAAATAGAGCCATAAGGTTGAAAGCATTCTAAATCTGGCAATCACAAGTCCCCAAGATTTGTTTATGTAGGAGATCATAGGATCAGAAATTTTTATTTAGCACCAGATTAAATTTTATAATTGTAGTAAAATATATACCCATTTTGGCAGAAATTTTAAAACCACTCTAAAAACAATAGAATTAATCTTACTCATACAGAATTGCACAATATGCCAGCTACTGCTTACTGCTCAGTTATAAATGAAGTGAATGAGAACATCAGAATTGCATAGAAGGAATGGGTACTATCATAATATAAAATGCTTGTGTGGACCCTTTATAATTAATAATAAGAATAATGTCCCCATTTATAACAAACTTCCTGGGTGTTGAGAAATATTTTACACAAATTATCTCACTTTAATCTTCACTAGAACACCATGAGCTAGATCATCTTAAAGCCATTTTACAGACGAAGAAACCAAGTTTGAGAGATTTATACAATTTGTTGTAAAGCCACACAAGTAGTAAGTGGCAGAAGGGATTCTGAACTCAATCTGTCTGGCTCCAGAGCCCACAATCGCACCCTACAACTGCACAGCCACTCTTAAGGAAAGCCGCAATACCTACACATGCTGAACTGGCATGCTGGGACTGGCTCTCAGACTCACAAATTCTGGTTTTATATACTGAGATTCAGTACTGGGTATTTCATGAAAACTGAATGCAATCTCTTCCAAGAGCTGAGCCATATAGCTAGAAATTTCATCTCAATTCTAGAATTAAGCATTTGTCTCCAAAATTCCACGGACACTATAAATGATTGGTGAGCAAAATTTTCTTAACTCTCAATCACTTCTTGAATACGAGCTATACCAATAGGTCTGAAGTGTGATTATTTAGATACGCCCCGATGTATATACTCCTCAGGAAGAAAGGTAAAGCATGTGACTCACTACTGAAATAGTAACTACATCATCACTATGCCATTCTTCAAAAGTTGTGATTCCACTTAACTCAGCAAAATTCAGTCCAAACTGAAAGTTCCATCTGCTGAATCTGTTCAAATTCTGACACTTTCTTGAATCTGTTTTTCTTATTTTGGGCAGTTTTAAGTTCAGCATATTCAAAAGTCATGTGATACCAGTAAAAACGTTCTGTCTTGGCAGTTGCCAGGACAGTGCGGCCAGAGCAGTAGGCAGAAGCCACACCCTGTCCCAGCGGCGGCGGCAGCTGTGGGCATGAGAGACATACTGCAGGCTGACCGACGGACTGAAGAGCAGATTGCAGAAGTCAAAGATGCTTTTTCACCATTTGACAAGGATGGTGATAGAACTATAACAAAGGAATTGGGAACTGTAATGAGGTCTCGTGGGCAGAATCCCACAGAAGCAGAGTTACAGGACATGAATAATGAAGTAGATGCTGATGGTAATGGCACAGTTGACTTCCCACAATTTCTGATGATGATGGCAAGAAAAATGAAAGACATGGACAGTGAAGAAATTGGAGAATTTTTCTGTGTGTTTGATAAGAATGGCTATGGCTATATTAGGGCAGCAGAGCTTCGCCATGTGATGGCAAACCTGGGAGAGAAGTTAACAGATGAGGAGGTCGATGAAACGATCAGGGAAGCAGATACTGATGGTGATGGTCAAGCAAACTATGAAGAGCTTGTACAAATGATGACAGCAAAGTGAAGACACTGTACAGAATGTGTTCAATTTCTTGCACAAAATTGTTTGTTTGTCTTTTCTTTGTAACTTATCTGTAAAAGACTGTCAAAAAATATGCATGTGTAGTAATTAGGACTTCACTCCTCCATGCTCTTTTCCCTTATCTTACTGTCATTGTCTTGAAACCTTATTTTAGAAAATCGATCAAGTAACATATTGCATGCGGCTTACTCTGGATATATCTAAGCCCTTCTGCACATCTGAACTTAGAGGGAGTTGGCCAAATGAGGAAACATTTGGGTTATGCCTTTTTAAGTAGTTTTCTTCAGGAACTGACAGCATATCGTTGAACTGTGGATTGTAACTCTGCGTGGAGTATGGACAGCCACAATATGCACTTAAAAATTGCACTATTGCAAAATGGATATTTTCCAGGTACTCATACACTGTTTTTTTGTATTGCTGGTCCTGTACCGGAAACATTTTCTTCTACTGTTACTTGCTTTTAAACTTTGTTTGGCCACTTAAAGAAAAATCTGCTTATGGCACAATTTGCCTCAAATCCATTCCAAGTCATATATTTGTTTTCCAACAAAAAAAATTACAATTTACTACCCCCTCAAAAAATTTCCATCTTCTAAAAAAAAAAAAAGTTTCCATCTTCTAAATCACGGGTTGTCCTAACAGCTGTGCCAGTTAGAATCCTATAATGCCCCCAAGTCGTTGTTATCTGAGGTAGTAGCTTAGGAAGTCCTTTTTCTCTACTTCAATTTCTTCTAAATATCACAATTCTTCTAAACATCACATATACTATCACTTAGTAAGTCCTTTTTCTCTACTTCAATTTCTTCTAAATATCACATTAAATGGAAATGATAAAGGGCTCATGAATGAAGGGAAAAAAAGGTAGCCTTGTTCCCTTCACCCTTGATTCATGTTTTGCAAAATTCACAGAACAAGTTCCACTGATATCTGCAATCACTTAGTTCTTATATGCAAGGTGATAAAGAACTTACAGGTGACCAAAATGGCACTGCCTGTGTATATTTGTTTCAATGCTAAAGTTTCAAAACAGGCCATCTTTTTCCCAAGAGGAGAGTATGAATGCCACTCCAAGTGATTTGATGACTACCTCAGTACGAGGAACTTGAATACCAGCAGAAAAAATTTAAACAAATAAATGGTTACAAAAGCCTTCCAATTCATTTTCCTCTCTTGTTTACTCTTACTGTCCTCAAAACTTTATTAATGACACAATGAGATGAACAGATATTGCTTCTGGAAATGTCTAGGTTTTTCAGTAAAGAATTGGTTCAGCTATTTTCTGGCACTTCAATACATTTGTAATAGAGTCACTGGAGTTAATCATAACATTTAGAAACTGAAAGATTTTGAAATACTTTTTGAATGGCCAGAAGAAATGCTAATTTATGATAAATAGGATGTCAATGTTGAAGTATGTTTTAACCTAAATTTTTCGTTATGAGAATTTTCATATATACTGAAATGTTGAAATACCAGCATGGATGCTAGTGTATTATCCTTTATTCAGTAACTGTTGATTTTTGCTACATTTTCTTTCTCTCCCCCCCTGTACACACGCATACTCACACACTTTTTTGTTGCTTAAGAATTTGAAAGTAAGTGGCAGTTGGTTAATATGTATTTTAATGTATACTAATTCTATGAAATGTAGTTATATATAAAGTACTATATAACATATATGGCAGTTAAAATATTTTTATTATAATTACACATTAATTTCCCATAAAGATATTTTTATTAGTCAAAATGCTCAATTGTCTAAACATGAGAATTTGTGTTTATTATCAGTATTAACTCTGTCCTGTACTTGATGATCAAAGAGATATGGATTTCTCCATAAAGGTTGGTGCTTTAGTCTGTCTTCCTGTGGATAAATGAGAGTCAGTGTCTATCACCCAGACATGTAAGTGCCTAATGGATTCTCCGTGACAAATTAGGAGTAAGTCTCTTATTGCTGATGCAAACTAAATCCTTTCTCAAATATTAAGCTATAGAAAGGTACACGATATTGCCACAAATGAGTATTTAAACAGATCCTGGGAAAGAGGATTATTGTTATCAAATAATTGTAAAAGAGATGGATCTTTCTTGGACTTAAAAGTGTTCATATGTGAATTTAATCACCTATAAACTGGATTGAGTTTTCTTAGGTTTATTAACTTTCTCGAATGTAATATAAGTTTCACTTATCTTCAGATAACAGATTGAATGGCATATTTTGAAATTCACCTCGTAAGTCTTTTCTGATAGATAGTATTATGGGCAGAATTGTACCCTCCCCCACCAAAAGATATGTTGAAGTCCTAACCAGCAGCACTTCTAAGAGTGACCTGATTTGGAAATTGAGTTGTTGTGGATATAAGTTCATTTAAGATGAGGTCATAGTAGAGTAGGATCTATCCCTAACCCAACAGGAATGGTGTCCTTCTAAGAAGAAGAAAATTTGGACACAGACAATGTACAGAGGGAAGATGAAATGCAGACACAAAGGGAGAAGGTGGCCACATGACAACAGAGGCAGAGATTAGAGTGACACATTTGCAAGGCAAGTTTCTGTTACTGGAGCTAGGAGAGAGGCATGGAATAAGTTCTCCCTGAGCACTCTTAGAAAGAATCGATCCTGCCAAAATCTTGATTTCAGACTTCTGGCCTCAGAACTGTTAAGAGAATAAGTTTCCGTTGTTTTAAGCCTCCCAGTTTGTGGTAGTTTGTTACAGCAGATCCAGGAAATTCTCAAAGATAGATGATAATAGATGACAGATACATAGATCGACAGACAGACAGTCAATCTTTCAGACCTTTTAGGTTTAGGTCTAGTCATAAAATGAGGACTTGAGGAATTATCCAGTGAAGTAAACTAGTGTTCCCAAAGTTATCAGTTGAACCACAAAAAACTGCCATTTTTTTAGGTAAAAAAAATGATATAAGAGAGGCAGTTTTATGTGGCTCAATCTAATAAATAGATTGATTAAATAATTCAATTTCTAAAGCCTCCTCTTCCCTGAAAGAGCAGATCTTTAACTGAATTCACTAGGAAAATGGTTTGTTTTCCTTGATTGCTTTTCTTCTGTAAAGAGATCTGTAGGCTTCATTCATTTCATTTAAATAAGGAAGTTCTGTCTTCATGATCTGTAAGAAAGGGAGCACTGGAGGCAACTGCTTTTTGAGGTTTTGCCTCCTGTTTCTCTCATTTACACATCTCTGTGCATGGTTTATTCTAGGAGACAATGCTGGAGATTCCATCCAATTCACGTTCAAAGCTTGGGTTTCTCCAGGGAATTTTCTCTCATTCCATTTGGCACAGCAGTAACTGTGTTTGACAACACCTGCCTTCCAGCACTGCTCTGTAGCTCCATCTGACACTTGGTTCCCATTCACATTTTCTTCCCGCCTGTCTTCTGAGGAAGATGTTTCCACAACAGAGGTGGAGGAGAGAAGACAGCAAGGGCAAACCAGAGCTTTACTTTCCCAGTGAATGACCCACAAACCCACAAAATGTCTTCACTTGTCTCTTATTCCAATTCAGCCAAAGATTTTTGACATAAACCAGTATTTTCTCAACCAGCCCTTTGTCCTTCAGGATTCTGAGCATCCACACGTCATTTCTGAGTGTTTCTTCTCCTAGACATTCATACAGCTAGACCTTTTCAAAGTTTTCTCAACTATGAAAACCAAACAACCACTCACAAATTTTACTGACAATTTTTTTAACCAGCAAGAAAGTACAATCAAGTCCAAAAACATCTATGTGACCACTGCTAAAGCATACTTATCCTCATATAAAGTAGATATTTACTTAGAAGTTTCATTTCATAAAATTGTAATAATCTTTAGTTCAAATAAATGTTATGACTATAAGAAATTGATTTAAGAGAAAATTCCAAACCTTAACAACAAGATTCCTCTACATTCTGGAGTACTTAAATCATTGCCTAAACCAATTGGGAAATCCATTTGGGTTTATAATCGCTACTACCATTTAAATTATTAAATTATTCTTCAATTAAACTGTCTTTGTTAGTTTTCTCTGGCTTTAAATTCCAACAGATTGTTTCAAAATGTTATTCTACTTCTACTCAATTGAAAACCCCATGCCATTATTCTCTTCCTCATTGTATGAGATTCTAAAATTTCCCTGTGCCAGACAATACATAAACAACTGGTGATATTAGAAAAAAAATCCTTCAGCCTAAAAGAGGTATCATTTGATTTCAAAATATATGATACTTCTCTCTTCAGCATACTTTACAGCTGGGTTTTCAGAAGTATATATATTTCACATGTGTGTTCACATGGAATTTGAGAAAGGAAGAATGTGCTATAAAGGAATACGTTATGTTTTTGTGGTTTTATAAAGGGAAACTTTCAAGACAGAGAGTAGCCATGCGTTGCAGTGATAAACTCTCTGGGATGCAGGGACTACCATGAATGCTGGCGTTAGATGCTGCCACTTCTATTGTGAACTATCACCTGCTGCACTTCTTACTCATTGGAGATGAGCCAGAGTAACTTTGCCCCCTCGGCTCACCTACACGTATGTGACAAAAAGCAGCAATAAGAAAACCCAATCTTTCCTTGCTGTTCAAATAGAGACTTCTTAAATGAGCAGGCTCAGTCCTAGAAACAACAGCATTTGTCTAGTTGCACTTCACTGAAGCAAACCCAACATTTGAAAATCAACTTAGAAGCTGATGACTCCTTTCAAAAATACACCTATTTGTGTTTCATTTAGGTATTTTTTTTAAAGATCTTATTTATTTATTTGACAGAGAGAGAGAGATCACAAGTAGGCATAGAGGCAGGCAGAGAGAGAGAGAAGGAAGCAGGCTCCCCACTGAGAGAGAGCCTGATGCAGGGCCTTGATCCGAGGACCCTGAGATTATGACCCAAGCCGAGCAGAGCTGAAGGTAGAGGCTTTAACCCACTGAGCCACCCAAGAGCCCCTCATTTAGGTATTTTTTAAATAGCAAGCATTTCTACTATACTAAACTGTGACTGGAGATTCTCTATCTGTACACATATATAGTTGAAAACATTATTGGCATACAAAGTAGACCAGGTCTACCTGCCAGCCCTAAAGGTTTCTCCTTGCCACACTTCTCCCCACAACCACATTCAGGCTGAGATCCAGTCACTTTCAAAGAGTCACAAAGTTTCCACCAGAAAACAACTCATTTGGCTACACTTTCATGCTCAAGATTCAAGTGAGTTAGCTGCACACAGCAGTTCTCTGGCCTCTTTGTCCTGTCAATCAGGACTCCTGGCTTCTCCAGGTCACAGATCCCTTAAAGATGCTGTTATATAATGAAATAAACTTACTGTTTTCTTTAACACTTTGAGAGCATAAGGCTTCTGGGTCCCCTTCTGTTTGCATCTGTACACAATGGATGTAGCACCCCTTGAGGGGGAAAAAGAAAAAGAAAATGTTATGCTCTGGACATGAAATCAAGAGGAAAGCTTGAAATTAAGTTTCTCTTGCAGTTACCCTCATAACTGACAAGTGTTTCTAAGTTCTACTAAAGAATCAGTCCAATTGTATTTTTTTCCCCTCACAACTGAATACGGTTTGCTCAGAAAAATTCTAGGTTTTCCAGTCTGTTCTTTTCCTCCTGGCCCATCCCGATACAAGTAACATGCCCAAGGCTGCTACATTCAGTAGGCTCTGGAATAACCTGGGTCCTTAGGTGAACATCACTTTTGGACGACATCCTCCAAATTTCAGACTCCCTGAGCTTTCATAAAGGTATGTGTCTGGAGTAAAATTAGTCATATGGCTTCAGGGAGAGGGTTTAAGTTCAGCACTGGGCTGTAAGGGTCGGGATAGTGAGCACAACTTGGCAAAGGAAGGGGGACCCTGTGAATTTACAACAATTCATTTGGTGCCCTGACATTCTCCCAGTATTAACATTAGTCCCACAGAGATTCTGGCTCTTTCACCTTGGTGAAAACTGCTACCATTTATTTACAAATGTCCTAACAAAAACAATTATGTGAGATATCTAGGGGAAAATATTACAGAAATGGTTAAGGATATATAGACGAAAAGTAGATCTTTCTGTTTAAAAAACTCAAATTTACCTGTAAAGGAGAATGGCAAGAAGGGACTCAATAACTGTCTTCATACATGTGTGAGGTTACTCAAAGAACATTGAAAAGCAGACAGCATGGTCCTGATGTTTTCTCTCCTCACACAACAGCAGGACAATGAAATAGAGACAAAAGAAGCCCATAGACAAGCAGGCTTAAGTTACAGCCTCAGAAAGAGAACTTTAGATGAATTTTAAAATAAGATCAGTTGAAGTAAATCTGTCACACTTTGAAAATTAGTCCAAAGGAATTCTTATGAAATATTCAATCCTGTGGTGTTTACACAACTATATACATTTGTTAAAATAGGTAGAAATGTATAATAAAATTTGCTGTATGTAATTATACCTTGATAAAAATACAGTGAAAAACCCTTCCAAGAGAACCATATCATTCAAAAGTAAGATTAAAAAAAATTACCAAAATGTAGCCTATAACATTCAACTTAGTCTATTTTTATTTAATGGTAACTGATGACATTAAAAAAAGGAAAGAAAGAAAAGAAATACAAGGGAAAGTGATTTGCAAACACTGAAGAAAATTAAAGATCTAATTTCCATTTCTGTAACAATTGAAAAATTAATATACTCAAAAATTCATGTAAAAGAAATAGATTAAATATCCTCTATTCCTTAGTTTCCTTATCACATTAAATTACCTATCAATAATTTCAGTATATACATCATTGTCTTAGCAAAAGCCTTCCAGAAACTTTTAACAAAATACATTGTTGGGGCAGCTGGGTGGCTCAGTTGGTTAAGTGTCTGCCTTCAGCTCAGGTCATGATCACAGAGTTCTGGGATCAAGTCCCTCAAAGGGCTCTCTGCTCAGCAGGGAGCCTGCTTCCCTCTCCCTCTCCCTGCTGCTCTGCCGGCTTGTGCTCTCTCTCCTTCTCTCTCTCCCTCTATCAAGTAAATAAATAAAATCTTAAAAAAAAACCCAACAAAATACATTCTTAACTGATCAATCTCAAGATAACCTTATGCTAGAAATAACTTAAAATTAAAAAAAAGGTTTTTTTGTATTTTTGTATATGAGGCATACATTAAGAGAGTCCAATTTTATTTTGCTAAGTAATGGACTTGTTAATATGAACAGATCTTTTAATTTTTTCCACCTTTATTGAGCTATAACTGACATGTAACACTGTATAAATTTAAGCCATACATTGTAATTATTTGGTATGTGTACCTATTGCAAAATAATTACTACAGTAATATTAATTAACACATCTGTCACCTCATATAGTTACAATTTTAGGAATAACTTTTTAGAGGATAAAAAGATTAAAAGAATAGAGCAGCTGAAATAAATTTATGTGAGAATAACATTTCAGTAATTTCTATAAAATATAACCCATTTTCTTTGCTGAAATTAAATGGTTAGCTTAAAGAAACCATGTTTCAGTATGTTTGTATAAAAATAAAAATTATTTTACATGTTAACAGTAAATTATTAATACGCAAAGGACATTTATAATAATACTGAATCCACATTTCAAAATAGATTATAGACAGGGAGAATCACCATAAAATTTCCTGAGATATAAAGAAAGCAAGAAGATTATAGTAGAGGATATTAAATATTAAATTCATGGAGTTATTCAACTGGAAAAAAGTAAGCTTCACTTATGCACATCTGTTCATTTACAATATATTCTTTACCCCCAGTGAATATTATTCTCAATGGGGAAAAGCTCTCAGCATTTCCCCTGAGATCAGGAACACGGCAGGGATGCCCACTATCTCCACTGCTATTCAACATAGTGCTAGAAGTCCTAGGCTCAGCCATCAGACAACAAAAAGAAATCAAAGGCATCCAGATTGGCAAAGAAGAACTCAAACTCTC
>CM053607.1:56719660-56744539 GCA_028646535.1 Procyon lotor
CCATCCCTTCCTGTTTCATTTCTCTCCCCCACCCCCCCAAACTCCTGCCTTGCCTCTCAAGTTCTTCATATCAGAGAGATCATGTGATACTTGTCTTTCTCTGACTGACTTATTTCGCTTAGCATAATACCCTCCAGTTCCATCCACGTCGTTGCAAATGGCCAGATTTCGTTTCTCTTGATGGCTGCATAGTATTCCAAAAAATACAATATATTCTTTAATAAAAAAGGCCAAGAAATGAAGAAATTATTCTAGTTAGAATTTTTTTTATGATTTTTTTAAGAAAGTCAATATCCTTTTGGGGTCTGAGCTTGACTTTTACTTTCACACTGGTTTTCTTTAACAGAATTTTTTTTAAAAGATTATTTATTATTATTTTTTTGAGAGACAGAGAATGCCTGAGCATGAGTTGTGGGACGGAAATGGGGGAAAGAAGAAGGAGGGAAAGAATCTCTAGCAGACTCTCCACTGATCGCAGAGCCCCACTTGGGCTTGATCTCATGACTCTGAGATCATGACCTCAGATGAAATCTAAAGTCAAAAGCTTAATCGACTGAGCCACTGGCCGCCCCTAAAGATTGTTTTTTTAAGTAATCTCCACACCCAACATGGGGCTCGAAGTTACAACCTTGAAAATCAAGAGTTGCTCGCTCCACCAACTGAGCAAATCAGGAGCCCCTTTAACAGAAATTTTGGAAAAAGTTATTTTTTAGGTCTAGCCTCATCTAATTTGGTTGGTTATTAAGAAAAAAAAAAGTTAAAGGCAAAAAGTTAAAAAGGTAGACTATAATTTTGGACTGCAGACAAAGATAAAGTATTCAAACCTATTTATAGGCTAACATATGTAACTTATGAACTTGTGTTTGTAAAATCATGTACATTATATGTACATGATAATCGTAATGCTATATATATGTTATTATACAAACACGATATATATTATTATTATATCACACACACACAGGTTATTGCCCCTGTAAAGCTATTAAGAAGCACCTGATATTGGTATCCAGGTGTGTGTCAAACTTATGGATGTGAGGAAAAGCTCCAGATATAATATTTATATATTTGTCTAAGAACACTTCAAGTATAGAGTCCCTTGTTACTACATTAGGAGTACTTAGTACAGAAAAGGAGGCTTTTTATCCTATAATTCATCTTTACATGCTCCTTATGTCCAAAACTTAAGGAACAACTATCAACTGGATTCACATGAATGTTTTAGGGAATTAGGATGAAAATGCATAATGTTAAGATAATTCAGAATCATGGGCATTCTCCCAGTAAGAGGCTAAAAATCACTGATGGGCTTTCTGGGGGAGGACTTAGTGGGGCATTTGTGATTTGGGGGTTGAAGCAATAGAGCTTGGCTTCACTTGCCATCACACTTACAACTTGCTCTTTGGAAATGCAAGAAAACTTCAGATATAGAATCTCTTAAAACATAGAAGTCTGGAGGCACTGTTGACCACTCTGTTGCCTGGCTCCAGATGTGTCTCTGTAATGATATGCTTCATAGCCACAGAAAATTGTCCCTGCTAAGTGCATTAAGCCTCATCAAGTTATGAAACAATTTCATTATTGTTTTTTTTTAAGTGGGAAGGGTCTTGAAATGGAACCAATGAATCTTATCTTTCTCTAACATGGAAGGAGCATGGTTAAAGAACAGAGTTATGTCAAAATATTAATCATTTTTAAACATTTCAATGCATTTCTTTTTTTTGTTTTTGCATCCGATTTTTAAAATTTTTTATTTTCAATATGTGTATATGCTTGCAGGAAAGATCCTCCTAATGTTCATTATGGTAAGGTTTAAGAATAAGGCCGTGACTTACAAGAATTACCAATCATATGCTGAAAACATAATGTGCACAACTCTTTATGTCATTATATTTCTTCTATGTTGCTATTATTTAACAAGCCTATTCTTTTCGTTGATTTTTTTTTTTTTTTTTTAGATTAGATGAATTGTTAAAGACTGGTTATAACTTCAAAATTGATTCTTCTTGGTGGGTGAAAATAGAGTCATATTCAGGAACAGAAGCCTGAAAAAATCAAAGTCTCTAAATGTTTAATGTCAGCACACATCTTGCCCCATTCCAATGACAGTTGTTCATTGTTTCATTCTCCCTTCCTGTCAGCGGCAACTCCTCACTGCTCTTCAAGACTTAAGTGTTTTAAGATGTTCTTTGGTCACCAAAGACAAGAATCAAATCTGAACCTTAAACGAACAAAGAACAGGAAAAGCTGCTGAAACGATTTAATTACTGATTTGGCATTTTCAGTCTACAACTTGAAGAATGGCTAACCTTTAGAATTCAGAAAGTTGTTCTTAGACCTGGAGGTTTTCCAAGTCAGTTAAATTTTACAGTCCTAAAGTAAATCTCAAAAATTTCACGCCAAGGAATGACAGTAAACCTCAGATTTTAAGAAGTGCTCAAGGCCCAAGGTTTTAATAAGTTGGGTTCAGAATTTCAGTCTATCCATAACTACGCTCTCCCTTCCCTGCTTGCTGAATCCTGCGGAGAGCAAGAGCAAGCACTCCACCTCAGTCATCAGGGTCATAATCCAGCTTCCTGCGTGGGGCCTTATGTGGACTCAACTCTCCCTGACAGATTCTCACTTCTTGTTTCGCCCTGATTTCTGCTTGCTCTATACCCACTCTTTCATTCCATTTTATATCGGTCAGGTCTAATTCTGGTTATTGGTCAGGTCCAGGAATTAGACCTGACCGATATACTCCCTTCTTCAAGATCTACACTGGCAAGTGCTTAACTCTTTAAACCATGAACGGTTACACTTTCTACACAGGGATCTCCGGTTTCTCGAAGCCTTGCTTCCCTCGTTAACAATTGCTTTCAATTGCCTGACAGCACCTAGCTGTGACTTCATTCCTAGTCCTGCATTTCTGCAAAGACTGCTTAAATATGACTCCTTTTGTTTCAAAAATTTAACAAAGCCCCTGCCCTAAGAGAAAGTAAAAGCTTAAGTGGCTTTGGGATTCAAATGCTGTATTTCAGTACAATAAAGCAAATAAAAAACAGCTTCAAATTATCAGGTTGCCTTATATGTTTATTCTCAATCTGAAAGTAATGTAACAGTAAATACTGTGGACATAAAGGATCTTAATACCCTTATCAGTCCTTTCCTTTGTTTGCTTTATAATATTTACTGCCTCATATGTTAGCCATTAGAACCAAATAACCACATGCCTTATGAAGACTTTATTTTTCTTTTCTCTGAATTTCCAGTCAACCATTTCATGCTACCATACATTCTGAGGACAGCTATGGCTCTTCGTTTCTTCACCCTTTTCCTCCATTCCCAGGCCCATTCCCTTCTATTCCACATCATCTACTGTAATTTATCTACTATATTTATATGTATCCATCTAATCCAACCTTCATATTTTCACTTAAGCTTAATAATATCAACAATTCCATCACCTCACATAATTACCATTTCTTTTCTGTGGTAAGAATATTTAAGATTTACTCTCTTTGCAACTTTCAAGGACATAATATTTTTAAATATAATCATCAAGCGGTACATTAGGTCCTCAGAATTCACTCACCTTATAAATGGAAGGTTGTACCCTTTGGCCAATATCTCCCCATTTCCCCCATGCCACAGCCTCTGACAACCACCATTCTACTCTCCGTTCTAGGAGTTCAGATTTTTTAGATTCTACTTATCAGTGATATATACAGCATGTATCTTTCTTTGTCTGACTTATTTCACTTCGCATAATGCCCACAAGGTCCATCAATGTTTTAGCAAATGGCAGGATATCCTTCTTTCTCATGGCTAAATAAAAAAGTAAATAAATAAATAAACATCTTTATCCAATAATCTGTTGATGGACACTTAAGTTATTTCCATATCTTGGCCATTGTGAATAACGATGCAGTCAAGATGGGAGTACAGATTATCTCTTCAAGATCCTAGTTTTGTTTCCATTATATATATACCTAGAAGTGGGATCACTGGACCATATGGTAATTCTATTTTTAACTTTCCAAGGAACCTCATATTGTTTTCCACAGTTGCCACACCAATTTATATTCCCACCAACATTGCATGAGGGTTCCCTTTCCTCCACATCCTTGCCAACAATTATCTTTTACCTTCCTGATGATAGCAATTCTAACAGGTGTGAGGTGATCTCACATCGAGGTTTTGATTTGCCTTTCCCAGATGATTAGTGATGTTGAGCATCTTTTCATGTACCTGTGAGCCATCTGGATGTCTTCTTTGAAAAAATGTCTATTTGGTTCTTTTGTTCATTTCTAAATTGGATTCTTTGTTTTTTGCCTTTTAATTCGAGTAGTTAATTCATTTACAATAAATATTATTGATGATAGGATTGGGTTTAAGTCATCCATATTGCTATTTGTTTCATTTGTTCTTTGTTATTTTTTTCTATACTTTTCCTCCATCTTTTGGATTTAGCATTTTAGTATTTCCAGTATTATATTTTATACTTCTTTTGGCCTTTAGGGTATACCTCATTGTTTTATTTTTTTAATCGTTCTCAGGATTCCAATATATAATCCTTAATTTATCATAGTCTGCTCATAAGTTTGCTTAATACTATGAAATATAGAAAGCTCAACACAGTAACTCCATTTACCACCTAACCTTCCTTCTCCTATCCTTTGGCTACTGTTGTGATACATTTTATTGCTACAATGATTTTACTTTGCTTCAAATGGTTAGCTGTTTTAAAAGACATTAAAGAGAAGAATGAAAAAGAGTCTTTTACATTACCCACATTCTCTAGTCGTTTTCATTTCTTCCTATAAATCTGAATTTCCATCTGACATTATTTTCCTTCATTCAAGAAACTTCTTTTAGCATCACTTGTGGTTTGTGTGTGCTGACAATAGATTTGCACAGCATTCATTTATTTTAAAGTGTCTTTATTTTACTGTCATTTTGAGAGATTTTTTTTCACCAAATGTAGAATTCTGGCTGACAGTCTTTGTTTTGTTTTGTTTTAGGACTTTAAAAATGTGTTCCACTATTTTTTTTCTTTTTTTTACGATTTTATTTATTTTGAGGGAGAGGGAGAGAGTGTGCGCAAAAGTTGGATGCTTAACCAACCGAGCCACTCAGGCGCCCCATGCTCCACTGAGTTCTAACTTCCTTTTTTTTTTTCTGATGAGGTATAAGCCATACTTTATATCATTTTTCCCTGTATATATCGTCATCTTTGGTTGCTTTAAAGATTTTATCTTTACCTTTGGTTTCTGGCTTTTGGCTATGTGCCTAGGTTTTGTTTTCATTTATTATGTTTGCTGCTCAATAAGCTTCCTGAATCTGCATTTTTTTTTTTTTACCAATTTTAGTATATGTGCTGCCGAAGCGAGCATAATTTTTTTTTTTTACCAAATTTGGAAAATGTTCACTTATTGTTTCTCTAAACTTTTTCTGTCCAGTTCTCTCTCCATACTGCATGTATAGTAGCCTTCTTGATATTTTCCCACAAATTACAAAAGCTCTTCCTTTTTACCAATTGTTTTCCTATTTTTCAAACTGGGTCATTTTGATTGATTTGTCCTCAAGTTCACTGACCCTTTTTTCTGTAGCCTCTAATCCAGTCTTAAGTCTATGAATTTTTAATTTGATATAATGTGCTTTTCAATTCTAAAATTTCCATTAGCCTTTTTTTTTAATAGTTTCCATTTCTGTGCTGAGATGCTCTGTATGTTTACTCTTTATGCATCTATTTCATTTCACGCCCCTGAATGTTTGTACCATAGTTGTTTTATACTTCTCATCTGCTTATTCCAACATCTGGGTCATCTCCAAAGTCTGTGTTATTAAGTTATTAACTGCTTTTTTCTCCCCTTGATTACAGATCCATATTTATACTTCTTTAAATGTTTAGTTTTTTTTTTATTCTGTGATAGACATTTTTAAGTGATACACTTTAGGGAGTTTGGATTATACTATCTTCTTTTTTTAAAGATTAATATTTATTTATTTATTTATTTGAGAGAGAGCCCATGAACAGGGGCAGGGGCAGAGGGAAAGGGAAAGAGAAAATCTCAAGCAGACTCTGTGCCAAGCATGGAGCCCAATGTGGGACTCATATGTGGGTTTCATAACCCCAAGATCATGACCTGAGCCAAAATCAAGTCGGATGCTTAACCAACTGAACCAACCACTCAGGTAACCTTATATTATCTTCTTTTTAAGAAGAGTTGCCTTTTTTGGTGACAGGCAGTTGAACTGTGGACAAATCTTTTTGATCCTGTCCAGTTTGGTTTTATTTGTTGTTAGAGCAAATCTATTTGATTTTTGTTCTTGATCCAATGTCATGGTCCTTGCTCTAGGGGTGTGGTCTGTACTCCCAAGGTATCACCTTGTTAAGATTTCAAGCAAATATTTGAGGTGCTCAGTGAAGTTTCTCCACCTTGGCTCGGCCATAGGTCCAATGTCTTCTAACAGTACATGCCTATCTTTCCTTTGATAGCTCTGTTGCTCCTGCTTACTCTCATTAAACTTTACCATGTATTATCCCCAGTTAGAGAACCATGGTGAATGTGGTACTCACCTTGTGTTTCCCTTCTCTCAGGAACCAAAGTCATATATGGTCCACTGTTTAGTGCCTGAAAACAACTGTGCCATGCATTATGTCCAGGTAATTTATGGAAGTGTAAGTGCAGTTCCTCTTACTCCATCATCACCAGAGCAGAACTCCTCCCTTACAGTCTTAATTTGTATCTATTCATCAAGTTTGAATCAGACATTATTGTTGCAAAAAAGAAAAACAATATACTCATTCTTTATTATTTTTATATTATTATTATATATTATATATATTATTATATTATATTATTATATAATATATTATATAATATTATATATTATTATATTATTATATATATAATTATACATATTATATATATTTATATATAAATTATATATATTATATATTTATATATATTATATAATATAATATATATATTATTATATTATTATTATTTATTAATAGTGCATTTCAAATGTTGGCAAAGCTTGTGAACGAAGTAGATTAGTGAATGATAAATCTATGAGAGCAGAGTTAAGAAATCCCCTTTGGCATTCCAGGCAGCTTTCAAACATCAATAGCTTCTGTTATTGTTTCTGAAGAAGAAAGGAATTTTGAGGCATGAGATATAATTTTATTATGTCAAAACACTGTGGCCAAGACTTTTTCCTGTTGAATAGATGATCAAACAAACATATTTCAGGACAAAATAACTAACCCAATTTAGATCACAGGCCTTGAGATTGCTCTAAAGGATTCATGTGGCTGGGAGCTGTACCAGATGGTACCTACAGACAAGGAAGAGATTCCACCTCTCCCAGCTGTGACTTACTCTTCTCACTGGCATTTTAGCAACATCTAGCATTTAACATTATGAATCTATAAGGATTGGAAATCAATACGATCACTCCTTCAACAAGCAGCTTAGCAGAGGCAAGGCTGGGAGCTTATTTAACACATAGATGTTTGACCTGCGTGGGGTTTTAAAAAATGTAAAATGTCTTGCCAACATACAAATATTGAGGGATTTCATTAAAAAAAATCAGATTTCCAGTTTCTCTTGAATCTGGCAACACTAATTTTTAAATTGTGCCTAATAATAGTTGATATGACCTAAGCAGCAAATGATTTTTAGAGAGGAATTCTAGTCCCTTAACAGCCTTATGCATTTACACTACTGCTCAGATTCTGTGGCATACACATTTACCTCCCCTGACCTAATGAACATTCAGGAAATAGGAAGAGCTGGTAACCAAAGCAGATGAATGTTTAAAGGCTCCTTTCCAGATAGGTAGGTGGGATTATTAATTCCTAGAGCATACTCTATTTCTCTTGCTTTAAAATTCAGTTTAGTGGTTTAAAGTCCATGATTCCTTTTTTTTTTTTTATTTGACAGAGAGAAACACAGCGAGAGAGGGAACACAAGCAGAGGGAATGGTAGCGGGAAAAGCAGGCTTCCTGCCGGTCTTGCCGAGCAGAGAGCCCAATGCGGGGCTCGATCCCAGGACTCTGGGATCATGACCTGGGCCGAAGGCAGATGCTTAACGACTGAGCCACCCAGGCGCCCCAAAGTCCATGATTCTTATTCCATTTCACTATATGAAAGACACCATCAATTTTAAGAGGCATCATTATGCTATGATCACTAAAAAAAAAAAAAGGAAAGAAAAAGAAAAGCTGCTTTTGTTAAACTATGACAGCCCATGGACTGAAGAATGCATCTTGATGGTAGACGTTGAAATGTGCAAAATGTGCATTTTAATATCAATAAGAAATGGTAATATCATATATGAATAGCACATACATAAGTAGAATGCTTTCTAGTTTACAGATCAATTTCAGTCTCTTCATGATTTCCATCCTCACTGCCATTGTCTCTTAAATGGGCTCTAGACCTCTAGTCTCATTTCCTTCAGTCCTCCTCCAGTCTACTAGCAGGACAATCTTTCTAGAATAGAAATCTGCCTGCCTCTATGCTCACTATCCCTGTGACAGTGAGAAGGATCCAGTTTTCTTAGCTTGTCGTGTGAGATTGTTTGGCATCTTGTCCTTCTCTTTTCTGGTCTCACCTCCTCTTGCCCTCCCTTTCATATTTAGCAAAACCAAATTCACTGAGTCTTTGTTTCAGTCACTTCCTCCAATTTTCTGGCTAACCAGATTTTAGTCATTCTTTAATTCTGCACAATCCATCACCTCATATGGGATGCCTTCCATAGCACACACACACATCTTTTCATTCCTTTCTGGAGTCACTTGAAGCTAGAGTGGTCCACTCCTCTAGCTAATATTTGCCTTGTGGTTTATTTGCATGCCTGCCTGTCTAGACCAGAGCTTGCAAATGGCCATTTCCTAAGTGGATTCCACCCTTCACAGGCACACCTTGCCTGCGAAATGTTTAGACCATTTTTGTAATTAGATGTCCACCTTAAAAATACAGATATTTCACATTCTAAGAAAACCAAGCCTAGATTCAAGGGACTAGCATTCCAGGATTCAATTTTACAATGAATAAATGACACTACTCTTCTGGACCATGGTATCTGAGTTGAATTGACTTTGAGGAATAGCAGAGGTTGATATTTATTATATAGTTTGTTGGGAGGTTCCTCCCCTCAAAAAACTTATAATGTCTTCTTCCCTCTTCTATTTAGGTAATAAAGTTCATATGGAAAAAAATAACTATTATTCACAGTTATGTTAAGGCAATCAACCATAAAAGAATCATATGATTCATAAACAGTACTCAATGAACCTCACCTACTCATCCCAGTAAACAGGAACTGTATGGGGGGTTTTACTATCTGACAACTTCTGGGCCTGGAGCAGGGATACTGCCCAGTCATGTGGATCATAGGAATTACAAATTCAGCTAGCCACAGAGTTTGCAAACTTTAAATCCAAATATGGAAATTTGATCCCAGCTATTATTTAGTAAGCCATTTTGTGTCATAAATAACATAATTTATGTATTTATTAATAAATATTTAATTAATAAATTAATTAATTAAATTAATTTATAATTAATTAATAAATAAATATTCAATAAATATAATAAATAAATATTTATATATTTATATAATATATAAATATTTATTAATAATAAATAAATAAATATTTAATAAATAAATAAATAAATATTTATTTAATAAATAATGTATTTATTAAATTAATACACTTACATAAACCAATCATTATTATTTATATTTATCTTCTTGCCATAAATGAACAGCTAGGGTTTGAAGGGATTAAGTCTACTTGTGTAAACTGAATAGAGTGTTTCAGTTCTCTCTGCATGTTGTACAAATCTATCCTTCTTTCTTAGCAACCTACCTTCACAGATTCTACTAAAAGATACCCTTTCAACACTTTTTATGCTTTTTTCAATATATTACTCTACTGGTTTGAATATTCTGGATTCTGGGTTTATTTGAGAACAAATGTAATTTTGCATTAAGACAATACAGGGCATCTTGTTTAGATATTAAGTCTTCCAAGGGATGACAGCAAAGCATTAAAGCAAATATAGAGCTTCCTGAGTGCAAGAACCCACGTGACTGTACAGCTCACTTGCCTGTGAAGCTGGCCCTAATCAGAGAGAATCACTTGGCCTCCTTGACCCTCAGATTGCTCATCTACAAAAATGACCTAATCACACCTGCCTTATTCCTCTCACGGTCATTGTAAGGATCACAATTAGATAATAAGTTCAAATGCCTTGTAGACCCCAAAACACTCGAAAATACATAAATTTGTTTTACAAAGTTATTGACTGATGCACACGATTCTTTTTCATTTAACTAATATTATAAAACACATCCTACAGGCCCAAGCTTGAAACAAATGAGTACTGTTCATTCTCTTATGAAAACTCAAATTCTTTCTTCAAACAAGCTTAACCGTGTTTTTACATCAATTGTATACTATGGGAAGTTAATAAAATACCCCCTGAAATAAGAGTTTACTAAATAGATCTGCCGAAGTGCAAACGGATGCCTTAAAACTAACCTAAACTGTTTCAAATTACTATGTAGTTTAACTCTGAAATTTTACATTCATTTTCTGGCACATCCAGGCCCTTCCTGAACCTAACCCCAGTTTTATAAGCATCCCTAGTTTCTGGGTATTAATCCTCCTAGCACGTTAACTTATCAAATGCATTAATAAGCCCTATTTATTCCTTCTTGTTGATATCAGAATTTATAAAGAGGGAAGGCTGACATTTCCTCAATTCTGAGTTCTTGTGTTTTTTTGGCAGAATTTCCTATATCCTGTAAGAAGAGGGTTTTTGTGGGTTTTGTTTTTGTTGTTTCAATGTCTCTTCTGTAACTTTCCTGCATTTTGCTTTTGGGGCAAAAGCAAAGGAGACAAACTTAAACCAGCTAGAAATTTCAAAACAAATTCCTGTATGCTTTTGATCCTCAAAACAAAAAAACATATCAGGATCCAATTACAAAATGACTCAATTTCTAGTGTAGAAGTAAATATCTTTACTTTTCGTTCTGGTCTTTGTTCTCATGCAGCCTTCCAGGGAAAATTTAAATAGGTTTGAAATAGGTTAGAATATTACCATTTCTATTCCTGACAATGTAATGTTAATTAAAATTATAGATTCCTTGCTTCTAGTGATTTATCAATGCCAGTAAAGCTGGCCCTCTCAAAAAACAGGCTCTGAACTGTTTCTTTTAATAATATAAACATAATGTAACCTAAGAAAACTATTTTCTTTTTCTATGTCAAAACAAGTAATTTGAACAAATAATACTCTGGTTAAACATGACACTATCTATGGCTGTACAGGAACCTTTGCTGTGCATCTTCATGCTTTTATCTCATTATCCATTTAAAGCTAAGGGTGTACAGAGCTAGAGGAAGATCAATCACTTATATTCTATCAGAGACTCAGAGTTAAAAGAAAGAGTCACCTCAGTGTCCTAATCTTCAAAGAAAAAGTGAAGGAAAAGGAGGTTACAACTGAGAGCATGTTTTCAAATGTCAGAACAGGCCTCCTGGGCAAATGTCTGGGGGGTGAAACTAAATGGCTGGGAATCCCGAAGTGGGACAGTAGCAATCACAAAGTACCCTGAACTGAAACCACAGAAAAGAAACCGAGCAGAGGCCTTATCTTCTCTAGGGGACTGGCAACATCTCCTGCCCTATTCCTGTGGAGTGGGAATGGCCAAAGGAGGTGAGGGGGACAGGGCTGGGTGGGAGAGGGGGAGGGCGCGGGAGGGCAGGAATTAGAGTATTAGGCCACTTGCCAGGGCACTGATGTGATTAGGAATGATTGGAAATCCCTTAGGGGAATGTCAATTTCCTCTTTATTATCAGTAATGTTTGCTTAGGGTCATGAAATAATTTGAGTTGGCCTAAAATGCAATCTTTAATGGCTAAAATGTAGTGGTCTATTCTGCTTCCTGCATTAATTAGAAATGGCATCTAATTATTGCCTAATGAGCCAAACAAAATGATAAACTCCTTTGTGCCCTCTTTAACTTTAATCCTAGGCTGCTGAGCTATTTTCTGAGGAAAGCAGTAAAGCATGTGTAACTTAGACCAACAAAAAGGATTTTGGCTATGGCATTACAGCCTCTTGCAACCGTTCAGCCTCAGTCAAAATTATCTACCAGAAGAAGCTGCCACTGGCTGCAGAATGGGGAAAAACAGGATAAGCCTTTTCAATAAAACGTGCTAGTATTTGTTTAAACATCACCAAACAGAAACCATTTTTTCTAGACTAACATTTATTTAGTTCCTCCTATGCATCTTGGGGGGAAAAGGATTAGTGAGTTTAAGATTTAGAGGAAAAGAGACAAGGATGAGGTAATAATGAGTTCCTTCGGGGCGCCTGGGTGGCTCAGTGGGTTAAAGCTTCTGCCTTCGGCTCAGGTCATGATCTCAGGGTCCTGGGATTGAGCCCTGTGTGGGGCTCTCTGCTCGGCGGGGAGCCTGCTTCCCCTCTACCCTCTGCCTGCCTCTCTGCCTACTTGTGCTATCTCTCTCTGTCAAATAAATAAATAAAATCTTAAAAAAAAAATAATGAGTTCCTTCATATGTAAAATATGGAGATCATAATCAACAACTAAGGTTGTCATAAGGATTAATTATTTTATGTTAAAGACCCTAGCACATAATCAGGCACATAAATGGAGCTAAATGAATTTGAATTTCCTCCTGTTTCTGATTTTGGAATCCCAACTGAAGACTATCCTAGTCAGGTAGACACAGACTCATTAATAAAGCAGAGTCCCTGTTCTGCTCACCACCTACAATGTCATATTTCAAATTAATTTGAACAAATCAATAGTCATGAAATTGAACAAGGCAAACAGTACATAAAAATTAAAGTAACTCATTATTTCTCTCCTTCATCAATTGAAAAGCTAAATGTTGGTAAAATTGCTAATTACCTCAGCAAACAGTGACTTTCCTCTTTGACTACTAATTCTGAGGAAGAATTAAAAATTTTTGATTAACAGTTTCCTTTTTTTTTTTAAGATTTTATTTATTTATTTGACAGAGAGACAGAGAGAGATCGCAAGTTGGCAGAGAGGCAGGCAGAGAGAGAGGGGAAGCAGGCTCCCTGCTGAGCAGAGAGCCCGATGTGGGGCTGGATCCCAGGACCCTGAGATCATGACCTGGGCCGAAGGCTGAGGCTTTAACCCACTGAGCCACCTAGGCGCCCCAATTAACAGTTTCCTTTTTAAAGAACTCTGGCCAAAAGGTCACCCAAATGTATATTCATCTCAGATGAGGTATAGAAGAATATCACCCCCCTCACCCCCAAAAAAAGAATGTCCCAGTTGACCCAGCAATAAGATAAAATGTTTATCAGGATATGAAGTGTCTGGAACAGAAAAAGCCATATGGAGCCATATATGTTATCTATTTTTCCTATCATTCTGTTATTGCACTCTCTTATCATTGATAAAATACTTTTTTGATATCAAATCCATCTATTTTGGAAATGACATTTCTTCATCTAGATTGATGAACACTTCATCAAAGTGTTAAGATTGAGGGTACCTGGGTGGCTCAGCTGGTTAAGCAACTGCCTTCAGCCCAGGTCATGATCCTGGAGTCCCGGGATCGAGTCCCGCATCGGGCTCCCAGCTCCACAGGGAGTCTGCTTCTCTCTCTGACCTTCGCTCCTCTCATGCTCTCACTTTCTCTCTCTCAAATAAATAAATAAATAAAATCTTAAAAAAAAATGTTAAGATTGAAAAAGCTCTCTCAAGTTTTTTGTAGTTGTTGCTAGTTCATTTTAAATACAAATTCTCCCATATTGGTAAATGTCAACTTTCTCCATTTGTATATTGTTCATTATGAAGATGGAAATAGTGATTTCAACATATCGATTTTAACAAGACACTTATTTGATAATCTTAATGGTTTTCAACCACATTCAAGAACAGAAATAAAACATAAGAGTATATCACTTATTGATAAGAACTAATTAATAGGGGTGCCTGGGTGGCTCAGTCATTAAGTATCTGCCTTCGGCCCAGGGTCCTAAGATTGAGCCCCACATCTGGCTCCCTGCCTGCTTCTCCCTCCCCTACTCCCCCTGCTTGTGTTCCCTCTCTCTCTGTGTCTCTGTCAAATAAATTTAAAAAATCTTAAAAAAAAACTAATTCATTAGCATCTGTATATTTTTAACTATCAGCTTTTAAAGTGTTCAAAATATAAAAGTATTCTGAAAAGATGATGGAACATGTTTGTTTCTTTCCTGAATTAAAGGCATTATCAAACTTATTGGCCAATTATAAAGCAATTTTTGGAATGTAAAACATGTGTTATGGGACACATGAGCAATACTTTACATTCACCAGAAGAACATAAAGCAATTTACACTCCTGTATTACAGCCTCGTAAATACAATGAAGAAGAACAATACTTTACATTCAGTAATGGGGTTCACTGTTATAAAATTGGGTTATGATAAACTATTTATATATCATGTAAATGGATTTGTAGATTCATTATTGCAAAAAAAAGTGTTAGAACTGTATTAAAATGGCGTTCTACTATATAGATTTTGATGTGCTATTGGTCAAGTCTTCCCTGGATTTGGACAATGATGGCAAAGATAAGCCTTCATGAACAGTTCCAAGAGCATCAAAAGGTATCACTAAGTCTTCCTCAAAATTACACAATCTGGGGGCACCTGGGTGGCTCAGTTGGTTAAGCCTCCGTCTCTTGATTGCAGCTCAGGTCATGATCTCAGAGTCCTGGGATCAAGACCCACATTGGGCTCCATGCTCAGCAGACAGTCTGCTTGAGGATTCTCTCTCTCCCTCTGCCCCTCCCTAAGCTCCTGTGCTTCCTCTCTTTCTCTCTATCTCTCAAATAAATCTTAAAAAAAAAAAAATTACACTATCTGAAACTAGCCAAATCCTACATTTAAAAGAAATTCCACTGTAGATACTGACCATATCTCACATATTAAATAGATGCATTCCCCAGAGTAACATAATTGTTTAATACTGGATTACTTTATGTGTTAATTTCTATTATACCTTTGAGGAGAAGTTTCAATAGGGAAAAAAATTGTGCTAAGGGGGAAAAAAGACACACATTTAAGAATACTATATTTACTATAAGGAAGATTCTGCTCCTATTATTTTATATAGCCATACATTACTTCAAGAAATTACTTTTTAAAAAAAGGACAATCAATTCATATAATTTCACATATCATTTCGAAGAGCACGCATTAAAGTTAGGTCCCATTCATTGTCCTCCCCTCTGACTTCAGTATAATGAAATAAAGAAGTAGCACATAGTTATGTCTGTAATCTGGGAATTTTGTAGAACTTCTTACAGAAGAAATTCACTTCGAGAGGATGTTTTGTATAGTTTAAATGGTAAAGTACAAATAGCCAACATGTATTGAGCCTTACCTTCCAGGGATTGTACTGCCTACTTTGCATACACCATTTCATAATAATAACCTATTTGAGGAGATGAGACAACTAAGGTTCAGAGAAGTAAAGTAATTTGACCAAGGTCACAGAGCAAATATGTGGTGGGGAGGAAGGATCTGATGACTTGCATTATTGATATTTTTAAGGAAAGTTGTGTGGCTATTCATGTTTCTTAAGTACAATGACAGATTAGTTGATAACAAAGACTTTCTAACATACCTTTCAGTAGAAGGGAAAACATTTGAAGTTTTAATTCTGTTAATGAAGAGATCCTATCTCTCTTCATTTGCTTACTTATTCATAAAGTCCTTCTTGAGTCTCTACTTAGGTATACTTCTAGAAGACCAAGTAACATAAAGAAGAAGCTCAGATAAAATTGCAATGGTAGCTTAAAGGAAAGTGATGAATTAGGGAAAGCTTCGTAGAGGAAGTATCATTTGACTACCTTTAAGGGTATGAAAAATTTATCAGAAAGAGATGAGATGAGATGAGGGCAAAGGCCATTCTGGGCAAAGGAAAGTAAGCAATAGCTCAGAATCTGGGATCGAAGACTCAATCCTAGACAGAAAGAACAGTGAGAGCTCTTAGGCTGGCTTTTCCATGGAGTGGATGAGGAGGTGGTGTAATATGAAATAAGATGAGGTCACAATATGAACCGTTAAATGCTAAGATTGGGAAGCTGTTATCAATCGCTCAGGCAGAAGGAAGTTATTGACGTTTCTGAGTATGAGAGCAATAAGATCAGTGCTGTTAAGAGGATAAGGGATAAAGGATATATTGGTGAGAGATGGACCAAAATCCAGGAGACTGTTGGAGAAGCCATTACAGGAGCAGAAGTATGGAGGAGACATGAGGAAGACAGTGGTAGTAGGAAAGGAGAGAAGGGGAGGTTGTAAGAGATTTCAAAAGTCATCTCTAGGAATAATTAGAAGTGGGAGGAGACAAAGACAGCTGAATAGAGAACTCAGTGGTGATTAGATTTGAGCCTGAGCTACTGGAATAATGGCAAACAAAGGAGAAAGAATAAGAAGGAGGTTTTAAATCAGGTTTTGATATATGGAGTTTAAAACTAAAATTCCAGTCTGTCTAGATGTTCAGAGTGGAAAGATTTACAGATCACTTGACTGGAGTTAATGACTGAAGCCACAAAACAGGGTTAAGTATAAAGAAAGAAGAGATTTCATGAATACCCTCCAAATAAGACAGAATGAGTAAGGGAAGAAAGAAAACTTTCTCAAAGCAGCAATGTTAAAGTTGCATAATTGGACCTTTATTAAAATTATCTATGTTAAGTAGCGAGAGTTAAGTGGCTCTCAGCTGAAGGTGATTTTGCCCCCACCATGTGACCCTTACAAATCTCTGCAGATATTTTTGTTGTCAAAACCGAGCAAAGCAATGTTTGCTACTGGCTTCTAGTAAGTAGAGGACAGGGATGTTGCTAAAAATCCTACAATGCACAGAATGACACCCACCTCCACCCAAAGAACTACTGGCCCAACACGTCAATAGTGCTAGGATTGAGAAATCCTGGCTAAGATGAGACTTACCCAATACAGAATTGTCAGTTGTTTGGGCAGAATAGAAGGGACATCCATCTGGTGTAATAAAAGTTCTTCATACTTAGTCTAAGTTAAAATCGAGTCTTAAATTGGCAAAGAAGTTAATTTTTTAAAAAGATTTTTATTTATTTATTTATTTATTTATTTATTTATTTATTTATTGAGAGCACGCATAAATAGTTACTCTAGATAAGGTATTGTATTATGCCCTTTACATGCATCATCTCATCAACCTTTGGAGCAAGCTATTTTACGCCCATTGTACAGATAAAAAGAGTAAAGCCCAGAGAGATTACTTACTTACTCAAGGCCATACAGTGGGTAAGAGGTAAGGCTAGAACTTCAATCTAGTTGTCTCTAGTGTTAGAAACATTGCTTAACATAACCACTGTGGTATTTGACTTATTTGGCAATCCCTCAAAGCCACATCCTCTGGGTGAGGATGAGGAGTCCTCCACTTTGGTTTTAAGGTCCTGGCATCCAGCTGCATGAGAAGCATCTGTGCAAGGTTGAAGGCTGCATCACCTTGCAAGTGAAATGCAAGTATTTTCTGGAATGAACAAGTTCTTTGTACCCAAACTCTTAATTTAAAAAGCAAGGAATTTGCTTTGCTTTAAAGAGAAAGAACTAACAGTTTTAGGGCAGAAATCCATCTCATATTTTTAGTTCTTTGACTTTTCCAAAAAAAAAGTGTAATTTTTAATCTGACTTTCTACATATACCAAGAGAATCGGCCATGAAAAAAATGCCAGAGAAATGAAAAACAAAAACAAAATAGCAACAACACAACCCCAACTCACTGCTACTGAAGATTGAGAAGTCTGACAAATCATCCACATTGATTCACTACTGGAATGAGACCAAAGACGACAGAAAACACAGCTGTTTTAATATAATATTTACAATTAGCATGCTTTGAGAAACTTCCCAAGAAAAGCGGGGAATCCTTCAACTTTCTTTTGAATGACAGCTCTGCCATATGAACAGAGGGTATGATGCTAACTCTGCAAAGCCTGGCTATTCCCAGACACATCCTGTGGGGGTCACAGATTGTCCAGAACAAATTAGCCTCTGAATCAGTATGTAGTCTTTCTACACTCTCCTGCACCACTTTTCCTTCCAAAGAGAGAATGGTTTAACATATCACCTGTTTAGAGATTTCCCATACAGAGCTCAATTCTTCTTCACACAGAAATCATCGAGGCCCAAGGCACGCTGTATGGATGCTATGCTAATACCAGCATTTGCTCAGCAAGTCTCCAAAGCCAGCAACGATGCAGGTGGTGGCTGCCACATGGCAGCAGGCAGCCCCCTCCACAAGCCAATTTTAGAAAATCTGAGGAAGAAGAACTAGAATCATTTTTTTCTCTTTTTGTCTTGGACCTAATTACAACCTTATGCCAGCTAAACTGACACCACATCTCCTCACCATAGCAGAGAAGGGAAGGGAAGGTAATGTGGAAGGGGTGATCTGAAGTATTTATATTCACCCAGGCAATGCTCTGATTAAAGACTGAGGACTGTCAGGTTCTTTAATAACATTCTCTCTGCACATAAACTTCACGATTTAAGTTCAACTGTATTTTTTTTTTTAAGATTTTATTTATTTGACAGAAACACAGCGAGAGAGGGAACACAAGCAGAGGGAATGGTAGCGGGAGAAGCAGGCTTCCTGCTGAGCAGGGAGCCCGATGCGGGGCTCGATCCCAGGACCCCGGGATCATGACCTGAGCAGAAGGCAGACGCTTAACAACTGAGCCACCCAGGCGCCCCAAGTTCAACAGTATTTTAATGTCATTCTTAGAATAGGTACGTGTGAGATCTGTCATATGCTTGTGAGAATAATGTTCACTGCTGCTGTCAGAGGAACACAGCTAAGGGGACTCATCACTACCCACAGACCAGAACATTAGACAAAGCTTTCCAAATGAACAAAAATAATTGTTTTATGTCCTAGAAAAGGGAGTATTGTTTTACAATGACTTAAAACAGTTCAACTACTAATAAAAAAAAAAAAAAAAGAGAGAGAGAGACCATTACACTTTTTATAGTTCCCTATATCTCTCTTTAAGTGACAGTGTCAGAATATACTCTTAATTTTAAAGCTAAAATGTGTTCAGTAGGTCAGAGACTACTGGAACATAAAAAGTAATACTAGTTATCATTGTTGATAAGTTCCTATGTACTAAATGCCAGGCCTGGCACTCTGTGAGTCATCTTCTACACTACTTCCACACTGCCAAAGTAACTTTCAGCCTCAAAGATGATTTTGGCATACCCCTTTTAAAATCTTTCAGTAACTACCTACTGTCAATGGATAAAATCTAAATTCCTCAGCATGACATATAAGGCCATCTATCAATAGGCTCCTGCCTACTTCTTTTGCTATTAGCGCCTCAAAGAACTTTGAGCCTTACTGAACTTCTGGCTATACCCTGGCATCCCTCATTATGTAGCACAATATCATTTATGTGTATTAAAAGCATCTTTAGGGGCGCCTGGGTGGCTCAGTCGTTAAGCATCTGCCTTCGGCCCAGGTCAGATCCCAGGGACCTGGGATCGAGCCCCACATCGGGCTCCCTGCTCTGTGGGAAGCCTGCTTCTCCCACTACCATTCCCTCTGCTTGTGTTCCCTCTCTCGCTGTGTTTCTCTCTGTCAAATAAATAAAATCTTAAAAAAAAAAAAAAGATTTAAAAGCATCTTTATACAAAACCCCCTTCATTTTATAATACTTTAATTTCCAAAGACATCTACCAAACACATTAGAATAGACGCTTACTGGGGGTGGAGGTAGGGAGGAAGGATGGCTGGTGGAGGGGGAATAAAGCACTAAAACCAGAGAAACCTTGTACAATCTGGAATATAGGATGCCATGACTGAGGAAGGTGGTTAACTCAAACCTGCACCAAAAACAAGGAAGCTCATTATGCTTTGTTAGACTAACCAACATGTATGAACCAGGGAGAGATACTCGAGAAGGTGTCAGTAAACACTCCTCAGGTTGTGAACAGCAGGTCACATAAGACGGAACCCCATCCTGTACTCCTATTCTTAATCTAGGAAACCGTTTGTTTATTTCCAAGCACTTGAAAGATTGCCCACTTATTTTTCTGCAAATCAAGGCACCAGCCCATTAGACATTGCTTAGACATCCCATTAGACATGGGTCTATATCTTCAACTCCAAATGGCACTGAGGTCACTGATGGTCCTGGAGATGGAATAAATCCCAAATCCTAAGTTCCATATCCAGCTTATATTGATTTCAGGCTCACTTTTTAAAAATGATAAAAGTTAAACAGAACAGGGATTTTAAAGAGATGATGGTGATGATTGAGGGGCACTGAATGCAGAAAGAGCAGGCTAGAGTAGACAAAACCACCTGCCTACAGGGAGGAGCATGGAGGCCACAAGTCCCTTCAAGGGAAGAACTACCACTACTAAGCAAGCAGTAAACAGTTCAGCACCAGAGTCAACACAGGAAGGGCCAAACGTCAAAGCTCATGCCTTGATTTGGCTTTAACTTAAGGAGATTTAGCTTCAATGAGTGTTTATGAGGATAGCTAATTGCAGCAAAAGGTGGGCACACATTCCCTCCAAGAGTAACCAGGGTCCCCAAAGAGGGAATGGATGTTGCCCTCAGACCCTGAAGAGTTCCACACAAATTCTTGCCTTTGATCTGCTGCCCTCTCTGCCTTTTACCCAGGAGAACTGATAAAATCATGAAGGTAACAACTGATTTGGTGTGGATGCTTATTAACAATAGAATATTTGTAAATTGCAAAGAATTATTAACCTATCCTCATGATGCCCTTAACAGCTGTCAGCTTTGTGACACCGTGCCACTACTCTGTGTGTGCTTACTTGTCTGAACCCATAAGACTCAAAATTCCTCAAGTCCAGGGGTCAAGTCTTATTCGTTCATGTCTCCTACATAGATCACAGTCCCTGGCGTCCAGGAAGAACAGCACATGTTTGTTTTATAAAGAAGTCAATCGGTTGATTAAGTTAAACAAAATAACCATAACACAGATAAACCCCATGTGGCAAGTGGAAAGTCAACTATGCCTCAATTATTGTATTTTTCACTGACAGTTAAACAAATGTTACTTTTAAATTATTGGATATTTAATTTTCCTTTTCCTTTCCAATAACTAACTGGGTTTCATTTCGAGGTTACAGTAGGCATTTTTAATGAGTTCAATAATGAAGACTAAAGCCCAGATAATTAGTTATTATTTCCTATTGTATAAATGATTCCAGGAATATTTTACATAATTGACTTTTTCTTTTCTTTTTTTTTTTAAAGATTTTATTTATTTGACAGAGAGAAACACAGCAAGAGAGGGAACACGAGCAGAGGAGGGAATGGTAGCGGGAGAAGCAGGCTCCCCGCTGAGCAGAGAGCCCGATGCGGGGCTCGATCCCAGGCCCCTGGGATCATGACCTGAGCCGAAGGCAGACGCTCAAGGACTGAGCCACCCAGGTGCCCCTAATTGACTTTTTCTAAAACCTGAGTTAACCAAACTGAACATCTCTAAATCATATCATGTTTTCCCACTGTACTGCAATTCAATTCCCGAGATGTTCTACTGTTATTCTGGATTGATCTTCAAAGAGAATGACTCTGAAATTTAAGTTTTAAATTTAATCTGCAAACTATGTGACCTACAGATAAATAGCCATAAATAAATAATAAGTTAAAGTAAAATAAATGATTATTTTAGAGGGAACATCGATTATTTTGTCAAGCAAAATATTCTTCTTAGCCATTATTATCACCCTCCTATCTTATAATTCTATATGTTTGGATTTTTTTTTTAAACATATATATATATATTTTTAAGATTTTATTTATTTGACAGAGAGAAACACAGCGAGAGAGGGAACACAAGCAGAGGGAGTGGTAGCGGGAGAAGCAGGCTTCCCGAAGAGCAGGGAGCCCCATGCGGGGCTCGATCCCAGGACTCCGGGATCATGACCCGAGCTGAAGGCAGCCGCTTAACGACTGAGCCACCCAGGCGCCCCTATGTTTGGATTTTAAACCCTGGGTTTTTAATAATCAAAGTATATGTACATTTTATTAGTAAATAGGAGAGAATATAGCTTATAAATATAAAATTTTTTAAGATTTCCTTTAGGTCTAAAGTCAATGGTAGTTTGAAGGTTTAAAGATGCTAAGGCTTATAATTTAAGAATATTCACTCTTCAGTAAGCATCCTCACCTAATTCAAATGCCAATTGAATAATTGTATCAAAAGCTTTTCAGAATAAATGATCCTTAACTGAAGAAAGGGCCTTTTCTCTTTCTCATATCAAAACCAAGTAAATGTAACCTTTTTGCAAGTGAACTGCAGAAAGAAAAATAAGCAATAGAGGAAAGAGTATGCAAAAAACAAACAAAAAAACCCAAAACAAAACCCTACAATGTCTTGCACTTTCAGCCCAGTCCTAAAAATGAATCTAAATCTGTAAATGGAATCAAGCTTATGTAAAAATAAGTTTTGCTGTCTAGTTAAAACAGTGTCCTCAAAATGTAGTGGGAATAAGGTGTAAGGAAACTGGACACATTGGAACCAAATCTTTCTGAATTGGGAGAATCCAATTCATTGGCTTATTGTATGCTTTCCAGACTCAGGTCCCCCCATCAAAGTTGCACTTATCAGGAAAATTCATCTTCTTATGTAGGTCCTTTCTCATACCCCCTTTCAAAGGGAAATAATGACTCTTCCTCAGGGACATTCTGATCCCAGGCACGGCTTGAACGCAGTCAGGACTCACGGTTCCTTCACCAGGAAGTTTCTCCAACAGCCAAGTGAGAGCAGATCAAACATTCATCACCAGAATCTCTCTTGGTCAATTACTATTGTTTGAAGTCACTTAAATGTACACATTTATATTAATTGTGACTGTTTGGTAGGTAAACACCCATGTAAATCATTCTATAGAATGAGAGGAGTTACAATCAGAAGAAAAGTTTTTTGTTGCCATTCCCCAGTAAATAATCTTTTCTGCCACTGCTAGGAAGAGATCTTGCCTGAGATATGTGGCAGCAAATCACATTTATAGTCAAGATGACCTAGTGGGTGAAGGAGGCAAGCCACACCTCTTACAGACAGCACAGGAATGACTGCTGGTTAGAAAAAAAATTAATCGCAAAGCTATTAAGTCCATTTCCAGTGTATGGATTTTGATTATTATCAGTTCAAACTACAAATTAACAAACCGCAAATTTTCCCAGTGGTAAGTAAAAATTCTCATCTAAAATTACAGCCACTGATTTTACAAAGACAAAGACAGAAGTTTTTTTTTATGCACTTTGGCTCTCAGGGTTGTTTTTTTTTTTCCCCCTACAATTTAACTGGTAATTTTGATGCATACGTGTTCCACTAAACTTAATTTAAATATGCAGTTCAAATTTTCAACAGGAGCATTCTTAGGATATGCTAAAAAGTGATGTTCAAATGACCTCCTGTAGTTTTGATTCCAACATTTATAATCCATATTTTTCATAACATCTCTCTCAAGTTAATTTAAAATAGGTTGCAAAAATTTAAATGGGTCGGGGCCCCTGGGTGGCTCAGTCGTTAGGCGGCTGCTTTCGGCTCGGGTCATGATCCCAGCGTCCTGGGATCGAGCCCCGCATCAGGCTCTCTGCTCAGCAGGAAGCCTGCTTCTCCCGCTACCATTCCCTCTGCTTGTGTTCCCTCTCTCTCTGTGTTTCTCTCTGTCAAATAAATAAAAAAATCTTAAAAAAAAAAAAAATTTAAATGGGTCAACTCCTTAAAGCGATGTTCAAGTTTGGCAGTTTCTGTGATACACACAAAAGAAAAAAAACTCACTTGTTCAATAAAAAAGTCAGTTGTATTATTTTCTTCAGCAATTTATGACATTTTCCACTAAAATATCAATGGCCAAGAAACAGACGCTGAATTAGATTTTTTTTTTAGGACTTTACTTATTTATTCGACAGAGAGAGAAACGGTGAGAGAGGGAACACAAGGAGGGGGAGCAGGAGAAGGAGAAGCAGGCTCTCCGCTGCGCAGGGAGCCCGATGTGGGACTTGATCCCAGGACAGGGTTGCCTGGGTGGCTCAGTCATTAAGCATCTGTCTTTGGCTCAGGTCATGGTCCCAGAGTCCTGGGATCAAGCCCTGCATCGAGCCCCGCATCGGAGTCCCTGCTCAGAGGAGAGACTGCTTCTCTCTCTCCCTCTCCTACTCTCCTTGCTTTTTTGTGCTCTCTCTCTTTCTATCGAATAAATAAAAATCTTTAAAAAAAATACATTTTAACAAAGTAGAGGGTAATAAGGCATTTAACATTTTTTTTTCCTTTGAAGAGAAACAAACAAAAAGACTATCACTGCAAAGATTATCTATACTTTATATCTGTGACTTAATTTTTACTACAATGGTGTCTATCCCATTAGGAGCTTTCTTAAAAACGACAATTCTAGAATTTCAAAATACCTTGAATAGGCAGAGGAAGAAGCAAAGTCACATTCCCAGACAAGGCAAACTGTCGAAGTGCCAAGAAGGGAAAATGTAAGCACCTTAACCTGCAAGCCCGTCTAACCGTGCTCTTTTGCTCTCGCATGTTTTACTTCCATTAAGGGCAGCAATTCTTTTTTTTTTTTTTTTTTTTTTTTTTTAATTTTTATTAACATATAATGTATTATTTGCCCCAGGGTACATGTCTGTGAATCTTCGGGCTTACACATTTCACAGCACTTAATAGCACATACCCTCCCCATTGTCCCCAACCCAGCCACCCTATCCCTACCCCACCACGCCCCCTGGCCACCCTTAGTTCATTTCTTGAGTCTAGGAGTCTCTTATGGTTTGTCTCCCTCCCCATCC
>CM053607.1:56745039-56766333 GCA_028646535.1 Procyon lotor
ATTTGTATCTTTAGGGTAAATACCCAGTAGTGCGATTGCTGGATCGTAGGGTAGCTCTATTTTCAACTTTTTGAGGAACCTCCATACTGTTCTCCAGAGTGGCTGTACCAGCTTGCATTCCCACCAACAGTGTAGGAGGGTTCAAGGGCAGCAATTCTATCTTGTTTCACAAATCTTAGGAATGAAAAGCTCCCATGATTCAGACATCAGCACACAATTGGTCTATCCTTTCTACGACTTCAATTTCAGCTAACTTTAACATGACCTCATGCTTTGTCTCATTTCTCATGCTCTTTTCTCATTTTTTTTCTAGCCTATAGGTGCAATAATGGAGAAAATGACAAGGAAGGTAGGAAGTGCCAAGAGAAGGGGCCCGGGTAAGAGCCCAGCTCTGGCTGCCCCCCAGATGCCTGGGGGCTCGTTCAGTGGTAGGCCCATGAGAAGTTCAGCACAGATACAATTTCAAAATACTGTAACAAAGAACAAAAACCCATGTTGTATCAAATATTGGGCATATGATTCAGAGAAATAGAAGGCTTTAAAAAAATGTGTGAATGGGAGGTAACGACCTTGCAGATGTCATTTGTTTCCAGACTAGTTTTGCAGCAGAGGGAACAGCACTGCCTAATAGAAGCAAAATGCTAGTTAGCAAATGCTGGCCACATATGTGATTCAAAATTCCTAGTAGCCACATCTTATTATTTTATTATTATTATTCTTAAGGTTTTATTTATTAATTTGACAGACACAAAGAGAGAGCGCACAAATAGGCAGAGCGGCAGGCAGAGGGAGAAGAAGCAGGCTTCCCACCAAGCAGGGAGCCCCATGCACGGCTTGATCCCAGGACACCAGGATCATGACCTGAGGCTGAAGGAAGACACCTAACCCACTGAGCCACCCAGGTGCCCCCTAGTAGCCACATTTTAAAAAGTAAAAAGGAACAGGTGAAGTTAATGTTAATAATACATGGAATGCAACCAATATCTCCAAAAACTTGTCCAAAATATGTCCAATATAAACTGACTATATCCAAAATATTGTCATGTCAATATGTAAAATTAAATATTTTTTAAAATTTAATATAAATTTAATATAAAATATATAAAATAATTGTATATTTAATATATATAATATATATATATAAAATATATCTCAATATAAAATTATTGAGATAATTTACATTTTTTTTCTCCTCATCATGGTAGGTCTTTAAAATCTAGTATGTATTTAAGTAAGAACCCTTAACAGCACAACGCAAGGCAGACCAGCCACACTTCAGTTCCTCAAGAGCAGTGGCTGCTACTATAATGGACAGTACAAGTCTGGGACATAAGGAGGAACTCAGACTCCAATACTGTCACTAAATTTTTGCCCTTTACAATGAATTCCTCTATTTTTTTTTTTAGAGAATAATAAAATTAGGCATTGCCCCATACCTGGAACACTGTTCATTACTCAGTTCACGGCTTTACTTACGCTGCTGCCTACAATCTCCTCTCACCTTTTCTTTTTCTTTTCTTTTTTTTTTTAATGGCTTTTTCCTCCCGAAAGATGGTAATTCCTTATTTTATCCTCTCATCTTTTCAAGCTACACCCATCCTCAGAGTTGCTCCTCAAAACCCCACCCCATCCTCACTGCTTTCCACAGACACCGCAGTTCCAGTCTTTTCCTCCTGCTCTCCCAGTCCCCACAGCTGCTGGACTTCATTAGCTCTCAGAGATTGCATATTAAATAAATGAAAAAGTCATTTGTTCAGTTCCTCTTAGCAGTTGATTCGGGGCTGCCTTCCACTATAAATATAAATAGGCATTTCCCGTTCCTAAATTAAATGTTATTTCCCATAAAGAAAAGCTTATACCCCAGTTTCTTATAATTACTGTAATCTCTCCTCTTTCAAGAAACAAGAGAGAGATTTTCTAGACACAAGAGAGAGATTTTCTAGACTTAGGGAAGAATAGTAATCCCTAAAAGTAGAAGAAAGCCCTATTTCAAACTCCTCTTTAAGTTGACAATGTGTTTTCCCAAATATTTTATTTTATTTATTTATTTTTTTAATTTTTATTTTTTCCCAAATATTTTAAATATACATTCTGTCCTGTCAGGCCTCATCCCTTTTCTTCTTCTCATGTTACATTACTTTTTTCAACGTCCTCTCTTCTTCCTCCTTGAAAGTGTTACTCCAGCCTGGAGCTTTCTTTCTATATGAAAATACAGGAGTTGCATGAAATGAATGGCAGCCACCATGAAGGGGACTGACCCTGCCAGGGGCCTCACCTCGTAGCTGGGAGGAAAGCAAGCTCGGTCCTGACTCTCCACATGATCCACCACACAACTTTTCTCTCCTCTTCCCAAACAACAACGGTACATCCACACACACATTTGATCATAAATCTGGTCACTCACAAGGAGGGAAGGATCAATAATACTAAATGTCAGGAACTCAAATGTACTTACTGGGCCAGCATTGAGAAAGTTGCTACTGATTTTTAGTGAGAATCATTTTCTTGGGAGTAGTATAGGCAGGGGGAAAAAAAAGTTTGCAGAGGGATGAGGATAAATTGGAAAGTGAAAAAGTAGAGACCAAGAGCCAACTATAGCTTTTTGGGAAGTTAGTTGCTAAGGCCCCCTTCAGCCACCATCCCTGATGGCACAGTACTGAAGGGGGTTCTAACACAATCTTACTCTCCACTCCGGGTTGTACTCTGCAATCCATTCTTTGCACAGCTGATTTCATTTGCTCTAGATTGTTCTACTCCCACTTTGAGCTTCATCTTCCCATTTCATGTTTGCCTTAATTTTTTTTTTAAAATTTATTTATTTGAGAGGGAGAGAGCAGGGGTAGAGGCAGAGGTAGAGGGACAGGAAGAGAGAGAATCTTAAGCAGGCTCCAGGCCCAGCACAGAGCTGGATGCAGGGCTCAGTCTCACAACCCTGAGATCATCACCTGAGCCGAAGCCAAGAGTCAGACACTTAACCAACTGAACCACTCAGGTGCCCCTCATCTTTGTCTTATCTTTTAGATTTCTCTCTTGGCAACATTTTCTTAGCTACAGTCTTGGCTTGACCTTAACAATAATTTACACTTTTTTTTACCAGCTTACATGAAATAGTTACTTCAGGTGAACTCTGCTTCCATCAAGCATGGCCTTAGAACTCCTGACCAATCCCAACCCCACTCCACTTCTACAGGTAATGCCCTATCTGCACAGCTAGGACCGGTGAGTGTAACAAGACAGATGGAAAGAGAAAGAGAGTCAATGTAATTCTCTCACTGGATACAGTATGATCATAGCTGAGTTCTCTAGTTATTCATAGAAATCTGCAAAAGAGATCATCCAGAGCAATCTAAATTAAGTGTATTGTGCATTAATTATATTTCACTGAAAAAGTGTATCAGTCTTACTGCAAATTATTTCCTTTTACTACTCTTGGTTTATATGGTTTCCAATTTGATAATGCACATTTATAATCTTTATTTATTTAGAACTTATGCATACAATTTTAAATGGCCAATAAGATTTAAAAAGTAAAAGCTTATTGAAATATATATCCTTTCCCAATTGTAAAAAGTCCTAGTATAGCATCTAGGTGTAGAATGCTATTAAGTGACAATCCTACTTCTCAGTATAGAGAAGCTTAAAATAAAATTACTATTACTACCTTATCTGCTATAGAGAGCAGTGTACTTTATCAATTTAGAGGCACTACCAATTGTAAGACACACTAAAAAGAAAAAAAAGCTACCACTTATAACTGTATGATGCCCTTTATTATACAATATATCCCAATTTCATAGATGTTAAAATATGTAAAGCCTGTGTGTGTGCCTAATTATTGATGAAATATAGTATTTCTTAATGGAGATAACAGAAGTAAAGAGAAGAGGCACCAAATTCAATCAGCAATGTCTGCATGTCAGTGGAGGTGACTGCTCTAAACCAAGGGGAACCAGCACCTGTAGGATGATGTCTGACAACTACAATATTCAGATGTTGTTTTGACAAAAGTGGATAAATGAGATCTACTTCTCAGATCTATTTATCAGAACCACCAGTGCCAAGGCCAGGGTGAAGAGAGTGAGCCTTCACCTTGGGTGCAAAATTGAAAGTGGCAACAAAACACAATAATCAAAATTAAAAATACTTTCATGTAGTACTTAAAGTCAATGCAAAAAAATCCATGCTGAACAAAATATTAGAATTTTTAATAAAAATAGAATTCAGTAGAGCTGTTTCCTTCTGCCTCAGGCTTCAGTATGGCTTGGCAGGACACTGAGAACCACTCATGTATCAGATGGATTTAAATTAAAATCTATTTCAAATGGGTGTGACAGAGTACACTTAACTATTTTTCCACATTTTAGCCTGACTTTGGAATACACATTGCCCCAGGAGATACTTTAGAAATTATGAATCTAATTACTAAGTTGCCTACATAATCAAGTACTGAGAATTAATTGTACTGTGTCCATAAAGGTACTAAATACTTTTAGAAAAAGAAGAGAATGTTTCATTGCTTTCAGTTGGATTATAAAGAGTTTTTTTAATTTAATTTTTTTTTAATTTTTTTAAAAGATTTTATTTATTTGACAGAGAGAAACACAGCGAGAGAGGGAACACAAGCAGAGGGAATGGTAGCGGGAGAAGCAGGCTTCCTGCCGAGCAGGGAGCCCCATGCGGGGCTTGATTCCAGGACCCTGGGATCATGACCTGAGCTGAAGGCAGACGCTTAACAGATTGAGCCACCCAGGAGCCCCTTTAATTTAATTTTTAAGTGCGATTATAACTAACTCATTTTTTACAATGGGATTCTAACTGAGCAAATTTTCAAGAAATTGAAATCCTAGTGTAACATAAAAATGACTAAATCTTTTGTACTCTAAAAAAGCTTAAGAGCAAGTTCGAAATTCCACCAAACAAAGCAACCAAATGCAGTTTTTTGGCCAATCCTAAATTATTATGAGAAGGGCTCCTTAGGATTTTCCTTTGTAGAACCTCATAAGGGTTCTAATCAATAACAATTTCAATGAATATAACCATCTTCTTGATTTATGCCATATCGATGTCTAAAATGTATTGATTCAGAACAGAATGACTGATAATTTAGTCAATATTATGCACAGAACCAGAAATGCTGGTACTGAGCCAGAAATATCTAGCCTTGCAAACTTTGGGCCCATCTCCAACAAAATTCCCCAAGGGTCTGCAATATTATCCTAACAGAGCCATTATCCTAAAGGCTCGATCCCAGGACCCTAAAATCATGACCTGAGCCGAAGGCAGAGGCTTTAACCCACTGAGCCACCCAGGCGCCCCCCCCCTTTCTTTTTTTTATGATTTTACCCATTTATTTGTCAGAGAGAGCACAAGCAGGGGGAGTGTCAGGCAGAGGGAAAAGCAGGCTCCCCGCTAAGCAAGGAGCTTGATCAATCAAGCTCAATATAATTGAGCTTATAGTTGCTAGTGGGGCTCAATCCCAGGACTTGGAATCATGATCTGTGCTGAAGGCAGACCCTTAACCAACTGAGCCACCGAGGGGCCCCAAGTTCTATCTTCCTAAATAAAAACAGCTTTGAGACCATACCATTATCGATTATTATGATATTATTAATTAGTGAAACCATTGAAAGTGAAGTAAGTCAGGCTAAAAAAGACAAGTACTGCATGTATATGTGGAATCTTTAATTTAAAAAAAAATAATAATAAAAAGCCAAACTCACAGAAACAGAATATAAATGTGGTTGCCAGGGCTGGGGAGTAGCAGAATTAGGAAAGGTTGGGAGAAGGGTACAAACTTTCAGCTGTAAGATGAATAACACTGAGGAGCAAATGTATAATATGTTGACTATAGTTGATAGCACAGTATAATATAACTGAAATTTGCTAATAGAGTAGAACTTAAATGTTCTCACTTAAAAAAGAAGGTAAATATGTGAGGTGATGAATGTGTTTATTGACTAGGGGGAAATCTCACAATACATACAATACAAAAAGACAATAAACAATTCCTATGTGAAGGAAGTCACTATGGTCAACTCTATAGTAAGTGAAGACTGATAGCAGAATTAGAATTCACAGATAATCCAAAGCTTAATTGTAGTTGCGTTCTTCAATCTATTTTTTTTTAAGATCTTATTTATTTATTTATTTATTTGACAGAGAGAGAGAGAGAGAGAGAGAGAGATCACAAGTAGGCAGAGAGAGGGGGGGAAGCAGGCTCCGCGCTGAGCAGAGAGCCCGATGCAGGGTTCGATCCCAGGACCCTGAGACCATGACCTGAGCCGAAGGCAGAGGCTTTAACCCACTGAGCTACCCAGGCACCCCTCAATCTATTTTTTTAAAACCCTACAACCAAAAAACCAAAAACCAAAAACCAAAACAAAAACCCAACCTGTTGGTTTGAGTTGTCCTTAGCTCCACCCGTCCCCTTAACAAGCAGACAAGAGTTGAAAGAAGAAAGAGAAGCCTAGCATCTGAATATTTTAGAATATTGTAGACTTCTTCTCCCAGAAATAATTTCCAAGATATACTTTGGAATTAAAGGGCAAAGAAAGACAGTACTCTTTCCTATGCGTTCCATAATTCCATGATAGCTTCAGTAAGTACTTCTTTAAAATACATTTGTCATATTATGGGGGAGAGATTTTACTGATACAGACTTGGGATGATCTCATCTTGTACACCTCCATTAATTATGGTTTTCACTGACACCAAGCCGGAGGCTAAAGGATAAACTGTTAAATTTTTAAGTAATCATTTTAGGTCTAGAGTTCTGGAACTTAAACCAAAATTCTATATGCTTCACTTTCAGCTTTATAGTAATAGTATACTGATAATTTCAGATTGGGAAGTGAGCATGGTGGTGCATCTAAATGAGAAATCTGTTGAATATGGAGGGGCCTGGAAAATAGTCATGCTTTTAAAGATGTTTATTGTTGGATGTTCCTACTGTAACTGTCTCCCTTTCGCACAGTTCCACTCATCTGCAGATATTCTGGCTTCCTTTTCTATTTTAAAGTCTTAAAAGGAAGATACAGGGGAAAAGCCAATTTGGGAGAATTATCATGAAGAGTTAAATTTAAAAGCGAGAACAACTGCAAACAAGCCCTATTAAACCACAGCAGCTGGCAATATGTTTTTAATTTGAAATTTAAATCTGTGCAGATATTCAAAGTCACAAATTTCCAACATGAAATTTGCCTCTTAGTGTTTTATTTGAAGAATTACTTCCCTGTATAGATATCAGAGCTGTACTACAATCAGCTTTCTATCACTTTGTATTCAAAGTGAAAAATGTAACAGTTTCATGCACTGAACATAGCCTAGCAGCATCTGCAGCAATTTTGTAATTAGTTATAATAATTAGAGCTTGACTTTTTAAAATCTGCTCATGAAGAATGCAACCTGCTTTGAAAAAAAAAAAAGGGAATAAAAACCTCTAGTTTGGAGATATGAAACTCAAGCACGAAGGGACTCTGCCACAGGGCATATTCAATATCATGCAGATACATGCTCCTCAGCCCCACTGGATTCTCTCCAAAAAACTACAAATTAGCAATATTTGCAACAAAATACAGAACAATGTGCACCGGCTTGTGTGTTTCTGTAGCCTAGTGCTAGTATATATCATCATCTTGCTTTCGAACCTGAATGATACAGATCTCAATCATGACCCTGGAAACCATAAGGTGAAGATAAAAGAGGGAGTATATTTGTGGCATCCTGAATCTTTGAAGCCGCTCCTTGTAATTTAATATCTCACGTGAATGCCAAGTAAAAAAGGAATAAAAAAAAATGCCTATGCTATTTAAAATCATGCATGTATGCGTATCTATGTATAAAATAACTAGAAGGTATTATGCAAAACTAAATGTGAAGGAATTAGGGTTTTTTGTTCCCCAAATTTACTGATTATAAATTACATCTTTAACATCATGAGATTTGTAGTTTTAAAAGCCCATAAGTCATCTATGTAGTTCCTAATTTTCCTACTAGAGTGTAAGGGGCTACCATTCTATTTCATTCATGACATCAAAACAACTGAGTACACCCTATATGTATTTGTTTTAACATGAGTGAATAAATCGGTGAGTGTATAAATACAAACCAATGAACAAATTTTCCATCACTTTCAAGAAAGTAAGTCATTTAAGAAAATTAAAAGAACACAAGGACATCTAATATAACCTAATCTTCCATACACATAGTATTTAAAAGGTCTAAAAACCTTGAAATAAGTATTTTCCCAGGGAAGCCCACTCAATTGGAACTGAAGTATTGTGTCAGTCACCAAGGACTGCCATCTTAGTCTTCTGAGTGTCTCAGAACTCAGAACACTGTGTGGCACATGCCACTTCTCCATACATTTTTATGGCAAGAAAGACTAAATGTAGTGGCAATGAAGTCTCTTCTACTGCCTTTCAAAGAGAAGTCAGTGGTTCTATTCCTCTGAATATCAGCTGTATTGACTTCAACAAAAATCAAATGCTTGCTCTGTGAGTTCTTCTAATCTAAAGTTATTTCAAATATAGGAAGCCTGTAGGTCATTAATGGCCAAATTTAAAGGCAGGTTCATAGGTGCATTTAAGTGTTAAATTCCACAAAAATCAATTATAAGAGATACTTCAAATATATTTTAATGATCCAAATGCATAATTATCAAAAGGCTAAAGAAGGAAACAGACTTTCCATACTATATTATTAGGGAAAGGAAAAAATACATATTTTTCTAAAGTTATCATCTTATTTGTACCATTAAAATAATGAGAGCACTTGCTCCACATCTTCATTTATTACACACCATATACACATACCTTGTACAGAAGCATTTTATTTCTTTAATAATCTGTGACTAATATTGTACGGTACGAAAACATAAATTTTAAAGGAACTTAAATAAATCCAAACATGATAAGAATATAGAAGGTTACTGCAAGTCAACCAGTTTCAGACACAAAAGAACCTCTGAGGGTGACATCATGGAGGTAATTATGCAAAGTCACTGTCCCTGGTGCTATTGTTAAGACCAACTGCTTACACCCACCCAACATGACTTAGGTTATGCATTTATGGTTAGAATATGGGAATAGAATTCACTGCAAATGAGCCTGTTTCATTATTCTCATGTCAACCACAGATTTTGGTGCAGGATGTTAGAAATATAAATATATACCCACTGTGGCTTCTGTATTTTCTTTTCTTCAGCACCTGCAAGTTATTATAACTCATGTTTTGTGCAATGTTTAAATAAGATTCCTTATAAAATAGCATGTTTAAAAAAAAAAACCTCACATCTCAAACAACTAAAAAGCATTACTTCAAAGGTAAAAGAGGAAAAACACAGAAAAACAGCCAAAGACCTATGCACAGGTTTAAAAATATAGATCGATTGGGGCACCTGGGTGGCTCAGTCGGTTAAGCGTCTGCCTTCAGCTCAGGTCGTGATCCCAGGGTCCTGGGATCAAGCCCCACATCGGGGTCCCTGCTTAGCGGAGAGCCTGCCTCTCCCTCTGCCTGCTGCTCTGCCTACCTGTGCTCTCTCTCCATCTCTCTAATAATAAATAAATAAAATCTTTAAAAAATACATAGATTGCTTAAAATCTTAATAGAGACTTCAGATACTGTAAGGCAACAAAGACGTGGGAAGACATTTGATTGAGAAGGTTCCACTTGCTTTGGTTAACATTAAAGAAAAGTGATGCAGTGTGTCTACAGATATCAAGAAGGAAATTGTGATTTTACATGGAAAAAATCAATAGTCATTTTTCAGCCTTTCTGCCATGATTTCATTTAAAATATAGTGTATTTTTTTTCTGATCACAAATGTAGTATCATTTTTACTGAATAGTCAAAGAATACATAAAAGCATAAGGAAGAAAATAATTTAATCAGGGAAGATAACCACTGTTAAAACAGATTTTCAAACTGTCATTACTTTTTGAGCATGCAATGAACATAAATGAACATAACTCCTATATTCTATCATCAAATCCAGTGCATATTTATATTAAATAATTTAACATAGCTAAGCAATTCTTTAAAAGTTTTGTGCTTATTTCACTTATAATCTTCCATCTCATATGTATAGAAACCACAGGAACATGGATTCCAAGATTCTTGCCTTAGAATTCTGTCCTTAGAATAAGAAGCCATGTGGCATTTTCTTAATTCAAATGACATTTGGACTATAAGAGCAAGTTTTATGAAAGAATCCAAATTTGCATATGTGGTTCCTAAAATTTTAGATATTCTTTTATATAAATCTCTGACAGAAGTGCAATGTTAGACCCTAATGATGACAGCAGGGGGCTTTTGGCCTATTACCATTCCTGCACAGTGTGTCTCCCACCTCCTATCATCTCTGCTGATAGCACCACTGAACCCCACCTGGCATCTACACATGTACAACCCACAAGACTGGCTGTGACCAATTCAAGAGCTGGGGGACAAATTCTTCCCCATTCACTCTGCCCCCATCCTTGCCTATGATGGACAGTTGAATCCTGAGATGGATTCCCAGGGTACAGTCTCATGGAATTGAGTTATCAGTTACATTTAGTGCTTGCCAGCACAATAACACACTGGTTCTCCTTCATTTGCTATTTCATTTATCTTGTCCCTCACTCCCAAGGCCTGGGATTTAATTTCCAAAGTGATAGCTCATAGGAATTTTGCCTCAGGTTCTGATTTCTGGCCATGGCCATTTTATGGCAAGAAGGTACAAAATGTTTGCATGATCATGGGAATCACTAGGCTTCCTATTAAGATTAGAAGCAAGTGGCCTAAGGTACAGCATAGGGATTATAGTGATATTATAATATTATAATAGCATTCATTGTATGGTGATAGATGGTATCTACACTTGTGGTGAGCACGGCATAACAGAGATGTTGAATCATTATGTTGTACACCTAAGACTAATGTAACATTGTATGTCAACTATACTAAAAATTAAAAAAAAAAAAAGAAACAGGTGGCATAATAGCATAATGAAATGGTCAATTATAGGATCATCTTAGGTATTGGCTCAGGGATAATTCTATGGGGTTTGAGGAGGGGGTAGTCTCTTCCCCAATACAAGGTTTATGTATTGAACCAATGGCATATACATGATACAGTACAGGTCTGTAATTCATAGCTCTGAGCATCTAGAGATAGAAGTAGTTTTGGCCCTTCTTCCCACTACTTCCAATGATCCACTTGTGGAATTTGTACTTCCTGTCTCCACAAACTTAGACTATGCCAGGGTAAAATAATGAGCTCCCAAGGAGATACTACTTCCACCAGGAGATAGAGTAATGTTTCTATGAAACTTTAGACTCCTCATGCTTGTGGTTCAATGGGCAAATAAATGAGTCACTGTAATGTCAGGGAGAGTCAACCCTTATCATCAAAAGGAACTGGAGTTTCTGCTACACAGTGGGGGTAAAGAGGAATACAAATGTGGGATGACTCACAGGCATTTCATGTTGCCTCTGCGATAATATGATAATATGAATGAGCAAATGTAGCAACTATAGGCCAAGAAAAACAAGCCATTCCAAAGGTTAAAATCTCTCAGGGATAAAGATATGGAACTACTCAACAGGCAAGCAACTGAGATTGTGTGTCTTATTATCTAAGAGTAAGGAAAACAATATGGAATTAACGGTGAAGGAAATTTATAGTGAATATCAACTACAGCTCTGTGATTACCTGCAACAGTGGTGACCATTACTTGTCTCATTAATCCTCTTGTCTTAAGTCTTTTAAGATACTGTGACAGGTTACCACCCTGAAGAGGCTACTGTGACTGATTAGAAGAAAAGAAGAAGACATCTTGTACTCAAAAAATAAAGGCCTTGTATGAAAGCTGGGTACTTTACCTCATGCCTGTGTTTCAGCCTCTTTTCTCCCACCATGGGCTTCCTGTTGACACAGGACTAGCAGGCTCCACTCAGCACCCACATACGTGCAACCCACCAGTATGAAGATGTTAGCACCCTTTGCATGATCCTTTGACCAACACAAGTCAAGACATGGCAAGTAACTACTTTTTTCTTTTCTCCTGTAATGGAAGGTCTCAAGGGCATTTACCACCTTTTTTTTTTTTCATTTACCACTTTTGTTGAACAATCCTCTGAGACTGAGCGATCAGTTTCATGTAGTGGCAGACCGCTCAATAATCAGTAATGCATCCTTTCATTGGCTCTCTATTTCTGCCTTGCTCTCCTTGTAACCTATTCCATCGCTTTCAGATTGCACTCCCTAATAAAGCAGATAAACCCTTCACTCCATGCTCTGCTATAAGGGGAAGGAAGACTAAGAGAGCTTGTCACCAAAATTATAAAGTATTTTCACAAATCAGCACAAAAAAGACAACATAATAGAAAACTGGACAAAAGGTCTGAGTACGGATATGGATTTCGTGAAGGGGAAATCTAAATAGGCAATAGTTATATGAGACAGTGCTCAACATCATTAGTAATCATAAAACTGCACATTAAAATTATTGAGGCAACATCTCAAAACCATGTGTTTGGCAAAGATGTGAAGCAGTGAAGACTCTCATACACTAGTAGTGGGAGTATCAATGCATATAATCTCTTTGGGAAAAACATCACTAACTAATAAAGTTAAAACATGTATGTACTCTAGGCATGAATTTCACTTCTGATTATCCACCTCAGAGAAACTCTTGCACATGTGTTGTCAGCTTACAAAACAAGATGATGGGATGCCTGGGTGGTTCAGTCAATTAAGCACCTGTCTTTGGCTCAAGTCACCATCCCAGGTCCTGAGATTAAGTCCCACATTGGGCTCCCTCCTCAGCCGGGAGCCTGCTTCTCCCTCTCCCCCTATCCGCTGCTCCCCTGCTTGTACTCTCTCTGACGAATAAATAAAGTCTTTAAAAAAAATAAAAATTAAAAAAATAAGATGTCCAGAGCATCATTATCTGTAGTAGCCAAAACCTAGAAACAACCCAACTTCCCATGAACAGTAGAACAGAAAAACAAATTGTGGCCCATTTTTACAACACTATACTATACAGCAATAAAAAAAAATAGCTATAACTATAGTCAAAACATGACTAAATCTTAAAAACTTAATTTGAGCAAAAGAAACAGACCAAAAATGATATTCACTGCATAATTTCATTTATATAAAATTCAAAATAGGCAAAACTAAACTATATTATTTAGGAATGTGTACCTGCTGTAAAACTATCAAGGAAAGCAAGGCAGTTGATTACCACTGGGGTACAGGGTTAGGAAAAGGCATTCAAGAAGCTCCTGGGTGCTGGCAATTTGCCATTTTTCTATATGTGAGTTTGTTTTTTACAAAAAGAAGGTTAAAATGCAATTTTTAATTTGCTTTTTATATGAGATGGTCTCTTTTTAAACATTGTATCATCTCTAACATTCAGTAAATGCTATAGATATTTGAAAGACAAACTGTTATAGAATCATCTAAGCCTTCCATCACTTTTTTAAAGTGTTAAAATACAAAACAGAATGTGAATATACTTTGACATTTTGTCAAAACAATACGCCACAGTAAATATTATACATTTTTTTTTTTAAAGATTTTATTTATTTGACAGAGAGAAACACAGCGAGAGAGGGAACACAAGCAGAGGGAATGGTAGTGGGAGAAGCAGGCTTCCTGCCGAGCAGAGAGCCCGATGCGGGGCTCGATCCCAGGACCCTGGGATCTGACCTGGGCCGAAGGCAGCCGCTTAACGACCGAGCCACCCAGGCGCCCCAATATTATACATTTTTAAAATAGAATTTTTCTTTAATAATTTTCCATCACCATTGGCAGTATTAAAACTCAAAACAGAATAAGTGAAATTTAAATTATTCAAGATTTCATATCAACTGTAAGTATGAAAGCTGCATCTTGCGCTTAAGTATTAACCAAACTTTTTGTTGATGTTCTCTAAACTCTATTAACTCTATAATCACTCAATTCCACGTCAGCTTTCTCTGGGACTTTGTTCTTAACCTGTTTCACCTGGCTTGATTCATCCCTCTTACCCCCTTTAGCATGCTCTGAACACTCTGAGCAGCAATAGGTTTCTTCCTAGTGACCTATCTATAATAGGAGAAAGGGAAAGTGCAGTGGTCTTCTGCCTGCAGGGACCTCAAGGAATCTGATATAAAAAACATTTTAAAAGTCAAAGAAGGTTCAATGAGGCCATTCCTTTCAAAAGATACTAATATCCCACCAACTAGCAATATTTTAACCAGGGGTTGAAGAGGTCATGGAATTTGACTACCCATGACCTCTAAAAAAGTCTCAGAAATACACATAAAGGCTAAATGCTTTTTCTAAGAAAAGAGAAAGGAAAAAAAAGGTAAGCCTCAGGAAAGGCTGAACTTGTCCAAAAATACCAGAAACTTTAACTTTAAAGATGCCCAACTCTTAAGGAATCAAAAGATGAATTTCAGTAGCATTTTCCTGGTTTTCCTTTCTAATGTGCATCAACTCACAAGCACCTAATAGGATTACATTTTAGTGTTCTCTACTTGGATAACTATTACAAATAGCACTAAAACTGGCAGCAAAAAATCATCTTCATAAAATGAAGTTTTAGATCACTGTTAGGTACCCAGCAAATAGCATTCAGTTTGGGTCCTGAGGAACTGGGTTTGAGTCGTGGCTTTGAAACTAAATAGACATGAGATTTTGGGCAAACGTCTTGAACACTCTTGAATATCATCCATAACAGGGTCCACAAGGTATTGTTAAATGGAATAAGATATGTAAAATCTGTTATATAACTTATAAAAATATACTAAATCAATTTTCACAATTATTACTATTCCCATAATATGGACACATTACATGAATACTATTTGTCAATGATATATCATCAAGTAAAAATTCTCTATCTGGTAATTTGAGATGCCAAGTGACACAGCTATGTGATACTGGACCGAGGTTTTACCCTCTTGTGAGCTCCATTTCTTCACATTTAAAAAGAGAAAATGCTAAGAATGTCCTCAAAAGAGCTGTCATGATGACTAAATGAGATGATATATGCTGGTATATACAAAACCTAGAATCCCCTGACTCTTAGATATAACCATCATTATTGGAATATGGATTTCATCGCATTCTGCATACCCCTTTTTCCTTACAGCAGTGTGTCCCCAGCTCGATAACATATCCTTTGTAGTTTGGTCACATATCAGCCTAGGCTGTGACAGACTCTGGCTAATGTTCCATTTATCCCAAGCTAGGTCGACGGCAGCATCAGAGTAATGCTGCTAGCAGTGAGTCAGGGTGCTGAAGCGTCCTCCCCGACAGACTATGAAACTCTTATCATGGGTTTATCAGAAAAATGTATGACCACATGTAAATACCAACGGCAATTCCCCAAAGATGGCCCTGCCATCACAGGGGCACCTACACAATGACAGAGCAGAGATCTATCCGCTGATGAAAAACACCTACTTTGTCATCTGACCAGAATAGCCTTGACAAGAAACAAAAATATCCCATCATTAGGGGGACTACCATAAAAATAGATGAATATGCCACTTTAGAGGATAGCAGAATCAGAATTGCATTCATGAAAAAAAGAGAAATGATATGAGGAATTATCTACATGAAAAGGCATGACTTTTGAATGCATCCACTGAGCCAGGCTTACTGTACAGTAGGTGACATCAGTATGCATGGGAACCTCAATTTTGGCAGCATTTTTAAGTGTGTTTATAGAAGTGCTAACAGGCATCATCTTGCTAATAGCACATGACACATTATGTTAATGAACAATTAAGTTAGTAAAGTACCAGCGCATTCTGATATTCATGAAAATCACATTGGCAACCTGTGAATTGTGTAAAGCACATCAAGAGACCAGGGAAAGTACCAACTTAATAGTCATTATAATTCACATAGAAATACATGGATATCTCAGATGTGTTGTGTATCTGTATTTCATTTCCCAAATTGTAAATAAACTGTTCATCAGTATATATTTTTCTGAATACGCTGCATAGTACAGTATCATCTTTCCTGGTGTACCATGATCATTTTAAGATAATTTTCATTTGTTTTGGTTCTTTGGATTAGGGTTTTATTTTTATGCTCCAGCCAAAAGAACAGTATGTGATAAAGCTTTTATTTTAGTGACAGACGTTCCATATGTACCATGCATGAAATGTTAAAAAATTATAAATCATCCAAACATATCCAAGCTTGTAACAAATGACAGATACAGAGCCTAGTGACATACAGCTAGACATGCAATTTTGTGAGAAAGTGAGTTTATAGTAGTTTTGGGGGGGAAATCTCTTTTTCATGGTTTAAAAAAAGGTAGAAAAATCATGAGCAAGAGAAAAATAGAAATTAGGTGGGCATAAAAATCTGACCACACTCCTGTTTATTTCCCATACAGCTCGCCAATATGTTTAACTTCCAAATTAATAAAAACAACATCAAGAAGAAGAGTTATTATCCTCAATGTCTCTCCCCACCTTGGAATCCTTTTGCTTGTTAAGAACCTTTAAACTTACAAGAGTTCTCTTTCCACAGTGCTTTAGGAAAGAAGCACTTGCAGGCCTAAACTAAGTTTGCTCATGGAATGAGGGTGGGAGGTGAGCAGGAGGAGCTCTCTAAGGCCGGGGCTCTGCCCAGATCTAAAGAGCGCTTCTGTCCACCTGGTACGGAATCTGCACATGTAAGCCCTCAACACTGGGAGACCCAAATCTGAAGTAACAAGTGAGAAATGAGAAGGTTCTGAGCAAGGGCTATGTCGGGGAGACTCGACGACTTTTTAGTTTCTCGTTAATTCATCTTTATGTTTCTCATATCACTCAATGCAGTGCCTTGCCAAACCAATAATGGTCTTTTGAATGAATCTATTGATTAGTGTTTGACAAATACACATTTACAGTATAGTTAAACAAACTGTCAAATATGAAATGTGCATTGCCTATAGTCATGTAATGTAAATGTTGAAAACATTCTGGCTTACAAAGTTATGTGAGATATAAAGAGCATCATTTAAATAATTGATTAAAAAGTCAACTTAGTTTGATACGCAAAAAAAAAAAAAACCCAAATAAATAAATAAATAATTGATTGTGATAATAGTAGGTTTAAAGAGGGGAGACTACAATTTTCATTTAAATTGTAACCTTATTATTAATGTCACATCTGATTAGCAGAAACTGTGTGACCTTCAGGGTGTAGCTGGGAGTAGCATTAATGGCTTATATTTTTATCACATCTCCCAGATCCAGAGTCTGATCAAAAGGGAGAGAATGGTTAAAAACAAGACAAAAGACCCCAAATAGTCACTTACGCTAAGCTCCACATCAACAAACCTAGTCTTAATTACAGTTTTGGCTTCTCTTCTATTTCTTAAACCACTCAATCAGAAATCACCTGGTTAGTACTAGTGAGGTAATCTACCTGCTAGACTCTTGTTATCTCCTAAAGAAAAGTGTCATTGCTACAACCAACTCACTTCTTATTAGTGTGACTCCCTTGCCCAACTCACTCTTTTCTGCTATAAAAGTCTTTTATTTTGTACAGTTTTCTATGCTCCTTTTTATCTGCTATATGGAATGCAGCCCAATTCCTGAATCACTGAATAAAGCCAATAAGATCTTAAAAAAAAAAATTGTAACCTTATTATTAATTTAATTATTTAATTAGATATTAAAGCTTAACTATATTTGAAATGCATTTTATGAAAGCCTCACAAGTTAAATTTTAAACATGACACAAGTCACAAAAATAAAAATACTTTCCAAGTGAAATAGACTAGCAAAAAGAAGAAACAACTTTAATGCTCAGGAGTACATGAACAGATCATTAAAGTAGGTTACATTTTTTTAAATGGAATACTTTATAACACTTTAAAAGATGAACTACCATATTTCACCAGTTCCAAGGTGTACTATTTTCCACATTCTACTATAAGAAATAGGGTTGCATTCAGGTCATGATTTCTGGGTCAGGCTCCCTGCTCAGCGGGGAGTCTGCTTCTCCTCCCTCTGGCCCTCTCCCCACTTATGCGCTCTCTCTTTCTCAAATAAATAAATAAAATCTTTAAAATAAAATAAAATAAAGTAAAATAAAATAGAAAGTATCAACATCAAAACTGACACAATGGGTACCAGTAGCTTGGCACAAAAATATTGGAGATAATAGAGCATTCTTTTTTTAAAAAGACTGTATTTATTTTATTATTTTAGAGAGAGACTGGGGGGGAAGGGCAGAGGGAGAGGGACAGAGAGAATCTCAAGTGGACTCCATGCTAAGTGGAGAGCCCCACACAGGGCTTTCTCTTATAACCCCGAGACCATGTCTTGAGCAGAAACCAAGAGTCAGATGCTTAACTTACTGAGCCACCCAAATGCCCCAATAATGGAGCATTCTTTAAAGAAATGCTCTTTCAGCAATACGCTAAATGGCACAGAGGTTGATACTGTTTAGAAAAACACATACATCAGTAACTGAGTCAAGCAATGATTCAAGAATTTAAATGAATGTCAAGAGGTGTTAGGAATATCTTAACTAGTTAATTTTTCTTGTATTTTCCTTTTTTTAAAAAAAAGATTTTATTTATTTATTTGACAGAGAGAGAGATCACAAGTAGGCAGAGAGGCAGGCAGAGAGAGAGGGGGAAGCAGGCTCCCTGCTGAGAAGAGAGCCCGATGCGGGGCTCGATCCCAGGACCCTGAGATCATGACCTGAGCCAAAGGCAGAGGCTTTAACCCACTGAGCCACCCAGGCACCCTTTGTATTTTCCTTTCTATATACACAGAGTAATAAGTGATAAAAATCTGTATCTAAGTAATCTAAAAGAGCTCTTTCAATAATACGGTCAGTTTAATTAGCAATGTTTTTTACCATCTTAGTGATACAAAAATATTGATGAGTTGAACATGGTAGATGTATATGCAAATATAAGGATAGATCTCAAAAGCATATTGTTGAAGAAAAAAAGTATGTTGCAAAAATATAATACAGTATGATCTTATTCATATAAAAAGAATGCACATAAAATTATAACCTTAATTTTTATAGCTACATATACAAATACCTGTCAAAATATAAAAAAATGCACCGAAAGGAAACACACAAAGCTAATTATAGGAATTAATTTAGGCCAGGTGGAAGGAAGAGAATCAGAATTACAGATCATAGAAAAGTGTGACTTAATCTGATCATTAAAATGGGGCGCCTGGGTGGCTCAGTGGGTTAAGCCTCTGCCTTCGGCTCAGGTCATGAGCTCAGGGTCCTGGGATCGAGCCCCACATTGGGCTCTTTGCTCGGTGGGGAGCCTGTTTCCCTCTCTCTCTCTCTGCCTGCCTCTGCCTACTAGTGATCTCCCTCTGTCAAATAAATAAATAAATAAAATCTTTAAAAAATAATAATAATCATCTGATAATTAATAAAGCTCTACTTCTAAAGTGGGAAATACATTCTGTCATTACTGTATTGTTTTCAAGTCCTATATACCTAGAAAAACTGGCCAAAAGCAAATATATACAAATATTAACTGGTAGTTAATTACCAATGGTTAATGGGAATATTAGTCTTCTTTATTTTCAAGTGGGAGCTTTTTCAATTTTCACATTAACTCCCATATTTTCAAAAGTAAAATAACATTAGGGAATTAATCACACACTTGCATTTTAAAATGTCAGATAAATCAAGCTCGAATGTGATTATACATCTTTCTATCAGAACCATCCAATACTATGAGCCAAACAGTTCTGTATTTGCTTTGTCTCTTGTCTTTCTCTTTGGAGAAAAAACATGCAATGAAGAAAAAATGCAGTCAGGACTTCTTTGCCCATATTCCAGGAAATTCCTTGTCAGTTTTAGATAGCAACTCTTTGGGAGAAGCAGCCATTCTTTCATCTTCTATTCTTAATTCATGTAAGTTGTAAACATGACTCTAAACCCTGTGAACTTGACTTCTCAAAGCGTTTTATCCTTATCACTCTTGCTAATCTTCTCATGTTCCAAAATGGTATCTCTGAGTTATTCAGTGAATAAGTTTAACCTCTTTCTCCTTAAATGCTACTCTCCTCTTCCTTATAGATAAAGAGAAATAAGGGAAAGATTTGTGCTTTACAATTCAGCATGGAAACAGGGCTTATGAAAGACAACACAGATCTGGGGATGGGTGTAGGAGGAAATAGCAATCTTTTGTTATATGTATTGTATGGGTTAGGTTTGTGATACAGGAAAGAAAAATTATTCCAGCTCTTTCAAGCTAAAAAGCCAACACAGCAAATTAGGAGTTTGCAAAATCATCGGCAGGACTGGAAGAGCAGGCTTTAGGCTATACCACCAGTAGTGAATCTCCAAAAAGACCATGGAACTGTCCCCCATGTCACCATTGGGAATTTATTTCTAGACCTGTGGATCCGGAAGCCATTGATGCCTCTGCCTTAATTATCTCTGACACCAACCAAACTAGCACCTTGGTCATTGAATGCAGTTGCAGACAAGCAAAACTTCTCTACAGTTTAACCTGCCAACATCAACAGTACAGCAGAAACACTGTCCCCATTTTACTTTCTTCTTCTGGATCTTATTTAAGTGTATATAAATGGCAGGGCCAAATCAAATAACATCCAGAAACTTAGGAAAGTCTAAAGAAGATTCCAAAAATTCTCCAGTCCTGCAAACCACTAGTATTGTAGCAACAATACAATCAATACTGATATTCAATTAATATTCTGAAGAAGTATATCCAACCCCTTTGAATTTTTTGTTTTAATTAAAATTCTCAGAGGTCCATAGTGAGGTAATGTTTTCTCTCTAGCTTGCTTCCTTTCTGGTTTTGGTCTCTGCCAATTTGCATGTAGAGCTCACTGTGTCACAGTTACCATCTGTTTAAATAACCCACATCTCAGAGATTTACATGGCTGCACGTGTCTCAGCAAACCTTTCAGTTTGAAGATCTAGGTCAGTCAGCCTAGATTTTTAACAGAACAGTTGGCTTTCCTATAGAAATAACCGTATTCAGAATTTTGGAGTGTTCTTTTTCTTTATCAAGTTATTGATCATTTGCATGTATTTTAATTATAATAAGGCAGCATGATAGAGGGGAAGAAGCATGAGTATTAAAGATAAGACCTTCATCGGGGAAAGGGGGAGACGAACTATGAGAGATTGTGACTCTGAGAAACAAACTGAGGGTTTTGGAGGGGAGGGGAGTTGGGGGCGTTGGGTGAGGCTGATGGTGGATATTGAGAAGGGCACGTATTGCATGGAGCACTGGGTGTGGTGCATAAACAATGAATCTTGGAACACTGAAAAAATAAAATAAAA
>CM053607.1:56766833-56785511 GCA_028646535.1 Procyon lotor
CAGTTACAGCTAAGATCTGCAGAAGAGGTCCCACTGTTGCTATGGTGACGGAGCTCAAGCTTCCAAGTGGCTCAGTCAGGATGTGTCATATTGAATCACAGTTACTGGGCGGGGAACCCAAGTCTCTCTGAAGCCTAGCCTGGTCTCACTCATCTTTTCCAGTAGTAGTATCCATTATTCCACTCAGAGTCCTCAAGTCAATACACATCATCAGTTCAAGCCTATGACTAAATTTGTTTCAAACAAAGGGAATTTAGAATGCAAACTAGACTCATTTCAGGTAAATGACAGGAGCTATCTCTGAGTGTTGCTAAACTCCAAGGAGTGCCATTCATACTAAAGCTGTGCTCCAGGGGGCACCATTCACTAGACTATTCTCTGAGGGTTGCCCCAGAGTCTATACTGAGGTACTTGACTGCCATTTAGTTAGTGTCCTAAGACATTCACAATCCTCTCCAGAACCTCTAAGGTCACTTTTTCCTCATGAAAGCAGATCTAAGATACATATGTAGTTACCTATATATAAAAAAGTATTTTTAAAATTTCCATAATCACTTTGCAACCATTCCTTTTTTAATCCCTCTCATTTCTTTGAAAAGAAGAGGTTTTTTTGTTTTTTTGCAAGATGCAGAGGCTCACTTTAAGATGCCTGGTAAGCCTCAATATATACTCAAAAATATTTGTACATTTAGTTTTCCTAATTATTCATTTATATAAGCCTAACAGAATCTCTGATTATGATATTATAACAGAATTCAACATATAAATTGTATATACATTTGAATATGCGAAAGCATGTTGCATGTTACTTTTAAACTTTTCATTAAGATAAAGGTTTTAGTTACCGTGAATGGTCCTTCCCAAATTATTATGAAATATTTAAGCTTCACTATTAAAAAAAAATAACCCCATTGCTTCTCAGCATTTTGGTTAAGATCAAGTGTAGTAAAAAAAAAAAAAAAAAAAAAGCCCAACTCTCCAAATTTCATAGTGAAATTCATTATTGTATAAATCTATAAAACATAATGGTTACTAATGGGTTTGAGTCAATATTTTTTTCCCACACAAAAGCAGGCATTCCCAACTGCCAGGGGTACGGAAGTGACTCCAGAGCTCCAAGCATCCTTTCTTGAACATTGTGTTAAGTACTGTAACTACTCATACCGGAGAGAAGCAAAAGCAAAACTGCCCTCATTGACTTATTTCAGTTGGGAGAAATAAAGCATATGAAAGAATGACCTAAAAACATTATTACAGCTATTGAAACATTAAGTAACAGAAGTTGATTCTTTAAGTTCTAAGACGGAAGAGTTTTACCATATATTGGCTTTTCCTCTTTCTTTGAATTATACCACATCCTGAAATTGTTAAGTAATGATTACCTAAAAAGATCAAACATTGCCTTTGGCAGTACTGAATTTTAAATTTTTCCTGGTTCACAGTTTTTATACATATACAAACTTATAACACATTCTAAATTTTCACCACTAAGAAGCAATTCACAATCTATTGGTCCTCTAAGCATCAATAAATGTTGAGATATTATAAAATGTATGAAATGGGGGGTGCCTGGGTGGCTCAGTGGGTTAAAGCCTCTGCCTTCGGCTCAGGTCATGATCTCAGGGTCCTGGGATCGAGCCCCGCATCGGGCTCTCTGCTCAGCGGGGAGCCTGCTTCCCCCTCTCTCTCTGCCTGCCTCTCTGCCTACTTGTGATCTATCTCTCTCTCTCTCTCTCTGTCAAATAAATAAATAAAATCTTTAAAAAAATGTATGAAATGGTACATGTAGTGTAGAAGCTAGAATTGAGAGACACAAAGTTGTGTAACAACTTTTTTCTGTGTAAAGTATTTTTTTTACATACAAAAAAAACCTTTTTTTTTTTACAGTTGTGTAACAACAATTTTTCTTCTTCAGAGAAGAAAAATGTACTTGACTTTCATAACTGGCATTTAAAAATTTATTATTTGGTTTTATGAACATCTAAAAACTATCTTGATTTCAAGTTAATGCTGACTGTTCACCCTTTTAGGGATAATGAGATTTATGATTTCTTACCAAAATTGAAGTCACTGTAAATCTTATTATGGGGAAAATTTGAGAGGGACGTAAAAAGGGAAATAAAAATAAAAAGGCTTCAAGTCTGTTGAAATTGCAACAGGCAACTGGCTGAATAAAACATTACTTTTAATCCCAGAAAATCAGTTGCAAGGAGTCTCTGTGATGTATTATGCTCCTAATGCTTTATGACATAGCATACCCACATGTCACTGTTTAATTCAATGGATATTTTTCAGTGAGTTGCAACAAGAGCAAGCCAAAGATTTAGTCTAGCTTCTATGAGATTCTAGTTTAAGTGGTTGAGAGCCTGTGGCCTCCAAAGCCACAGGCAATATCCCTAGGATTCAAATACCTCATTATTCATGGAACTTCATGTGCTGTATGTGTAAATCCAGTTTCTCAAAGTTAATCATCCATGTGTTAAAATCTTAATGAAAATTAAATAGATAAAAAATAACTTTCCAATAGTATATATATTTTGGGCTAAGTGAACATATCTCCCAGGAAATTGCACTTTAATCAAGTGGAGATTTTTCATTTAAAACTATTAATTTCAATCCAGCCAAATATTGTCTATGGCAAAAGAATAGAAATATGCATGCTTAATTTTAAAAATTTTATTTTTATTTGACAGAGAGAGAGAGAGAGAGAGAACAAGCAGGAGGAACAGGTGGAGGGTAAGGGAGAAGCAGGCTCTCCGAGCGGGAAGCCTGATGTGGGACTTAATCCCAGGACCTTGGGATCATGACCTGTGCCGAAGGCTTAACAACTGAGCCACCATATGCCCCCATGCTTAATTTTAAAATCAAATTGCTTACAGCATTTGAAGTTTAAAAGGGACCAAACTCTTATAATTGTTAAGAACCACAAGTACATGATAATAGAATAATGGTCAAAAGTCATTAAAAATTGAGGAAGGATTTTTCAGTCTTAACTTACGTAATGTTTACCTATGTTTATGACAGAGAAGTTATTACTATGACCTAACTCATTAAGGAAGGGTGGGATCAAGATGGCAGAATAAGAACTCATTGAGACCTCCCACCCTACTCTTAACCCATACAACATGGTGCAAACATATTCGAAAAATGAAAAATTCGTAAAGCTAGTAGAAAACAAGATGTGACCTAAGTGAACAGAAATACTTAAATGACAGAATTCAGACTGCAAAATTAAAAAAAAAAAAAGATGGAAGACAGCTGCAAGAGAACTAAAACTGGAAATAAGGAGTATGGAGTGGTTACACTGACCATTAGAAGAGTAGAAGTGGCCCAGGAAACCAAGGGTGGCTTACTGCATCAGCAATCATGTGCTTGCCCACAGTCAAACATGTCTCTCCAAAACCCCCAAGCCTCACTTGTGCCCAGAAGTAACCATGGGTGCCTGACTCCAGGGTGACTTAAGTAAGCCTGGCCAGGCAAAATCCTGAGCTGTCTTCCATCCCGACAGCCTAGAAAGGGGACACCTCATCCCCAAGCATCTCCTGCCACTTCCTCAGTCACTGGTGGTCAAGCCCAAGCTGCTGTGAACAAGTCCACCACTCACAGACAAAGGTGAAAACACAACATAAAATTAACCATATGAAAGAGAGGTGCAAATAAACACAGAAGTAAGTAACCCAGTACACAGAAAACAAAACAAAAGAAAGTAACATATTTAGTAGAAAACATCACCTACCATGTGATTTAGAAGTATCCTACACCATTATACATACAAAATGAATAAGAGATCTCAGAAATGAAAAAAATTATTTAAAATTAAAAACTGGATAGAATAAGGAACAAAAGAATTGCAACTGAAGAGTAAATTAGTTCCAAGAAAAATAAGTGTATATATCTGTGAAAGACTTGTATAAGAATGTTCACAGTAGCTTATTTTTATTATGGTCAATATGTCCATCAACAAAAGTTCAGATAAACAAACTGTAATATGTTCATTTAGTGGCATACTTCTCAGAAAGAAACAAGCTTTTGAGAAAGACATCATCATGAAAAGAAATCTCACAGACATATTGAGTGAAAGAAACCAGACACAAAAGTGTATATGCTACACAATTTCATTTTATATAAAGTTCAAAAATGGTGACAGAGTTATTGAAATAATGGTTGTCTCTGGTGGAGGGTAAGGATTGCCTGGAAAGGTGCTCAAGAGAATTTTTTGGAATTATGGAACTGTATCTTGATCAATGTTAAGCACCTGGGATCAGTGAATTTTTAAAAATATGAATTAAACCTCAATAAAAAGGAAAGTGAAGAAGCGAGCTGGAAAACTGAGCAAGAAAAGTATACCAAAATGCATCAAAAAAGGAAAAGAAAATGAGAGCTTGAAAGAAAAAACACAGAAATCTAGAGAATAGATATAAATCTTGAGACATTTATTCAGTAGTTGTAGAAACAGAGAACAGATAAAACAGACTGGAGGAAATGTTTCAGTAGTTTATAACAACACTTCTCAAACCTAAATAAAGACATTAGCTCTTACAATCAAAGGGAGGAGAGGGATCAGAGGAGGATAAGCAGACACAGATCATAATTTGGGAACACCAAGAATAAAGAAAAAAAATACACTAAGCTTCCAGTATAAATATTGAAGAAACCAAAATTAAATATCAGGTTTAAACAGAATTCTCAATAATATTTGATACAAGAGGACTGTGGAATTACATAAAGTTATGAGACATACCACTCTAAACTTGAAGTTCTATACCCCTAAGTTGTAATTCATACATGAGTGCAAAATTAAGACCGTTCCAGATATGTGAAACTCAAAGTTTTCCACTCTCAGACACTATCTGAAAGAATTTCTACAGAAATAAACTAAAAACCAAAAAAAGCGGAAAATTGAACACAGATGTAGCAGTGAGTAAAGAAAAAAGTAAAATGTATGGGTAAGTGCAAACGAGTATAAATTGTAAATTTTAAAAATCACAATAATAATTTAGAATTTTAAATCCCAAGAGCTATCAACATGGGAAGTGTCAAAGAAAGGAAGAAGAAAATTAAAATGCTCTCAGATTCTGATCTTGATCTAGAGAGAATATAGCTACTGAGTAACTCTCTTCACTGAAAGTGAAATATGAGCTTAAATGTTTGTTAAAAATGAAGGTGTGGGGCACCTGGGTGGCTCAGTCGTTAAGCGTCTGCCTTCGGCTCAGGTCATGATCCCGGAGTCTTGGGAGCGAGCCCCTCATCGGGCTCCCTGCTCTGCAGGAAGCCTGCTTCTCCCGCTACCATTCCCTCTGCTTGTGTTCCCTCTATTGCTGTGTTTCTTTGTCAAATAAGTAAAATCTTAAAAAAAAAAAAAAATGAAGGTTTTTCTTCATTATTCTCCTTCCTCTAGAAGGATGGAGAATAGGAATATAATTTTCAATCATCATCAGCTCAAGTTTGATCACAGTGCCCATGTTTTGCCTGGCTAATTCGGTATTTTTTTAAAAACCAAATTAGTGCCAACACTTAAAAAAAGGGCTATTTACTTAAAATTCAGATGGTTTGGCAAGTCTATTTTTTAAAAAGGAGAGAGGGGAGAAGAAATAAGGAATAAAAAAGGGGACATTAATAATAGTTAAGAGATTTACAAAAATGATAGAGCAGAAGATCATAGGGGAAGGGAGGGAAAACTGAATGGGAAGAAATCAGAGAGGAAGACAAATCATGAGACTCTGGACTCTGGGGAACAAACTGAGGGTTACAGAAGGGAGGAGGGTAGGAGGATGGGTAATCAGGTGATGGGTATTAAGGAGGGCACGTGTTGGGATGAGCACTGGGTGTTATATGCAACTAATGAATCGTTGAACACTACAACAAAAACTTATGATGCACTATATGCTGGCTAACTGAACTAATTAATTAATTAATTTTGAATAGGCAAATAATCTCTTAAAGATAATATGTCATCAAACTGGCACAAAATAAATCAGAAACACTAAAAAGTTCAAAAACAACAGAAGAGATGGAAAAACAACTACCCCCCAAAAATGTAGCTGTTAAAATAGTTTAATGAGTTAATTTCTACATCACTTCAAGAAAGAGGTAATTCTCAGATTATAGCAACTGTTCCATAGTGTGGACAAGTGAAAAAGCTATAGTAATCATTTTATAATGCTGAAATAAACTCCTATACCAAAGCTAGACAGGTCAATAAAAAAATAAAAAGTCAATTTTAACTTACAAACATGAGTAAAAATTCTAAATCAAAATAGCAGCAAATCGATCCCATTATGACCAAGTCAGTAATTTACCCTAGGAATGCAATGGTGTTTCAACACTAAAAAATACATCAATGCAATTCACTATAATAATGGACAAAAAGAGAAAAAAACTCATTGAAAGACCTCAAGCAATAAAATCCAATACCCATTTCCAATTAAAAATAAAACTTACAGCAAACTAAGGATACACAGACACATTCTTGACTCAATATGAAGCTACAAGAAAACAAGAGCAATTATTGTATTTACTGGTGAAAACTAAAGCCAAGAATAAGAGAAATGTACCCTTATTTCTTCTTTCATTCAACAATTTACCAGACTTTTTCATCAAATTGGCTTATAAATCAAGAAAAAAGTAAAAGAACGATACAACATTTAAAAGGGAATAAATTCATTTCAAGGCAGAGACTAATCATTGCCTTTACTCAATCATACCTTCTCTTTCACCTTTAATAAAAACAATTACAGTTTTGCTCAACAGCTAGAGAAACTTTAAAAAGTTCTCTTACATGTAGTGTTAGCAAGGATCAGAGCAAACAGGTACTCCCATATTGGAGAGTGTAAACTGGTGTAACCTTTTTGGAGGGCTATTTCTTCTTGTTTACTAAAATTTTAGGTGTGCATATATGTTGATCCATGGATTTTTCTTACAAGAATTCACCCTAGACACATCCTTATATATAGGCATAGAGCTATACCAGAAAAACTTCACTATGATGTTGTTTGTCATAGTGTATGATACTTGGAAACAACCTAAACACCCATCAGAAAGGAAACAATTAAATAAAATAAATAAATGTCACGCTAGTCACTCATCCATTTCCAAATCTCTTTTGAACACCAATAATGTGCAAGCTACTGTTCTAGGTCCTGAGGATATATCAGTGAACAGACTCTGAAAGTAAATTCTACATTCCAATGGAGGAAGACAGACAATAAAGAAATAAATCTATCACATGCCAGAGAGTAGTAAGTGTTAAAAAGAAAAATAAAGCAGGTTAAGACTGAGGAGAAAAAGTGATACATAAAACTAAAGAGACAGAGATAAGAGAGACAGAGGGAAAGAGAGAGGGGGGAGGGGAGGGAGGAAGTAAGAAAGGAGGGATAGAGAGAGACACTGCAAGAGAGGCTGCAGGAGATGGAGAGGAACAGACAAGGAGTTTTTGATGAGATCATATTTGGGTGGAGACTTGAATAAAGCAAGCAAATAAGGCAAGAAAATATCTAGGAGTGGAGCCTTTCAGTCAGAAGATATAGATGAGACTGTGTTCAGTGTGTTCTGGAAACATCAAAAAACAGCCAGGATGGTTACAAAGGAGTGAGGAAGGAGAAGAATAAGATGAGGTAGCCATACTCCATGAACTGTGCCAAGTAAGGACTTTGAATTTTATTCTAAACTGATAAGATACTATGCAGTTATTAAAATTAATGATATAAGCATATATGGCCTGATACAGAGTCTGTACTATAAACAGATTAACAAAAAATTTGTAGAAAACATGTCTATAGCACCTTTTATATTAAAAATACACAGAGATTTTCCTGATGATGAGTGATGCTGAACATCTCATGTGTCTATTGGTCATCTGTAAGTCTTCTTTGGAAAAATGTCTATTTGGGTTCTATGCCCATTTTTAATTGGATTATTTGGTTTTGGTATTGAGTTGTAGGAGTTCTTTATATATTTTGGATATTAACCCCTTATGGGACATATCACTTGCAAATATCTTCTCCCATTCAATGTAGGTTTCCTTTTCATTTTGTCGATGGTTACTTTCAAATCAAAACCACGAGTATCACCTCGTATCAGTCAGAATGGCTAGTATCAAAAAGAACAAGAAACAATTGTTGGCAAGAATGTGGAGAAAAGGGAAGCCTTGCATACTGTTGGTGGGAATGCAAATTGGAGCAGCCACTGTGGAAAACAGCATGGAAGTTCCTCAAACAGTTAAAAATAGAAATATCATACAATCCAGTAATTCCACTGCTAGATATTTACCCAAGAATACAAAAACACTAATTTGAAAAGATATGCACTGCTATGTTTTTTGTAGCTTTATTTATAAGAGCCAAGATATGGGATGGCTTAGTCCGGTGATGGATATTAAGGAGGGCATGCATTGCATGGAGTACTGAGTGTTATATGCAAACAATGAATCACAGAACACTACATCAAAAACTAATGATGTACTGTATGGTGACTAACATCACCATAAAAAAAACAAAGAGCCAAGATATGGAAGCAACCTAAGTGTCCAATGACTGATGAATGAATAAAAATGTGGTTGTATACCTACAAACATATATACATACATATATATATATCATACATTTTATATATATATGTATATATGTATGTATATATATAAAATGATATATGTTATATCAATGTTATATCAATATATCAATGATATATATACATATATATGTATATATATCTAAAATGAGACCTTGCCACTTATGACAACATAGCTGGATCTAGACAGTATTATGTTAAGTGAAGTAAGCCAGACGGAGAAAGACAAATACTACATGATTTCATTTACATGTGGAATCTAAAAAACAAATGAAGAACAAACAAAAGATTCATAAATACAAAGAACAAACTGGTGGCTGCCTAGAGGAGAGGGGTACGGAGATGGGTAAAATAAGTGAGGGTTATTAAGAGATAGAAACTTACAAAAGAAGTCACAGAGATGAAAATTCAGCATAGAGAGTAAGTCAATAATACTGTAATAACTTTACATGGTGACAGATGGTTACTATACTTGTAGCAGTGAGCACTGTGTAATGTACAGAATTGTTGAATCACTATATTGTATATCCGAAACTAATATAACATTGTATGCCAACTATTATTTAGAAACAATAAAAATAAAAACAGACACATAAAACAAAGCTAAATATACATATATATGTGTACAAACATTTTTTTTTAAGATGGAAGGATACATTCCAAAGAGGCACATTGATTTCTCTGGGGAAGGCTCTGGAGTGGGGAAAGTGCCAAAAGGAATTTTGGTAAATCTACTGATATTTATTTATGATGAGAATGAATACATGTGCTATTTGTTAAATTAAAAATTAGATAAAGAAAAATAATCGTTAGCCATCCAGCAAACCACTACATCCCTAACAAATGAGTATCGTTACTACACTCTCCACCAGGTGAACTCTTTGAAATCTTATAAGTAAAATCTTATAAATGGTACTTATAAGTATCATTTCTATGTAAATGGTACATAAGTATGATAATTATTCATAAAGACTGCCTTTTTCTGGACAACTCTGTTTTTGCGTATGTGTGTTGTGTGTGTGTGTTTACATACATAAATGTATTTATATACATTACACATATATAATATATAATAAAAATCACACACACATATATGTATGTATGTATATATAATGAAAATCTTGAATGACTACTGGTGCAGAGATTCAGTCGTAAAATTTATTTACACAATAATATATCCAAATGACAAATGCTTCTAGGCTTATAGAAGGGTGAGTCATAGTAAGGCAGCCCTTCCTAAGGACTCTTGACTCAGGGAAGCACAGAAATAGATATGGTATTTGTATACCTTCCTGGAAAGACAATCCTTTAGAGGGATACTGATGACTAAGTTGAAACCGTGGTCCCTTAAGTCATACCCAAGTGAATCAGTGAGGAAAGGTAATACACATGGTCTAATAAGTGGATGCGAATGGCCCTAGAAAATTAATTTTCTTATTGCCAGGTATTCCATAAATACTGTGTATAGAGACAAGGATTATACAGAGAAATTACTTAAAACTTTTTTAAAACCATGGCTTCCTTAAAAGTTTTCTATGGACACTGTAGATAAACCCATAACTCAACCTTCCTAACAAAGCCATATTCCTATAAGAGAAATTTATTTTAATTTCTTCAAACTGGCACTCAGACACTTTGTAACTTTGTTTAAATACTTGAACACATTTTATTCACAATATTTCCAAATAATTAATTATCTTAATTGCAAAAAGTCAAACATATAACATTACCTAATTTCTAATTTGCAATCATTGGAACAGTACATAACAGGAATGTTAAATCAAGTACATAACATGAATATTTTAAATTGTGTAAACTGTCATCCCTCAAGATTGTGGTCCCAAAATACATCTTTCAAATATAGGTTTGAAACTTAACAGTTTTATGTCCTTGGAAAATTTATTTAGCCTCTTAGCACTTTAGTTTTCTCACCTACAAACTGGGGAGATAAAATCTACCTCTTGGGTTATTACTGTGGGTATCACATTTTGTTTGTGGGAATCACAATTATGTTAAGTGATTAGTTAATATTTTTGAAAATGCTTAAAACCATTATAGGCATGTATATGTTGGTCCCCTTCTCAATAGCACAACATAAATAAAAGATACAGAAGAAGGAAGGGAGGGAAAATAGGAGGAAGAAAGCAACAGTGGACTACAAAATACTTTTAAAGGAACCAGTGAAGAATTTGGTTAGTGAATTCTTTCACAGAATTAAAGCTAAGAAACCCAGAATGTTAAGTTGGGACACAAACTTCCATCACATCTGTAGATATCTGACTTTCATGGAAAATTACACACATACACACACCAAAACACCTACCTAAAACTGTCTATAGGCCAGACATGATGATCGGGAATAGGATCATCAGGAAAAACAGACCTATTCCATGCTGTCTAAGGGTTTGTGGGTTGGGTGATACTCACAGAAGACTTCCCAGGATATTTAAAAGGCTATTAAAGAATACAGAGAGAAAGATGATGTTCCATTAAATGAGCATTAAGGAAACTCCAATAACATGCGGATGATGTTGTCCCTTTTGTTCTGTGCTTTGCTGAAGCCTCAAAAACAGAGTTTAGATGAACTTTTATGGCATATTTAAAGGTAGGAAATATTGGGAACTAAGCAAGAGAAGTTCTGGTAGGAAAACCTGGGAACTACGTAAGAGATGGAAGAATGATGATTAAGAGAGGAGAAAAAAGAAGTAAGAACAAAGTACAAGCCCAGTCAAAATCTTAGATCTGAGCAAAAACTAGGATGACAAATAGCTGGGATCGGGGGTATCTGCTGTAAGTGCTTTCATGGTACCCACAATGCAAGTCTTGGCCAGACTGATTTCAGCAGCCACCAATCTCAAAAGCAAACCAAACCAGCTACTGCACAGCAAAGACCCAGGAAAGTCCAGAGGATGTGGATTGGTTATGTGACCCCCATTTGTCCTGCTAGGAGATATGTAAGCCCCATCACCCACACAGCAGATGCTGCTTTAGAGAAGAAAAATGGGAGAGGAAGAAATATAAAAAATGAAATTGAATATTTACTTGGTAAAGACCGAACTATCCAAAAGAAGTTACTTCAATCAGAAAATAATGTGATACAATAAGTCAAGTTTAAGGTTTGCCTTCTCATTTTCCCCATTCAAACTCTTCACAAACCTTACTACTCAATGCAGAGCACCTCACAGAGAGGACATTTGGTACTCCCATCTTCTTGGCACATGCATGCAGTGGGCAAATTTATAGTTTCAATGTACACAAACATAAAAAAGTATTTCTTCCAAGTTACCATTATTGGTAAGTATTAAAATATTTTTAAACTTAATTCTCCATACCTTAATTTAATTTATTCCTTCTAATAATATACCTCTTCATCATCAACTAAATCTTCTCTACTTTTAGATGTCTTATTTGCTGCTTTTCATTATTTGTAGGTTACATCCTTTCCAAAATTGATGTAATTCAAGTTGGATGTATTTAGCTTTTATAACCTTTTCTCTTAAATAAATCTCCCTGTTTCCTAATTCTGTTCTTTATCCTGCTCCACATTTCTTTATTTTTTAATACCTTTCAGGTTCAGAAAGAGCTAAAAAGAAATGCTGGGTTAGTGATGTCTCATTAAATACATGCAGAAATTAATCTTGACATGCTACACATCACACATCACGTTTCCAAGCTATTAAATCACATCATAAATGCTTGTAATATGATTTTCACTATCAAATTTCTTTCCTTCCTCCTTAATGTTTCCAGAGTTAGATTTGAGTTTGGCTGCCCTAAAACCAACTGCACAAAAGCTCAAAAGACCTTACATTTTTCCCATTAATTTCCTGAAAATGTTAAGATTTCTGTGTACAAAGTAGCTTTTTACACAGTAAAACTGAGTGGGGCCTATGTGGGAAATCTCTGGAACTTCCTCTCAATCTTACTTAGAATCTAACACTGCTCTAAAAAAATTAAATCTTAAAAAGAAAACTGAGCAGGAACCATTCATGGGCTTGAAACTCTGAGGATGCTGCCACAGTGAAAACTCCCAGCTTCTCATTATTCCCTGAAACATGTTTCAGCTTCACTTTTCTTCCAAAAGGATGAGCATATATATATATATATATATATATATATATATATATATATATATATATATATATATCTTATTCCAAAATGAATCCATGAAACCCCTTTTCTACCCTAGATCTATCATAAACACACCTCCATCCTTATTTGAACAATAATTAAGATCCTCTCAAAGTGGCTTTCAAGGGATTAGCCATGAAAAGATATCTTAGCAGGAAAGAGAAAACCAGTACTATATTCATTATAAGTAAACATATAACAGGAGAATCACTGATCCCCAGTGTATCTAATATTTTCATAAGTCTGGTAGTTCCCTTTACTGGAAGCAGAGTAAAAATAATAAGCAGTAGAGGGCCCAACGCTAGCCTCCACTTGGCACTGCCTCACAGTAAAAATTCCCTGAGCCTAATTATACCAATCTGCCTGTTGAGTGTGGAATCCCCACAAGCCTTCTCTTGGAAACCAATAACAACCTTAAGTATAAAGAAGGGAATACAGAGGAAAAGTCATTCCTACTAATCAGTACCATCTGTTACATATACAAAAAAATAATACAGAGGCCTAACTTTCCAGATTGATTAGAACATGCATATTTATTCATCAACATTCTCACTAACATGTCCTAAGTCAAAAGCAGTATACACTTTACACTGGTGGTGATGGTGTTAGAACTGTTATTCTGAGGCTGCTGTACTTATAACGTGGGATATTCTAATTCTATCATCCTGTGTCCTTCAGAACTAAGATCATCAATGTGGAAGGAAGGAAACACAGATGTAAAATACAAGAGATGAACTAGGAACCACACAGTACTGAGTTACAATGAGAAGCATTAGTGTCAATTTATGTATATATAATAGAAAAGCCTAGAAACAGTCGCAAATCCTGTCACAACCTCTAGAGCCCATAATATGGTCTCGAAATACCATTTCCTAATAAAAGAAACCAGGACTTCCTGGAGAAATGGCTGATCCCAGGTAGAAAGCAGGAAATATATAAGGAGAGACTAGAATATCTTTTTTTGTTGTTGTTGAGACTAGAATATCTTTACAAACTAGGTAGCAAGAAAACATTCAGAGACTAGTAGGATCACATCCAAAGGATTCAGGAGCTAAATTGAAGAGGATCTTACTGGCCAAAAACATGGGAATGACAGTAACAGCTGGGAGAGCAGGCAGAATTAGAAGAGAAGAGGACCAAGGCTCTGGAAAATGTCAATATTTAACGGCCAAGTATAGAATATTCCAGTACAGAAGAAACAGACTAAGAGGCAAGAGGGAAAGAAAATAGAGAGGATATTATGGCATGGGAACCAATGGAAAACAATGTTTCAAGGACAGAGTGGTCATCAACATCAAATACATTGAGAATTCAAAAAAGTGAAGATTAAACTACATCCAGAGGATTTAGCACTTTGGCACCACTGGAGCTACGGCATATGGTGAAACCAAAGGATATGAATGAGCTATATAAACAAAGCGTCATAGGGCTAGACATGGGATTTGTATGGTAAGACATCTCTGACACAAGTATGATGTGATCTGGTGTGTGTGTTGATGGGGGCAGGAGTGAAATATTTACAGAGAAAATACGGTCAACTACGCTAATCCGTTAAGAAATCTTAATAAATAGCAAGACAGTAATTCATAAGAGTAAAGATCATTAGTGGTTAAACTCAAGTCTGGATGTTTCAACTATACCAGCAATATGGAATATTTTGAGAATTTATAGAGGTCTTAAACATGTTTTTAAATACCTAAGAATAGTAAAATAGACCCAAAAGTCTGTTACTAAAAATGTAACCACAGGAAGAGATAGTTCACAAGTATGAAGGTGAAAAAGCCTGGGTTTGAAGAATAGAGTAACTTCAATTCAGGATAAATGTAGTAAGGAAAAAGTTCCTCACAGATGCACAACTGTTTCTGTGCGTGTGTACGTGCATGCGTGTGTGTTGAATATATTTCCTTAGGAAAGCCACTACCCTACTTTTCAAACCCTTTGTCTGTCAACTCTGGACTGTCACATCATGAAAGATTGCTTAACCACTGGTCTCCTTACTTCTAGTTTGTCTACACTTCAATCCATTCTGCCAAAAGATGTCTAATTTACTCTTGCTAAGCATGCTGCACTAGTGTCAGTCCTAACACATCTCTGAGGGCACCCATCACCTGCCAAAGACATTTTAAAGGAAGCAGAACATAAAGTACACTTAGGGAACCAAAAGTATCAAATTAACTATGAATCATATCAGTTCATCGTGCTTTCCCAAACAAAAGTTAAATACATATACTGAAATATGGTTTGGTAACCAGATGCCCAAAGGTAACAGCCAGCCAGTAAACTACATGAGGTATGGAACCAAGCAATATTCATCTGGGAGTCTCAAAGAATGTTATATTGGACCTGGAAGATAGTAGGATATTAATAAATAATACTTCTTTAGTAAATTATTGAATTAAGCCAAATATTTATTGACCATACCAATGTTCCAGGGGTGTTTTCGGTGCTTGTGCTATAGCAGTATATGACAGGCAAGAACCTTCCCCTCATGGAGCTCATAGTTTCATAGCAGTAGACAAGCAAAACAAAAAAAACAAACAAGAAATTTCAGGTAATTTAAGTATTAAAATGAAACCAAAACCAGATAAAGGTGATAGATAGAAGGTGAATGGGGTGAAAGAGACTGATATAGATTAGGTAGTCAGGGAATCCTCACTGAGGGGGGGCACATTCGTGCTGAGACATAAATAGCAAGACAGGTTGTTGTATATCCAGAGAAAGGGAACAGTAAGGGCAAAGACCCCATGGCAGTTTCAAGGAAGAGAAAGGATGGTGTGCCGAGGGCAATGTGAACCAGGAGGAGAATGGTTACGAGGTAGACAGAGTCTAGAGTCTATCGGGTTTTGAGGGCCACAGAGGTTTGGAATCTATTCTGAGCACACTGAAAAGCAATTGGGGAGTCTTACAGGTAGGAAGCAGAACCATTTGGTCTGGTTTACATTTTATAAAGCTCAATTTGTGTAAAACATAGACTGTAGAGAGTCCATAAAAATTTGAGTATCAGTAAAGATATTACTGCAGCAATCCAGCTGAAATATGGGAAGCTGGACTAGATTAGGGTTGAGACAGAAATAGAAAGGCAATGTGATGGGGTTTGAACAAACAGCCTGATGTGGGAATGATACAGCAGGAAAGAGATGAAGTCGTAAACTAAGGTGACAATATAAACAAAAGTGGAAAAATAAATAATGGTATTTCCTTTTTTTCCCCCCAAATACTTTTATTTTATTTTTTCAGTGTTACAAGATTAATTGTTCATGCACCACACCCAGTGTTCCATGCAATAATGGTATTTCCTAAAGAGCTCAAGTTATTGATTGTCCCCTGACAGCCTTCACCACTCATTCTGTGCACTGACCCAACTCTTATCTTTCCTTTATTTTCCCCATTCCATGCAACTCTATCTAAAAGGTCAGGGCCCAGTGATAATTATAATATATGTAATATAATAAAAAAATCACTACTGCCTTAGGACCACTAGCTGTATTTATGAAATCTGTTTTACATAATAGGCACAGGAAACTAAGTCAAATACCATTTCCACCAAGTGAGAAAAGAAAATCATCTGATGTAGTCAAGATCCACCCTTGAAAGTGTATGCTTTAAAGATGGTGACATTGACCTATGATCTGTTTTTATTGTCTTACTGACTACTTCACTACTTCCCTTTCTCTTTAACTTATCTGCCCTCTGGCTTAGTATGAGTCACTTATATTAGAAACAGCCCAGATAGGGCACAAAATTATTATTTTCTCCACTGCAGAAAGACTTACCCTAATGGGAACTTCTACAGTAAAGAGAAAACAGTAACATAAACAAACCAAAAGCATTTGCCTGTGTGATAAATGTATTCACCTTTAATAAATAGCGAGTCAGAAGGAAGAAAACAGTGATAATTGCAAGGCATTCATTGTGAAGTGCTTTTTCATTCCTCCTCAAAAGGATGTGACCTAAGAGGGAAATTATTCACAATGGTAACACATTATTACAATAAAATATATATAAATTTCATAACTAATGGTACTTGCCTTACTGCATGACCCATTTCATTGTTATTGATGGATTACAGAAAGTCACATGAAAGCAAGTTAAGTGCGTCATTATTTACCTTTTAGTTTATGCTTATCAATCTGACCAGGATGGACCAAAAACTGGTTGACTAAACTTTAGACAGGTTTCTTCCTGGCTATGGACCCCTGAGCCAGGAAAAAATTCCCTTTTCCTAGAGAATTTACTTTAGAAAACTTAAAATTAATAATTTTTTCTCTGCCCCTTTGGGATTACTATAACCCAGGAATGTCTTTCTCCAGGATGTGAGAGCTATCCCTTTGAAATGTAACCATCCAGAAAGATAGCATCCCTAGCCCCTAGTTTCTGTGGAAAAGTAGAAGCCTAACCCCTATTAGCACTGATTAGCATATACAAATGATCTAATCACAATGACCAACCTCTCCATTAATGTCCTCCAGTACTTTTCCACTAGCTCACCCCTGCACTAAGAAACCCTCGTGCCTTTTATTTCAGGAGAGTTGAGTTCAAGCTCTCTCTCTTATTACAATAGTCTCTGTTCCTAATGCAATTATCTTAAAATCTTCCTTGCCTATTTAACTGATTTGGTACAATTTTTCTTTTACACATCAAGGTAGAAGGAAGAACTAAACTGGGTCTCCACAGCCCATGAGGATATGTTGGTGGAGTGAGGGGGCTCAGGAATCCATAGAAGGTGCTAATGAATGGACACAAAGATGAGTCTGCAGATATAAGGCATTAAACTGTTAAACTATCAGAGACAAAGGCTTATATTTTTTTCACACTACATGCCTTGAAAAAAGGAAGAGATACATTACACAAATTTTGCTCTGGACAATGGTTAAGCATGTAGAAGGAAGAAATACTTTCAAGAAGAACACAGTGCCAGTCACTCAAATTGAAACATATTCCAGTTCCAATGAGCTTAAGCTGGTTCATAAGAGGAGAAGATCTGAAAGAAAAAGTAAGTCATGGGACAAGATCTTTTACTAAAGGAACGAGAGGCAAATTTTGTTTGTCATCAATACATAAGTTGGGAAAGAATGTAACACAAGTGGGAGTGGAGGGCATTCCTTTCTGCATGGTAAATGTTGGTATCAAATAGAAAAAGTGACTCACTCCCAATACTGGAAGTACAAAAAAGACCTCCCTTACTCTGGTGATATGAGGAATAATTTTTCAGAAGAAGATGAAATCCCAAGGATGATGAAGTAAGGAAAATGAAGACAATTACTGTTGTGATTGCTTGTGACAAATGGTTGTAGGTTTTGAAAGAATCAGGGAAAACTTCACCATGTATGACAAACAAATATACACAGAGAATTAACAGGAATTTACCAGATGGACAAGGTCTGAGAAAGGGCATTCCAAGAAAAGTGACAATGAATTTTAGGATGGAGATGTCAAAAATTGAGTGTTGGAATGGCAGTCAATTTATGTATCTAGAAATGTGGGCAGGGATCAGATGGTAAAATGTCTTAACAACCATGACTGAGATGATAAGATTTTCATTAGAAAGATAATTCTGACTTTATGAGGTAGGTGGATGTTAAGAGGAAGAAATTAGGGATCAGGATACATGTTAGGGTACCACTGAAATAATCTAGGTAAGAAATATTGAGGGCTTAAAAAAACAGTGACAGTATGGATGCAGAGAAGCTTCTGGATTTGAGGGATCTTTAAAGATTGAGAAACGAGGGAATGAACTGAGAAAGAAAGAGAAAACAGAGCTTAGGAAGAGAGTGAGAACTTGGTGATATAAGAGCTGGTATTCAGGGAGAGGAGCAAGGATTTTTCTGGGTAAGATAAAATACTGAGATTGGAAAATCAGGCTGAGAGTTCAGAAGAGAGAGGCTGCAGATACATATTTAAGACAAGAATACAGAATTACCCACAGCAAATATTATTCTCAATGGGGAAAAGCTCTCAGCATTTCCCCTGAGATCAGGAACA
>CM053607.1:56786011-56809477 GCA_028646535.1 Procyon lotor
TAAGTGCTGTGAAATGTGTAAGCCTGACGATTCACAGACATGTACCCTGGGGCAAATAATACATTATATGTTAATAAAAATAAAAAAAAAAAAGAATACAGAATTATAACTAAAAGTGTTGACACAAGATCACCCAGCAAGGATGTAGAGGAAAACAATGGGGCTGAGAATGGAGCCTTGGGGGAAGCCCATGCTTTGGGAGTAGACTAAGAAAGAGAAGCCAGTGAAAAAGGCAGAGAAGGGCTGGTAAGGTATGAAGAACATTTTACCAGAGGACATGGTATAAGTGGAACTGAAGGAAAATATTTCCAAAAGTGTCATATGATTAAAGCTATCAAATGCCAGAAAGAAGTCAACTAATATAAGGATTAAAAATAATTGTTGAGTGTGGGTTATAAAAGACATTAGTGTTTGAGCTTTAGACACCTGGTGGGACAGAACCAAGACTGACCTGGATAGAGAAGAGAATGGAATGCCAAAATGAGGAGAAATAAGTGGACTGACTTCTTCAAGAATGTTAGCTGTAAAATAAAAAAGAGATACATTTATTTTTTCTACTGAAAATCTTTTCAGCTATTATTTATGATGATGTTAAAAGAATTTGTAGACAGTGTACAAGTGTATATAATTGATATGTTCTTACAAAATGGCTTATAAACTGAGATATTTTCTGCTTAATTCATCTAAAGGTTTCAGGAATACTTTATGTCACTTTTGATTGATCTTCAATTGGCATTGCTTCCTAACAAAGACTTTATATCTTTCTATTCCTATAATCTTTCAGGTTGTTAATTATCTATAAAAATCCACTTTCACACCTTGAAGGAGTTCACTCTTCAATGAATGTCACAGGAAATCCTTTGTTAATGTGAAGTCCTTTTGAAATACTTTTAATTTTACACAGTGGAAACTTTGTAAATCACATTTTCTTGATGCGAATCAGAATGATTAAGAGATCACACATAGGGCTATGGGACTAAAAAAATATTACACCATTTTCTAATCACTTAGAGCAATGCATGTGGGTCACCATTATAATCTGGTGAAGAGAATTTAAGGCAGTACACTTTTACCCACACTCCACCTTCCAAAGACAGCAGATCCCTATCATTTCCAATGAATTATTGGAAACTTGCCTGTATACTCTTGAATATTCTTCCTATGGATACCATGAGTTCTACAAGAATATCCTTTAGGATACTTCAGTGAAAACCATTTTGCCTATTCAAATTACACTCAGAGAATCCATTAATTTTGCATCATTGCTACAACTTTTCCCTGGACTGCACTCAGTTTTTAAAGAATAATTCAGTTTCAGGGTGCCTGAGTAGCTCCCAGTTGGTTAAGCATCTGCCTTCAACTCAGGTCATGATCCCAGAGTCCCAGGATTGAGTCCCGCATCGGGCTCCCCACCCAGCAGAGAGCCTGCTTCTCCCTCTGCCGCTCCCTGACTCTCTGCTCTTTCAAATAAATAAATAATATCTTAAAAAAAAAAAAAAGAATTCAGTTTCCATTATTAAAAGACTACTGAAAGTGTTAGTAATCAAATATTAAACTTCATGGCAGATTCACAGACATGTACCCTGGGGCAAATAATACATTATATGTTAATAAAAATTAAAAAAAAAATATTAAACTTCATGGCAAATGAGTTAAGTTTTAAACTGTACGGCAAACACTAAGTTATGGCAGTGAGAGATACAGATTACTATAAAATGCATTACCCCCTGAGGTATATACATATACTCTTCTACCTAAAGGAAGGTGATGAAGACACACTCTTTTTGCCTCTAGAAGTTCCTGTTCTATGATTGTTATCTCCATTTACTTCACTGGGGAAAGGGAAGAGAAGTGGAGAAGGTACAAATACCATATTCCTGAAGTGACTTGCCATTGGACAAATCAAGAAAAGCACTAAATTAAAAAAATAAACAAACAAATAAGAATTTTTTAAAAAGCACTGAATTATTAAGTCCTTCCTTTCTTCCCTGGATTTGGGGCTGACAGTTTTACACAAATTTCATACCATAGGCTGAGGTTTACTTCCTTATGGGTTTTTCCTAGGTTTTCCTTGCCATAACTTGAGATGCTTGCTTTTCTTAGCCAGCTTTAAGGATATGGATTTCAGGATTTTTTTAAAAACACTAAACAAGAAGTAAACAACTTCTACCACATTAGCAAATTTTCACAACAAGAAGGCTACATTATTCTGGCATTTATGTGTGAATATTACATGAAGTCTTTTTCAGCTCTAAGAATCAATTACCACATTTATTATTGACATCAGTAAGGAAAGGTTTGTTTTCCTTAGGGCTTCTTACAACTATGGCCTCATTTGGAAAACAAAAGTTTGGGGGTTTTTTTGTTTTGTTTTTTTGTGTGTTTTTTTTTTGGAAAACAAAAGTTTTAATAATTATAGGTTCATAGGAAATTGCAAAAATATTAGAGTTTTCCCCAAGGGTTAACATTTCACTCAGTTTCATCCAGTGTCCCCCAGTGGTACATATTTACACAATTATAGTACAAAATCAAAACCAGGAAGCTGATATTGGTACTCTGTGTGTGTGTGTGTGTGTACACGTATGTGTGGTTCTGTGCCTTTTAAGCATGTGTGTTCATTCCTCTAACCACTACAATGAAGATACAAACTATTCCATCACCACAAAGATCTCACTCATATTCCCCCTTCTGGTCACACCTAATCCCGCTCCCTCCCATCACCTCCATCCCAAACCTTGGCAACAACTAATCTGTTCTCTACTTCTGTAATTTTGTCATTTCAAGACTGTTATGTAAATGGAATCAAAGTATACAACCTTTGAGACTGGTTTTTTGACTTAGCTTATGGCTGTTAAGGTCCATCCAAGTAGTTTCATGTATCAATAGTTTATTATTTTTATTGTTGAGTAGTGACCATTGTATGGATGCAAGAATGGCTCATTTTTATAAAACATGCCATTAGATTTTGTGATCAATTAGTCAATATCAAAATATACACAGCTATATATAGATAATGTGTGTTTGCATGTATTCAAAAGATGAGGAAACTTACCTTGAGGAAATGTTTTTAATCTTTATACCATTAGCCTTAAAATTGTTTATTTCCTGCAATACTGCTGATTCCAACCCATTATCCACAATCCAAAAATACACTGGGGGAGGTTGGTATTTTAAGCAGTGTAAAACAGTGTTGTGGTAACTAGGAAATGAGCATTTAATTAGAACACCATCACAGACTCCAAATCATAAGGCAATGATATAATGAATCCATAATGCAAAGCTTCTGAGATCACAAAAATAAATAGTAGAGAATTTACAAGTACAATTTGGGACTTTGGGGATACAAACACACAACTCAGTTCTAACTTCCATTCCCAAGTCAGGCTGAGCTTAGGTTGCTGCGGAAATTGTTACTCTGAGAGTCCACGATAAAGATCTTAGGTAATTTTAGATAATAGATTTTAGGGGCACCTGGGTGACTCAGTGGGTTAAAGCCTCTGCCTGGGTGGCTCAGTGGGTTAAAGCCTCTGCCTTCAGCTCAGGTCATGATCTCAGGGTCCTGAGATTGAGCCCCACATCAGGCTCTCTGCTCAGCAGGAAGCCTGCTTCCCCCCTCTCTCTGCCTGCCTCTCTGCCTACTTGTGATCTCTCTCTCTGTCACATAAATAAATAAAATCTAAAAAAAAAAAATAGATTTTAAAGAAAGGCTCCAGTGCATTTACTCAAACTCAGACCAAGCTGAAGTTGTCAGCAAAGATAAACAGTTTGGTAAACTCTATTAAGAAATACACAGAAAATTAGAAAATCAGAAAATCAGCCTACTCCACACAAAAATAGACTTGCTGGGCATCAGTCTAAGAAAATCCACTCAGATATAATAAAGACTGCTGCGAACATTTTCTGGTCATAAGGAGAAATATAATCGTTTGGTACTTGGAAAGAAGTTTTCCATTCAGAGCTCACCAAAGTAAGCAGATCTAACGGGGACTATGATGGCATGTGATGGGATGGAGCAGACCAAAGATATTTGTAAGACACAGGAACTAGGTCTCCAGGGCCATCAATAGCAGCACAGATAATATATAACTATGTTAAGACTTCAAAAAAGCCTATACATTTATGATAGGTATAATATCATACCAGGGAATTCCAATAATTGGCCCCAGTTTCGAAGACACATAAAACCACTCTGTTGATTTTTTTTAAAAGTTCCAAGTCAAGACTGGACAAAGTTCAGCTTTAGGAACACTAAAAAAAATTTTTTTTTAAATTTATTTACTTATTTGAGAGAGGGGAGGAGCAGAGGAGAGAGAGTCTTAAGCAGACTCCACACTGAGCACACAGCCTGATGTGGAGCTGGACAAGGAACTCGATCTCACTACCCAGAGATCATGACCTGAGCGGAAACCAAGAGTCAGACCTTTAAACAACTGTGCCACCCAGAGGCCCCAAGAACACTGAGATTTTGTTGGATTCTTTTGCAGTTACTGTGCCAAGATGTTTCATGTTTCTCTTCAGCATCTGATATGGGCCCTATCCCATCAAGATGAACACAAGTAATTGCACAGGGTATGAAAATAGCACCCACGAACCACAACAACCCTCGAAGAAAACCCAGGGAATAGAGAGCAGCTTTTCATTATCCAATGAAGGGCATACCTGATTAGTTTGATTTTTTATTACTATCACCCAAAGAAATACTGATGCCAAAGTATTAGTAGAGACGATCCCTTGCCTAGTAGACACTGGTAATTTTAAGTGAAGATCTAAATACTAAGAGTAGATGAAATGAGCACATATATTTACATGAATGAATTTCTGTGAATCCTGACAGAAACTGACTTGGTTCTTCAGTTACTTTAACATGATAATTTCTTCACATCTTACATAAACATCCTCTCTGCCACACTTTAAAATTTGTATTTTGCTATTAACGTCAGTTCATGTTATTACAAAGCAGGAAGGAGTTAAGTGAGTTTAATAGGTCTGTATTTTATCAAGGATGTTAATGCTGCTCACAATCTACAAAAGGATTTTGAATGGAAACCAGGGATCCTCTTACAATCCACACCACGATGACTGCATTGCAGCAATCTCAGCTGGGTCTGCCCACAATGACCTTCCTCTGGGTCTCACATGCCCCAGACCCTAACCCCATATCCTGTCAGCTTCCCTCTTTGTAGCAGACTTACGGAATGAGTTAATAAGAAGCAGCAACACAGCTAGTTATATTCCAGGGAGGCAGAACTAGGGCCCTTGCCCTCAACTTTGAAAACAGACCTTGACTACATCTGAGAACAAAATCTGAATCATTGCCACCTCCATGTGCAGCAGTAATCTTGAGGAAGATCACTTACTCTGGACTTCTGTTTTTCATAAGTCAGATTCAATCTTCAGATCTTAAACTATGATAGTATTACCAAAGTTCTGAGCACTGTAAGATTTCTGAAATGTTTTCTAGGTGAAAAGAAAATGTTTACATATAACCTAACAAGCAATTTATGATTTAAATAACTGAAATTTATTTGGGAATGATTTAAATAATGAATTGACCGACCTGTCATTATGTAGCTAAATGGAGCTGATGATGACAAAAGTCTTGTCTGAGATGAAGAAATACCAGTGTGAATATATGAATATCAAATTAGAAAATTAAAATGGAAATTTCTGGCATACTCATTTTTAAAAAATGGAGAAAATACATGTATAAGATCTATTCAATAGTTTTTCCATAGCTGAATCTTTTTAATCTCCCATAAAATGGAATAAAAAAAATCAAGATCATATAATTGTAGTTAAGCATTTTTAGCAAATGTGCCATGTTCATTCCATTCTTTTTTCTTTTTTTTTTTTGTATTGTGTTTCCTTTTGTCAATGCTGAAACTGTTGGTTATTTTGATAGTGCATTGTCGTCCCCTTTCCTGCCTCGTTTTAATGAAAAGCAAATAAGAGACTGTAAACGGGATTGGAGTTCACCAGGTGACAGGACTAAAGACCAAATGCTGGCCATCTGTCGTGGCAAAATAGCCCAACCCTGTCCAGAATTGGAACAGTCTCTCCTCCCAGGCTCCAGGGGCAAGTGGGGTGGCCTGCACCTGCTGTTGGGTTTGAGAAGTCTGCTCAGAGGAAGAGGATCAGCACATGGCTCTGAGGTTTTTCCCATATGCCGCTGCCAGAACCCAAAGGTGCTTTTGGAGGAAGATGAAAGGCAGGAGTGGTAGAGCAGGAGAGGAACACTACCACCTATGCAGAAAATGGTATCCACCTCCATGTCGGAGACTAAGGCATTAACTAATGTGAATGTGTGTGTGCATGTGACTGGTTACTTAATGAGCAGAGGCCAAATGACCTAGAAGAATAAGTCTCTGTAGACAAGAGTTTGGGCTTGATGAAAATTAGAAAGCTAATACAAAGGCAAATACAATTTATAGCCTGAGCCTCTATCTCTTTATGCATTGTCATACTGTCTGTGCAGAGCTGTCACCAACACAAGTAGAATCACTTGCTATTACTAAGTAATTGTCAGATTGGTGAAAATTTGTAGACTACTGGAATAATTTTTCTAGTTCATACAATGCTACATCAATAGCTACCATTAAATTAGGGACAAATTTCTTACCCAGTCCTTATTTTGAAAATTAGTAGAATCAGAGATTTTAAAAATGTCTTCAGAAAACATATAGTGAATGATATAAAATTTAGTCAGAGTTTTTCCAACGTTTTCCTGTTAACATTACATTATAATTAAATTACTATTGCAACATTATTATTACTGTATTATTTACTCCCATTGCCCAAAATGCCATTACAGGTTTTTAACAGGAGAAAATCAACTTTAACAGCATGTGTAAGGGGAATCCACAAAGATGTGGAAATTCCAAAGACAGTGAGGTAACATGATGTTTACATGAACTAAGGAGAAGGGTAAAGGGGTCTCGGGATCCAAAGGGGAGAAAGACCACTAGCAGGAAGGTGAAAGGAGATGTTGAGAAAACAAAGGTTGCCCTATGATGTAGGTAAGTTCCTTAGGGAAAGAAGAATCTCTGTCAATAGCTCTCTTTCTGGTACTAGCAGGCAGTTGAGAAGAGATAAAGAGCTTTTTCTGAATCTGCTGGGTTTGGATTGCTTTTAACTGTAAATAATGTTTATGACAAATAAGTACTATGTGGAGGTCCTTATTGGGCTCTATAAGTAAGGCTCATAGGGTTTTGTTCTACGAACTTCATTAATAACCACTGGTTCCCCAAAAGTGGTTTTAATTTAAAGTTGGTTTAATGGAGAAATCCAGGGAATATATGTAAGAAAACATTGGTCTTAAACATATCATGAGGGGGCACCTGGGTGGGTCAGTGGGTTAGGTTCAGGTCATGATCTCAGGGGCCTAGGATCGAGCCCTACATTGGGCTCTCTGCTCAGTGGGGAGTCTGCTTCCCCCTCTCTCTCTGCCTGCCTCTCTGCCTACTTGTTATCTGTTTCTCTCTGTCAAATAAATAAATTAAATAAATAAATAAATAAAGTCTTTAAATGTATCATGAGAACCTAAATAAGGAAGCAATCTTATTTGTATTCTTCCACACTTCTCCACACTAAACAAAAATATATAAGGCACTCACTCTCCCGTGCTTTATGATCTGCCATACTATTTACAGCATGTGTCCTATATCTCCATGTACAGATTGCACTTCAGCAGCCAACAATCAGAGTCCCCACATAAATCAACTGAAGAAGCCAAGACAAATGACTTTGACACGGTTTAAAATACATCTCCAAATAGATACATTCTTGGAAAGTGTATGAGTACAGAGTTGGGGAGTAATTCCCAGAGTTGCCATGAACATGATGGTGTCTTGGCATCCATAATAATGACGATGCCTTGGCATCCCATAACTCTGCCCTAGCCCAGATGCCTTCTGTCATGATAGCACCATCAAGAAGAAATACAGACATAAAGAAAATGTACACAGATGCATGAGTCTGGACTCATAATTATTCCCTGTCCTGGTCCATCAAACCTGAGTTCATTAGCAGCAAGGAGGCATGAACACTGAAGCCTTAAGTAAGAAACATGTCAGTGAACCCCAAACTCAATACCGCAAAGTCACATACTTACAACACGTGACATGAAATGGAAAAGTAAAAGCTTCCTCAATATACTACTTATGTACTAGGAAGACTTCTTCAGTGAATTCATATCAAAACGTCCCTTCCATCACAGCTATATACAACCTTCCTACTTATTTAGATTTGACATTTAGAAGCATTAAAGGGAGGGAAAGGCTAGGCAGAAAGGAAAAAATGAAAAGAAAAGAACTCGAGAAAAACAGACACCAGAAAAATCACAGAAAAAAGTTAAAGCCCTCCCAAATTGAATCTCAGCTGTGTGTGTGTGTGTGTGTGTGTGTGTGTGTGTGTGTTTTATTTATTTTAAAAAGAAAAGGAAGAGAAGATGTAATTAACCCAGCCCTGCATTCCTTCTGGCCTTGTAATATAGTGGGCATGGCAAACACACTGAACATGTCTTTTTAGGTAGTTCCCTTCTTCTATGGTCTTGGAGGTTTCTATATTACTGCCAGGGTACTTGTTTATTTCCAAGATCAACCTGGACACCCATGTGGGCATGACCTCTCCTAGACTAAATAACTCTGGAGAAAGAAATGAAGAAAGATACCTGTTCCTCCAAAATGAAGTGCAGATTGAACTAGATATCACTCTTCTGGTCAAAAGCCTCCATGCAAAATACAACAGATTGTTGAGGAGTAAAACATAACCAGATTATTCACAACACAAGTCTTTCTGCCAGTACCAAAATAATCATTTCATGAAGGGCAGCTAACAAGAGGGTAAAATTTTAAATTCAGTTATCCCCATTATATTTCTTAAAGATTCAAGAAATGCCCTTCACTCTTGAAACTGAAGTTTTATCTGAGTATTGCAAGCAACATTAAAAAATGTGCAAGAATTTATTTACAAAGCCAAGGCGGTTGTTTGTCTGACAAAAGTCACACTTCACTAAGGGGCTAAGTGCTAGATAAAGATTATGAAAAATCTGAGAAGACTCAATAGGGCTCAGATAGGGCTCAGAACTGAGTACAGCCTGGCAAAGGGATTGAAGGTCAGAGTGAAAGAGAAAGTGGAAGTCAGGGCATAGGATAATGGTGATGGAGCACGGAAAACTGGAAGAAAAAACAAGAGAGATGGTAAAGTGGGTGGGATCCAGGTGAGAATAGAAAGGATGAAGAATGACACAGATATGAGGAAGGAAAATGAATGTTGAATGGATGGAGACACTATATGAAGGAGAAGCAGTGTCCTGGGAAGTGGACTTGAACCTTCAGTATGTGGGCATTCTTTAGGAACACAAAGTTGGCCCACAATGAGCCTGTGGGCAATAACAGATTATATTTTGTTATTCATTATCAACTAACCTTAAAGTCACCAACTTGGGTCTTCTACTATTTTGAGGCCATATTGAAAACAAATCAGACTTTTTAAAATCTGTGGAGAAAATCTTCCTTCTTTAAAGAAGTGCATCGTGCCTTCATTCAGGTAGAAACAAGTAAAAAGACTCTCTCCCCTGGCTCTTTGCAAATCCCTAGATAGTATAGTCACACCATCCCTCTGAAATGTGAAAGCACTCTGAATCACCTCTGTCAAGTCCTGAATATCGAATTTGCGTGCATGACTAATTTGCTCATAATTTAGTATCTTAAGATATTTTGTCTGGGACCTAGTAAATTTGGCATGGAATTCACTTCAGAATATGATAGTTTTAAGAGTATTAGCTTTGGGGAGTCAGACAGATAACCCAACAGTCCTGTGCTATGGACACTTACTGCCTGTGTGACATAAACAGTTATTGCTCTCCCCAGGCCTCTGCTTCCTTGGGTTAACAATACCTACCTAGCACATGATTGTGAGAGTTGAGGACAATAAGAATAATGTGCCCACACTCACACATACCTGTTAAAGATCAGCTGCCATTACTGTGTGTGATTTTGTATACTCAATAACATATAAAATATGTTTTTATATTTTATATGAATTATATAAAAACACATTAAAAATCAATCAATAATAAATATATTCCTAAATTTATACAACATTAACCTTAAAGCTCTAAAATAAAATAATTGTTTGGGGAGATAAATAATTAGATGAAAACAGTTACATACATATATAAATACAAAAAGAACTAAGCACAATGTGAATAGTGATCATTTCTGGGTAATGGGATTAAAAGTAATTTTTATTGTCTGCCTTTTGTTTATCTGTCATTTCCAAAATTTCTACACTCAAAATGAATTTATTTTATAGTTATTCAGATACTTAATACACTTATTTTATTTATAGTAAATATAGTATATATGTTCATATGTTGTATACATACATATACATATATACAATATAAATATATATATGTTTATATATTATATTATATATTTTATCACATATAAAATACAATAATATTTATTTATCTATTAAAGATTTTATTTATTTATTTGACAGAGAGAGAGAACACAAACAGGGGAAGTAGGAGAGGGAAAAGCAGGCTTCCGGCAGAGCAGGGAGCCCAACGTGGGGCTCAATTCCAGGACCCTGGGATCATGACCTGGGCAAAGGCAGACGCTTAACAACTGAGCTACCCAAGAACCCAAAAATACAATAATATTTAAAAGAAGATGTGGTATGGGGCACCTGGGTGGTTCAGTCAGTTAAGCATCTGCCTTTGGCTCACGTCATGTTCCCAGGGTCCTGGGATGGAGCCCTGTATTGGGCTCCCTGCTCAGCAGGGTGTCTGCTTCTCCCTCTCCCTCTGCCTCTCTCCCCATTTGTGCTCTCATTCTCTCTCTCTCTCTCAAACACTTAAACAAACACACACACACACACACACACACAGAGGAATATTACTTATCCATCAAAAAGAATGAAGTCTTGCCATTTGCAATGATATGGATGGAACTACAGGGTATTATGCTAAGCCAAATAAGTCAGAGAAAGACAAATACCATATGATTTCACTCATATGTAGAACTTAAGAAAACAGATGAACATAGGAGGGGGAAAGAAAAATAAGAGCAAAACAGGGAGGGAGGCAAATTGTAAGAGGCTTTAACTCTAGGGAACAAACTGAAGGTTGCTGGAGGGGAGGGCGGGAGGATGGGGTAACTGGGTGATGGACATTAAGGACGGCACTTGATATAGTGAGCACAGGGTGTTGCATGCAACTGATGAATCACTAAATTTTACCTCTGGAACTAATAATAATAATGTTAATCTAACTGATATAAAAAATTTTAAAAATAATAGTATTTACATTATTCATTTTGTAAACTGTGGAAAAAAGTTTTTAAGGCTAGCTTTTTTCACTGTTCAGACTATTGTCTCAAGCAGTGCAGATAATTTTGGGGCTGTCTCTGTCCTTGGAAGGAAGAAATCATTTTAAGTTCTGTAAGGCTGGGCTTTATCCCAACTCCATGACCCAGCACAGCTTTAAAGTCTCTTTTTCAGGGCACCTGGGTGGCCTAGCTGTTGGGTGTGTACCTTTGGCTCAGGTCATGATCCCAGGGTCCTGGGAGAAAGCCCCACATTGGCCTCCCTGCTCAGTGGGAAGCCTGCTTCTCTCTCACCCACTCCCCTTGCTTGTGTTCCCTCTCTCAGTGTATCTCTTTCTGTCAAATAAATAAATAAAATCTTCTAAAAAAATAAATAAAAATAAATCTCTTGGGGCGCCTGGGTGGCTCAGTCGTTAAGCGTCTGCCTTCGGCCCAGGTCAGATCCCAGGGTCCTGGGATCGAGCCCCGCATTGGGCTCCCTGCTCGGCAAGAAGCCTGCTTCTCCCGCTACCATTCCCTCTGCTTGTGTTCCCTCTCTCGCTGTGTTTCTCGCTGTCAAATAAATAAAATTAAAAAAAAAAAAAAATCTCTTTTTCTTTTGTACGGTGAGGAAAAGAAACTAATATCCCTACTTTTTCATGCCTGCACACACAAACTGTTGAACTCAATTAAAACTTCCTATTTTATTCTTTTAATTTTTTAAAAAAGATTTTATTTATTTATTTGACAGACAGAGCACATGCAGGGTGAATGGCAGGCAGAGGGAGAGGGAGAAGCAGACTCCCCACAGAGCAGGGGGAGCCCGATGTGGGACTCGATCCCAGAACCCTGAGATCATGACCCGAGCCGAAAGCAGATGCTTAAACAATTGAGCCACCCAGGCACCCTCAAAACTGGTTATTTTAAATCAATAATCTGTACAGTTAAAATTAGAATCAAATCAGACTTTTATAATCAAATTAGACTTTTTTAAAGATTTACTTGAGAGAGTAAGAGAGTATGTGAGAGTGCTGGGGGGAGGGGTGAGAGAGAAGGAGAGAATCTCGGGCTGACCTCCCACTGAGTGCAGAGCCTGAACTGGATCTCATAACTGGAGATCAGGACCTGAGCAGAAACCAAGAGTTGGATGGTTAACCAACTGCACTACCCAGGTGCCCCTCTAAGTGAATCAGACTTTAAACTTTGATTTGTTTTCCAAAAGTAGTTTTACTCATTCACAATACCTATGCAAACAGGTTAGGGTGGCACCTACCCTATTTAGGAAGTAGCTCTAGGGACCTGGAAGGGATCCAAGACACAAGTCATAAGCTGAGGACATGCAGGTGACAATTGCTCCTGTCTTTCATACCCAACTCCCCTCCAGGCAAATGATCTATTCACAACATAATTTCACTACTGGGCATGGTCTTTGGCCAGGACTTTAAGCCACATCTAGACTATAGACCATCTCTAGACCACAGTACATTATGATAGGTTATAGTCTGAGAGCAAATATCAGCTGTTTCATCTCATAATATATCATCACAAACAGAAGGAATTCAAGCAGAGTTAACAGGAAATATTTTTCTTATGTAAGAGTCAGGCTTGACATATACCAAGCACTACCGAGAGTAAAGCGATTCACCGGTACTGTGAGAGAGAAGTAAAACAAAACAAAACAGAAGCAGAGGTGCTTTCAGACCATAACCTGTTTTGCTCTTTTCTTTTTCTTGTTTTCTATGGACGTAAATAATCTCTTAAATGGAACAAAGTCATAGCCTGTCACATTAAAAAGTAAAGTGGTAAGATGAGGCTTATTATATGCCCATGACACAGAACCTGCTCAGTCTTACTGGCTGGTTCTCCACAATGAGAAAATCTCCAAGGGCAGCAAACATTTTAAAGCTATTACAATTTAATGTCCGCCAAGGGAAAGTGATGGCTCTGAGCAAATATAAAGATCATTAACCCAAGACTTAACAACCATTCATTTATCTAAAAATATTTCTCAGTCAACATTATTGAATTTCTACTTTGTGAAGACACCAAGTGTGATGCCAAAAGAGGCTTATAATTTAACAGAGGAAGAGGAATACACATTAATACATTTAAGAGCACAAACAACAGAAACATAAAAATAAAACTGCCCATAATTATAGTAATGTCCTTCTTCCTAGTCATAGTTTAATCCAATGTTTTTCAAAATGCATCTGTGAACTAGTCCAATGAGATACTCTTCAGGGGAACAAAAAATGTCCTTGATCAAGTAAGTTTTAGAAACAGTTAAAAACCACAATCTCAAGCACATTAAAGAGTGAAAAGCCTAGAACAGTGTCTAATATAACATTTCTCAAATTTATTTAATCACAGAAGCCTTCTTTGGTCTGACAATAATTAACATCTATGATCATTAGTTTTATGTGCCAGTTTGGCTGAGCTATTACTCAATTAAACAATAGTCTTTATGTTGCTGTGAAGGTATTCTATAGATCTCATTAAATCTATATTTAGGTGATGCTGATTATAAGATTTTCCTCAGAGATGTGGGTGGGCTTCATCCAATCAGTTGAAAAGCCTTATGAACAAAACTGAGGTAGAATAAATTCTACCTCAAGACTAGATCATCAGCACCTGTCTAGCAGTTTCCAGTTTGCCTGCCTGCCTGCATTAGAGACTTCAGGCTTGAAATCCCTCCACATCACATAAGCCAAGGCCCTCAAATAAATAAATTCAATACGTAAATAGGTAAAGAAAATTTAGTATTGATAATATTTAAATAAATTAAATAAATAAATGTACGTGCATGTGTGTGTGTATATGTGTTTTAATTGCTGATTCTGTTTCTCTGGTGGACCTATGAGTAGTAAAACATCCCAAGAACTGTTGCACATAATTTTCTTGTACACAGTATACAATGTATTCCCATCTCCTACAGCAATAAGATCCTATCTCCACAGAATAACTGTAATCACACACCAAGAGCTGCATGTATGTCAGAATTCTACATAATTTAAGGGATATAATAAAGATTGTTAGTTGCTGCTCAGCATATTTCCTACCAGCACCCACAACCACACTCACGTTGGAATTGCTAAAGTCCTAAAAGCAGACCCTGAATGGCCCAAACTGAACACTGTAATCTCTTCCCCCTTGTCACTATGACTTGTTTAGGTATGGTGATAACAACAGGCTTAAATCAATTAGTGGGCAGACATCCCCCTGGCTCGACTGATTGGTTCTGCTTATTTAATGACAGAAGGAAGTGAAGAGCCTACAGGACTGGCTGAGGAAAACTGGTTGCCAACATCAGGACTAAAAGTGCTGCATTTTGCTACCACGAGGGATGCTGACATGAGGACAAAGGCAATACATACAGGAAGGAGGGCAAAGCTGAAAGAAATGCCAAGAAATAAATCTGAGCTCAAATCAAAACACATGTAAAATCTGAACAATCTCTGTTCCTTAGTTACTTGGGCCAATAAATCCGTTGATCCATTGTTTAAGATGATCTGAGTCAGGTTTCTTTTGGTGCTTCAATGTGTATTTGTTAAATTATACTTGCACATTACAGCATCCTGACTAATGAAAGGAAACATAAAAGAGGTAAGAACTAGGAATATAAAAATACAGAAAGCCCTATTTGGGGATACAGATAAACTGGGAAGGAGAGCAAAAGAGGGGAAAGAAGTCTGCTAAATGATTAAGTCAATACAAGCCTCATGCTAGCCAACTGTTCTGAGCGTATGTAAGAATATGTGTCTATGGATGAACTCTGAACATCCTTAGTGAGCTCTTTAAACATCTTAGAAAATTTGATGAAAGCTACGGTCAGTTGCCTCAGAAAAATGCTTATCCACATAAAACATAGCTTGTAATTTCAGGAGCTTCATGTAGTCCTAAAACATAGGCACAGAAGTCTATGGGTTGAAGTTAGGGATCACTGCTCTACATGGTGACAGGAAAAACCATCAACAGTGATGGCTCTTTATAAACAGAGATAGAAGAAAAAAACTAAAAACATGGTTAGTCTGAACACAGGTTATACAAATTACAATTATTTGTGAGAACCATTTACTCTTGGGATTGATAACATTACTCACATGATTATGATATACACACTCAAAAGTTGTTTTCTGGTAAGTTGTATTTACATGAGTAAACTTCATCCATGAATGCATAGCATCTCAACTCACAGAAAGCTCGGTCATCTTATCGCTTTAAGAAAGGCAAGGGAGTGGGGTGGTGCAGTGGGTTAAAGCCTCTGCCTTGGGCTCAGGTCATGATCTCAGGGTCCTAGGATTGAGCCCCCCATTGGCTTCCGGCTCTCTGCTCAGCAGGGAGCCTGCATCCCCCTCTCCCTCTGCCTGCCTCTCTGCCTACTTGTGATTGCTCTCTCTGTCAAATAAATAAATAAAATCTTTAAAGAAAAAAGAAAAAAAAAAGGCAAGGGAGAATGGCTCATTTGGTTAAGCATCTACTTTTGGCTGAGGTCACAGTCCCAGTGTCCTCTGATTAAGCCCCGCCTGGGATCCCTGCTCAGCAGGTAGCCTGCTTCTTCCCTCACGCACCCTCCAATCATGCTCTTTCTGTCTCTCAAATAAATAATTGTTTTTTTAAAGGCAGGGGAAAATTTGTGATTAACAGATTCAAAGGCAGTTCAGAGGTTTAAACAGTGAGATCAGTGAATCTGTTGTGGAGGCAGAACACAATTCTGACTTTTAATGGAAGAATCAGGGTAAGAACCAGATTGAAAGAGCCCAAATATAAGCTGTTTGAAAAGAATAAGGAAATAGCAGTGCTGGCTCATGTCAGAGAAGAGAGACCAAGAAAGGAAGCAAAGACATGGCATTAACTGCTATTAAAGTAGGCAGCCCTTCAACACAGGCTTAGATATAGGCAAGTGAATAAAAGAAATGACACAATTTTCCCTGTTATTGATAATGAAAACTTCTGCCATTTCTATCAACAATAAGTAAAAATATTTTTTCTTATTGGCTAAACCTAACTTGCCAGCCTACCACTATAGTCAGCAAAATTATTAAGGTAAGGGAAAAAAAAGACAAGAATATTTATTCAATGCAAACCAAGTATTATTGGCATTCATTAGAATTAAAAATAAACACCCAAGACATCTCTCCTATAAATACATTTTTGAGTCAATAGTGTCAATAAGAAAGTAGGCTTGGTCTCATGACATGTGGTGGCACAAAAACACCTCCATGTAATTTTTCCACTTCTTAAGTACTGCTAAATATTGGGATATCATATGCATCAATCCATCTGCTCAAACATGCCAATTCCCTGGAGTTAGGAAGAACAAATAAAGGCGATTTATTTTATGTTGTAGTTTTTCTTTTTTTTAATTAAAGTATAGTTGACATATAATATCCTACTAATTTCAGAGGTATATCATAGTGATTTGATATTTTTACACATTACAAAATGATCCTCACTATAAATCTAGACACCATCGGTCACTATACAAAGTCATACAATACCACTGACTATATTCCCTATGCTGTACATCACACCCCTATGATTTATCTATTTTCTAACTGGAAATCTGTACCTCTTTACCTCCTTCACTTATTTTGCCCATACCCATTCCACCCTCTGGCAACCACCACTTTATTTTCTGTATTTATGAGACTATTTGTTTTGCTTGTTTGGTGTTTTAGATTCCACATGTAAGTGAAATCATATGGTATTTACATTTTTCTGTCTGTCTTATTTCATTTGGCATAATACCTTCTAGGTCCACCCATGTTGTCGTGAATGGCAAGATTTCATTCTTTTCATGGTTGAGTAATATTCCACTGTATATTTAAATATATATATACCACTCCTCTTTATCCATTCATCTACAAAGGGTTGGCTATTGTAAATAATGCTGCAATGAACATAGCTGCGCATGTATCTCTTCAAACTGGTGTTTATGTCCTGTTATATTGTATGGTAGACAACCTTTTTAAAGTGGGTGGGGCATAGCATTTTGACAAGTTTCTTTAACTACTTACATAAAAATGAAAATCTTAGTCCCAAATTATAAACAGGAACAGAATGCACTCTGACATGCATGCTAGGATCTTAAATGTGATCTCAATACGTTTAGGGACTCAAGTTTTTCACACAGCAAGCAAATACTGTCCAAAATGTGAAAGAAATCAATAGCTTTGCTAATTTTTTTAAGACTGTATCCTTTGCCAAAAAAAAAAAAAAAAGCAAACACAAGACACAAGATAGGAAATAGTGCAAATTTAAAAATCACAATATGCAACAGTTTCTTGGAGATAAGAAATTTTATATTCTGAGCTAACTAAGGAAGCTTTTGGAGGAAGAGCCAGTACTGGTTTAGGCACAGGTTTCTGCAAACAGCATGTATGAGGAAAAGAAGTGTGTCACAGGGTCAGAGTGCAGAGATCAAGGTGCTGGTCCCATTTGTACTACTAATCAGGTCTGGAGCGCTGAGGAAGACATGTGCCCTCTCTGTGCTTCAATTTCTTCACCTGTACAAAGAAACACTGGACTGGTTGATTTCTAAGGTGCTATCCATTCTACATTGTTGCAAATCTAAGTCAAAATCTTGTAAGTGATATAAATGCACACACATCATAGTCAGGTATATACAGACACAGAAAACAAACACAGTATCTTCCAGGTTTTCACAACTTGAGGCCTGACATATTATCCCCATTTCTGAACCCAGGAGGGCACCATTATCTTTGTACCTCTCCTCATCTCTCCTGTCCTCACCTCCAATATACTTCATTGTGTAAGCACAGAAGTCCACAGACAGCTTCTTCTACCAGATTCAAAGTTTCACACAGTCTAGTAGATTCCCAGTTGCATGATCTATAGTGTCATTATATTTTTACAAGAATTTTGGAAAAGGATTTGGGATGTTCAATTTTATATATATATATATATATATATATATATATATATATATATATTTTATATAAATTTTATATATACAAATTTTATATATATATAAAATCCATACATATACATATATATGAATTTATTGATGATAAAATAATAACTTATAAATCTTTCTTACAGAAGAACTATAAATAATATATGTAGATACTATTCCCACCAGGAGGTGGAACTTCATCACACTGCCTTCTGAGAGTGGGTTAGACTTAGTGACCTAGTTCCAGAGACCAGATAGAAAAGGGAAAGAGATAAACAGTAACTGTATAGTGGAAAAACCTGGCAAACACAATGCGTACCAAGTAATGAAGGTTACTGTCACCAGTGATATCATGTACCCCTGATACAATGTGACAAGAAAGACACTTAACCTCTATAGTATTCTTTCCAAAAATGTACAATCCCAGTTAATCATGTGGGAAAACAACAGGCAAATCCAGATTGGGGGGGCATTCTGCAAGATACCTGCCAGTGCTTCCCAAGACTGTCACGGTCACGAAAAGCAAGGAAAGATTGAGAAGCTGTCACATATCAGAGAAGGCAGGGAAAACATGACAGCTAAAACCAATATGGCTGTCTGGATAAGATCCTAGAAGTGAAAGAGGACATCAGTGAAAAGCTGGTGAAACCTAAATAAAGTCTAGAGTTAAGAGCTAAAAAAATTATTATTCGAATTAAAAATATGTATCATCACACTATGTGCACAGCTTTTTCTCTTTAATACAGACAGATAGTTTACCTTTTTTTAATTTTTGCAATAATCCTGTGAGAAAGACACTGGTATTTTCATTCCACAGATGAAGAAGGTGAAGCTCATTACAATTTAAAACATTCATTAACAATAGACAGCTAATAGGTACCTGACAATTCATAGCAGTTACTAAAGAAATCCATGATGAAACTAGAAGACAATCTTTATTTTACCACTTAGGTACCACATTAGAGAAATAAATTTTTAGGTGGGACTAATAGTGACATCATTTAAATATAAGAAGTCTCTTAAATGTGACATGTTTTTCTTTATCAGTATACACAGACCACAGACTGCTTTAAAATACTCCTTACTGTATACATTTTTTAATACCATTAAGTGATTTCCAGGACTCTATTCTTTATTTCTGAGTCACAGTTAAGTTGCAGTAATTTCAGGTCTGCTTATTTAACTTTCCAGTGAAGAATGCATTATTCTGAATAAAAAATGAAGCCATGACAAAGAGTTAAAGTTAGTGCAAAGAAGATTTCAAAGCCACAAAATGATTAATATTTTCTAAATTTAACATCTTTCCTATAAGCAAAGAACTGTAAGAATTATTCAGAAAGACCCACCTACAGTAACTATTTTAAAGTACCCCAGTTATTCTTTTATTTGCAGAAATAAAAAAACTTCGGTTATACCAAATGTTCTTTTTCAGTATGTGAAATACAAAGAACAATAGTCAAATATTTACAAATACAAAGATCTCTTTTCTTGGATCACCTCATGCTCACGTGAAGCCATGCAGGAAACATCCACTCTTTCAGTGCTGTGCATTAGCTGCTCATTAGTCTAAGAAACATGAATATTATTCTGAGAATTTACAATATGAAACTGACACCAACTATCAGAGGAGGCAAAAGAAACCAGTGCTAAAGAAACACTGTAGAGGATTAATAAATTCAGTAAGACCATGTGAAATGATGGTAAACTGGGCCTCAACAAATCATAAGCATCACAGGTTTTCTCAAGGAAACTGTATTTGGAGTAGCAGGTGAAAATGTGGTCCCAGACTCAGAAGAAGACTGGGTTCTCAGTCCTGAGAAAGGTGCCCAAGTGACTGTGTGTTGTGCCAGAATGCTGATCCAAGTCCTGATGGAAACATATGATACTCAAGATGGGCCAAGTTTTATTTTTTAATAGCTGAGCTTCCAGCTGGCAACAAAGAAATCCTGTGCCAGCTGCTGAGGAAATAATGTGCTGGGAGCTGGCAGGCAACAGCCCCTGGAAAGCCAACAGGTTTGGATACTCAGGAGATACCAAGACACTAGTGCCTAGATGGCAAAGGAGAGGGAAAAAGAGTGTCACCACAGAACAAGTGTCCCAGGCCAGGGTTTAGCAAGGCAGAGTGTGCTAGGAAGCCTTCTTATATATATAATGAGAGGAACTCAAAACCAGCTCCAACCACCCTACATAAACCAAATGCAAGGGCTATAGTCCCTGTGAAGTCAATCTTTGGACTATATCCCCCAACACCTGGCAGAAAAACCATGGTGGGCATTTGGGAAAGGAAGAGCACATCATTTTCCTCAAACTCTGTTTGCCACATTAGTATAGATGAACTCAGGTTAGCTTCTGAGACACAGAAGCAGACTCTGAGGTTAAGACCAAAGTCAGATAGATATCAAACTGGGGAAGAATGGCATGGTGTCTTAGCTTGGGCTGCCAGAACAAAACAGCATAGACTAGGTGGTTTCAACAATAGAAATGTATTTCCTCACAATTTCTGGAAGCTAGATGTTGAAGATCAGGGGCTAGCACGATTGGGTTCTGGGGAGAACTCTCCCTCTGGATTTCAGACATCTGCCTTCTTGTTGATTGTTCATGTGGCACAGAGACAGAGAGTATGGGCACAGATTCCATGAGCGGGCCCCAACCTCATGACCTTGTCTAACTTTAATTACCTCCAATACTGCCACATTGGGAGTTAGGGCCTGGACCTAGGAATTTTTGGAGGGAAGCAGGTATTCAGCTCATAACAAAGGTAGATACAAGAAAAATGGGAAGGACCCAGGCTTTGGTGGGACGATGGGTGCTTGGAGAAATCAGGCAGGGACAGAGAGGCACCTGTGGGTTGAGGTATAAGTGGACCCTGAAAACGAGAAGTACATCAGGACGAAGGGTGGCCTGCCCTCTTCCCTTCAGCCCTCTCTCTGCCTCTCTTCCTTCTACACACAGTTTTTCTCTCACCGTACTCCCTGGCCACTGTTGTCAAAATAGAGACGGAGATACACAAATTTTCCAGAATAATTTTTTCAACAGTGCATACAAATCATGAACATAAAGTTAATGACCCTAGTTGAAGTTACATCAAGGAATTATATTTCTGACTAAAGCATCAGACATCTCAACAGATGATTTTAAAATAATTATCCCAAATACAGACAGACACAGGGAAGAATATTTATATTCTTATCTCCTTCACAATCCTCTCCTTAGCTCTTCCTTCTCTTTTTGGCTCAAGCAGGGCCCGTGCTACAAGACTGTTAAAGGACACTGCTGATTGATTACAAGGCCACAAATAAGTCACAGGTCAAACTTTTTAAAAAGAATGATTCCTTCCAAAAACAAAGCTAGAGGAAGGGGGAAAGCCAGGAAGCATTCCTTCCTGCTAAACCCTGTCCTAGATATCACAGTTGTTGTCAGCATCTGTATGGTCTATTAATGGAAGTAAAAATGAGCAAATACAATCGTACATACCTGATTCTAACAAGAGATGAGGTATTTAAAAAGCACACAGTAAGAACAGAAACCATTTGAGGATCTTCCAACACATTTACAAAGGCTTTGAAGCTTAGAGCCCTACATCACTCCAAAACCTGCTCTGTCTCCTGAACACACAGTATAGATCTAAGGTAATCATCCAGAGAATTTAACTGGAAGAAAACACAGATGTACAGGTGCTTGTGGCTATCTGGAACCTCAGAGGCAAATGATCTAATCATAGGAAGTCACCCTATTCCATCATTTAGAGATAGGGCCCTTTAAGACAATAGACTGACGAAACACCAGAGCCCCTTAAGTTCAAGATGTCTTTCAATTGCAGAAGCCCCTAGTACAACTCACTCACTTTCCCAACCAATGTCACTGAGTGCTTACTATGTGCCAAGCATTGCACTAAGCTCTGGGGACACAGCAGTGAACAAAGGGACAGAGGCCGAGCCCACAACAGTTTACACTCTAAAGAGAGGGACACGGGCATTGAATAAGTAATTTCATAGTGTGCTGGTTTAGCAGAGGGGTACAAAGGGAAAACATCTTGAAGAAAAAGAGATTTAAGTCCTGCCCATTTTTCTGCTGCTTTTCACTTAACTCCTCCAATATTTGTGCCTGCCCCTATTTAAGCACTCACTATTTCACAAACATTTATGAAGCACTCATGGGGGGCAGGTAATGGGAGGGCTGATGAAGAACTGACTTAGTAGTGGGGATAAAAGATGGACGACATACGGGGTTTCTCTGCCCAAGGAACAGAGGCTCTGGTGGTGAAGACCACAAAGCATTTACCTGTAAGATAATACATATATGAAGTGACAGGAGAGCAGAGAGGCAGCGGAAAACTTCTTGCCTGGGGGGTAGGATGACCATCCTGGAGGGATTAGAAGGACAAGGGCATTTCAGGCCAAGTGAGTTTCATGCACAACACCACAGAGATATGAAGATCTTGAGGCCAAGACAGGCATAGTGGAAAGAGAACAAGCACCAGATTCTGACAAACCTGCACTTGAATCCCCTCCCAAGCTGTATGAGCTTGAACAAGCTGCTTGAACATTCTGAGCCTCAGGTTTCTCATCTGAAAAATGGGCCTGGTGTGATCTTCTTGCTGAAATAATTAGCAAGGTACATAAGACAAACACTCCATGCTGGTAATTAGGAAGAGATGTGATGGGGAATGAGACTGTCAGGAACGTTGGGGTCAGATTGCTAAAAAGGGCCAGCTACACTAGACTGAGGTTTTTTCCCCCTATAGATACTTAAAAGAATCATCATCCCCTACCTCCGACCTCATGTCTTGTCTGGGGAATGAGATCAAGCTTATGTGCCAGTTTCAGAGCTAATGTTTTTACATGGTCTCATTTCATCCTCATAGCAACCTCAGGGAGGATACACTTCGTTTTATAAATAAGAATAAGTGAAGTTCAGTGCTATACCTAAAGGCACATAGCCATCAAGTAGCAATTTGCTCCTGCCTGTTTTCCTGCCCACATCCGACACCATCTAGTTTACCTCTTGTCTTAGCCCCTCCCTTAGTCAGCAGTCCTCCTTCGCCCTCACGACTCAGCTGTTCAAAATGGCCTGCTTGCTGCCCAGTCTTGAAGCCCCCTAAGTAGCTGCCTAGTCTACCTCTCCCCTTGGGCTCTGGTTCCCTGAGCAACAGCCCCCTCCATCGCAGGTCAGCTCAAACTTGGACTGGCGCTCTGCTGCCCCCTCCTGGCCTAGGCCAGAACCTCAATGGCTCCCCAG
>CM053607.1:56809577-56838678 GCA_028646535.1 Procyon lotor
ATTATTCAATATATTGAATATTGAATATTCATTGAATATTATTGAATATTGAATGTTATTATTACATGCTCACATTGAGGGAAAAAGGAGAGGAAGGACCCAGAGTCCCTAAAAATATTTCCGCTCACACAAGAAATCTTCAAAGGCCTATTATGATTGAACATTTTAGGCCAGGCTGATTTATTGAATTATATATTGTGAATTTGGTCACATTTAATAATACAGTCTTATTTTCTCAGTGGTTATCCTAACAGAGAGCTTTGAAAAAAAAAATGTAAGATTCACCTGAATGCATAGGTAATAGAAAACTTACATCCTGTCAAAGATTAAATAAACCTGGACTGACTAGTTGTTACACCTAAAGAACAATTCTGCATATCTGCTGGAGCCCCAAATGAAAGGTTATCACCTACTAAGTTAAAACAGTCAGTCACTAACTAGCTGTCCCCCAGTACAAGTGAGGCACACCAAGATAAAAAAGTGCAATGAAGGCCAAAATGCAAGCAAAAGTCTCTGTTAAAGAGTCTACAAGGACTTGAAGTAGAGAGAAATCATTTAAATGCTGCACTGCAGGTAGCATTGTGTGCTCACAATGAACAGATCTGCGATCGCCTACTCTTCTTTGTTCTGGTTTGTAATATTAGTCAAGTTCTGTCTATAATCATACATAAATCAAAGGAATTGCACTTTTAACAAAGACTGCTACTGCAAACTAGTAGAGAAAACAGTTAAGAACATAGGTTAAGAACAGTTAAGAACATATCCATTACTTTTCTAGAAGACCACTCCAATCAGAGGGTTGTTCAAATCCAGCCTTTTTTACCTTTAAGAATATATCTATATTTTTGCACTTGTTGAATTTTTCAACCATATGACCCTGAAGCATGACTTAAGAAGCAATTAAGTAATGACTGTGCATTAGTTGACAGGGTTAAACTCAGCATCCTGGCACTAATGACCATAAGTCTGCAAGCACCGCTCACTAAACACTTCAGCTGCCTAAGACAGCAGTTGGCAAAATACACCATGAAGTAGGTAAATTAAAATTGAGGTTCTTGGGGCACCTGGGTGGCTCAGTCAGTTAAGCATCTGCCTTCAGCTAAGGTCATGATCCCAGGGTCCTGTGTTAGGCTCTGCTCAGTGGGGAGCCTGCTTCTCCCTTTTCCTCTGCCTGACGCCCCACCTGTTTGCGCTCTCTCTCTCTCTCTGTCAAATAAGTAAATTTTTAAAATCTTAAAAAAAAACATAAAATAAAATTGAGGTTCCTGCAATAATACAAATTCGGAACTTAACAATGAAGAAAAACAAAATTCATTCAACCCTCTTCTTGATGGGCAAGCGGTATTCTTTTTCTGTTTTCTGCCAAATGACTTCTTTGGTTACAATCACAATAAGTTCTTATCAAAACCTTTTATCAAGTTGTTTTAAAATGCATAACAAGTGCATATATGTACCCACTTCCTCTTTCTGCACAAAGACACAACTTGCCATATGATTTTTTTGTGTTTGGGTTTTTATCTACATATCTGCTTTAAAATCATTTTCAAAAAGTAGAATGTTATTTAAACAGAAATAAACTTATTTAGTATCCACTCATAACTACCATTCTTTATCCAATAATCGTCCAACAAAATGTTTTTACAAACATGTTCCCAAGTTATGTATATTATTTACCTCCAGATGCTATACGTGTGCTACTGAACCAATCTGTAATGTACTTTTTAAAACATCCAAAAGTTAAAAGCAAAAATTAGAAGAATTTTTAAAAATAGATTCTCCAATACTTTCTTCCAGCACACGCTAGATGTGGACATCCCACTTTAGTCAAAATGTCAGTGATTGCTTTTATTTAGTTCTTAAGTTTATTCAAAATAAAAAAGAATTCTATTTTTTAAAAATATTATTTAAACAGAGTCCCAATTTAAAGGATCTTAATTAGTCCATCTGAGATACATGCATGGCATATAGAAGAATTATTCAACATGTGGCTCTTAGTCCACAAGAAAATTAATTAAACTTTACTAGTTAGATGTGAATCTTTTGTCAATAGTTTATTTAGCATATTATTTTATAACTGTCACTTCAAATACAATAGAAGAATGATCGGAAACCTATTTCATTATTAAATAAAAAATAAATTACCCTTCAAGAAATAATCTCTGAATGTGAGCACTGATTTTCAAAAACATAAATGATGAATAGAGCTGGCCAACTTGCTACACAGGTAAAACTGTAACTGTTCCAGTTTCAACAGATGTAGAAAAGGATGCGTATCCATTTAAAGCTTATGCCCAGGGCACCTGGGTGGCTCAGTCGATTAAGTGTCTGCCTTTGGCTCAGGTCATGATTCTAGGGGCCTGGAATGCAGTCCAGCATCAGGCATCCCGCTCAACAGGAAGTCTGCTTCTCCCTCTGTCTCTCCCCCTTGCTTGTGCTCTGTCTCATGTTCTCTCTCACGCTCTCTCTCAAATAAATAAATGTTAAAAAAAAATAATAAGGCTTATGCCCACCTGAAAAACTAGTATCAGGTTGACATTTTCAAAGTGAAAGGGAGATTCAAGGTAGTTTCTTAAATAAATGAAGACTTGATATCATTTTAACTTGAAATTCTCATGTAACTGAAGAGGAGTAAAATTTTAATTTGACTGTTCTAGGTCAGAATTTGGCAAACCCCAGACCAAGTGCCTAATTTGGTAGTCACTAATTTTTGTATATTCTGCAACCTAAAAACGGTTTTTACATTTTTTAACAGTTTTTAAAAATCGAAAGAAGAATAATATTTTGTGATATGAAAATTATATGAAATTCAAATTTCATGGCCATAAAGTTTTACTGGAACACAGCCACGTGCATTTGTTTCTGTGTTGTCTATGGCTATTTTCACTTAGCCATTGCAAAGCTGAATTGCCACAGAGACCATATGGACCACAAAACATAAAATATTAACTGTATATTCCTTTACGGGCTCTTTACCAGATCTAGGTAACTGATCTCAATCGCTTCAATCCCACTTCCCCTTTCTTATCTCATCACAGGCTGGGGGAGGTGTTGTTCTTCCCTTTCTTTCTTCCTTTTCTTTCCATCCTTCTTTTCCTTTCCCTCCCTCCCTCCTTTCCTTCCTTTTTAACAAACAGGGTAAGTTCTCTCTTCCCACCCACCCTGGTTTAAGGGTTAACGGCAAGTTCTGAGTCCCACAACATCAACCCAAGATGCAGTTGCTTCTATAGCCACCTTTTGTTCTCAGAATAGTTACTTTCTCTTTATCTACAATTTTAGTTTTCAACTGATATAGACAGTCATTTTGTTTTTATAGGCTCTCTTTGGCCTGACATCAACTTATCCTCCCAACCTTAACTGCCATGACTATGTTGACGTTTTATCAAGTCTGCAAAATAAAACGTGTATCCTGTATTTTTCTGCCAGCTTTTGCCTTTTCTTAGAATGTACTTTCCACCTGGTATGTCCTTTACCAAAGCTCTTCCTGTTAAAATTCTGCTGAATTTCAAGGTCCACCTCCTTCCATGAAGACAACTCAATCCTTCCAATCAGAATTATCACTCCATTTTTAGACTATGGTGATTTTCCAATCTCTATCTTATATTAATTTTACTTATTATTTATCTCATATTATATTTATTGTTGTATATTATACAGTGAACTACATATCTAGAAGTTAATATATAGTATTCTCTTCATCATATTCATTCATATTCCAGTCCCTTTGCCCCACCACACATACTACCAACATAGATTGCCTAGTTCATAGTTATACAAAAGGTTGGACCTGTAACAGAAAGACTTATGTGGCACAAAGACATCAAATTAAATAACAAAGAATCAAAAAATAAGACCACTACTGTCTTTTCAATTATTTTTCAGTTTTTCTAATAACATCACAAAGAAATCCTCATTTGTGCTACTATGGTTTTAACCCTGTTAATCTTTGATAATCTCCCTTTTTTTTTTTTAAGGATTTTATCTATCTATCTATCTATCTATCTATCTATCTATCTATCTATCTATTTATTTGACAGAGAGAGAGAGAGATCCCAAGTAGGCAGAGAGGCAGGTAGAGAGAAAGGGTTCGGAAGCAGGCTCTCCACTGAGCAGACAGCCCGATGCGGGGCTTGATCCCAGGACCCTGAGATCATGATCTGAGCCGAAGGCAGAGGCTTTAACCCACTGAGTCACCCAGGCCCCCCGATAAGCTCCCTTTTTAACAAAGAGAGAACAATCCCCAGGCTTGGAGCCTTCCGTAGGAAAACATTTGTAGCCTCAGTTTAATAAAAATGCTTTGTTTTTACTGCAATTTATTTTAATAATTTGCCTCTATTTATGGCATGAATACAATAATGAAATTTAATTCCAATTTAATGAAAATAAGTATTCTCAATAAGTAAATTTAGGTTAACAAAATGGGGTAATTTTAACAAAAATTTTAAGCAAATTATAACACAGGTGGTATGCACATATGACAAAAATCTTAATGGCATTACATAGAAATGGAAGAAACATTTGGTTGTAGCAGATACTCGATAAAGTCAAATGATTTCAATCCATCAACCTACTTCTTGTTAACCTTCTACATAACTAAAAGAAAATCATGTAAAAGACTAGTTTCAAGCTTCTGAAACAGTTGTTCTTAACAGAAAGGGTGAGGGAGTAACATGTGACAATGTCTGGAGACATTTTTGGTTGTCATAATTTGGGGATTGTGGGGGAGGGCTGCTTCTTTCATCTAGTGGGTAGAGGCTAGGGATACTATTAAACATCCTACAGTGCACAGGGGAGCTCCCACAGAAAGAATTATCTAGCCCCAAAAGTCTGTGGTGCCAAGATTAAGAAACCTTGTTCTAAGAGAAAAGAGAAAGCTCTACATTTAAGATCCTTTGCCCATTGTTATAAATCACCCTCTCTCCAGCACTGCTCCTTTCCTTATTTGCTCTTTGCCACTGATTATGATAACGGAGGAAAATCTTCCACCCAAGACTTTCACTATTTTTTATCACCCGTATTCCCACTACCCACAATTAGCAATAAGAATTTAAAAATGGACTGTGTTGAAGAGTCCATAACCTTTATGTGCTCAGAGTATACTGCCAATATTTAGATCTAACTTCCTAATTAAGCCACGAGAGTTATGAGATTTTCAGATGATCCATTATCAAAGAGGGAAAAAAAAATGACTAATGTAATTTGAGTAAAACCTTGATTCCAGCTGCTATTGATTTCATGATTTCACATAAAGTTACTCTTTGGTCTGATTATGTGGTTCATTGACTCAATATATTTTGCAGAATAAATCTGACCTTGAAATTTTAAAAATATAATTTTTACTAGATACGTGAGGGATGTTAGCTTTCCCAAAAGAGAGTCTAAGAGAACTACTTTTAAATCTAGCCAAAAAAACAAAACAAAACAAACAGAAAACATTAACATAACAAAACAACAACCAGTAGCTGAAACAGCTACCACTCAGCTCTTTATTCTTAAATGCATTACTGCAAACACTAATCCATACATATATTCTAAAGGTAAAGTATTTACAAGAAAGTTCTTTGAAGCTATTTTGTGGTTAGTGTTTTGTTTCTCTTTCTGTCTCTCCTTTTTACTCAAGAAAGTTCTCTAGAACAGTTTAGAAGAAAATAGCACCTGTGTCTTTTTTTTTTTTTCTTTCAAATTAGCAGTTATTTTTACCCTCGTAACAGTATTTAAACATGGAAAAATAGTGTGTTCTAAAGTAATGATCCTATCTATCACAGTCATTGCTTAATTTTAAGGGTCTTTGAGTAATACTCATACTATACAATGAGTATATTTCCAAATTTAACATTTACTATGTATTAACGTTAGTTGTTGGTATAGCTTGGAGGTTTTTCATGCCTTTACATTTAAGTTGATTTAACGCCTAATTCTGAGATGCCTGTGGCAAAATGATAGTGAAGGTGAAACTGAATCCTTTCATTTCAGAGCCACAAAGCTCTCTGCCAACAGAAAAGCAGCATTATTTTCAACACCTACAAAATAGTTATCAGGACTCCCACTGTGAAGAAAGAAAACCAGCACACATGAGATTATGGTCACCAAATTTTAAGAAGATAAACAAGTCACCAGATTTCCCTTTTCCTGGGGTCATGCCCACTGTGCCTGGCCCATTTTTTATTATCATTATCATTCACTCACCCTATTTAAAATCATTTTTTGAGCACCTGTCCAGTACTGAGCTCTGTGCTAGGCACTGAGCACATGATAGTGAACCAGTCAAATCCAGAGGCTGCCTTCTGGGAGCTTGAAGTCAGTGTTCAAGCATGGGCACCCAGGTGTCTGTTCTCCCACTTGCAATCCCACCGTGTTCCTGGGCCAACTGCCTGAGAAAAGAATCAGATGCCCAGAGAACAACAGAGGGCCCAAACAGTTATATTTTTAATTCCTAGTTAGATCCCCAAAAGAGCTTAAGATACTAAGTGCAGTGTGGGTGGCAGGAGATCTGTAACCAGCCATATATTCTAGATAGGCTGGGGGGTCCTAGAGGACAGTGTGGGGGAAAGTACTGGGGGAGAAGTACTGGCTGAAAATGGCTCAGGAAGGGGCTCGAACAAAGACAGGGAAGGCAAAAAAGCGGATAGGATTCCTCACCGGCCAGGAGCACTGGTTGGAGCTCTGCTGTTAGAAAATGCACATTTTTCATGTTTCCTTACAGGAAGTATCTGCTGCCCATTACCCAAGGCCAGAATTAAGTGTTACCAAGTGGAATACATAAGTGTTCAGGCCTCTGACTTCCTCCCCTGTACAGTGAAGGTGCTGCGGGCCCAGCCTCTGCCCCGTCAGCTCTTTCAGAGTATAGTGCACCCAGCAGATCTTGGGGGACACTAGAGTTTTTCCAAAATCTTTGGAAGAGGAAACCCAATGAGGACTTGGAGGTAAAGACAGGAGAACTTTTCTCTACAGAGTTGTGCAAACTCAGTGTTACCAGTTGGTCTGCAGGACATTTTTCAAAATGGGTCTGCCTCATATTTTAATCTGGCATACACAGATTTATGGCCTAAAACAGCATTTTCATACTAAGTCATAATATATTGGTGAGATATGAAATCATGCGGATTCAGCCAATACTTTAATGAAACAGAATAAAATCAAACAGCATAGAATAGGAAATATTAGAGTACATTGTTGGTAATAAGAATAAACATTATTTTGTGAAACTTGTTTCCATTCTAAATACACAGTTTCTATTTTATACACACCTATGTCTCACCATCTAAATCTATTCGGGTAAGCAATAATACCTATAGCAAGGAATCCCATGAAACTCTGCTTTAATTATTTTATCACATAAATGTACTCTTAAATTGTGGGTCAGGCTGTGGGGGTAGTGGTGACTGAAATTCACTAACTTAAACTATAGTTAAGTAGAATGGAAATTTATCTAAAAATTTATTCCAAGATAATTTAACACAATCTTCTTCTTTTGTACTAACTATCTTTCCTTTGGTTTCCTTTAACTTTTGTGTGTGGGAATACATCTAGTTTTGCATACATTCTTTCAGTCTCATACTACAGAGAGAAACAAGAGGTGGGAAATAACTGGAAACAGGGCTTGGGTTTGGATGCACAATCCCCACCACAGGGCAGCCCAGGCCAAACCCTGTCCATTCCTGTGCCAAACCACTGGACAGAATCTAGACCAGAGGCAGATTCTTTTCTCCCTTAGAAAAGACTTTAAAATGCCAGTTGCTCAAATCACTGCGCAAAGGACCATTACTCTCTAGGATAGGGAGCTTTGAATAAGATCATGGCTATATGAATTGGCCATGAATTTGTTGCGGCTTTACAATTTTTTTATTAACATATAATGTATTATTTGCCCCACGGTACATGTCTGTGAATCATCAGTCTTACACATTTCACAGCACTTACCATAGCACATATCCTCCCCAATGTCCAAAACCCAGCCACCCTATCCCTACCTCCTTATCCCCAGCCACCCTGAATTTGTTTTGTGAGTTTAGGAGTCTCTTATGATTTGTAAACTTTTTGACAAGCTCTATAAAGAAAGCATTATTTTCAGATTTTTTTTTAAATTTCTTTATTTGAATTACAGCTATCACATGGCCTTGGGCTACCTGTAAAACAGTGCTGCCAGCATTATACAGGGACTTCAGCTGGCTTTCATTGCACTCCCTAAAATTTCCAAACACATCCTCAGGGTGTACTGCCCTAGTAGTCACATGTCCAGGCACACCTTGGTGGCTCAGTCTTTAAGTATCTGCCTTTGGCTCAGGTCATGATCCCAGGACCCTGGAATTGAGCCCCATGTCACCTCGGGCTCCCTGCTCAGTGGGAAGCCTGCTTCTCCTCTCCTACTCCCCCTGCTTATGTTCCCTCTCTCGCTTGCTCTCTCTCTTACAAATAAAAAAAAGCTTTTAAAAAAGATAGTCACATGTCCAATCTTCTTTAATTCAGGAGTCACTAGCTTACAACAGATAATTTTAACAGAGGAATGACTACTCACAAATTAACTTAATCTAGTAGGGATTGTCTATACCCTGGAACTAACCACAATAACATTCCACACCAAGGTCTTCGTTCCCTTAGCACCTTAATGACAACTGTGTAACAAATGAATTAAATGTTTTGGCCTTAGAATCACCACTGATAGGCAGATGTGTCCCAAGACTGAGAGTTAACAGAGTAAAGACTTGAAACCAATCGAGTCTCAACTTTATCCCTAGTGAAGTAAAGAAGATTTCTGTCAGTCAATAGTTATAATTCTGCTGTATTCTCTGACTAGATAGGTTCTTAGTAATTATATCTGTAACCTTAGTTGCTTTATGTTTTAGGTTGATTTTGTTGAAAAAAATAACTGATCATGAAATGACATTTCTCAGTCTCAGCCAAATGGAGTATAAACATGCACCTCACCGATACTGCCATCTACAGAGAACTTACCTAATATACATAACTACTGAAAAGCAGCAAAAGAGAGAATTTTTAGTTCTCTCAAAATATTTTAATTCTGTGATTTGCAAGGTGATCAAACAGATAGATAGCAGAGTAAGAATCTTATTATATATAACTGATTTATATTTGTCTTCCAAAATTTACTGCAAAACATAGCACAAAGCTTTTTTTAAAAAATAAACTTCAAATTCCTTAGGTTTTCCCTACAAAGTCTACCATTCCATACGTGTGTACAACTCGCAGTTTATTTTTTTCTAACCACTTTTCCATTCCTCAAATTAAAGAAATGTCTTGAATAAGCAAAGCTTATTCATAAAGATAATATGTAGCTAATGAGGAATCCCAGTCAATTAGGCATCTAGGGCAAACGTTACTCAGAGAGCAGTTAGATTTGGTGGTGGGACAGTCCCTTTAGCACCAGCAGACACTTCCTCTACTAGGTGGCAGTTTCTAAAACACCAAGTAAACAATTGTAAGTAGATTATCTCTTTAATCAGAAACTTACACTGCTCCACTGCAGCTCACCATACAATTATAGTAAGGTTCAAACCTGACAAAAGGAGACACTTCATTTATTTCCAACCTACTAGTGAACGCATACAATTACACATCTTCAGATGAACATTGAAAATTTTGATCAAAGTAGGAGATTTACATACACACTATTCAATGCCCAAGTATTTTGGAATATTTATTTAAAGATTTATTTATTTATTTGAGGGGGGCATGAGCAAATGGGGGGGAGGAGAGGGAGAATCTCAAGCAGACTCCCTGCTGAGCCCAGAGCCCATTGCAGGGCATTGGTCCCACGACCCTGAGATCATGATCTTAGACGAAATCAAGAGTTGGATGCTTAACCAACTAAGCCACCCAACCACCCTTGGAAAATTTTTAAACAATGACAAATGACTATATTTTCATTCAGAAGTTTTGACTTTCTTATATACCTTCTGTATGGATGAGCCATTAACAGTGGCAGCAAACTGGGGGTATGGGGGTGGGGAGGTGGGTTGTGAGGTGACCCTTACAACTTCCCACCAAGTACCAACATCCATAGTCCTGCACTGTAGTCTCCAATGGCATTTAAAAAAAAATTGGCTCTTAGCTAAACTCTTTCCAACAAAAAGGGAATAGAAAATGAATTTACAAAGTATTGAGTACAGAAGCTTCAGCTTGACAACACTTGAAACTACATTTTCAGATTCCCTACCATAAACGGCTAAATGGCCTGGATCTAAAATGTGTGTTGAAAGAAATTCTCCTTACCTACCAGCAACAGAAAGGAAAGAAGGAAAAAGGAAGAAGGGAAAGAAAAAATAATTTTCCATGTTTAAAAATATGAGAACATATGGCATCATCCACATGGCAAAACCGCTCTCTACCTGTTTAGATCTTCAGAGGGATGAGGGACATTTCTGCAACCCCAGAGAGATAGCTTTTTACATACATAATTTAAATAAATCACTCCAGCATGAAAGAAGAGCAGAATTCTTCTAATTACCACTGCCTAAGCCCCATGTGCTGTTTTTTCTTTAAACCCGCACTAGTTCATTATTCTGCCTTCAATACTCTTAAATGATTCATTCCCCCCTTCACTCCTCGAGCAGACTCTACAGGGAAGCTAGTATTTAAGTTTAATTTCTAGTGCCACTTGCTTTGGAGAGTTTGATGAGAGGAAAGGGGAAGAATCTAATTTAATAATCCTGTCATGGTTTGGAGGGGTGCTCTCTGCCCCTACCCCAAAAAATAACTAGACAAACAAGACCCTCTAGCAAGCTATAATCGTGAGCGAAGACACCAATCGGAAAAGCAGGGCCCACGTGTGGTGGGAGCTGTCACCTAAGGGAAGTGGCAGCCGGCGAGGAGGAGGGAGCCAGGGTGGGAGAGTCAGGCTCGAAGCTGCACTGGCCTGGGCGCTCTGAGAAACACCCGACTCTCAACTTGAAAGCGCTTAGCTCTCTCCTAGACACGAGGGGGAGGAGGAAAAATCAAAGGACAGGGAGGCTCGCTCCCACATCCCCCCGGGAGCAGTCCCTGTGTGAAAGGGACTGCCCGTGGTTTGCACCGTGGGCTTCCCCAGAAGCTCTAGCCCGCTCGCAGTACGGAAGGCTCCACCACGTACAGGGCGCCCCCCGCCTTACCGTCCCAGCTCCGATTCCACTTCGAAGAAATCACTCAAAGCATCCCTGTTGGAACCTTCTATCCAGTAATCCGGAACGAGGCTCCCGGCCCCTGGGGCCACACTGGCGGTGACCGAAGAGCAGGACGAGGCGGAGCACGAGGGCACCGTGACTTTGAGCATCTTCACGGCGGGACTCCGGAAGCCGCCACCGCTGTCGCCGCCGCTGCCGGAGCAAGAAGCCCCGCCGCCTGCTGCCTCCTGCAAACGCAGGAGCGAGAGGTGGCGTCCTTCACACACACGCACACACCCACCGCCGCCGCGTTTGCCCCCTCCCGCTGCTCCCCCGGCTCCCTGCGCTGCGCGCGAGCTGCAGCTCTCTTCCTGCACACTTGGAAAGGAGGGAGGGAAGGAAGGTGGGTGGAGAAGGGGGCGAGGAACTGGGAGAGAGTGTGGAGGGAGAACCAAGTCGCCGCCAGCCGGAGAGGAGAGGCGGAGGCACTGCAAAGGAGAGAGATTCCCTCCCCCTTCGCTCCCTCCCTCCCCACCTCTCCTCCTCCCTCTGCTGAGCCGTCCAGCCCCCTCCCTTTTTCCTTTCTCCCTCCCAGGCTGTGGCTGCGGTGGTGCCGGCTAGGGCGGCTCCGGATGCAGGAGCTGGGGGGAAAGCACGAGGACCAGAGCATCATCCCACGCGCCCTCCCGCGGGAGCCGGGAGCCTGGAAGGCACCGTGCGCTGTGGGACGCTTGCTCCAGGAGTGGCGGGTGCCCAGCGCGCTCTGGGAGCACGTGGGTCTGGACCACCTAGCAGAGGGTGAGAGAGGGACCTGGTTGTTGTTGGCGCTACTCGTCCTTCCCCGGAGCGTGTTTAGGTGGCGAGTCCCTCCCACCTATCACCAGCTAATCAGCCATTCCCTGTTCATCCCTCTATCAGAGCTTATATTGGCAGCTGGGGAGGGTGCCCTGTGGTCGCCGACCTCCCAGAGCTCCTGTGCCCGGCCCCTGTTGATAGCTGGAGGAGAAGGAAGCACCTGGGTCCTCACTGACCTGACTCACCTTTGAGTCAAGTCTACAGTTAGAAGAGATGCTCTTGTGCTGCCGCTGGCACTGCTTCCTTTAGCGCAGATGGAGCTCCTGAAAGGGCAGGTATTTACTGTGTCTGGTTCACGCTCAACCTCTGAAGGCAAGAACAGAAATAACCCAGAGAATTACAGGTCTGCAAAGGCCCTGTGGAATCCTTAAAGCGGGACCTGTCACCATTCATGACAGAGAAGATTGCTACATTTAAAGCTCTTTACTCTTCCACGGAGATGTGTCCCATCACAAGCATTCCAATGTCTGTCTGGCAACCTTCAGGCTATTCTTCTAGTACTGGTTAAATGTATATCATTTATATTTCTACCCTTGAACTTTTTTCTTTCTGGGTTTTAGCAAAGACAAACAATCAGTCATATTCTGTAATAAATATATATAAAAGTAGTTATTACATCAACCTCATTTCTGGCTAAATAACTCTGGGTGCTTTCTTTAACCTTACTTCACAGGTGTTGCTTTCAGCATTTTTTTTAACTTTCCTCCAACATGCAATAAACTCTTATCACATGTCCCCATTCCTAATAACACCAATAAACAAAGTCCAATATTCTCCTCTAATTTATTGATTTATTTCTGCCTCTTAAGAGCTTTCATGCTATACTGGTGAACTACCCACACCCCCAAAAAGCCCAATTAGTGCTAATATGATCCTTAGTTGATTGGAAATGAAAAAATAAGTATAAAAACTATCCCTCACAGATAATTTTATGAAGATGAGCATATGCTCAGTTTACAAATGGCATAAAAAATAGCAAGTATATGTAGATTTCATACAATTCAGTGAAATACTGAATTATTTGGTGAAATATTGAAAATGCTTACACAACATTACTTTTCAGAGTATGAATTCAATAACCTTCATGTTAGAAAATCAAGTACATACTCAAGGCAAGATAATAAAGCTCTAAAGTAACTTCTAATTCTCAGGAGGTAAATTTCCCTTGGCTTGCCATGTCTGGTGGAGGAAGGGCATGGAGTAGTTGCTAGGCCATGTTTATTCACACTTCTTTGAGGCAAGTTCTGAAGTGGCAGCACTGCATGTTTATACTTGACTGTTGTGAGCAATTCTTTTACAACATAAGTCCAAAGCAAGCATATTACATTGAAAGAGATGATAAGTCTTTTTACTCTTGCTATTTTAGGGAACAATAGCTAGAGAAACACCACTTCGTGGTATAGAGGAGATTGCAGAATTGATATTTACATTCAGCACTGGTTTAGTCCCTTGATACTTACGCTTTTCAAAACTGACTTTTGTAAAAGTGCTATTAACTGAGGTTTCAAAAGAAGGTATCTGGTTAAATAAATCAATTTATATTTATTTAAAAAAGAAGATGAAAATAAATATTATTTTAAGACTGGTGGAACAGGATTGAATCCATATGATTTATCTTTACTCCTTACGAAACATCATCTAAAATGATCAGAAGAAGAACAAAGACATATATCCACAATAAGAAAGAGAGAAATAATATCAACTAAATTCCAGAAATCTAAGAACAGATGGATTTATGATAATTGACTTTGAAGACTTTGAAGATACCTGAAACCCAGATTTAAAAAGGGAGAAGCCAATGAGAAAAAATCCAATTCTTACCACAAAATTTCAGAAATGCTCAGGAATTGAGTACTAGATCCTTCTAAAGTTGGAACAGAAAATAAGACATTAGTTGAAAGCTTTTATAAGAAGTTCTTAGGTCCCTACGTTTCTTCTTCCACCATTCACAGCCGAAAGACACACTTCCTAAACCCTAGGAAAAGAGAGGAGATTTAATCTTTGAAAATGTGGAACAGAAAATGAAATATGTTTTACATCATAAGATATAGCTTAGATCATATTGAAAACAGAAGGATTTGTGAAACTCCACATAACAAAATATGAGATTTCCAGGTCCATTAGGCTCCCAGAATGCTGAAAAATGGGCATGTATCTATCATATCCCCAGCCATACAAGAAATTAAAGGATTCCTCACTAAGAAAACTAAATAATTCAAGGAGAGAGGGACCTATGGGTACTGACAATTAGGATACTCCTGACAACAAAAGCTTAATTTTTCTCAACACCTTACACTGAAGTCTATCATTGAACAGGGTTAGAGATCCAAAGCTTTTAAGTGCCTATTTTTTGTCTCACTCAAACATTCATGGATAAGGTTCCATTCTGGTATGGCAGAGTAGCTGGTATGACTAAACCTTCTGTATATAACAATTATAATCTCTGGAGTAAATATAAAAAGAATTCTTTAAATGTGCAAAAGATCCACCAAAATCAGAAAACTGAAAATGATGTAACCCACAAAAAAAAGGAAGTTTTCTGAATTAGATGCACATTTATTTAGCTTTTCCTCTGAGGGCTCCACAGGCAAATACAACTCTTAGTAGTTTGAGGTGTCAGAAAACAGAATTCGGGGCTGGCAGAGAGGGTAGAAATTGAGGAGGAAATTCCAGAAAGGAGGGCGCACAGTGAAAGAATCCAACAATCTACATAAAAACTGTGCTCAAATACTGGGCTAATCTCTGAACTATACATATGTGTGGGAAACTCCAAGGAACGCAGCAGAAAGCACAAAGCAATCACTAGAAGGTTAAAAAGCTGAGAAAAAATTTTAGCTGTTCCTTACCTCAGGAGAGACATAGTTTTGAGTATGAGTTTTGACAAGTTTAACTGTGTGTTACAGGAAAGAAAAAAAAAAACCTCTTTAAGGAAAAGATAACAGGATTCAGAATCTCTGCAAGGAATCATTGACAATTCAGTATACAATTAAAAAAAATACTAGATATGTAAAGTGGTAGAAAATTTGAACCACAGTCAAAAGAAATATCAGTCAATAGAAATGGGGGTGCCTGGGTGGCTCAGTTGGTTAAGCAACTATCTTCAGCTCAGGTCATGATTCCGGAGTCCCAGGATTGAGTCCCGCATCGGGCTCCCAGCTCCATGGGGAGCTGCTTCTCCCTCTGACCTTCTCCCCTCTCATGCTGTCTCTGGCTCGCTCTTTCTCAAATAAATAAAGAAAATCTTTAAAAAAGAAAAAAAAAAAGAAACTAACACCAAGATTATTTAGGTAGACCAGTATTCATAGACAAAGGAATTAAAACAGCTATTATAAATATGTTCAAATAATTTTTTAAAAAGATAATCCCAATGATTATATGGATGGGTAATACTACTAGAGAAATGGAAACTACTCAAAAGAAAAAAAAAATTGGAACTTTAAAAGCTGAATGGGAAAACTCTGAAATTCAAAAAAAAAAATCACTCAAAGAGCTTACAGAAGAGTGCAGATTACAGAGGAAATAGTGGGTGAACTACCTGAAGATAGGCTATAATATCTAACTTCCAAGATAGTCCCCCCCAATCATCTCCCGATAATCATGCCTTTCTGAGTTCACCTACCACACTGAATCAGGGTTGAACTATGTGACAAACAGAACATGGTAGAATAAGGGTACATGACTTCCACAGTCATTAAAGCATTAGAGAATCTGTCTTGATCTCTTGGATTGCTCATTCCAAAGGAAGCCAACTTCCATGGGATTCTCAAACAGCTCCATGGAGATGATAATGTGGAGAGGAATCAACTTACTAGCCACGTGAGTCAGCCACCACAGAAGTAAATTCCCTCAGCCCCAATCAAACTATCAAATGACTACAACCCCAGCCAACATCTGACTAAAACTTCATAACAGACCTGAGCTGAACCATACAACAATTCAGAATTTCAGATAATTCAGGATTCTGAATTCATAGAAACTGTAGAAGATAAATGATGATTGCTGCTATAAGTCACTAAATTTTAGAATAATTTATTTTGCAGTAATAGAGAATTAATAATAGCATAGCTATAGAAATTATCCAATCTAGATAATAGTAATAAAAGAGAATGAAAACCAAAAATTGGGGAAAAAGGAAGAGGGAGCAAGTCTCAGTGAATTATAGGACAATATCAAGATATCTTACATATCACTGGGTTCCCAGGAGCTAGAGAGAAAGGACTGGGGCAGAAAATTTATTTGAAAAAAAAAAATGACTGAAATTTCCCCAAATTTTGGTAAACAACATCAACTTATAGACTCGAGAATTTCAGAAACCCAAACAGAATAAGTAGAAATAAAATCACACCTAGGCTCATCTAAGTCAAATGCTTAAAAACAGTAGATTAAAAAAGAACAAAAACAAAAACCAGTTTTGAAAGCATTCCCTGCTGGGGGCATGGGGGAGAAAGAGAGAAGGAGAGAAGTAGTATATTATATATTATAGGGAAGTAACAATACAAATGACAGATGACTCCTCATCAAAGGATGTAGGACAAAAACAATGATATCTCTAATGTTATTTAACTTTGAAAATACTTAACTACAATAACAAAAACCTCCAAAACAAAAGAACTCCACAGATCCAGAATTCCATACAAGGAATTTTTTTTGAGTAGGGAGGAGACAGAAGGAAAGGGAGAGAGAATCTTAAGTAGGCTCCATGCCCAGCACAGAATCCTATATGGAGCTCAGTCACACAACCCTGAGATCATGACCTGAGCCAAAATCAAGTTTGACACTTAACTGACTTACCTGAGCCACCCAGGCACCCCTAAAGGAATATTTTTAGGCTGAAGGGAAATAAACAAAATGAAAATTCAGATACACAGAAAGGAATGAAGATAGCAGAGATGGGATATACATATAAATAGAAAAAGCTCTAGTTCTTATTCTCCGTTTTATTTAAAAGACAACTCATGGTTTAAAGCAAAAATTATAATAATGAATTTTGTGGGTTACTATATATGTAGAAGTAAAATATGATACAAAATACCATATAAATCCTTCTATATAATATTGACACAAAGGCAAAATTAAAGGGCACCTGGGTGGGTCAGTGGGTTAAGCATCTGCCTTCAGCTCAAGTCATGATCTTGGGGTCCTGGGATCAAGCCCCGCACTGAGTTCTCAGCTCAGCAGGGAGCCTGCTTCCTCCTCTCTCTCTCTGCCTGCCTCTCTGCCTACTTGTGATCTCTCTCTCTCTCTGTCAAATAAATAAAATCTTTAAAATAAGTAAATAAATAAAAATTTTTTTTAAAAAGGCAAAATTAAAGGACAGAATGCTGATCAGTGATTCTCAGAGGCCAAGACAGGGTAGACGATTGACTAAAAAGGGGTCTGAGGCGATTTGGGAGTGATAAAAAATTTTATATCATGATTTTGACTGTGATTATACAATATTGTTATGTGATTTGTCAAAACTCTTTAATTATACTTTAAAAATTAGTGTATTTTATTGTATGCAAACTATATACAATAAAGCCAATTAAAATTTATGGTAACTATGTAGCCAATTCTTTAATTTAGCTAAATCAAAAGTCCATAAATACTAAAAAGGAAGAAGTAAAACTGTGCCATTTATAAAAGACTTGATGTTTTATATAGAAAATCCCAGGATTTAGGAGAGCCTGGGTGGCTCAGTTGTTAAGTGTCTGCCTTCGGCCCAGGTCAGATCCCAGGGGCCCGGGATTGAGCCCCGCATCGGGCTCTCTGCTCTGCAGGAAGCCTGCTTCTCCCGCTACCATTCCCTCTGCTTGTGTTCCCTCTCTCGCTGTGTTTCTCTCTGTCAAATAAATAAAATCTTTAAAAAAAAAAAGAAAAAGAAAATCCCAGGATTTAGACTACTAAAATTAATAAGTGAATTTAAAAAGGTTACACAGGTGCTATGAAATGTGTAAGCCTGACGATTCACAGACATGTACCCTGGGGCAAATAATACATTATATGTTAATAAAAAAAAAAGATTAAAAAAAGAAAAAAAGAAAAGGTTACACAGATTGTAAGATCAAGATAAAACAATCAATTGTATTTTTAAATACTAGCAGGAAACAATTGGAAAATGGAATCGAAGAAAAAAGCATAAAATACTTAGCCTTCTATGGCATAATCTCCCAAATACTGCTAAGAGAAATAAAAGAAAAGATGTACTATGTTCATTGATTGAAAGACTCTATATTGTTAACATGCCAATTATCCCAATTGGTGTAAAGGCTATTAGTAGTCTCTGTGTGTAGAAATTGAAGTCTATTCTAAAATGTATAAAAGAATACAAAATTCCTGGAATACAAAACCAGTTCTGAAAAAGAACAAAGCTGGAGGTCTCTTTTGAATTCAAAATTTACAATAAAGCTACAGAAATGAAAACAGTACGATATTGGTGTAAAGACAGAAAGAATAGGCCAAAAGAACCAAATAGAGAGTTCAGTATATACATGTGGTCAATTAATTTTGATAAAAAGTATCAAAGCAATTTAATGAGTAAAGGAAAGTCTTTTTCAGTAAATGGTACTAGAACAACTGGATAAATATATAGGGGAAAATGAACCTCAGTCTTTTCCTTGTACCACAAACAAAAATTAATTTAAGATGGATGAGCCTATGCATATAAGCTAAAAACTATAGTAGCACGTCTAAAAGAAAACACTGAAGAATATCTTCGGGAACTTATAATAGATAAAAATATCTTAGACAAGACACTGTGGGCTCTAAACATAAGAGAAAAAATTTAAAAAATGGAATTTATCAAATTTTAAAACTTTTGCACATCAAGAGACAAAATTAAGAAAATACAAATGCAAGCCACATACTAGGAGTCAATATTCTTAATACAAATATTTGACAAAGAATATGTATCTGGAATACATAAAAGAATTCTTAGAAATCAATACAAAGGTTAAATAAAAATAATTAAAAGACTTCTGGTTTCTGCTTAGGATGTACCGAACTGCAAAGAGCACTGCTCCAATCCTTGTAATACAACAAAAAGCCAAAATGCAAGGTCAAGATGCTCTTACCCCTTCACAGAACTGAGGTCACAGAACAACCAAGTAATCTAAAATTTTAGGACAGACAGGTGTCTACAGAAAAGATGGCAGTTGCTTACCTGTGGCAAAAATAGCCACAAACCAGTAAAAATTACTTATGAAGAATTAACAAATTGGGGGATATTGAATGTGGGCTTACAACAGAATGTGAAACCCTGGGGAGCAACATATATAGGAGGAGCTCATACTTCTTGCAGGCTTTTCTACAAAGACCCTACTGAGCATGCCAAGAAATGGGTGAGAGGGAAGCCTGGAAGCTCAGTTGGTTAAGCCTCTGCCTTTAGCTCGGGTCATGATCCCAGGGTCCTAGGATCAAGTCCTACATCAGGCTCTTTGTTCAGCGGGGAGCCTTCTTCTCCCTCTGTCTGCTGTTTCCCCTGCAAATGGGCTCTCTCTCTCTCTGACAAGTAAATAAATAAAATCTTAAAAAAAAAAAGTTAAATGGGTGAGAGTCCTAAGAAAGCCTGCGTCATGGTACAGGCCTAGAGGAAGGGAGCAGTAGCTACTAGGAGGGTGTAGAAAACCAGCCAAGACCTTCTCCCTCATTTTCCCTATGAAAAAAACATAGCTTTATTCTGCAGGAGAGGGGAGGCAACAAACCTCCTTTGTCACCTTTAGGCACTGGCACAAACCCGAAAGAAAGGGAACAGAAAAACCCCTCCTCCCTGAAGGGAGAGGCAGGAATATATCCCTAACATGGAACTACAAATGGTGAAAAGCCTAGAGCTCTAAGAAGGACACATCCCCAAGACACAAGGCTTACCTAAGATTAAAATTTAATCAGAACAACAGAGAATGTCCCCTCTGCTAACAAGCATCAAGTAACAAGGAACAGTGGAATACTTCAAGAGCACAGACATAGACCGTTTTTGTGGCATAGTGCGATTGGAAGACCTAAAGCTAAGGGTGGGGCAGACAGAGAGAAAAATGTTGAGAAAAATCAGCCCCTACAATAAACAAAAGATATTGGTAGAAAAATATAAAACATATTATGCTAAGCGAAATAAGTCAGTCAGAGAAAGACAATTATCACATGATCTCTCTGATATGAAGAATTTGAGAGGCATGGCGGGGGTTTGGGAGAAGTGGGGGAGAGAAATGAAACAGGAAGGGATGGGGAGGGAGACAAACCATAAGAGATTCCTAGACTCACGAAACGAACTAAGGGTGCCTGGGAGGCGGGGGGGTAGGGATAGGGTGGCTGGGTTGTGGACATTGGGGAAGGTATGCGCTATGGTAAGTGCTGTGAAATGTGTAAGCCTGATGATTCACAGACATGTACCCTGGGGCAAATAATACATTATATGTTAATAAAAATTAAAAAAAAAAAACATGTTGTGCAGTGAAGCTAAGCATAACATGAACAAACTGCAAATCCAACCAAAATCCTCACTAGATTAACTCAAATTCCCACACTAAATCCCTAGTAGAAGGGAAGGCATACCTATTTATAGACATAAAATCTATTTACCAGTTTCCACTGTCCAAAACAAGATACACAACTTTTAACACAAAATTATGAGGCAAACAAAGCATCAAGAAATAAACATAGTGCTAAGAAACAAAACTATAAACTGAACCAGACTCGGATATGATGGGCATGTTAGAGTTACCTAACTAAGATATAAAAAATAACTGTGATTATTATATTAAAAATTCTAATAGAAGAGGTGAAAATTTTTAAGATCAATAGGAAATTTCAGCCAAGAAATGATATCCAAGAGAAAAAATCAGAATTTCAAGAAACAAAAACCCCCACAGTAATATAAATGAAGAATATCTTCAACATGCATTATCAGTGGATATATCACTGGTTAAACAAATAGTGAATTTATAGATAGGTGAATGAAAATTACCCAAATTGAAACCTAGAATACAGCATCCAAGTCCTGTGAGACAATTTTATACAGTCTAACGTATGCCTAAATAGAATTCCAGAAGGAGAAGGAAGAAAAAGAGAACAGGGGAAAAAAAGTATGAGGCAGTAATAGCTATGAATTTTTCAAAATTAGTAATAGACATCAAACTATAAATCCAAGAAACTTACAGAAATATCAAATAGACATTTATAAGTATTAGTATTATATATGTGTGTATATACAAGTAATATACCACTGATGCATATTATATTTAATCTGCTGAAATTAAAAGACAAAGAGAAAATGTGAAAGTAGTCAGGAAAAAGATATATTGCATACAGAGGAAAAAAATGATAAGAATTACAGTAAACTTCTTGTAGGACCAGAAAGATGACAATGCGGTGAAATCTTTTTTCCTGTTATTTCTACAATGATATGTTTTCTAAACAGTTTTATTGAAGAATAGTTGACATAAAATAAACTGTAAATACTTAAAATGTACAACTTGATAAGTTTTGACATATGTATATATCTGCCAAACCATCACCATAATCAAAATAGGGAACATATCCATCACCTCCAATCCTGGTGCTTCTTTGTAATCTCTCCCTTCTGTCTCTCCTTGCCATCCCCAACCCAAGTAACAATGATCTGCTTTTTGGTGTTATAAAGAAGTTCACATTTTCTAGGGTTTTTTATAAGTGAAATTACAGTATTCATTATATTTTTATCCAGCCCAACTTTTTAAAGAAATTAATATAAAGGTATGTTTTTAAAAACTATACAGTGTCACAAAGCTTAGTACTCTGTCTTATTTATTTCTATTTTCAATTTCCATTTCTCAGAAGACAGCCTGAGTTTTCTAAATTATCATCTAAATTTCCCAGATTTCCAAACAACTGCAGAACTCTTTTCTTTACCTAGATAATCTGGTTTCTCTTGCCTTGTTTATCTTTCCTAACACTTTCTGGCTTTGAAAAGCAATGATCTTATCATCCATCTCAAGAAATTAGAAAAAACAATGAAAAAGAAATTATATGCAATAAAGGGAAGTAAACGAAAAAGAGAGGGTAGGAGGGGAAATTAATAAGGTAGAAAACAAATATATCATAGAAATACTCAGAGACTCCAAATTTAGCTCCTTAAAAGGACCAATGAAATTGCTGAACTTCTGGACATATGATCAATAGAAAGAGAAGAGATACAAGTAACCAATGTCAGGATTAAAGCAGGGAAATTACTACAAATTTGGTACATATTTAAAGAGTCATAAGAGGATATGGAAATATGAAAATCTGGCTAGCTCTATATGTATTAAAGAAACTGTGAAAGAAAAAAAAAAAGAAACTGAGAAAGAAACTAAAGATTTTATTTATTTGAGAGAGAGAGAATGAGAGAGAGAGAGCACGAGAGGGGGCGAGGGTCGGAGGGAGAAGCAGAATCCCTGCTGAGCAGGAAGCCCAATGCTAGACTCTATCCTAAGACTCCAACATCATGGCCTGAGCCAAAGGCAGTTGCCTAACCAACTGAGCCACCCAGGTGCCCAATTCTTTTTCATTTTATTTTATTTATTTTATTTTATTTTATTTTATTTCATTTTATTTATTTTATTTTATTTTATTTTATTTTATTTTATTTATTTGAGAGAGAGAAAGAGCATGCACATAAGCGGGGCCAGGAAGGGGTAGAGGAAGAGGAGAAGCAGATTCCCCAGGGAGCAGGGAGCCCGATATAAGGCTCAGTCCTAGGATCCTGGGATCATGACCCCAGCCAAAGGCAGATACTTAACCAAATGAGCACCCAGGTGCCCCAGAAAGAATAATTCTTAACTTACTTTTTGAATTCAGGATCAGTTGGTTTACAAGAAAGACATTACAAGGGAAAAAAATTTCAGGCCAATATCACTCATGGACTGAATTTTTACAAATTAAGCCATATGCAATAAATTATACTATATTATGACCTAGTCTTACTTATTCTAGGAACTCAAGGTTAGTTTAACATTCTAAAATCAACCATGTATTTCACCCATATTAGCAGACAGAGGAAGAAAAAGCATATGGCCATCTCATTAGATACAGAAAAAAATGATAAAAGTCAAGTCCACTAATTATAAAAACCAAAAAGACACTTAACAAACTAGGCATAGCATCTGCAGCAAAAATCATATTTAAAGGTGAAATGTAAAAAATTTCCCTCTGAAATCAGAAATGATGAATACATACTCTCTACCACCACTTCTATTTTTATTAGTATTGTATAATAGGTCTTAATCAATGCAATACAGCAAGATTTAAAAAAATAATAAATATTGAAAAGAAAGAAAAGATCTGTTATTATTTACAAATGATAGGATTACTTGTTGAAAATTCAAAAGAATCTATAGATTATTAGAATTGAAGAGTTTATAGTCAATGAATACAAAGTCATGCAAAATTCAATATAAAATTGTATTTCTGTAAAATAGCAAGAAATAACTAGAAAAGAAAAATTTACTATTCAGCAATAAAAAAATTAACTATTAACACATACAGAAACATGAGTCTCAAAAACATTAAGCTGAATGAAAGAAGTCAGAGTCCGAAGAGTATATATTGTATGATTCCATCTATTTGAAATTCTAGAAGAAAAAGTGAAGGTAAAATGATTCACATGAAGATATATGTTGGTTCTATGAACACTGAAATTTCTGGGAAGAATAGCCAAGTTACCCATAAAGAAATATAGTTGGAATTTCATCACAGTTTTCATTAGTAACAGCGGATGCTTAAAGACAATGAAGCAATCCTTCAAAGTTTAAAGAAAAACTGATTTCAGGGGCACCTGTATGGCTTGGTTAGTTAAGCATCTGACTCTTGATTTGAGCTCAGGTCATGATCTCAGGGTTGTGAGGTCAAGTTCCACTTCAGGCTCTGTATTGGGCTCCATGCTGGGCATGGAGCCTGCTTAAGATGCTCCCCTTCCCCACCACTCACTCTCTCCCCCGCTCTGGAAAGAAGGAAGGAAGGAAGGAAGGAAGGAAGGAAGGAAGGAAGGAAGGAAGGAAGGAAGGAAGGAAGGAAGGAAGGAAGGAAGGAAGGAAGGAGGAAGGAAAGAAGGAAGGGAGGGAGGGAGGGAGGGAGGAAGGAAGGGAGGAAGGAAGGGAGGACTGATTTTGAATTTATATGCTATTTTAGTTAACTAGCATTTCAAATGAAACAAAATAACAGACATTTCCAAAAATATTCAGGGACTCAGAAGATTTATCACCCATTTATCCTCTCAGAAACAATCACAATAGGATGAACTGCAATAAAACGTTTTTTTTTTTAAGCAAATTCTTTTTTTTTTTTTTTAATATTTTATTTATTTGACAGAGAGGAGAGAGATCAGGCAGAGAGGCAGGGGAAGCAGGCTCCCTGCAGAGCAGAGAGCCCAATGTGGGGCTTGATCCCAGGACCCTGAGATCATGACCTGAGCCGAAGGCAGAGGCTTAACCACTGAGCCACCCAGGTGTCCCCAATAAAATGTTTTATATGTACAAGACAGTGACACAGAATACAAGAATGCTAAATGAACAAAAAACTAAGTTTTAAAAGTTATTAGTACAAATAAAATAATGTACATTTATATAATACATCAGTCTAGAAGCATGAGGAGCAGCAGAGGAGAGAGGTTAAGAACAGAAAATATAAAAGTAGACCACAAATCCCATCCTTTCCAAAGAAAGGATATTCTGATTAATCAGACATTGCTAGCAAGCTAGAAGGTTAATGGACATTGATAGCAAGTTATAAGGTTAATACATGTTCAAAAATGTAAGGATAAAAATGAGAATAGAAAAGTCTTTGTGCTTTTCAAACAACAAAGTTGGGAAGAAACGGGGAAGAAAGTTTGATAGACAAAAGACAGAGGGATGAAAAGAAACAGAGCAGTATTCTAAAATATTTAAATTAGCAGTCTAATGAATGCTGTGACTTTCGCTCAAAGTTAGCTCCCTCCCTGGAAGCAGCTTGCTTCCCCTTACTCATCCCATGTTTTTACTTCAATTAAGGCACCTCTGAAGGTCCCATCTTTAGAGCTCCCTGAAGGATTGGCTAAAACCTCTGGGACAAATTCATCACAGTTTAACCTCTCCTTTTGCTCAGTACTTTCCTTATTCCCTCATAGACATTATTCCTGACTATTCCCCCAATACATTTTGTACCTGCTTATCTCTGTCTTCTCTATCTCAACAAATGTTTCTAACTGGACCTGATTTGGGACAGTTGGTGCTAAGTGGTCCAAGGAAGCAGACTTTAAAGATGGAATTTTGGTAGCCAAATCACTCACCAGCTGCTTAACAATGAAGATCCCATTAGTAGTGAAGGGAGTATAGTAGCTCCTGGCATCCTGTGGAAACATACTCTGATAACATATTGTTGCATAACAAATAATTCCAAAGCTTAGTGGCTTAAAATAACTATTTCATTATTTCTCATGATTCTGTGGGCTCAGTTGGGCAGTCTCCAGCTTCAGTGAGGTCAACTGGGGTTGCAGTCATCAAGGAGCTTAACTGAGCTCATTCACAGAGTTGGAAGCTTCATTCACAGGCTTAAACTGCAAGATGACCTGGGACTGTTGACCAAAATGCCTACAAGTGGGCTTTTCAGAGCATGGCAGCTGGTTCCAAGAGGGAACACCCCAAGAACAAGTGTTCCAAAAGAGAGGATGTGGAAACTGCTAGGTCAGTTGAAGCCTAGACAAAAGGCATCACTCATTCCATATTCTATTGATCAGAGCAATCACAAGCATAAGCCAGGTACAAGGGGAGAGAAAACAGGATGTGTGACATATACATTTAGGATGCCATGGAACTGGGGTCATGTTAGGAGACTAGCTACTGCATAGTATTACTGTTAAAATTTTACTAGTGGTGAATTGAGATGGGATCATAGTAGAAGGAAAAGCACTGATGGAAAAGCACTGATGGGTCTCATATCTTCAATGGGTTTGAGAAAAGTCATAATTATAAGGACAATGGAATCAGATGAATTTTGCTGAGTGCAACCAAGCATTGGAGAAAGAAAATAAAAAGCCACCGATGAGTAATCACCCATTAAAGGCAAAATGGGAAAGATTAGAGAGGATCTCCGTGGCAGCTTTCAAAAAGAACCTCACCTCCTGCAACAGGACAACAGAAAGTTGTGAATCAGGTACAGGACTTAATTATAAAGATTGATAGCTGCAGAGAAAGATAATTCTCAATCCTGGAAAGTTTGCTATACCAAGGTCAGGCCTTTTATCAAAACGAGTGGAGGGGCGCCTGGGTGACTCAGTCATTAAGTGTCTGCCTTCGGCTCAGGTCGTGATCCCAGGGTCCTAGGATCGAACCCTGCATCGGGCTCCCTGCTCAGCGGGGAGCCTGCTTCTCCCGCTACCATTCCCTCTGCTTGTGTTCCCTCTCTCGCTGTGTTTCTCTCTGTCAAATAAATAATAAAATCTTAAAAAAAAAAAAAAAGAGTGGACTCTGAGTCTTAATACAGAACCATCTTGGCTGATGCACTGGAGAAACCAGAAACCTCAGATTTCCCTGGACCATTTGGCCCGTAAAAGTGGCCCACCCACTTCTCCCTAATAAAAGCTCTTACACCTCCCTTGCTTGGAGATGATACAGAGGCCACTGTCTTGCAAGATAGTAAGCATCCTACTCAGCACCTATCCTCTCACCATCCTCCTCATTCTCCAGACCAATAACTAGGGTCAAGTCACAACATAACACAACACATCAGGGAAGTGCTGGGGCTGCTATACCAGGAAAGGGACTACAGTCTGAAGGAGCTAGAGGACATAAACAACATAGAGTGGCACAAATTTGGATCCTGTGGTTTCTGAATCAAGGAAGTCAGAATATAAAATTTCATAAGGAAGAACTTATGAGCATGGGAACTGCTCCTTTTGATACTGGGTTAAGCCCCCAGGTGGAAATCTGTGTGTTGAGCCATAAAGAAAATTATCATTATTCAAAAAGGCAAATCATACAGGACAAGTTTTCTTTGCAAATTGCAGTAAAATAAGAAACTAACAAAAAATAGCAAAGAGTCATGCACCTGTAAATTTTTAAATGCCCTTTGGATAAAAATAAAATTGAAATTAGAGTTATAACTTAAATCCTTTATAATGAGTAAAAATGAAAGCACTAATTGTAATAATCTGTGTCATGTAGTCAAAACAGTACTCACAGAAATATTCATAATTTTAAATGCATGCATTAGTAAACAATGAGGGTTGAAAAATAAGTGAGTTAAGATTATGTAACTGGTGTTTTTGAACTAGCAGAAATTGATAGGATGCAAACATAATACAAATTTATTTATTTTTTCACTATCCTCTTAAATCTATTCTACAGTCTTATTCTTCTCTTCTCAGATAAAATATTGAGAAAAGTTCTTAGTTTTCCTGGTTAATTTTTTTTATTAATTTTTTTAATTTATTTTTTTTATTTTTATTAACATATAATGTATTATTTGCCCCAGGGTACATGTCTGTGAATCGTCAGGCTTACACATTTCACAGCACTGGTTAATTTTAAACAGTAAAAACAAACAAGCAAACAAACAAAAAAAAACCCTTCCAGTCACTTCTAATAACTATTACAGTTTTATTTAAATAATTAAACCGTCCATTTTAGTGAAACAGTCTACACCGGGATTTTAGTTTCTCCTCCCCAGCTCAGGTTCATCTCAGACTGAAATTCTGCAGGAGAGGGTAAGGTGTGTGTGGGAACTTCTGTCCTTGCTTTGTCAGCTCCCTTTCACTCAAACCCACACTTTTAGCTGTGATTTTAGGAGACACCAGGGTGGGAGTTGGGCATCGTCAGAAATGGGATAAGGAGGTAATGGGGAATAAACGTCCAATTTGATGGGGGAGGGGTGCTGTGATGTGAGAGTGCTCTCTGGGCTTGCTGAATTTTCACTGCTGGTCTATTGGGGTATTTTTGTGGGTTTTGTAGAGATATCTTCACCAGGAACATCCAACTGTAGCTCTGTTGATGGGGAAAGAGCTCTGTTTCTGGCCTGGCCACTTAAGATTTTTGCCCTGAGATTCAGTATCTAAGGTTTCCTACAGCCTCTTTTTGGTCCATTCACCCAAATAGTTCCCATTTTTATGACTCACATCTGCCTAGGAAAACACATGCCTCTCTTCAGCAATAGTGGAAGAAGGTACCTCTCTTTGCTCTTCCCCAAGAAGATAGCTCTAACCACATACTTTCTGCTTTTCATTTTCTATAAATGCTGACCAAAAACTGTTCCTTTGCTCCAACAAACACCAGGAGCAAAAGGGGAGCAGGGATAAACAATTCTATAAGAGGGTCTCTTAAATTCCCTCTAACTTGTCCAGAGGTCAGGAGTAACACTACTGCCAGCCATTCATACCCCACACACTAAATATAGAGGGAAGTATGTCACCAAGTGGCAATAATTCCTCACAGTGTCTTCTTTTCCCTGGCTCTCCAATCTCAATCCTTTTATCCCCTGAAGTTCAGTTCAAAGCCAATGGTCACAAAACTGCTTTTCAGAAAAGAACAACAACAACAACAACAACAAACCCTAAAACTGCTTTTCAGCTAGTTATTTTGTCAATTTGAACATAGATGAACAATTCCTTCATTTAGAAATATAGGGCTTCTTGTCCCTATTATTTTGCTTTTGGCCTTTGGGTTTCAGACAAAGTAAGGCAGCAAATATCTGATTTACTCATTCTGTCACATGTATAACTTTAGAAATCAGAAAAGACTTACAAAATAGATTAAAAAAAGTTAAAGAATTAATAAATACAGAAGTAGAAATTGACTAAATAAAATGAAAACATTAAGTAAAATGAGTTAAATCAAAAGTTTATTCCTGGAATATCCCATTAAATTGAACATCTGGCAATTATATTGAAAAGAATATTAGAAAAGACCAGCAACTAACATTAGCAGTGGGACAGGAACATAACATTACGTTAAATAGGGTAAGAATTAAAGCAAAATGTTATGGCTATCCTTGTGCCACAAATTTAGAAAACTAGGTGAAGTGTATCACTTCATAGAAAAGTATATATATAGAACAAATAATCCAATCAAGAAATGGGCAGAAGATATGAACAGACATTTCTGCAAAGAGGACATCCAAATGGCCAACAGACACATGAAAAAGTGCTCTGCATCACTCAGCATCAGAGAAATACAGATCAAAACCACAGTGAGATA
>CM053607.1:56839178-56856771 GCA_028646535.1 Procyon lotor
CTTATAATTGTTTGTATTTCTTTGGTGTTGATTGTGATCTCTCCTCTTTCAGTCATGATTTTATTAATTTGGGTCCTTTCTCTTTTCTTTTTGATAAGTCTGGCCAAGGGTTTATCAATTTTATTAATTCTTTCAAAGAACCAGCTCCTAGTTTTGTTGATTTGTTCTACTGTTCTTTTGGTTTCTATTTCATTGATTTCTGCTCTGATCTTTATTATTTCTCTTCTTCTGCTGGGTTTAGGCTCTCTTTGCTGTTCTTTCTGCAGGTCCTTTAGGTGTAGGGTTAGGTTATGTATTTGAGATCTTTCTTGTTTCTTGAGAAAGGCTTGTATTGCTATATACTTTCCTCTCAAGACTGCCATTGCTGTGTCCCAAAGATTTTGAACAGTTGTATTTTCTTATTCATTTGTTTCCATGAATTTTTAAAATTCTTTAATTTCCTGGTTAACCCATTCATTCTTTAGTAGGCTGCTCTCTAGCCTCCATGTATTTGAGTTCTTTCCAACTTTCCTCTTGTGATTGAGTTCTAGTTTCATGGCATTGTGGTCTGAAAATATGCAGGGAATGATCCCAATCTTTTGGTACCAGTTGAGACCTGATTTGTGTCCCTGGATGTGATCTATTCTGGAGAATGTTCCATGTGCACTAGAGAAGAATGTGTATTCTGTTGCTTTGGGATGGAATGTTCTGAATATATCCGTGATGTCCATCTGGGCCAGTGTGTCATTAGAAGCTTTATTTCCCGGTTGATCTTTTGCTTAGACGATCTGTCTATTTCGGTGAGAGGGGTATTAAAGTCCCCTACTATTATTGTATTATTGTTGATGTGTTTCTTTGACTTTGTTATTAATTGTTTTATATAATTTGCTACTCCCATGTTAGGGGCATAGATATTTACAATTGTTAGATCTTCTTGTTGGACAGTCCCTTTAAGTATGATATAGTGTCCTTCGTCATCTCTTATTGTAGTCTTTGGCTTAAAATCTAAGTTATCTGATAAAAGGATTGCCACCCCATCTTTCTTTCGATGTCCATTAGCATTATACATTGTTTTCCACCCCCTCACTTTAAATCTGGAGGTGTCTTTGGGTCTAAGATGAGTTTCTTATAGACAGCATCTGGATGGGTTTTGTTTTTTTATCCATTCTGATACTCTGTATCTTTTGATTGGGGCATTTAGCTCATTTACATTCAGGGTAACTATTGACAGATATGAATTTAGTGCCATTTTATTGCCTGTAAGGTGACTGTTAACTGTATATTGTCTCTGTTCCTTTCTGGTCTACGTTCCTTTTAGGCTCTCTCTTTGCTTAGAGGACCCCTTTCAATATTTCCTGTAGGACTGGTTTGGTTTGCAAATTCTTTTAGTTTTTGTTTGTCCTGGAAGCTTTTTATCTCTCCATCTACTTTCAGTGACAACCTACCTGGATATAGTATTCTTGGCTGCATATTTTTCTCATTTAGTGCTCAGAATATCTCATGCCAGTCCTTTCTGGCCTGCCAGGTCTCTGTGGATAGTTCTGCTGCCAATCTAACATTTCAGCCTTTGTATGTTACAGATTTCTTGTCCTGAGCTGCTTTCAGGATTTTCTCTTTGTCACTAAGACTTGTAAGTTTTACTATTAGATGACAGGGTGTTGACCTATTTTCATTGATTTTGAGGGGGATTCTCTGTGCCTCCTGGATTTTGATGCTTGTTCCCTCCGCCAGGTAAGAGAAATTCTCTACAATAATTTGCTCCAATATTCCTTCACCCCTGTCTCTCTTTCTTCTTCTTCTGGGATCCCAATTATTCTAATATTGTTGTGTCTTATGGTATTACTTATCTCTCGAATTCTCCCCTCATGGTCCAGTAGTTATTTGTCTCTTTTTCTCAGCTTCTTTAATCTCAGTAATTTGGTCTTCTATATCACTAGTTCTTTCTTCTGCCTCATTTATCCTAGCAGTGAGAGCCTCCACTTTTGATTGTACCTCATTAATAGCTTTTTTAATTTCAACTTGGTTAGATTTTAGTTCTTTTATTTCTCCAGAAAGGGATTTTATTTCTCCCCCAAAAAATTCTCTAGTATCTTCCATGCTTTTTTCGAGCCCAGCTAGCATCTTGATAACTGTCATTTTGAACTTTATTTCTGACATATTACTAATGTCTGTATTGACTAGGTCTCTAGCCGTTGATACTGCCTCTTGTTTTTGTTTTTGTTTTTTTTTTTTGTGGTGAGTTTTTCTGCCTTGTCATTTTATCAAGATGAGAATAGATGAGTGAGAGAGAAAAATACTCTGGAGTTTCACAGTTTTCTCTGATTGATGGACTTGGTTTTGGCTGGATATTCTTGCTGATCTTCTGGGGGAGGGGCCCGTTGCCATGATTCTCAAATGTCATTGCCCGAAGCGGAATTGCACCACCCTTGCCAGGGGATGGGCCAAGAAATTTGCTCAGGTTTGCTCTCAGGAGTCTTTGTTCCCTGAGCACTTTCCCTACTGCCTTGGAGGCTGGGAATGAAAATGGCGGCCTTCTGTTCTCCAGCCCAGAGGAGCCGAATGCTTGGAGCCCCACTCTTCAGAATGCCCTCAGAGGAAAGCAGTCAATCACTCCCATCTCCTTTGTCTGCGGCCGGTGCTCTGTGCTCAGCTAGCTGGTGACAGAGCACCTCTATCTGTGGCACACTCGGCCCCATCTAGAGTCTCCAAACCCAGCAGATTCCTGCTGTGTGCTCCTGCGCTGCTCTTCCCAGAGGAGGAAGGAGGGCATCTCTCTGGAGCTGCCTCTTGTGGGGTCCCTGCTTGTAGAGCAGTGGCCTGACTTTGCATCAGATCTTGGTGTAAGGTAAGCCTGAGCTGATAGCCCACTGTGTGGCTCCTTTTCTGCCACTGGCTTCTCCACCCCAATACCTGGGAGCTCTGACCTAATTCATTTCTAATGGTAATTCTTATGTTATAATCTTACCTCTGAAATAATCCATATTTCTTTTTTTTTTAAATAATCCATATTTCTTGATTTGAAATGCCACATTTATCATATACTAAATGCCCATAGACGTTTTGGTCTATTTCTAGATTCTGCGCTTGGTTTAGTCAATCTTTGCTAACATCAAACTTTTAATTAATTATAGCTTGTTTTTCAGGATTTTCTTGACTTATTTTTTCATATAAATTAAGAACTTTTTCTCTCCCTACCCCCATCATAAAAAAAAAAAACCTTATCCAGCTTTATTTAATCTTTTAATCTATCTGGCACTTACATAGTTCTTACTGGGAAACAGACACTGTTGTGAACATGTTAAATTTACAAGTTAATTTAAGAAGATACCTTTATAATTTTTACTTTTTTTAAAGATTTTATTTTATTTATTTGACAGAGAGAGATCACAAGTAGACAGTGAGGCTGGCAGAGAGAGGGGGGAAGCAGGCTCCCTGCTGAGCAGAGAGCCTGATGTGGGGCTTGATCCCAGTACCTTGAGATCATGACCTGAGCTGAAAGCAGAGGCTTTAACCCACTGAGCCACCCAGGTGCTCCAATTTTTACTCTTCTTAATCAAGAACAAGTATGTCCTTCCATTTATTAAAGTTTCTTTTATATTTTTTCAGTAGGATTTATCATTTTCTTCCTATAGATTTTATACAGCTTTAAATTTATATCTAAATTTTAACTTGAGATTTTTCCATTCATTATATTTTATAATGGCCTGTTGCTTATATATGAAAAGGCTGGTGGTTTTCAGATTAGTTTTGTAGCCACCCAGAGTATCAGATTCCCGTATTTCAGTTTCTAGAAATACAAATTTCTATTATCAACTTTATTATCAACAAATAATATATTTGCTTTCTCCTTTCCATTGCTTCTATCTTGCCTTCCTGGTGTCTGACCAGCACTTCCAGAACTATATCAAATTGTTCTCTCAGTGGATATTCTCACTGCTTCATTTTAGGTTGACCTCTTGTCATAAAGAAGACTGTTAGATATTTGGAGGTCTTCTCAATACAGTCTGTAGAACCCGGTTGCATAGTTTGACTTGGTTTTGTTTCATTTTTAAGATTGTAACTTCAGTACCTCGTTTAGTTCCTGGAACTTAATAGGTGCTTACCAATTATTTATTGTATGCATTAGTCAGTGAATGAATGAATGAATGAATGAATGAATGAATGAATGAATGGCATTGTTATCTGAGGAAAGTATGCATTGTTTTTTCCTTAAACTTCCTGGATGTACTTTTCTCATTAAGCTTCTTTCTTTTGTGTCATATTTTTTACCCTCAGTATCCTTTTGTTTTCCTAACTTGTATGTTTTTCATGCTGTCTATAATCCTAACTGCCTATTTTCTAGTGTCCTCTTCAATCTGATCGCACCCTACCCGTCCAAACCTAATTCTACTGTTTCCCCATATTTGCTTATTTTTCTCCATAGGTTAATCTCTACCATTTCATATGAAAACACTAAGCTAATTCTCATTATCTTGGTTCCCTTTCTGACTTTCTAATATTTTTTACATTGCTTTTTGTCTATTCAAACTCTACCCATTCTTCATACTCTAGATGAAGGGCTAGCTCTCCCATAAACATTCCCAGCTCTTCTAGCCTGTATGCTCATCCATGTTTCAAAGCACCTACAATATTTATGGTCAATAATGGATACCTTAATAGATAATTTTATACTGTTTTATGTTGCTAACCATAATTTATGATTGTTCATCTTACTATCCAGAATAAATTATAATCTTTTTGAGGATAGTAGCCATGCTTAAGTTGTCCAATATACTCCATAGTGTATTGCACAGTGCTTAGCACAGAGGAAACTGAGGGTTGCAAACTGATGGCTATGAATAAATAAGGCCTATACACTTGATTTATTTGGCCTAAAAATAGCTCTTTAAAATTAAACATTAATGCCTTAAGCTATGCATGTTTTCTTCTGCTTATCACAGACTTCTTCATCCTACTGTATTTAGGCTACCTTTAGGTAGCATATTAGGCTACATATTTAGGTAACATTTATGTTACCTACCTAGTCTGGTAGACAAGTCTGTTTGTGATATTGCAGGGTTACAGTATGGGTTGGCTGTTTTCTGTACAAGAGGTAAGATGAAGTGATAATCAGATGAACATGAAACATGGCTGATTTCAGTTTCCAGTCAGGAAATTAATTCCTTTAGGGAATGGGAATGTTCTGACTTTCTTGCTTAAATGTCAGTACAAAAGGGTTTCTGTTTTTATAACTGAGTGACTAGAAGAATTAGTTAGCACTTATCCCATCTGCAAGGGAGATTGAGAGACTGAGTATTTTTCACTGGATACATTGATACTTTGAACAAAGATAGGATTATTCAATTAAGAAAGGGGAAATGGATATTGGTTAGCTAATGGCAGTCAGCCATAATATAACTTTTTAGAAGTTAAAGTAATTTTAAAAATTTACAGGATTGAGTTTTATATCCTCAGAATCATGAAAATTTGCCTTGCTAAGTACCTGTAGACAAGCAAAAAATCAAATGTATTGAGTAACTTATACATTTAGAGAATGTGTTTAAGAATGGATCCTAGGCTCTCAGGAAAAATGCAGGGATGTCCACTCTTACCACTGTTATTTAACATAGTACTGAAAGTCCTAGCCACAGCAGTCAGACAACAAAAAGAAATAAAAGGCATCCAAATCAGCAAGGAAGAAGTCAAACTTTTACTATTTGCAGATGACATATTACTCTATGTAGAAAACCCAAAAGACTCCAAAAAAAAAAAATTGCTAGAACTGACACACAAATTCAGTAAAGTTGCAGGATACAAAATCAATGTATAGAAATCTATTGCATGGGGTACCTGGGTAGTTCAGTGGGTTAAGCCTCTACCTTCGACTCAGGTCATGATCTCAGGGTCCTGGGATCAAGCCCTGCATCGGCTCTCTGCTCATTGGGGAGCCTGCTTCCACCTCTCTCTCTGCCTGCCTCTCTGCCTACTTCTTATCTCTCTCTCTCTCTGTCAAATAAATAAATAAATAAAATCTTTTTTTAAAAAAAGAAATCTGTTGCATTTCTATACACCAATAATAAAGTAAGAAATCAAGGAGTCAGTCCCATTTAAAACTGTACCAAAACCCATAAGATATCTAGGAATAAACCTAACCAAAGAGGTAAAAGATAAAACACTGATGATAGAAACTGATGGACACAGAGAAATGGGAAAACACCCCATGCTTATGGATTGTAAGAACAAATACTGTTAAAATGTTATATTACACAAAGCAATCTACACATTTAATGTAATCCTTATCAAAATACCACCAGCATTTTTCACAGAGCTAGAACAAAAATCCTAAAATTTGTGTGAAACCACAAAAGACCCCGAATAGCCAAAGAAATCTTGAGGAGAAAAAGCAAAGCTGGAGGCATCACAATTCTGAACTTCAAGTTATATTACAAAGCTATAGTGATCAAGACAGTATGGTACTGGCACAAAAACAGATACATAGAAAACCTAGAAATGAACCTACAACTATATGGCCAACTAATCTTTGACAAAGCAAGAAAGAGTATCCAATGGAAAAAAGATAGTCTTTTCAACAAATGATGTTGGGAAAACTGGACAGCAAGATGCAGAAGAATGAAACTGGACCACCTTCTTACACCATACACAAAAATAAATTCAAAATGGATGAAAGACCTAAATGTAAGATAGGAAACCATTAAAATCCTAGAGGAGAGTATAGGCAGCAACCTCTTTGACCTTGGCCACAGCAACTTCTTGCTAGACACGTCTTCCTGAGTCAAGGGAAACAAAAGCAAAAATGAACTTTTGGGACTTCATCAGGATAAAAAGCTTCTGCACGGTAAAGGAAATAGTCACCAATACTAAAAGGCAACCTATGGAATGGGAGAAGGTTTTTGCATATGATTTATAAGATAAAGGGCTAGTATCCAAAATCTAATAAAGAACTTATCAGACTTAACACCCAACAACCCAAAAATCTAGTCAAGAAATGGGCAGAAGATATGAACTGACATTTCTCCAAAGAAGACATACAAATGGGTAACAGATACATGAAAAAATGCTCAACATCTCTCAGCATCAGGGAAATACAAATCAAAACCACAATGAGTTACCACCTTACATGGGTCAGATTAGCTAAAATTAACAACTCAGGAAACAACAGATGTTGATGAGGATGTAGAGAAAGGGGAACCCTCTTACACTGTTGATGGGAATGCAAATTGGTATAGCCACTATGGAAAACAGTATGGAGTTTCCTCAGAAAGTTAAAAATAGAACTGCCCTACGACCTCACATATGTACTACTAGGTATTTATACAAAGAATAGAAACATAGTAATTCAAAGGGGCACATGTACCCCAAAGTTTATAGCAGCAATGTCCACAATAGCCAAAATATGGAAAAAGCCCAGATGTCCATTGACAAGTGAATAGATAAAAAGATGTGGTATATATATATATATAATGGAATATTAGTCAGCCATCAAAAAGAATGAAATCTTGCCGTTTGCAATAACATGGATGGATCTAGAGCGTATTATGGTAAGCTAGATAAGTCAGTTAGAGAAAGACAAATACCACACAATTTCACTCATATGTGGAATTTAAGAAACAAAACAGATAAAGGGTAAGGGAAGGAAAAATAAAATTAGATGAAAACAGAGAGGGAGGCAAACCATAAGAAACTCTTAACTCTAGGAAACAAACAGCTGGAGGGGTGGTGGGTGAGGGGTTAAAAGAACTGGGTCATGAGCATTAAGGAAGGCACTTGATGTAATGAACACTGGGAATTATATACAACTGATGAAACATTTTATTTTCAACTGATGAAACAAATTTTATTCCTGAAACTAATAATACAGTATATGTTAACTAAGTTGAACTTAAATTAAAAATTTAAAAATAAAACTTAAAGTATAACATACATAGTGAAAATATGAAAACATCATAAAGGAGTTGTTTATATTCCTGGATATGAGTTGTTTCATATCTGTGCTTTCTCCATTCTGTAGCTTGTTTTTTAATAGTATAATAGTAAAAATAGTTATATTTTCATATAGTCCAATATATCTTTTTTTGTCTTTTTATCCCACTGTAAGAAATAGTTGCTTCCTTGACAGCCTTAAAGATGTTCACTATATTTTTCTCTTAAACCTTTGTTTTGTTGCCTTTTACTTTTAAATGTAAAATCCATCTGAAATTTATTGTTACGTATGGCATGAGGTACAGTCAGGATAGATCTCTTTTTTTTTTTTAATATGGATATCCAGTTGACTATTGTATATTGAAGAGACTGTGTGTCATTTTTGCCAGAAATTAAATATGGTTTTGGGGTACCTGGGTAGTGGAGTCCTTTGAGCGGCCAAGTCTTGGTTTTGCCTCAAGTTGTGATCTCAGAGTCCTGAAATTGAGCCCTGCATCAGGCTCTGTGCTGAATATGGAATCTACTTGAGACTCTCTCTCCTTCTCTCTCTGCCCCTCCCCCCCAATAAATAAATAAATAAAATCCAAGTATGGATTTTTTCCACCACTCTGTATATATTCTACTGGTCAGTTTGCTTATCTTTGTGTGGCTACCACATTGTTTTAAGTAATATACCTTTTAATACATATTGATCTTTCTTGGTAATTTCTCTACTATCATTCTTTTTTTTTAATTTAATTTTATTTATGTGTGTGAGAGAGAGAGAGAGAGAGAATAAGCAGGGGGAGGAGCATAGGGAGAGGGACAAGCAGATCCTGTGCTGCATGGAGACCCATGTGGGGCTCAATCCCATAACCCTTAACATGACCTGAGCTGAGATCAAGAGTTGGGTGTTTAACTGACTGAGCCACCCAGGCACCCCTCCACCTTGAGTCTTTAAAAGCTTTGACTGGGGTGCCTGGGTGGCTCAGACGTTGGGCGTCTGCCTTCGGCTCGGGTCATGGTCCCGGGGTCCTGGGATCGAGCCCCGCATTGGGCTCCCTGCTCGGTGGGAAGCCTGCTTCTCCCGCTACCACTCTCTCTGCTTGTGTTCCCTCTCTTGCTGTGTTTCTCGCTGTCAAATAAATAAAAATCTTTAAAAAATAAAATAAAATAAAAATAAAATAGCTTTGACTATTTCTGGTTCTTTGTGTTTTTATATGGATTTTGAAATCATCTTAATATTTTGTAAAAAACAAAAATAAAAAAGATAATCTGTTGAGTTTTTGGTGGAGATTGAACTGAACCTATAGGTTAATTTGAGGAAAATTGATATTGATATCTTTTCACTATGGAGTTTTCCTATTCATATGCATGGCTTATCATTCTATTTTATATATTTCTTTCAGTACTGTTTTGTAGTTTTGAGTATAGACATCTTACCCACTATATCTTAAATCTATTCCTGGGTATTTGCTTAGTTTTGATAATATTGTAAATAATGCTATTTTATTCTCTCTTGTTGTTGTTACTTATATGTAGAAATATAATTAAATTTTGTACATTGAGCTTGTATCCAGGACCTTTCTATATTTACTTATTCTATTGTGATAAAGATTAAATGAGATAGTGCCTATAAATCACATAGCATCATGCCTAAGAAGAACAAGTACTTAATACATTTTAGTGTATTATGAGAAGAGATTTCTTAATAGATTAGGTGCTGATTATTAAGTTTTCTTTTAACTCTGAGAGTCTATTATTATATCATTTATGGATAAGGCTATATTTCTTATAAATTACACTTTCCCAGTAGTATACATCACCACTTACAACTAAGGACATAGTTATGAGTGGAGAGAGATCACCAATGGGTAGCAATCATATTCTTACTCAAAAGAAGCATTATGGCATTTTAGATAAAGGAATCAAGTTTGACTCTTACCAATAAGCTGTAGAGGTAGCTATTATCAATTACACTGCAATTGATGTAAATCATATTATAACAAAGCTTATTATTATTAACCATAAATTGTTTGATCTTAATGAAATTATGCTTTTAAATTCTCAGTTCTTTTAGTTATAAAATTATACCCTTCAAATATTTGGGATGAAGATAATTTATGTATTGAGCATGACAGCATCTGGCACAAAGTAGGTTTTCCATAAATTCTGTTATTATTGTTTATTCCAAAGTATAAACCTTGACAGAAAAAAATATTTTAGAGTCAAAGTTGGAAATAAAACATTTATTTATTTCTATTTATAAAGGCCATTTCCTAATTGACCCCAAGTTATGTTATTTCATGTTATAATTTTTATAATATTCTTTTATAACTAGTACTAATATATGAAGAAAAATATTGAGGGGATTAGTTGATATGTAGAAATTGATTATAAGGCTATAATTTAATCAAGGAAACCTAACACAGTATCATAAACCAAAAGTATGAAATAGTTTGCCAATATTTCAACTTGAATACAATTATGGCATGAGTAATCTATTCTTTGTTACAAGGCAAAGAAAAAGCATCACAGTTTATAAATTCATTAATTTGATACTAATGGAAAAGTTTAATTGCAATTCTAATCCTTTTGGGGGGGTGCATTTGGTATAATGTAATAATAATGAAGAATTAAAACATTGAAAGTATGCATGTCCATTAAGATACAAAAGTATAATTACTGATACTTTCTGTTTATTAGCTTTTAGCTTTTAGCCTCAAACCTACCCTCTCTCCTCTTCTCTCTGATCCTGGAGCTGCAACTCTGCAAGCTGCATTTCTTCTTTGCCATCTGTCATCCTGCCAAATTAGGGCACAAGAGGCAGACGGCAAAACTAGAGGCAGGAAAGGGGACTTGCTCCTTCCAGTTTTGCTTCCTGCTCATGTCAGTGTCATGGCAGCAATAGTTTTTTCATCCTGGCAGTTTATTTCCCAACCTTGCAGAACCGGCCTCATTTGTGTCTCAAAGGTATTGGCACCAGCTTGCAGCTGCCCCTTTAGTGTCCCTTTCTTTGATTTCTGAGTCCCAGCCATGCAGGTCTCTCCTGAGCTCTTGGTGTACCAGCATAAGCTGGTCAGTTGTAATAACCTTAGTCTTTCTCTTCATTCCTCTAGCCCTGAAGGTAGAAGTTGCTTTCTCTAATTCCTTTATCTGCTACTTTAGTGGTTCCTTTTACCTCTCAGTCATCCAATAATTCTTTAACCAATTCCTTAAATTAAATTTACACTGTTAAAATAACTGTGTGGATTCACTTTCCACAACTAGGCCCTGATGGATATAGTCAATATTTGAATAAGGCAAGCAAAAGGTGTACAGATTTTCTAAGTGTATTAATGTAGATGTAGTAAAATATCCAAAATAGAAAAAAAAAAGCTGAATTGCAATCCTGATTTTTTGGGAGTAGGAAAGAAATTCACATTTTAAATAATGTGTATATAATACAAAATTAAAGTATAAAATGACTAAATTTTTTAAACATGTTTTCCATTTAATGTTTTGGGAACATTCTCTTGATTATTAGTACTGATTATGCCTCACCTTACAGAATCTGTGTTTGTTACTTCACAGTGGGTTTTGCAAGGCCCCAAGTTGTCCCTGAAGTGGCTGCCCCTGGAGATTGCCCATTCACCATGTCTCTGGTTATACTCTCCCAAGGCTGGTCCATTATAAACTTGTTAGATTAACCTAACAGTCTGATTTTAATTGCTTTTTCTTCTAATAAGTTATTTTTATTTTATGAGGCTCAGAAGTTTAAGACAAAGAGGAATTAGAAGTACACAAAACCATTGACATTCTGTAAAGAGAATTTGTTCAAATAGATGCCTCTGCATTCAAGTACAATTTGTTACAGCATTCTGCTAAAGAAAGAACAAGACTAGATGTTTCCACCTACCCATTAATCCAAATAACATCTTCCTTTGTGAAATAGCCATTCTGTCTATTAATCATGTGATCTTTCCACAGTGATATTAATAGGACCAATCCCTTTTTTGTAATTGGAATCATCCTCCAGAAATTTGAACCATAATTAAGTTTCAATGGAAATGTTATCAGAGGATCTAATGTTTGTACATGAAACATTTATATTTTTCCTCTCGATTTCATTTAAATCTTTGTATTGGAGATTTTATATAGTATACATATATATTATGTATGTCAGGTTTAAGCCCAATTAAATTTAAGACCAGGTAGCAAATTGTAATATTGAAAATAACAGGTATGTAATGTCCACAGTGTCCAGGAGTTCAGGTTTCTGATGGATTATAGATTATTATTTGGTCAAGCAAAGCACGTAGTGAAGGGATGATAAATTAAAGCATACATCTTACCCTCAGAGATGTAAGTGCTATAAATAGCCATAATACAAAGTAGAAAGACTGACAAAGAGAAATGTGTTTGCTTTAAAATAGTGCTATGGAAAATAAAATAAAATAAAATAAAATAAAATAAAATAAAATAAAATAAAATAAAATAAAATAGTGCTATGGAAATTTACAGTCTAAAGAAAATTACTTCCAATAGAGGTGATTAGGGAAGGCCTTCTGTTAGTATGGTGTTCGGCTTTATCTTGGAAAACTGACTTTGGGGGGAAGCACATTCAAGGCAGGATGACTAGCATCCAAGTAAAGGCAAGGGATGAGATTGGGAAGTACGAACATTTTAGAAGGGACCAGAGAGAAAACATGTTGGCAGGGACAGTTAAAGAAAGAGGATGGAGAAAGTGAAATGAAAAGTAAATTCACAAAATTTTTTGCTCAAGGTTTGTGGATTAGTACTTAGCTGGTATGGTTTAACTTTGGTATATAACCCTAGGGTAATCATAACCATTGCTATAGCTGTTAACTACAACAGTAATCCCAATCCCAGTCACACCCATACCCATCTCCACCAGATCTTTGGGAAATCACATAGATTTGTGGCTCTTAATTCTATAGAATCAGATGCCTCGTTCACTATTGTTTAATTACATATAGAGGTAATAAGACATAAAAATACATACTTTTGAAAAAAGTATGCCCCAACTCCATTAAAAATGGGAAGTAGTTCATAAAACAATATATATTTCAATATAAAAATGTTGAATATGTCTATCATAGAAAACAATGAAGAAGCCAAATATTTGCATGTTACCATAATGACTATGTTTGGACATAAGAGAAGTTGATCTAACACTTTAAATATAAGAACACAGGGAAATCATAGAGCAAGAGGTACAAGGGACATAAAAACCTAGAATTAGAATAGGTAATAATAGACAAGACTTACATGTATACAATAAAAATGAACTAACTTCAGCTGATGTGGGGATAACATTATCAGACAGTTACAGGCAGTTACCTTCAATCTCTGACACTAGAAGGCCAGGGACAGAGGACAGACTGAAAGAAACAAACACCAGGGGCCACCAAAGGCTGTGTGGCAAACTCTGGGAACAGGAAAAAGAGTAATCAGTAACTCCCAAAGAAATAGTTTTAAAATTCAATGTTATAATCTCGGTTTACCCTGTGCTACAATTAGAAATTATGTAAAAGATATTAATATGAAAAATTTAAAAATCCTTTTATTGATAAATTCAGTAAGATTCCTACATGTCATATGTCTTTGCTTATTTAAAAATATTCAACTCTAAGTCTGTTAGGAAGAGTGTTGATCTCTTTTGCTTATTTGCATGTGAACTAAGAATAAGAATACAAGCCAATGGTGGTGTATTGTATTGTCAACTCAAAACAACAAACAGCATTGCTTTCCCTAAAATGATTTCCTGAAATGATGATCAGCATTCTAGCTGCATTCTTGAAAACTACTAAAACCATGAGAAAATACCTTGTGATTATGCTTTAAAGATTTTAAATGTGTTTATATGTCAGATATTTTAAGCTCAGCTAATTATAAATTGGTCTTTCAGTTGCATAAACATCTCCTGAGGTATTGGAAAGTTGGACTCAAGCAAGGCAGCTCTTGAGTGTGAGTGACCCTTACTTGCAGACGCCCTAACATCTTTTACCCTGTCCACTAAATGCAATTAGCACTTCCCAGTCATTGCAGTGACCCAAAGTGGCCCCACAGATGTATGAAATTCTTCTGAGGATGTGGTATAACTTTCATTGAAAATCACTGCTGTAGATGTTAATTATCAGCTTGCCAGGGTCAGACTCAAAGAATGAAAACTTACAATGATGATTTGAAAGATGGCCAAATGATTTTTAAAGTTCACCGTTCACTGAACTGCAAGAAGTAAGGCAATCAGGAGGGAATAAATTAAAAAATGAAATTCAGAGATGAAATTATAGTCTCGTGTAATACAACACATCCTATTTTTCAAAGTTTGTATCTAATTGCTGTACTCAGAGGCTTTCGTAAGTAATTTTGTGCATGTATTCAATAAGCATCTTTCTGTGTTGGCATTTTACCAAAGAACTGTTTTTAAAAAAACTGGATTATGGTAATTTACAGGTCTTTTTTTTTTCTACAAAATTCAAGGTCTCAATATACTGTAGTAAAACTATTACATATTTGAATCACAATCGAGTGCACTTTAGAATTATAACAGTAAGTATATCAGAATAAGTTCAGAAAAAAATTTAAAGTGATTAAATTTGGAGGAGGAAAGGAGCATTAGAAATTGTCACCTTTCTCAAGATGATAAAGAAGCAGTGGATACCCTAAACCATAACTTTGGGAGTCTCTCAGAACCTCTGTTAGTTAAGCAGGGCATTACAGCAGCAGATGTAATTTGTCCACGCTCTCATCCTGCAACTGTGATTATTTTAGCTACAACTGCAGAGTGTTTCAAAGGACCTGTGATTGTTCTAAAGGACGTGTAAACATCTGTTCTTATACATTCTTACATAAATGAGAAAAATGATTAATTATGGAATATTTTCGTTCATACATTTCCTTCATTAAAAATATTTAATGAAGAAAAAAAGAAACAATATTTAATGAAGGTATCATCAGTGATCTAAAAAGTCACATTTTCTTTTTTTGAAAAAATGTTCTATTGAGTAAGGTCATAGGTGTCGCAGGTTATTTTGATGATATACTCATTAATCTCTTACTCTTGAACCAGGAAAAACTTTAGAGACAGAAAGAATTGACCTTAAAGTACGTCCCAGAATGGAACCACCTGCCCTAATCATGAACTCCTAGAAGTCAGAAACCAGTCTTATTTAACCTACTTTGTGTATGTAGTATCAACTAGAAAAGGAACTGGGTTAGGGACACCCTGTCTTCATATCTATCATAGCACCTATTTTTGTATGTTATAATTGCCTGTCTTCTTGCCTATTCGATTCCAGTATTCCCAATAACAACTAGAAAATCAGCCTCTTTAAGTGATAAATTAAAATTTCCTCCTATATTTTTTCAGTTTTATAATAGTTCTCACTACTGTGTTATTTAATGCATATTAGTAGATAGCTATTATATCATCTTGGCTGAGTAGTGATTCTATTTTTAAATTGTACCTTGTATATATTTCACTCTCTTTGTATTTACATTCGCCTAGTAATTATTTCTCTGTTTACTGGCATTTTTAAAAAATATTTTTTGTATTTATTTTTAGAGAGAGAGTGCGTGAACAGGGGGAGGGGCAGAGGCAGAGAGAGAATCTCAAGCAGACTCCGCATGGGGGTGGGCTGGGGTTCTAACTCACAACCCTGAGATCATCACCTTAGTGGAAACCAAGAGTCAGATGTTTAACCTACTGAGCCACCCAGGCACCCCTTATTGTACTAAAGTTCCTCCAGAGGTACCAAAGCTCCTCAGAGGCCAGAATGTCACCAGAAATCCCAGGGCTCAGATCCTTGCTTGAGGCTTATCCACTGCTAGTCCTCAGACTCTGGTGGCCAAAAAAGGGAAACATCCTGTACCCTGTCACTGCTTCAGAACCCAGGTAGGGCATAAGGCTTTACACACACACTTACAAACCCTCCCTCCCTAACAGCCCTTATTTAGCTTAGAAGATGCTATTGTTGGAAGCTGGAGCAGCTTGAACAGGCCAGAGTCATGGACATGCATCAATATTATACCATCCTCTGAATGTAACCTGCTTGGGGGTGGTGACTGTTTGCAGTGACCAGTACATTCTCAATATCCTGAACATTATGGGGAGCATAGTAGTAGCTCAATAAATACTTACTAAGTGAAATTATAAGAGGCCTTAACCATCTGAAAACCTTCCTAAAGTAGTAGATTAGACCTAGAACTTCATCCCCAAACTCTAATTCTACACTAATCCTTTTCTCAGTCTTGGGAAAGCCATCTCTGACGTGGCTATCCTTTTAGAAGAGGGAAGGGGATTCCTTTCTTCATTCTCTTGGTTGTGAGTTTGCAACAATAAAAAAAAAATTAAGACTTTAATTTCTTATGAAGCAAGTAATGAATAAACACTTTGACCATGGAAGAAGTTTGTGTGTGTGTGTGTGTGTGTGTATCTATTTGCGTGTCTGTGATGATTAGGATGAAAAGAAAGATCAAGCTGATGAAAAGTTAATATGGCAACCCAGCTCCACAAAGAAGGAAATGTTGCTTAGCAACTAGAAGTTTCAGGAAGAAAAGTTCTAAATTCCAGTGGGGAAAGTGCAGAAGGTAGGTAAATATATATCTAAAATGAAGGCTTTTGAGATGATTGTTGTGGTAAATAATTTACTTTGAGATACATACTACTGCTTTTCCTCTGCATGCATTGAAAATTTGTCCCTGTCTCAAAGCATAACTAATAAATGGCCAAACTGAATAGAGTGATCAAACTGGAGTCAGCTTGTTCATTACAAACAGATAGGGCCAGGGACAAAAAAGAAAAATTATTTGCTACTTCACTGTTCTGATTGTTTTATCTTTTTAATTACCCCACCAATGCATGAATATATTCTCATGGTAAAAAATCTTTTAAATTCAGAAGTATTAAGAGCAAACCCTGAAATGACCCCTCCAGTATGCTTTTACTTTCCTTTCCCAGTTGGTAACATTGTCAAGACTCTGATAGGCATCCTTCTGTCCTTGCCCATGCATTTATGTATGTGTGTATATTTGCTTTCTAATTTTTAACACAAAGGAAATCATCCTATTTGAACTTATATGTATACATGTTTGTTACATATACATATGTGTATAAGTCATTCTTTCTATGTGCCATACACAAATTTCCTATAGATGGGCATTTCATTGTTTCCAGTTTTACACTAATTCAGACAGTAAAGCTGTGGATAGCCTTGAATATATCATTGGACACCTGAGAAAGTATTTTTTGAAAATGTATTTCAGCAAAATTGCTAACCTAAAGGGATTTAAGATTTAAAATATATATTTCCTAATTGCTTTCTCAAAAGACTTTAGACTTTTCTTTACTGCATATGAATGTGTCAGTTTCCTTGTATCTTTCCTACACTTGACAGTTTATACATCTGATAAGTGAAAAACCACACACACACAGAGGATGATTCCCAGCAAGACTGACTATCCTTTATATTTACTGGCCATTTTCTCTTTTTGAGAATCACCATCTGGCATCCTTTACTCATTTTAGTTTTGAGTTGTTTGCCTTTTACTAAATTATTTATAACTGTCTTTATACATTCTGGTTATTAATACCTTGTCTGCTAAATGTGTTACAGTAATTTATTTCCACCACGTGTATTTTATCTTTTTTTATAATCCCTCCCTGCCCTCCCCGACCCCCCTCCCCACCCCCCACCCCCCACCCCCCACC
>CM053607.1:56857271-56901099 GCA_028646535.1 Procyon lotor
ACTTGGCATCAGAGAAATACAAATCAATACCACAGTGAGATACCACCTCACACCAGTCAGAATGGCTAAAATTAGCAAGTCAGGAAATGACAGATGTTGGCAAGGATGCGGAGAAAGGGGAACCCTCCTACACTGTTGGTGGGAATGCAAGCTGGTGCAGCTACTCTGGAAAATAGTATGGAGGCTCCTCAAAAAGTTGAAAATACAGCTACCCTAGGACCCAGCAATAGCATTACTGGGTATTTACCCTATAGATACAAATGTATTGATCTGAAGGGGCACGTGCACCCGAATGTTTATAGCAGCAATGTCCACAATAGCCAAACTATGGAAAGACCCTAGATGTCCATCAACAGATGAATGGATAAAGAAGATGTGGTATATATACACAATAGAATACTATGCAGCCATGAAGAGAAACGAAATCTGGCCATTTGCAATGACATGGATAGAACTAGAGGTTATTATGCTAAGCAAAATAAGTCAGTCAGAGAAAGACAATTATCACATGATCTCTGTGATATGAAGAATCTGAGAGGGAGGGCGGGGGATTGTGGGGGGGTGGGGGAGAGAAATGAAACAAGATGGGATGGGGAAGGAGACAAACCATAAGAGATTCCTAAACTCACAAAACAAACTAAGGGTGGCTGGGAGGTAAGGAGGGTAGGGATAACGGTGGCTGTAATGGTATGGACATTGGGGAGGGTATGTGCTATGGTAAGCGCTGTGAAATGTGTAAGCCTAATGATTCACAGACATGTACCCTAGGGCAAATAATACATTGTATGTTAATAAAAAAAATTTAAATTTAAATTAAAAAAAAAAGAAATCAATTAGGTTGTTGTAAGCTGGCCTTGGTAATTGAGGTATGTGAAACTAAGTTTCAGTAAATAATAATAGCCACTGACAACTTTTGAGCAGATGAATGTAGTTAGATATTCCTTTAATCAGCATGAAAGCAAGCTTACACAGACAAACACACCACGCATCACACATGTTAAATAAATCTCCAAGATGCTCTAACCACAGAAGATTCACATGAGTCAGACCAGAGCATTCCTGATAAAGGATAATCAGCATCATACAACCAACCAAACTTTTAAACTAATGGCTGGATTCAGCACTACTTGGAGATTCAAGACTCAAGCTCTAAGATGCCTCAGTGGCTCAGTCAGTTAAAGATCTGCCTTCAGCTCAGGTCATGATCCCAGGGTCCTGGGATCCAGTCCTACATTGGGTTTCCTGCTCAGCAAGGAGTCTGCTCCCTCTACACTCTCCCCTGGCTCATGATCTCTCTCTTACACTCTCTCTCTCCCAAATAAATAAAATCATAAAAATTAAAAAAAAAAAAAAAGACTCAAGTTCTATCCCAAGGGTCCAGATTAGAACTTCAATGGATTCTTAAACCCTGTTCACACGTGGCTTGAGTGTTTCTAAAACCTTTTGACCCATCAATATATCGCAAATACCTTCAATTTCACCAGTGATATTCCATTTCTCATTTTTACCAAATTAATAAACAGGTAATAATTTTCAACAGAAAATTTCTGAAAAGATTTATGACATTCAATATGCTGATTAGAATAATAAGGCTTGATGAAGATATAATGGAAGTATAAATATATTATAATATACTTATAATATATAAATAATATATAATACATTTATATATAATAATAATATATATTTATAATATATAAAAGAGGTATAATAAAAGAGCTTGTACTTGCTTCTCAGGAGTAAGGACTTTCTGATACAATGCTAGTTGACTTACATTATAGCTCAATGTAAGTAACACACATAATAGCATAATATAAATGCTAACGCATTTTCAAAGTAAATCATAGACATTGTGATGGCTGGATGTATGTGTCACTCAACATCAAAATACATCCTAAGGAAAGCATTCTTTTTAAGGAAGATAAGGCAGATGAGGGCACCAAAAGAAAATATGAAAAACATTTTAAATTTTCTCTCTTACTCTCTCCCTCTCAGCAATCAAAAGCCCAGAAGCAATGAAAATAAGATATATTTGACCCTCCAAAATAAGGTTTAATATAAACAAGTTCAAATGACAAATTAAAATTAGCAAAAAGTCTCTGCAAAACAAAAGATGACGAGAACTAATTCTGTTAATATAATAAACTTGTATGAATCAACTATCTAAAAGAAAAATGAGCAAAGATTATGAGAAGACAAATCATAGAAAATAAAACTTAAATATGTGAAAAGATACTGAATCTTAATCATAATAAGAAAAATATAAAATAAAACTCAATGAGATTTGAATTTTCAGACAGGTTGGAAAATACTTTAAGATTTGATAACACATGGGGCGCCTGGGTGGCTCAGTTGGTTAAGCAACTGCCTTCAGCTCAGGTCATGATCCTGGAGTCCCAGGATCGAGTCCCATTCAGGCTCCCATTTCTGTGGAGAGCCTGCTTCTCCCTCTGACCTTCTCCCCTCTCATGTTCTCTCTCTCTCAAATAAATTTAAAAAATCTTAAGAAAAAAAAAAAGATTTGCTAATACATGAAGTGTGGGGGGGGGGGGAACCAGAGTGTCCATACATTGCCAATGAGACCATATGCTGGCAAAATGGAAATGTCTATCAAAATATAAAGTATACATACTTTATGTCCCAGCCAGTATATATTTGAGAATTCATTCTATAGATACACACTATGTATGTACAAAGAATTATGTATCTGAATATACACTATACACTGTTTGTAGTAACATAACAGTGAAACCACCTAAACTTTCATCAATGGGGTATATCTTAAATGCTGCTACAGTCATACAACAGTAGTCACAGCTGTTAAATACTGTGAATATCCTAAAAATGGGCTCTGCTGTGTACATAATTAGGTGAAATAAAGATAAAAAAATAACTATGATATTCTGCATATATACACTGGTATACAATAGAACATATTTGAAATCATTCACAATAAGTTAGCCATGCTGCAGTGGTTGCTTCTGGGAAAACAAAGAGGCTGGTCATAGGCATAGACTTTTACTGTCTACCTCCATACTCTCAATTTTTTTTACTGTATACTATTTATTACCCCTTTGAAGGAGTCAGGAAGGGGAAAATAGGAAGGAAGAAAAGGACAAAGAGATGGAAGAAGCGTGGATTTTAGTTTTATCAGGAGTCAACATTAAGATTTTTAAATTTTTCTGCCAGCTGAAATATTCACTCTTCTAGCATTGCTCACAGTATCATTTTTGGATTGAGTGGTAAAATGAAAATATGGTCAGTTCTTTTCCCTTAAAGTCAAATGGGACTCTCTTCTATGTGTCTATAAATGTAAGCACAAAAGTAAGTAAGAATGCTCCAGTTATGATTAATTTGGTTCTTTTGGGTTTTCTATGTTAAATGGAGACCAATGTAGAGTCCATTGCCATGAATGGACATAGGACTTTCATAGAGAACGTACATCAGTTCAGCGATCTTGAGGAAAGGAAAAGCTAATCACTTCATAAACATTTTTTTCTGAATAGAAAGTAGTTCCTGGAATGGAAAGTATACTTTTATTTTTGTCTGGAAAAAACAGGCAGTGAGTGTGCTGAGAATTTGTTGTAGTGTGTCATATATCATCATGAAATGAGATTTATTTTCCTTGACATAAAATGACAGCAATTTGCTCTGTTGCTATGTTCTGTTTTTTTTTCTGGGTAAGATTTAATCTTATTGGAAAGCTAAGCAAGTTACTTATATTGAGAATAAGTGGATTAAAATAGATAATAAGAACCAAATAGGAAAACTTGCACCTCCTGTTGGATCCAAACTAATCTATTAGAGCACAGCACAGTATGATGGAAAATTCTCTATCAATACAGCCTTAAAAGAGTTCCTTCTCTCAGTTATATCTGTATTTCACAATATACAAATTAATTAAAATAATAATCTAGAAAGAACTTGTGATGGTTTACCATGAGCTAGAACTCTGACTATAGGTATTCTCTCAGGATATTCAAATTAATCAAAGAGTTAGATGACTAAAAAAAGAATTACAACTAGGTTTCTAGTTGAAGACATCATCTGCATATGTGCATTTATCTTCACTTCCAATTACAATCCCACTGAAACAACAGTAAAGGATAAAGTAAAATTTAATTTAAAAATTTAAAGGTTTAGGGGTACCTGGGTGGCTCAGTTGGTTAAACATCTGTCTCATTCCTGGTTTCAGCTCAGGTCATGATCTCAGGGTTGTGAGATGAAGCCCTATGTTGGGCTCTACACTCGGCACAGATTCTGCTTGTCCCTCTCCCTCCCCCCATCGTCCCTCTCTCTCTCACTCAAATAAATAAATTAAATCTTTATAAAAAATAAAAATTTAAAGGTTTAATAAATCCACATGGAAAAAGAGAAGGGATTATGGCAGTGAAATTTATAAAGATGAAACCCAGATGGATGAGTAATGAGTAACTTTGCAAACCCAAAATATCATAACCCTAAGATTATTCCAAAGGTCCCCATGTTGTTCAACACTGTCAGAACTCTCTGTTCAATCTGTCAGGACTACAACGTTGAAAAGCTGACAAGATACAGGCGACTCATATTCCACATTAGAGAGAATTTTTTTGACATTTAGCTTAATTTTTTTCAAATGACAAGTACTGATTCCATTAAAATATCTTAATGGTTGCATATATCTTTTCAGGATGAATAGGTACATATTTATGTGTGAAGACTAACATAATAATTGGCAGCATAAATATTTACAGGACTTATTCCTAGGTTCATAACATCCTTGCCTATTAACAGAATCAAGGCATATATTTTATAAACTATTTCAAATGAAACTTGCAAAATCCTTAAGATTAAACAATACCTCTTCTGCCCATGTCACTCAGAACCAATTGAGGGAAATAAAAGGTCAAAATGGAATTGTGAAAATAAACTCACCAAGGTTTATACAGAAACCAAACATACTCATAGCTCATATGAGTATGAAACTGTCTCCCTCATAAAATGTTCATGAATAGGCCTTCTGGTTACATAATATGATAGGCCAGAATTAGCATAGGACATGAATAGGTAGATAGGAAATGGAACAGAGAAGAAAACTTCCTACATTCTAAATTTGACCCTTCCTTGTCCATATTCTGAGCTGTAAAAAGTAACCACAAAACTGGTTTAAACAAGCTGCAATCAAAAACAACACAGTCCTGGGGCGCCTGGGTGGCTCAGTGGGTTAAGCCTCTGCCTTTGGCTCAGGTCATGATCTCAGGGTCCTGGGATGGAGCCCCACATCAGGCTCTCTGCTCAGCGGGGAGCCTGCTTCCCCCTCTCTCTCTGCCTGCCTCTCTGCCTACTTGTGATCTCTCTCGGTCAAATAAATAAATTAAAAAACAAAACAAAACAAAACACAGTCCTGGTCCCTATCCCTACCCTGAAAATAGGCCAATTCGTACCCTTCATGTTTCCCCAATGTTAAGACTGGTTTTTTTTTGTTTTCTTCAGAAAGACTGTGTCCTAAAACATATTTCTATCTTCTTTAACAAATACTACATTTATCTTAGTTTCAGATATATTTGTGGTGATCTCTTTCTACTTCCCACAAGAACATAATAAAAAGTCTGAAAGTAGCATGAAATTAACACTTAGATTTAATAGGTCTTAAAACCTGGATATCAAAAAGCCAAAAAAAGTTGGACTTTTAATACATGATATTCAGGTAATTGGGAGCTGTAGAGAAAAGGATAAAATTACATACCTCAACTAAACACCTGAGTAAATTCCAAATAAGCCAAATATATAAATGTAAAACATAAAAGTAAAAGTATATGGAAGAATTCCTTTATAACCTTGGACTTAGAAAGACCTTTCAAGGACTCAACATTTGAAGCCATAAAAGAACAACTAAATTTTAAAAAGGGGCACGTTGGTGACTCAGTGAAGTATCTGACTCTTGATTTCTGGTCAGGTCATGATCTCAGGGTGGTAAAGCTGAGTCCCACATCTGTCTCTGCTCAGCAGGCTTCTCCTTCTGCCCCACCCCCTGCTCTCTCTCTAATAAATAAACTTTATAAAATAAATAAATAAAAATAAACAACCTACTAACTGACAAATGTATACCACAGATAAAACTCCAGGGGCACCTGGGTGGCTCAGTGGGTTAAAGCCTCTGCCTTCAGCTCAGGTCATGATCTCAGGGTCCTGGGATCAAGCCCCGCATCGGGCTCTCTGCTCAGCAGGGAGCCTGCTTCCCCTCTCTCTGTGCCTGCCTCTCTGCCTACTCGTGATCTATCTCTCTCTGTTAAATAAATAAAGAAAATATTAAAAAAAAAAAAAGTACAGAAAACTAGGGGCACAGTCAGTTGAGTGTCTTGACTCTTAAGTTTCAGCTTGGGTCATGATGTCAGAGTCATGGGATTGAGCCTCAAGATGAGCTCTCTGTGCTCAGCATGGAGTCTACTTGAGATCTCTTTCTCTCTTCCTCTGCCTATCCTGCGCATGTTCTTTCTCTCTCTCTCTTTAAAACAAATACATAAATCTTTAAAAAAAAAAAACAAACAAACATAAAAATACAGAAAACTATGGGTTTGTACCTAGGGCTATTACCATACACTTTATTATTAGTGATCCATACCATAATAAAAATGTAATAATACATTCTCTGAACTGTCACAAAAACATGCAGAATGTTTACATTTCCAACACTGGATCTAACAACATACATCTCAGAACATGGGTGGAAAAGCCCCTGTCATAACATGAGCATCCCACTTAAGAAAATACTTAGAAAAGTTAGAGGTTTTCACTGTTTAAGTCCCACCTGATTGACATTCTCCCCCCCTTCTCACGTCAGTAACACAAAATGGAGGTATCTGTCTAACATATTTGGATTACAGCTGTATGTCAATAATTGCACTGTGTTCCTAGAATAAGTGCTTATAGCTATATCTTGGTCCATGCTAAAACTGTGACCTTTATAGATTTTAATGCCACTTTGATTCTGGGGAAACTTGCAGTTTTAAAAAAGAAAATATGATACTCTTAAAGGCACTTATTATAGTTGCAAATCCTCTGCTTGCCAAAGAATGCCATGAGGCTGGCTGGCTTATGCTAGATAAATCATTTTGCCTGGGGTTAAGTGTCATCTTCCCTGAATGAAAAATCTGCCATATTCATAACTGAAGCACATTAAAATTGGGAATGCCATGACATTTTCATACGGGTTTGGGACTCTTTGAGACAGATTAAGAATCTTAATCTTTTAGAACATGACTTTTCTTGAAACTGCTCAAAGCTGAGACAATGGCCATTAGATTAAATTCCTAAAAAACTGCATGGGAATTTCCAGTAAGAGTTTACATTCTCAATGGCAAAGACTGCTATGCATATGTACCTGAAAAATCAGAATTTACCACTAATGTATCAAGCTGTATACAAAAGGAAATAAAATATTGCCAAATCATATCAGTGTGAGGGCCTGGACCTATTTACATGGACTGATAACCTTTTGGGGAATTCAGGAGTAAAAATTATATATTTTACTGATTTGGGGCAAAGTAATTTATTCATTTAGGATGAAAATACATATAAATGTTTCATGAGCTGTAACCTTAAGGAAGTTTACCAGAAGCCTTTTCACCTGAATTATAAGCAAACAGTGTATACTTTATATGGCATTTAAGAAGATTCTGAGAAATAAATCTGAAGAGTAAGAAGTAAGGAGTCTTATGCTAGAGAGCATTTCCAGTGTGCCATTCAGAGAGGGGGACTTCAAAGAGATCTCATTAATCTTGCTGAGTTGGTGAGATAGGGTTGGAAATTCAAAAGCTAAAGTAGCCAGAATTTGTGTGTGGTGGGCAGGGAGGTGGGGCAGAGGCTGTAAGGAGGTGGAGACTGGAGAGCAATGAGTTTCATAGAGATTTCTAAGTTCTACAGAGGAGTTCACTTGGGTCTTTGGCCAAATAGTGATCTAGGCATATACGTGATCAAACTTCCCAAGTCTGGGGAAAGAACCACTGGAACAGAGTAAGCAAAACAATTTCTATTGCTAAAAAGGGGTTATAATTAGTGCTTTTTCTCACCAGCCAGAAAGGAAAAACTTCCTATTACATGGATCACTGGGTAGAGTCATCAGAAATTTATTGCTTTATTAGTGTGGCTAAATTATTCCTAGACTAATCCTACTCTAGAGGGCGCCTGGGTGGCTCAGTGGGTTAAAGCCTCTGCCTTCGGCTCAGGTCATGATCTCAGGGTCCTGGGATCGAGCCCCGCATCGGGCTCTCTGCTCAGCAGGGAGCCTGCTTCTTCCTCTCCCTCTGCCTGCCTCTCTGCCTACTTGTGACTCTCTCTCTCTCTCTCTCTGTCAAATAAATAAATAAAAAAATCTTAAAAAAATAAAATCCTACTCTAGGCCCCATCTAATAAAGCTCTAAAGCAAGCATTAAAAGAAGCTTACTCTAAGTAACTTAACTGTCCCAGAGCAAACTTCAAAAATATTTAAAGAAATAATACTTTGAGGGGTGTCTGGGTGGCTTAGTCAGTTAAGTGTATGCCTTGGGCTCAGGTCACAATCCTGGGGTCCTGAGATTGAGCCCCACATCAGGTTCCCTGCTCGGCAGAGAGCCTGCTTCTCCCTCTTCCCCCTGTTCATGCTCTCTCTATCTCCCTCTCTCTCAAATAAATAAAATCTTAAAAAAATAAGTTTTTGAAAGGCTATCAACAAACAATGTAAAATTGAAAATGTCTACTATCTTTTTAAAATTTAAATTCAATTAGCCAACATACAGCAGTTTCAGAGGTAGAGTTCCATAATTCATCAGTTGCATATAACACCCATTGTTCATCATATCCCATGCCCTCCTTAATGCCTGTTACCCAGTTATCCCATCCTCCCACCCACTTCCCCTAAAATGTCTAGCACCTTTATAAAAAAGGCATGAAAGAGGGAAGGAAATACATCCCATAACAAAAAATAAGCTTAGTTAATAGAAACAGGCACAGAAACACTACAATTAGGAGGAAAGTATATTAAAACAGCATATATATGGTGTGTGTGTGTGTGTGTATGCATGTGTGTATGTATCTATATATAGATAGATAATATGTAGGGATTATATATAACATATATAATGGGGATATAAAATATATAGGGAATACACGTTTATAAATATATGTATTTATATATTCTGAAAATATAAGAAAACATGAACATGTTTAAGAAATGGCAGATATACAGGGAAATGCAAATCAAACCAACAATGAGATATTTCTTCACACCTGTCAGAATGGCTAAAATCAAAAACACAAGAAATGTTGCTGAGCATGAGAAACATAGAGAAAAAAGAACCCTCATGCACTATTGGTGGGAATGTAAGCTGGTGCAATCACTCTGGAAAACAGTATGCAGGTTCCTCAAAAATTAAAAATAGAACTACCCCTGGGACACCTGGGTGGCTCAGTTGTTAAGTGTCGGCCTTCAGTTCTGGTCATGATCCCAGGGTCCTGGGATCAAGTCCCACATTGAGCTCCTTGCTCAGCAGGGAGCCAGCTTCTCCCTCTACCCCTCCCCAATTGTGTGCTTTCGAGCATGTGCGCGCACACACTCTCTCTCTTTCTCTCTCTCTCTCTCTGACAAATAAATAGAACCTTTAAAAATATATATAAAACTACCCTACAATCCAGCAATAGCACCACTAGGTATTTACTCAAAGGATATAAAAACTTTAGTTCAAAGGGATACACGCACCCCAATGTTTACAGTAGCATTATTGATAATAGCCAAGTTATGGGAGAAACTCAAGTGTCCATTGACAGATGAATGGATAAAGAAGATGTGGTAATATATACACAATGGAATATTATTCAACCATAAAAAGAACGAAGTCATGCCATTTTCAGCAATACAGATGGAGCTAGAGAGAATAATGCTAAGTGAAACAAGTCAGAAAAAGATAAGTACTATATGATTTCACTCCTATGTGGAATTTAAGAAACAGAACAAATGAGCAAAGGGAAAAAAGAGAAAGAGATAGGGGAGGACTAAGAAACAGATTCTTAATTATAAAGAACAAATGGATGGTTACCAGAGGGGAGGTGGGTGGGGGACGTAGGTGATGGGTATTAAGGAGTGTACTTGTTGTGATGAGCCCCATTTGGAAGTGTTGAATCACTACTGTACACCTGAAACTAATATTACACTGTATGTTAATTAACCGGAATTAAAATAAAAACTTAAAAAAAGACATCAGGAAAGGAAGAAAAAGACATAAAGTGGTTATTAATAGATGTTAAAAGACGGCCAAAAAAACCCAGAAACAGGTATTTCATAGATGGTGAAATATGGATATCCAATGAAGATTTTAAAAGATGCTCAGTGTCATTAGTTACTAATTAAAAGCAAATTAAACTCACAATGAAACACAGTTTTACACCTCACAGTTGGGCAGACATTTAAAATGACAATGAAAAGGTTGGCAAAATGAGGAACAACAGGATCCATCATGCTTGTCAATGGAAATATCAACTGTTGTTACATTGTACTTCTGGACAAGTATATTCCCTGTTTCATTAACTCTTATCCAGGGTATAGAGCAGTTATAAGTGAAATATCTCCATAATAGCAAAGAGCTGGAAATATTCAAATAGTCATTAAAATGACTGGATATAGCTGACATTGGAACGTTTCATGGCATCATTTATTTCTCTAATTCTGTTTTCATGGATTTTAAGCTGTTTGTTCCAGGCCTCCTCCTGCTCCTTCTTTTCTATCAGTTTGCCTTCAAGATCACTAATTCATTCTTTTGCCTCATCTACCTTAACTGTGGAGTATCTCGATTAGATTGTATCTCATCGCTAGCATTTTTAAGTTCTGCCAGATCCATTCTCATTTCTGCCTTTAGAGAATCCAGATTGCCTTAATAATTTTCTCCAGCCTGACTACTGCCTTCATAACTGCTACCCTGAAGTCTATTTCTAACATCTTGCTTATATCCATATCCATTAGATCTGTGGGAGAGACCATTGTCTCTGCGTCTTTTCTTTGTTGGGAGTTTCTCCTCCTAGTCATTCTGTTGAGTTGTAGTTAAGGGGATGTACAACCAAAAATATTAACCACAATGTAGGCAAGGTGTACCCTGGGAAGGTTTGGAGCAATTAGAAGTCAGCACCAAAACAAAAACAAAAACAGCCAAAATGAGACCCAAGAGTAATATTTATAAAGTACAAAGATAAAAACAAACAAAAACACTGACAAAAAAAAGAACCCCAAATAAAAGGGGACGGGGTAGTGATGGGAAGGTGGCTATAATCCCACAATGTGGACAAGAGGGGGTATTTCGGTTCTTCCTGGGTGTATTTTGTTCTTTTTGTTAGAGAACACTACTTCTCAGAGATACAGGGAAATTAAAACTGGTATATATAAAAGTAGTATTGAACAGGGAAAAAAGGACCACATTGAAGCTTACATCTCTCTATATATATAAAGAAAAAGAAAAACATATATGTATGAAAAAGTTCAAGTTAAAAAGTTACTGTGGAATATGTTGTATTAAACATCTCTCAACTAATAATCCTCAGCCCTCATAGAGATCCAGATGTGTATATATACAAAAAAATGAAACTTGGCCATTTTCTTACACCACACACAAAGACAAACTCAAAATGGATGAAAGACCTCAATGTGAGAGAGGAATCCATCAAAATACTAGAGGAGAACACAGAAAGTAACCTCTTCAACATTGGCCACAGCAACTTCTTTCAAGACATGTCTCCAAAGCCAAGGGAAACAAAAGCAAAAATCAACTTTTGGGACTTCATCAAGTAAAAAGCTTCTGCACAGCAAAGCAAATAGTCAACAAAACAAAGAGGCAACCCATGGAACGGGAGAAGATATTTGCAAATGACACTACAGACGAAGGGCTGATATCCAAGATCTGTAAATAACTTCTCAAACTCAACACCCAAAAAACAAATAATCACATCAAAAAATGGGCAGAAGACATGAATAGACACATCTCCAAAGAAGACATACAAATGGCTAACAGACACATGTTCATCATCAGTAGCCATCAGGGAAATCCAAATCAAAACCACATTGAGATACCACTTTACATCAGTTAAAATGGCAAAAACTGACAAGACAAGAAACAACAAGTGTTGGAGAAGTTGAGAAAAGGGCACCCTCTTACACTGCTGGTGGGATTGCAAGCTGGTGCAGCCACTTTGGAAAACAGTGTGGAAATTCCTGAAGAAATTAAAAATAGAGCTACCCTATGACCCTGCAATTGCACTACTGGGTATTTACCCCAAAGGTACAGATGTAGTGAAAAGAAGGGCCATATGCACCCCAACAATCATAGCAGCAATGGCCACAATAGCCAAACTGTAGAAAGAGCCAGGACACCCTTCAACAGATGAATGGATAAAGAAGATGTGGTGCATATATGCAATGGAATATTACTCAGCCACCAGAAAGGATGAATACCCAACTTTTGCATCAACATGGAAGGGACTGAAGGGAATTATGCTAAGTGAAATAAGTCAAGCAGAGAAAGTCAATTATCATATGGTTTCACTTATTTGTGGAACATATGGAATAGCATGGAGGACACTAGGAGAAGGAAGGGAAAAATGAAGGGGGGGAAATCAGGGTGGGAGACTGATCATGAGAGACTATGGGCTCCGGGAAACAAGCTGAGGGTTTTAGAAAGGAGGGGTAGGGGGATGGGTGAGCCTGGTGTTGGGTATTAAGAAGGGCACAGATTGCATGAAGTACTGGGTGTTATATGCAAACAATGAACCATGGAACACTACATCAAAAATTAATGATGTACTGTATGGTGACTAACATAACATAATAAAAAAATAAAATGACTGATAAATTGGGTTATATTTAAATTATGAACTAGTGAAGAGTAAAAATAAATCAATTGCATATGTTAACATGGATGTATCTTTGTGTTTTTTTTAATATTTATTTGATATAGAGAGAAAGAGAGAGAGAGCATGAGCAGAAGTAGAGAGAGAGAGAGAGAGAATCTCAAGCAGATTCCAAGCTGAACATGGAGCCTGACATGGGACTCAAGCCCAGTACCGTGAGATCATGACTTGAGCCAAAATCAAGAGTCAGGTGCTTAACTGACTATGCCCCCCAAGGCACAACAACATAGATGTATCTTTGAAACCAGTATCTAGGGGCGCCTGGGTGGCTCAGTTGGTTAAGCAGCTGCCTTTAGCTCAGGTCATGATCCCAGGATCCTGGGATCGAGTCCCGCAACACAAGCTCCCTGCTGAGCAAGGAGCCTGTTTCACCTTCTGCCTCTGCCTGCCTCTCTGCCTGCTTGTGTTCTCTCTCTCTGACAAACAAATAAATAAAATCTTAAAAAAAAAAAAGAAACCAGTATCTAACACAAAATAAAAATTATATCACAAAGGACCACTATATGATTCTATTTATATAAAACGCCAAATTTGGAAAAGTCAATGTATCACTTAGGAATACACATGCATGTGAAAATCTCTAATGAAAGCAAGGGAATGTCATTGGGCTGAAAAACACAAAAGAATTATGATGTTCTATTTCTGAAGCTGGGTGATGAGGACATGGGTATTTGTTTTACTATTATTCTTTAAACTATTTTTTTATATAACCTATGCAACTTTCTCTCTGTAATGTATTTATCAATAAGTGTGGTGCCATAAAAAAAAGAAATGGAAGACATAAAAAAGGTCCCTAAACAAACTACCAGAAGTGAATAATACAATATCTGAAATGAAAATCATACTGGATAAAGCTGGAAAGCAGATCAACACTGAAGAATTATAGAACAGTTAAAATGCAGCAATTTATCAAGAGACCAAAATGATCCTAAATGTGTATGTACCTAATAACAGATTCTAAATACAAGAAGCAAAACAGATGGAACTGAAAAGGGTAATAGACATACAACAGTTAGAGATTTTAGTGCCTTCCTCTCAATAATTTACACAACAAGAAGAAAGCATCAATAAAAATACAGAATATTTAAAAAACATTATCAACCAACATCAACTAAATGAAGAAACACAACAATATCAAAACGGAATAAAGATGTTTTCAGACTTTGAAAGTCTCACATGTATATCTCCATATTGACCCTTTCTTAGGAAGCTTCAAAAAGAGATATTCCATTGAAAGACAATAAACTAAGAAAGCAGAAAACATGGCACACATAAAACAGAGAATTCAATATGACAGGCAAAAGGAATCCACAGGATGAGAGTGAACCTAGAATGACAGCTGAGGTACAGGTTTAGGGAGAAATCACTTCAAAAGTTGGCGAGAGAGGGGTGCCTGGGTGGCTCAGTCATTAAGCATCTGCCTTCTGCTCAGGTCATGATCCCAGAGTCCTGGGATCGAGCCCCACATCGAGCCCCACATCGAGCCCCACATCGGGCTCCCTGCTTGGCGGGAAGCCTGCTTCTCCCACTACCATTCCCTCTGCTTGTGTTCCCTCTCTCACTGTGTTTCTCTCTGTCAAATAAATAAAATCTTTAAAAAAAAATTTTTTTTGGCAAGAGAATAGTGGGCTCCAAAAGAGGGAAATAAAAGAGATGAAATTCAGAGAAATATCTATTAAGTTTGAATTACTGACTTTTTTTTTTTTTTTGAGTTAGAGTGCATGCATGTAGAGGGCTGGGGGTAGAGAGGAAGAGAGAGAGAATCTTAAACAGGCTCCACACCCTGCACGGAGCCCCACACAAGGCTCCATCTCATGAGCCTCTGAGATAATGACCTAACCCAAAATCAAGATTAAGGTGCTTAACCAACCGAGCCACCCATGTGCCCCCGATATTCTCAAGTTAAAGAGTGTGCAGATGATTTTGTGATAGCTACATTGAAAACTAAGGGAAACTAGAAGAAAAGACATCTAGTCTCTTCTCTAAAGGAAACAAAATGTCATACAAGAAAAGAGGGATGCCTGAGTGATTCAACTGGTTAATCATCTGCCTTCAGCTCAGGTCATGATCCCAGGGTCCTGGGATAGAGTCCCGCATCAGGCTCCCTGCTCAGTGGGGAGTCTACTTCTTCCTCTCCTTCTGACCCTTCCCCCTGCTCATGCTCTCGCTAGTGCATTCTCTCTCTCAAAATAAATTTTAAAATCTTTAAAAAAAAAGTAACACAAGAAATGTAATCATAGTATATTACATTGCTCAGCTATGAGCCATACAGTACCATTGTGTAAGGACTGTGGAAGATCTCTGTGTGTGTGTGTGTGTGTGTGTGTGTGTGTACTTGATGGTCTGTGGAAGAAGTAGGAGAAAAGCATTAATTTCTTATTTTCCACAAAAAGACTAAAGAATTAAAAAAGAGCAATATAAGCAGTAAAAGCTCATCATTTGGAGCTATGGAGTTAGAACTATATGACAGCACCAATAGAGTTGAAAGTAGTTGAGTTTGGACAGTAGGACATAATTTTTCATAAAAAGCTTGTACAACTGTTTAAGTTATATACATGTATAACCTTGATAAAATTTTTAAAAATTTAAATAATAAATATGATTTGTGATAAATTCCATGAAAAAGAGATAAACATTAAAAAAATAAAGGTCAGGGGCGCCTGGGTGGCTCAGTCGTTAAGCGTCTGTCTTCGGCTCAGGTCATGATCCCGGGGTCCTGGGATCGAGCCCCGCATCGGGCTCTCTGCGCAGCGGGGAGCCTGCTTCGCCCGCTACCATTCCCTCTGCTTGTGTTCCCTCTCTCGCTGTGTTTCTCTCTGTCAAATAAATAAAAAAATCTTTAAAAAAAAAATAAATAAAAAATAAAGGTCAGGGTTTCATTAGTAGCAAAGCTGCTTCTTCATTGCAATCTATTGAAAGTCAGCCCCCAACACAAGAGTTGTTTAAAAAAAAAAAGAAAAAGATAAACACAGGATTCTCTAGGAGATGTAGTTGTTGGAATCTTAGGCCAAGTGATATCTTTTAAGGAGAGTATAGAGAGCGAATTTCTAGACCAAAGTTACTTACTTTAAAGAAACTATAACGCTTGCAACATAAAGAAATTAATTAAAAAAAAAAAAGAATTTCTAGGAAAAAACCCCAAAAGCATACCAACATTTAGTGAGGAAATTTATAGAAAAGAGACTAAGACTCAAAGGAAAGGAATGACCAGAGAGGTTAGAGGATGACCTGGAAAGAGTGGTGTTTCAGAAATCAAGAGAATATTTTCAAGAAAGAGGAAGTAGCAGACTATGGCACATGCCACAAAAAAATCAGACAAGGACAGAAAGTCTCCTGAATTTCACACTAACAAAATAAATGATGGTTTTGGTGAGTGCAGTGACGACCTTGCAGCAGGGCAGGTGGAGTATCTGTGTCACAGGGAATGGGAAGAACGCAGCTGGAGAGGGGACTGTGCATTCTTTACTGGGCTGGACACAGGTCACAGGAGAGCCACATTACTCTGACATTTTGATGACTGATCCTGAACTAGGATTAGTTATATAATCATTTCTTTCTCTTAATACACAAAGATTAAGGTTGGAATAAGGATTAAGGTTGCCTAAGTTTAACTGATAGTGCTGGGATTTAAATTAGGCCTTCTAGCTTCTGTGCTCTTCACCACCACACTTTCTAGGGTGCTATAAGGTTGCTGTGTTTATTTCTATATGACCTTTGTCTCCTCAAACCAGACATGTAGGGAGTCTCAAGAAACGTCTGAAATCACTCAACTGTGTGATGTTCAAAGTGAAGAGAACTAACTCAACTTGATCGTGATATGGATGCTCAATTGAACCAGGTAGGTTTGCTGAATTGCGCAAAACCAAGTTACTAAGAGTTATTAAGCCCCAAGTTTGAGAGTATAAGCCCTATACCCTGATTCCTAGTAAGTTCAATGTATTTCTCAAAAAACTACTTTTCAAAACAATAATCTAATGTATGGGAGACACAGCTTTTCTTGTCTGAATGAGGCAGATCATCCAAATTAATTAGATATATTACCCAAACCTGTTCTCACACACTACACAACCAAAAGTTCAGATATAAAATTACTTTTATCTGAAGTAACTGTTTGGACCCCAACAAGCCTGCAAAGCAGGCTCTCCTATGAGGAATGACAAAGACCCTAAAATATTATGCCAATTTTCCCTCATTTGTTTAAAGCCAAAAAAGCAAGCTGTGATTTTATCATAAGAGAGGTCAGTTCTTTTAGTGTTGGAGATAATGTCAGACAGCCTAGGCTAATGAGAAGATAAATCTGCACCTGGGCGCCTGGGTGGCTCAGTGGGTTAAAGCCTCTGCCTTCAGCTCAGGTCATGATCGTGGGGTTCTGGGATCGAGCCCCTCATCAGGCTCCCTGCTCAGCAAGGAGCCTGCTTCCCCCCCCCCCCCCTGCCTGCCTCTCTGCCTACTTGTGATCTCTCTCTCTCTGTCAAATAAATAAATAAAATATTTAAAAAAAAATTCTAAGATAAACCTGCACCTGGAATTCTGTAAGAAAATAGTTCTCATCTTTCTAACATTTTCCCTTCTTGCTCTTCCCCATCTCTTGCCCTCTACTCCTGTGTCTTTCTCCCAGATCTCCTTTCTTTCTCACTACTTTTCCTCTTCTCAGCTTCTCTCCCTTTTCTTCATCTTTTCCTTCTTTCTATTTATCTTTCTCTCCTTAATTCTCATGAAAAATAATTATACTGTGTGGTGTTTCAGTAACACTGAATTATGATCCTGAATGTCACCAGCAGTACCATCTGCAATGACCCAACCGAGAGCAAAAAACCCCAGATGTCTCAAGATTCTGGCACTGAGGCAAGAGGAAGGCTTAAAGCCCCTATTGATATCAACTTATCTCCCAAGATCATCTACCATTGTTAAGAGGTTTCCATTTTTATAAGATTTTTTTCTTTTTTTGCTTGTTGTGTTAGTAAGTTTTAGAGTCTATGCATTCATTCTCACCAGCAAATTTACTAGATAAACTTAATAAGGTCTTTAGCAGTATAGAAACAAATTGCTGGGAGCCTGTTCCTATTTTCAAAAACCCTTTCCAACTGTCTTTATATAAAAAAATAACATTAGAAATAACTGGGAAGCCAACAGATTATTAGGGATAGTCAAGGATAAGAAACAATTTTTCAGTAAAGCCTCAAGACACAGAAATATTCAGGCAAAGAGAACTGAAGTATGCACTGGAGAGAATCAATCAGGGATAATGTTCCAGATGCCATCCATGAAGGCTGCCACATGCTTTAACTCCACTTCAAGTCTTAGAAAACAAAACTAATGGGGTAGGGAGGGATGGAGGTGGAGAACATCAAAAGCAGTGTGACAGGTGTGCAGCAAGAACTCTCCCCAAGGTTGTTCTGTAGACTGAAGTCCCTCCCCACCTCATTGATAGGACAGGGAGCAGCTTAAATTATAATAATGGATATGAACTCAGCTCCCTGGGGCATAAGCCCAGCACCATTCTTAAGTATTATGTCCTAAAAGTAATATTCTCAATTTCATTTAAGAGAAACAGTGATTGGGTAAATTTCAGTCCAGAAATTCACAGACAGGGTAGCAACAGCTGAAAGTAAATTTTTTTTTTTCAGTACTCTCTTGTTGGACCTCATCTATGTCTTATGGTTTGTTGTTTCATTCATTCTTTCATTCATTCAAAACCCAAACATGTCAAGGGTCTCTATCTTCACAGCTAAGACTGCCTTGTTGAATAAATAAGCATATTTCCAAAACCCCTCAAATCATTGTTCTTTAAGTGAAAAATGAAGAGGATAGTTGGATAATTTACAAAGGACTAATGATGGGAATGAGAAATAGAGAAGTCAATGCCCATTTAAAAAGTTATTGGTAAGCCTGGGTGGCTCAGTGGGTTGGGGCCTCTGCCTTTGGCTCGGGTCGTGATCTCAGAGTCCTAGGATCGAGCTCCACATCGGCCTCTCTGCTCGGTGGGGAGCCTGCTTCCCCCTCTCTCTCTGCCTGCCTCTCTGCCTGCTTGTGATCTCTGTCGAATAAATAAATAAAATCTTAAAAAAAAAAGTTATTGGTAAAAGAAGGTAGAAAAAAGAGTCAGAAGAAGGTAAAGAGTAGGGAACATACAGAATAAGTTTTAAAAATGCAGGGGCGCCTGGGTGGCTCAGTCATTAAGCATCTGCCTACGGCTCAGGTCATGATCCCAGGGTCCTGGGATCGAGCCCCACATCGAGCCCCGCATCGGGCTCCCTGCTCGGCAAGAAGCCTGCTTCTCCCGCTACCATTCCCTCTGCTTGTGTTCTCTCTCTCACTGTGTTTCTTGCTGTCAAATAAAATCTTTAAATAAATAAATAAATAAATAAAATAAAAATGCAATCATGATACCATAATTGAGCTGTAAAAGTTCTAGTTTTGATGAAATAATCAGCTATCTTCTATATTTAAATGTGTCCTTTTAATCAGAAAAAATTTATCCTAATAGCTAAGACCAGAGATGGATAAAGAAATATTAAATCAGTGATTATTAAATATATATTATTCTCATGGGAATAGGTTAACTCATGAAATCATCAACTGACTGGGAAAATAAATTTTAAATTACGTTTGAAATTTGCAACATTAGATAAACCACATCATTAACAGCTTAGCATTTCTTCTACACTTCCCATTACTTAACCACAGCTGAAAGTACATGCCCAGCTTCTCTTGTGATCTAAATCAATGTTTGTGCAACCTAACAAAACCACCAGCCTGTATTACTAAAAACAAAACCTAGAACATTTTCTAAATCATAATGATTTGTGGGTTTGCCTGCCTGAACATGGCAAGGGTTTTGGTAACCAACTTCAGCACACATCTCATGACCTACATTAAGCACATGCATATTATTTTAGTCACATTTAGATCCTCAAAATTTTCTAGGGAAAATGATTTCCTTCCTAGAAAATATTCTGAAACAAACTAGACTTCTGAAAAATGAAAGGACAAGACACAAATTTGCATTTGAAGAAAGATAAAAAAGAGATTTTTTTTTTTTTAAGGAGAAAAAGGGGGAAATTTATTGTAAGGATACTGCATTGATCTAAGGGATCTCAGAAGAAGAAGGTGGCTCACAGACTACACAGACAGGAGCAATACTTCAAATAATCCAGCAGAAGTAACCCGCTTGAAACACCACTGCTACTATTCCTGCTACAGGCACCAAGTATGTACTGCTGATACACCAAGTATCAGCTTGTACTGCGAACATCACCAGCACTGGATGAGAACACTGCCCTAGCACCACCACAGTGCTGCCCTGGACACTCCATCCTACTGCATCCACCACTGCTGCCACAGGATTCTCCAGGTTCCCATGCTCTATCTCCTTAGCTTGCAACTTAAGAGACTGATTAGACACATCTGTATTTGGAGGTGGTTCTCCTCCTACCAAATTTCATGAGGTGAGAAATTCCTCAAACACATGAAGAGGGCTTAGATGCTGGGTAGGCTAAAAGAATGATAAATATCTACCTAAAAAGATATGGTTAGGTCCAGTTCTTCTTGATCTCCTTCATGGGCTCCTCTTCCAAATTCTAGTGTTTCCTTCTGTGCATTATTTTCTCATCTGCTCACACTCTCTACAGATCTCCTCCATTCTCATAGTTCAGTGGCTCCTAAATACACATCTTTAGCCACTCCGCATTCTTACAATAGCAGAGACTATTCAATGTTCACCAAAATCCATTACCTTTTCTTCCAATAGATATAGAATTTTAGCTTGGCACAGAGCTTCCCAGACATATAAAATTTCCTAGCTTTTCTTGAAGTTAGTTGTGACCACATTCAAACAATACGAACAAATGTGATGTGTGCCACTTCCACCTCTGAGACTTAGGATGTCCAGATCTGTTCTCCCATATTTCATTTTCTCTCTCCTTTGCAACAGTTGGAACCTGTGGCAACCCCACCTCAACCACATATATGATGACAAGCCTTTGAGGAATGAAGAAGCAACCTAGGAACCTGGGTCACTGAGAAGCAGGGGTGCCCACCAACTAGGAATGCAGATCTCGTACTAATATATGAGAGACAAATAAAGGTCCATCTTTGTAAACAACAGAATAATTACTAGGTGTCTTTTCTTTTAGCTTCTTAGCCTTAGTCTAACTAATACACACATACACATATGTACATGCACACACAGTCACAAGCTCACCAATTCTTTTAATGAAACCAGTATCTACCCAAGTACCAATGTTAGAAATCTTAGGATTGGCCTAGACTCCTACTTCTCCCTTAGTCCCCAAATGCAATAGATCACTAAATCCTATCTTCTATACTTCATTTGTCTATCTCTTTCTCTAAACCCAAAGCTACTGCCTCAGTCTGGGTTCTCATGTTTTCTCTCCTGATGTGAGTTCATTGTTATATTGGTCTGCTCAGGCTACTGTAACAAAGTACCACATACTGAGCGGCTTGAATTTGATTTTCTCACAGCTCTGGGGGCCAGAAGTCCCACTTGATTCTTCTCCTTGATTCCTGGCCTCCTGGCCTAAGCCTCTGAAACTAGGGACCATACAAGTTCCAGCAGAAACCATGACTTTTAAATCAGAACAACTCCATTTCCTTCAGGAGAGTTTTCTGAATACTGAAGCCAGTCCCCAGGGAAAATGTTGATGGAAAGATAATTACAGAATCCTAAAGCGTCAGGCTTCCTGTCCTTATTATAACAAAGGGATCTGTGGGCTTGTCATGAGAAATTGTATTGTAATTGGGATACACAGCAAGAGGAAAATAAAATTCAGATCAATTCCCTTGGGTTCTCTGCCCTTATACTTTAAATTTTTCACATGTCCAGACTTTAGTACACTATTCTAAGATTCACTGTCTCCTTGCTTTTGGTATACAAGTTTAAAGGCTCCAACCTAGCACACAGAAACAAGAGAAAATCCTCTTATTGTGCTCTGGTTGGGTGGGATCATCTAAAACAGTAAGTAATGTAGCTTCGAAGGAATCAACTGACTTCTCTGATCCTGCAGCTTTATCACTACTGATCATGGTTGAATTCTTACCATGGAGATCATGTCAGTTACCAAATTATAATTGCAGAAAATAACAGACAATGATGTGTCATGTGGTCATAATGATCCAACAGTCACATTAAATTGCCAATTTCTGATCTTTTTTATTTATAAAAACAGCAATTTCATAGGCTTCGATTTATAAAAAACTGAAGTCTCTAACAAACTGAGCAATTTCCCCCATGGTCACCCTATTTAGTTGGACAGTGGCAGGGCTATCATTTGGTTCTAGTCTTCGCTTGTCATTACCCTTTAGATTGTGCTTCACCTTACCATTAACCAACATTTTAATGTGATTAGGTAATGAGATAAGAAAATCTGGAGCTCAGGATAAGGTCAGAAAACAGTGTTCCAAGTCACTTAAGTTCAGTGAGCCACTGACTCCTTACCTACAGAATGTGAATAATAAATCTGGATTTATAAGCAGGCTGTGTGTGAAGCATCTAGCTTATAGCAGGTGCTACATACATGTGAATTACATTTACAGAAATCAAAGTTCTATGTTTTTTATTTTTCCAACAATGTAATGGCCAATTTTTAATCAAATATTTTCAGAGTAAAGGATAAGAAGCTTCACAAATTCTGACTTTTCCTTTCTACTCCTCCTTTCCAAAATGAACACATACACACACATGCACGCACACACACATCCCTTCCCCTGGAAAAATTTATGAAGCAACTCTACGTCACTTTTCCGACAGAGATGTGATTATTCATGTAGAGCCTATGTGTAGGTGGAGTGGGCTGTTACAGATGTATTCTTTGGCATTCCAGGAGGAAATCCCCAAAATATACCTTTAAGCAGCCTTCACTCCACACTTCTATGTCCCCAACATTTTAAGCCCTCGTTTGGTTACTTTGGGAGAAGGAAAGCACTGTATAGTGAGATCTCTTGCTAAAACTTCCTTACCTAGGAGGGCTGTTGCATTTGTCCCTGTGTTTAGTTTAGCTCATTGCATCGACAGGCTATCATCTCACTCAGAAAGTTAATCCAGTTCTACTGGAGTCTTGAAGAGAAAATGAGAGATCTATATAGAAACAATGACCTTAAACAATTAGTGCCTCAAATCTGGGATTTCTAATCAAGAATCTTCATGTGTTAGATGGTGTTGCCACCTAATGGCAAAATGTGAAATTGCAGCTCAGTCCTTGGATCAGGAGGGGACTCACCACAGAGAAATAATGCAGAGTAAGAATGCCTCCTCTCAGAAGGTAATAAGTGATTTACTTGCAGGAAGACATGTTTTTTTTTTCTGGCTCCAAAATATTCAGCCACCCTTCAAGAAGTCTTGGTTCTTTCAATCAGAGACTAGTATTTTATAAATTAAAATCTGATGCTGGGCCTAAATGTGAAAGTTGGTGGTAAATCAAACTGTGCTTTAATATTTAAACAAAAAATATTTATAAGATTATTTACAGAGAAAACCTTACAATATTTCTGTGGATTAAATCAATACACCAAAGGCTATAGTTCCAGAATATGTTATAACAGGAGCCCCTCCTGATTTTTTTTTAACTGAATTATGCTTTGGTGTTATTATCAGCCTGTCTGGAGGGGCACCGTGACAAACACGGAGAATTGCCTTCTCCACATCCATTCACCACTTCCTCCAATTTTGTTCCATGCAAAATTATCCCAAGTTACAAAATTTCAATGTTTATTAGCACTCCGCCCCCTCAGTTAGGGGTCTCTTAGAATTCCCACCAACAGGACAAAAGTAAAACTCTTGCTTTCTGATAAACATACAACCCTTCTTCATCCTTCTGCCAGCCAGCTAAACAGATGTGAAGTAGGCATCTTGTGACCATTGGAATAGAAGTTAAGGTAGAGAAACAGATGGAGCCTAAGGCAGTGGTGACATCATGGACCTATGACACCAGTCCTTGAATCCTTTCCTCTAGAATTTCATAAGGAAAAAAAAAAGGGTGCGGAACCTAACTATGGACCGAATTCATATGTTATTGAAGCCCTAATTCCCGGTGTGATAATATTTGGGAATGGGGCTTTTAGGAGATAGGTAAGATTAAATGAGGTAATAAGGGTGGGGCCCTAACCAGATAGAATTAGTGACCTTAGGGTAGAAAGAGAGATCTTTCTCTGTGCATCAAATCAAATGTTTAATTGAACTTATATATATAGAGAAAGATTTTTCCTTACCCCTTCATGTGAAGACATAGAGAGAAGGCAGCCATCAACAAGCTAGGAAGGAACTCTTACCAGAAACCTCATCAACCAGCACCTTAATCTCAGACTTCCCAGCCTCTAGAACTATGAGAAAAAAATTTCCGTTGTTGAAGCCACCTGGTCTGTGGCAGTTTTGTTATGGCAGTCTGAGCCTACTAATACAAAGGCCTATCTGATTAGGCCATTATATTAAGTTTTCTGTTACTTGCATATGCATTCTTTATTGATGCAAAGTGGGACCTAGCAGTGGAATGTTGCACATAGAAAAAATAAAAATGTGAATTTTCCAAGTAAAGGAGGTAGACAGAGAGGTAACTATGTCCTTCCTATTTCAATCTGGAAATTTGATGATCTTTCTTATGTGGTGATTAAACATATGATTTCATGCACAGACTTTGAGTTTACTGCAGCTCCAGTATCAGAGGAAGTGATAGGAAAATGTACAATGTGTGCATTATTTATTGATGATTTTTGCAAAGTCCTACCTGAAAAAGATGAATTCAGACAAGAACTGTTTAGTAGGGGACAGCTAAAAGAGCAGGTCTCTGCCTGCAGCCCGCAATCTAAGTTGTCTGAGAAGCCTATGATGTGAATTTTCCAGCTGTGAGAGGAACAAGTGCTACTTTTCTACCAGAGTTGAAACAGCAGCCTTTCCAGAGGCTGGTACTGGATCCCACTTCTTGTTTATGTTCTCTGCTGGACAAAAGAAGTAAACCTGCTGCTAAAAGGGATAAAAGGTGTTTCTTTGCCTCCAAATTTATTATTTCACATTGCTAATGGCAATTAAGTTAAAAGGAGGGGAAGACTCCCTCTGCTACTCCTGCTGGCTTGTGCTATTCCACTGTGTCTCTCTCTGTCAAATAAATAAGAGAGGAGAGGAAGAAAGACAGAGAAGGAAGGGAGGAAAAGAGAGAGCGAAAGAGAGAGGAAGGAAGGAAGGAAGGAAGGAAGGAAGGAAGGTAGGAAAGGAGGGAGGGAGGGAGGGAGGAGGGGAAGATGTATAGCAAATAAAGATCTGTCACTAGGAACCAATATTTCTCAGCCTTAGCATTGTAACTCGTAAGATCTTCAGCAGTGGCTGTTCACAAATAGAATTAACTAGAAGAGACTGAAAGTCCTAATAAGTTTTAGAGGGAACTGTATTTCTAAAGAAACATCAAATAGGGCATGGCTAATTAACTTGGGAAAGGGCTAGTAAGGTATTCAATTTACAGGAGGAAGGGTGTAGAGGAATGTTACAAAGCCAAGGGGGTAGCATGGGATAGAAACTGAAACTTCTAGTTTTCTACTCAGTGACCTTTTATTCCTTACTAACAGCATCCGATGTTGTTCAAACTGGCATCATGCCCCAGAGTTGGGGAATACCGTGACTGATCAATTTCTCCTTTTCACATTAAATTCCAGAAGGTTTAGAACCAAGTCTGTGGCTCATCTTGGACAAAGAAGGCTCTGTGGTATGCAGTATTTCTAGTTGCATGCTGTATCTCCACCTAAGACTTTAATGTTTCTTTTTCACCTATTTTCCTAAGTCCTATTTTGCTGCACTTATTTATCCCATTAAACAACTGTAAGACATCTCTAAAATAAACCATGTAGAAGCAGCAGCAAGAAGGGTCAAAAGAAACAGACAGGAAGAAGAGAGGAAAATAGAAAAAAAGAGAGAGGTGGGGAGAGAGAGAAAAAGAGAGGAAGGAAGGAAGGAAGGAAGGAAGGAAGGAAGGAAGGAAGGAAGGAAGGAAGGAGGTGCAGAGAGGAGAAGGGATAGAGGGAGGGAGAAGAAGGGACATAAAACCTACAATTAAGTGACAGGAAACCTTGCAAATGCAAAACTATGAAGGGATGATAAATGCCATTAGCATCAGTGACTCACTATAAGAATTAGCAATGTGGCTTATTGGGAAAGAATGATATAAGATAGGAGAAACTATAAAGGGATGCAAACATAAAACGCAATTGCCTGAGGTGTATGAATACAGTTCCAACATTCTGAAATATTCTTTCTCTCAATTCCTGATGTCACATAGGAAATTATCTTGATGCAATGGTTGCCTGTTAAGCAGACTCTCAAGTAAGCTGTTCTAAGGGCAAATGCCTGTGGCCACAGTGTAGCCCGCCAATCGCCAATACAAGAAAACTTGTATACACCTGGCATCTTTCACTTTGACAATGCTGCTTTCTACAGTCTTACATGAGAAAAGAGAAATGTCAAGCTTTGAATTTAGCTTAATGTACCTTAGTAAAATAAGTATATAAAACAATTTTAACCCAAGCCAAGCACACTGGCTATTGAAAGAGCAGAGCAAGGCTAACTCCATTTTGTGCTACACCCGTTATCTTGTGTATAATCCCCACATGACCTGCTTCTTAGGAAAAAACCACAGAATGTCAGAATATTGCCCACCCTGCCCTTGAGTTAGTTTGAGTTAGCCAACAGGAATGCGGAACCCCTAACCGTCAAAGAATGTAAACCCCGCCTTTTGCCAGCCAAACTTGCAATTCTGACCAGAGTGATAGGCTAGTTCAAACAGCTACTATAGGGTATATTGTAATTCATTTGGCCACCTGTGTGTGGCCTAATATGACTATGCAACTTTCTGTGTGTGTTACAATCTCACTGGCCACTGGCCCCTATAAAACTACTGCGCCTTTTGAAACTCTCTCTCTTTCTCTACATCACACCGCTGAGCTCGAGCTAGCTCAAATAAAGGCTCTATGCTTTTGCATCAGACTCCGCTTCCTGATGGTCTTTGGGGATCTCAAAATCTGGGCATAACAGCTATATATTAATATCTACCTATATCTTAAGTTGGCTTCTCAGACATATTCCATTATGCAGTCATTCTCCTATTTTCAAAAGGGCATCACTGAATTTTAGGTATTTTCTTGTAAATCTATACCAATTTTATAAGCAATATACTAGTCCAACTTTTGCAACTGAGTATTCTATGAAAGGTACAAAAAGATCTCGGACAAAACACCATATTACTGAACTATTATAATTTAGTAAATTGCAAAGAATTACTTAGGACATTCTTCACTGTTTTGAATCATAATACAATTTCTGGTTATACTCCTGCTATCAATTCCCGATACTATAAAAAGAAACAATCAAAGAGCCAAGCTATTTCATCTTTAAATAGATACCAGGCTATTACTGCTCCCTCAGAATCTTTTTCCTAAAAATAATTGTGATTCTCTGAGTTACTAGGAATAGGCAGTTGACAGCACAAGTTCCATTACAAAATGGCATAAAATGGTTTTGTGTCCCAGTTCCACTTATCTTTAGTCAAAATGACTAGACACATTTTTAGATGAACAGCTCCATGGCCTCCGGTCATGGCTAAGAGGTAGACAAATGCTCTGTTCTAAGTTTATGGCAACGAAACACAGTGTGGTTTCACGAAGAAACAGAAATTTTCTGTTCAATTTTTGTTAGAAGACCTAATTATTAATGATTGACAATAAAGCCATAATTTATATCAGATACTTCTTGGTACTCATATGGACCATAACAGCAGAACCTAACACCTGCATAAACACATGCTATGGTTCAGGCAGTAAATAATTCCATAAAACAGGTGAATCAATTTAACAATCTGAAGGCACATTTTGCAACATACTTATCTAAAAGGCAAAGATTTCTGTCCAAAATCAATCATGATACAGATGCTGTCTTAGTCAATTCAGGCTGCTATAACAGAATACCATAGACTGGGTGACTTAAACAATAGACATTTATTTCTCATAGTTCTAGAGGTGGGGGAAGTCCAAGACCAAGGCAACAGTAAATCTGGTAGTATTTGGTGAAGGATCTCTTTCTATTTTGCAAATGGATGCTTTCTTTCATCCTCACCTGGCAGAGAGGAGAGAAAGGAGAAGCAAGCTCTCATCTTTCTAATAAGGGCACTAATCTCATCATAAGGGTTCCATTCTCCAGACCTAATTATCTCCCAAAGACTCTACTTCCTAATACCATCATACTGGGGGAGTTGGGGGGGTCATGATTTTAACATATGAATTTAGGGAGACACAAACATTCAGTCCATAAAAGATGCTATTGAATATGGATTAGTTTTAGTAGTGTTTGTAGTAGTTAAGTTGCCCACTTAGTGACAACTGCCTTCAGTTGGCCACCTTCCAGGCCAGAGTGTTTTCTTCTATTTTTTATTGAAAGAGTACTGTCTTCTAGGAATTGTGGTATCCTGATAAAGAATAAGTGTTAAGCATATGCAAATCAATCAATGTGATACAATACATTAATAAAAGAATAAGAATCATATGATACTCTCAATAGATGCAGAACAAGCATTTGACAAAGTAAAGCATCCTTTCTTGTTCAAAACTCTTCACAGTGTAGGGATAGAGGGTATATACCTCAATATCATATAAGCCATCTATGAAAAACTCACAGCGAATATCACTCTCAATGGGGAAAGCTCAGGAACACGGCAGGAATGTCCACTATCACCATTGCTATTCAACATAGTACTAGAAGTCCTAGCCTCAGCAATCAGACAACAAAAAGAAATCAAAGGCATCCAAATTGGCAAAGAAGTCAAACTCTCACTCTTTGCAGATGATGTGATACTTTATGTGGAAAACCCGAAAGACTCCACTCCAAAACTGCTAGAACTCATGCAGGAATTCAGTTAAGTGTCAGGATATAAAATCAATGCAGAGAAATAATTTGCATTTCTATACACCAACAACAAGACAGAAGAAAGAGAAATTAAGGAGTTGATCCCATTTACAGTCGTACCCAAAACCAAAAGTTGTAGGTAACTGCAGTTAACTACCATAACTACCAAAAACACTACTAGAAATTAAGGAGTCGATCCCATTTACAATTGTACCCAAAACCATAAGATACCTAACCAAAGAGGCAAAGAATCTGTACTCAGAAAACTAAAGAATACTCTTGAAAAAAAAACTGAGGAAGACACAAAAAAATGGAAAAACGTTCCATACTCATGGATTGGAAGAACAAATATTGTGAAAATGTCTATGCTCCCTAGAGCAATCTACACATTTAATGTAATCCCTATCAAAATACCCTCAATTTTTTTCAAAGAAATGGAACAAATAATCCTAAAATTTATATGGAACCAGAAAAGACCACGAATAGCCAGAGGAATGTTGAAAAAGAAAACCAAAGTTGGCGGCATCACACTTCCAGACTTCAAGCTCTATTACAAAGCTGTAATCATCAAGACAGTATGGTACTGGCATAAAAACAGACACATAGATCGATGGAACAGAATAGAGAGCCCAGAAGTGGACCCTCAACTCTATGGTCAACTAATCTTCGACAAAGCAGGAAAGAATGTCCAATGGAAAAAAGTTGTCTCTTCAACAAATGGTGTTGGGAAAATTGGACAGTCACATGCAGAAGAATGAAACTGGACCACTTCCTTACACCACATACAATAATAGACTCAAAATGGATCACAGACCCCAGTGTGAGACAGGAATCCATCAAAATCCTTGAGAAGAACACAGGCTGCAACCTCTTCGATTTCAGCCGCGGCAACTTCTTCCTAGAAACATTGCCACAGGCAAGGGAAACAAAGGCAAAAATGAACTACTGGGACTTCATTAAGATTAAAAGCTTTTGCACAGCAAAGGAAATAGTTGACAAAATCAAAGACAACCAACAGAATGGGAGAAGACATTTGCAAATGACATATCAGATAAAGGGCTAATACCCAAAATTTATGAAGAACTTCTCAAACTCAACACCCAAAGAACAAATAATACAATCAAGAAATGAGCAGAAGATATGAACAGACATTTCTGCAAAGAAGGCATCCAAATGGCCAAAAGACACATGAAAAAGTGCTCAACATCACTTGGCATCAGAGAAATACAAATTAAACCCACAATAAGATACCACCTCACACCAGTCAGAATGGCTAAAATTAGCAAGTCAGGAAACGACAGATGTTGGCGAGGATGAGGAGAAAGGGGAACCCTCCTACACTGTTGGTGGAAATGCAAGCTGGTATACCCACTCTGGAAAACAGTATGGAGGTTCCTCAAGAAGTTAAAAATAGAGCTACTCTACGACCCAGTAATTGTGCTACTGGATATTTACCCTAAAGATACAAATGCAGGGATCTAAACAGGCAATGTGCACCCCAATGTTTATAGCAGCAATGTCCACAATAGCCAAACTATGGAAAGAGCCTAGATGTCTATCAACAGAAGATGTGGTGTATCTATACAATGGAATATTATGCAGCCACCAAAAAAACCCAAAATCTTGCCATTTGCAACTATGTGGATGGAACTAGAGGCTACCATACTAAGTGAAATAAGTCAATCAGAGAAAGACATTATCATATGATCTCACTGATATGAGGAATTTGAGAAACAAGACAGAGGATCATAGGGGAAGAAAGGGAAAAATGAAATAAGACAAAACCAAAGAGGGAGACAAACTAAGAGACTCTTAATCTCAGGAAACAAACCGAGGGTTGCTGGAGGGGAGGGGGCTAGAAGGGATGCTGTGGCTGGGTGATGGACACTGGGGAGGGTATGTGTTATGGTGAGTGCTGTGAAATGTGTAAGACTGATGAATCACAGACTTGTACCCCAGAAACAAATAATACATTATATGTTAATTTAAAAAAAAAGAATAACTATTAACGAAGAAAAGGTATCCAGACTTGGAAATAAGGCAGTAAGATTACTTCATCCCTTTTGAAAGCCATACTAGAACATCGCCTAAGAGGTTACACTGTCAACAAGGGTCATCTGATGATATAAGAGAAAGACTTTGACTTATTTACTTTTCATTAAGACCCCAATTCTGTAAAGTTGTTTACTTGGAGGAGATTGGTAAGTTGCAATTTTTTTCATCTAGTAGAGATGAAAATAATTTCTTTTCAGAAGAAAAGGTATCCCAAAATTTAAAGTTTATTGCTCCATAACATATTAACTATTTTTATATCTGACTTACAAATTGATTTTACCAGTCTTTCTTTGACTTTCTTTCAACTTCTCATATTCTCTTTGAACCAGCTTTACTTTCCTAATAGTTCCATTATTAATGAGTGAATAATATATCTTTCACACCCGCTCATCACATATTTGTATGAGAGCTATACTTTCATTTTTTAAAATTTTATTTTATCACACCCCACTTTCCTACCCTAATGCAAATTAAGTTAGGAAAAAGATGAAAATTTAGGAAGGATAGTATAATTAAAATAATATACTCAAAATATCTACTTTCTTCACTGGAAAATTTGACTGGAAATTAAGATTAAGTCACCCTCCTTCTCTGGACAGGAGTTGAGTAGGAGGAGAAAGGCCAGGAATAAAGATTAAATGTTAGGTCACTGTATTCACAGTTCAGCACTTCTGATTATCCTTCCCCTGGTGTACATGGAGTGACCTTCCAGTCTGAAGAAAAGATAAGTTAGGTTTTTGCCATACTAAGTGTAATGATTGCTACCTATATGTTTATTATCTTAAGTGTATACCAAGCAATAACATGGAATACTTTTATACTGGCTCCTCATAAGAGGCCTCAATTAATTTATATAATGTCAAAAAAAGTACATTTTATTCAACCCTAACCTTAATCAAAACTCAGAGGCAGTACTCAAACATGTGTTAAATGAACAAATGGCTGAACGCAAGAATTAAGTATAGGAAGCAATTTCAGCATATTAGGGTAAGGAAGTTCAAGTTTTTGTACAAGCAAAGTGGAGAATCTAATCAGAGAGCCTAGCATGTCTCTGTACCAGGGCAGCTAATGGAGTAGTTTCTTGAAAGAATGGTATAAAAATAGTATCTGGAGTATACTGATTTGGTACTTCCTTTTGCCTCTGAATTTCTTTGTGTGTGTGTGTGTGTGTGTTTTGTTTTGTTTTGTTTTGCCTCTGAATTTCATCCAAATTTTCCCAAATCAATCACAATGAATATCACTTAAGGTCCTTCAATAAAGGGTGCCTGGGTGGCTCAGTCATTAAGTAGCTGCCTTCGGCTCAGGTCATGATCCCAGGGTCCTAGAATCGAGTGCTGCATTGGGCTCCCTGCTCAGCAGGGAGTCTGTTTCTCCCTCTCCCTCTGCCTGCTGCTCTGCCTACTTGTGCTCTCTATCTCTGTCAAACAAATAAATAAATCTTGGGAAAAAAAAAAGATCCTTCAATAAAGGAGATGCCACATGTTCTCTTGGAAAAGAATTCCATGTCCCTTAAACCTTTCAGTTCAAAATTTGGGGGACTCTGTTTGAAATCCTCTTCGCTCCCAGTCCTATTTTTTGTTTAGAAAAGAAATGAATCTTTGTTAAGGAAGCCTCCTCTCTGCAAAATATATGCTCTCCATTCACAATTTTACACGAAGTTCATTCCAGTTAAGGAATCTGAATCTTTTTTTAAAAAGATTTTGCTTATTTAAGAGAGAAAGACAGAGAAAGAGAGAGAGAGAGAGAGCACAAGCAAGTGGAGGGGCAGAGGGAAAAGCAGACTCCCCACTGGGAAGGGAGCCTGGGGACGTGGGGCTGGATGGATCCCAGGCCCCTGAGATCATGACCTGAGCGAAAGGCAGACAATTAACCAACTGAGCCACTCAGGAGCCCCAGGAATCTGAATCTTTTTAAAAAGGAAATTTAAACAATCGAACTATAAACAACCAAAATGTCTATAAATAGAAATAAACTGTAGTAGATTCATACAAAGGAATACTAAACAGCAATAAAGAATTATGTGGTAGGGGCGCCTGGGTGGCTCAGTCGTTAAGCGGCTGCCTTCGGCCCAGGTCAGATCCCAGGGGCCTGGGATCGAGCCCCGCATCGGGCTCTCCGCTCTGCGGGAAGCCTGCTTCTCCTGCTACTATTCTCTCTGCTTGTGTTCCTTCTTTCGCTGTGTTTCTCTCTATCAAATAAATAAAAATCTTAAAAAAAAAAAAAAAGAATTATGTGATATACACAAAAACATGGATGAATCTCAAGACATTATGTTGAGTGAAAGAAACCAGATACAAGGTAAGCATTGTATGATTCTATATATAGGAATCCAGGAACAGGCAACACTATGATTATAGAATCAAAACAGTAGTTGTTTCTGAGGTCTGTGTGTGGAAGAAAAGGGAACAGACCACAAGAGGTAGCATTCTGGGTGACAGAAATGTTCTATATCTTGTTTTAATAGTTTGATGAATATATACAATTGCCAAAATTGAACTGAGCATTTAATATCTGTACAATTACATATATGTAAATTAAATTCCAAGAAGAAAACTTAAAAAAAGAAAGGGCTATCAGACATTGCCAACAGCCGTGTTAGCACTTTCCATAAATTGAGAACCCTGAAGTTTTAATTGCCTTCTTGAAAGCTGAGAAGATTGGAGCTAAACAATGAATTTCTGGCTGGCTACAGTTTTTCTCCTCTGGAAGTAATGAGGTTCATCAGAAAAGTAGGTGAGTTAGGAAGTCACTTTCCAAATAATTCCATACTCCTAAGTATGCTGGGCTCTGAAGGAAATAAAAACCAGTAATTATTGAAATGTGCCCTCTAGTAATTAGCCAGGTTGTTTTTCTGATGTACTTCCCAAAAAGGTCTAGAGGGCAATTGGAAATGAACTTTTCATACTTATACCTATCAAGGTACTAGATCAGTGAAAAGATTCTCCAGGTGATAATAAAAAATTAATAAGTCACCTTTTTTTTTTTTATTTGTACAAGTACAGATCAATCCCCAGGTGGAGAAAAGGAGCTTTTCAGTAACTAATTAATCCCAGCCAGGACAGCCCAGAATTTATGGAATGTACAAAAATACTCCTGTTCAATATTAATGACACTGTGCCAGTTTCTTTACATAGAATAGGCTTTGGAGAGAGAAAGACTATCTACCATCAACTAAAGAGTGATCTTGGCCAAACTTGCTCAAATGACTTCACTTCTTGGAGGTAAAGGGAAAATTAAGTAAGACAATTTATTTGGAGTAGTCAAGGGATGTCAATAGGTATAAATCCTAAGATGAGATTCTCTCTCAAGTTTTCACTCAGAAATCTGCATGCCCAACACATAAGAAAAACTACCTTGATTTCCTTTTGAAGAAAACACTTTCTCAACTGAGTCTTCAGTAAGCTATCCTACCATTCTGTCAGGCTACTTGCTTCTGTGGCATCATAATTACTATAGAAAATAGCAAAATCTTTATAAGCATTAGGGAAGAGAGCCAATCATTTGGATGATTTTTAATTACTTAGATTTTTTTTCTTTCCCTTTAACTTTAGAACTTTATGACTCTTCACTGAATGGCAGCGTTGATATGTTGCCCTTTTGAATTATGGAGGGGGAGAAGCATAGGGTTGGAGAGGAGAGAGGTGGGATTGCTCACCTAGTGTGTCCTTGGTGCTACAGCAAGGGCAGAGAAATATATTAGGTGACTGTCAGAAGAGAAAATGGGACATGTTAGCAGACTTGAGATACTGTTAAAATGATCGATTCCTAGTCTGAATTATCTACTAGCTCCTGTCTCAGCTTTTATATATGTAAGAGTTTGTGGTCTCTGAATATGATGACCCTCCACTTTGATATCAAAGCCGTGCATATTATGTATGCATCACTCTGGGTGAATTAAATAGCTAAAGAAATGCTCATAGGCTATTGCATCTATACCACGACAGAAACTCCTCTGGGCTTAATCTATTTTGGCTAATAAGTATGCTGGGCATTTTATCTAGATGACATATGTGAATTTTGATTAGTTTCACAACTCAAGAGCAATGATTCTCAGAATGGATAAAGATGGAAGTATTTGTGTCACTAATCAAGGTCTTGTGAGTATCACTAAAAAGCATCCACAGCAGAGGAAGCTTTCATTAATCAAAAGGACAAGAAGGCACATTCTGTGGATGTCAGTCAGTCTCCCTCCTCAGTTACACTGGTGCTTCTTTAAGTGCCCTGTGCACAAAAGGGTCATGGTAGCAGGGATAGAGGCAATACATAGGCTTAAAAAAATACCCACGCTGATCTGCCTACTGTCACTACTGAGTGCTTTGCTTGTGCACAGCAGAGACTACTGCTGACCCTCCATGTGCCATCTAGACCCTTGCTGACGGACTGATTACATTGGACCTCTTTTATCAGACGGGGTACAGCATTTTGTCCTCCAAAGGATAGACTCATATTTGGATATGCATTTGTGTTCCTTGCCTTTAATACTTCTGTCAGCACCAGTATGCATGAACTTATGGAGCACCTTATTCACCACCATGGTGATGAATTGATCCACAATATTAGTGTGGATCAAGAAACTCATGTCACAGCAAACAAAGTATATTAATGGGCTTTGCTTATGGAATTCACTGGTCTTACATGACCCTGAAACTACAAAACAAAAAACAAATGCAAACCCCCCCAAAAAAACCCACAGGAAAAAAAAGGACCTTGAAACTAAAGCTTGATAGTCTGGTAGAATAGCTTACTGAAGTCTCAATTATGATGGGAGTTGAGAAACAGCATGCTGAAAGGATGGGTATTATCTTATGGAAGGCAGTATATGTTTTGATTCAACAACAAACACATGGTGTTGTTTCTCCCATAACCAGAATGTCTGAATCTGAAAATTAAGTGGTAGAAGTGAGTGTGACTAACCTATCACATTTAATAATTCTTTCTCAGAGTTCCTGTTTCCCTTCCCCTCCAGTTGAGCTGTTCTTGTTTGCAAGTCTCGGTTCCTAACAGAATAATACCTTCACCAGAGAACAAATCAAAGGTTCCATGGACTTGGAAGTTGAGACTCTCCTTATCTTTTAGGCTCCTTGCGCCACTGAACAAATAGACAAAAGGAGAGGAAGAAGATGCTCTATCATCTGGGTCATTTCTCCTGATAACCACAAGGAAACTGTGTTGCTATTTCCCTGGGGGTGGGAAGACTGGGATTCTCTCCAGTGTCCTGTCAGACTGCACTGGTAAGAGCTTGCAAGAGGGAGACTGCAAAGCTAGTGTGGGAAGAAGACATTCTTTTTCTTTTTTGCTTCCTGGTCTAGACAGCAGCCCCCCAGCTGCATTTCCTTAATCTAGACCAGTAATTCATTCCATAATTGGCCAGGTAGCACCACTGTGCTCAGAGTTCTGAATTCCAGATCCATGGGGCAATGGCAGGATGGGATGCTGGACAGGGTACTTGCCTCTCTTCCCTGCTTCTTGGGATAGTATGTTTTTTCCTTTTATTTTCATAATTTCTTCTGGGCTTATATTCATTTAAATAAATATTGATGTCAAAGTTTACTAGGGAGGCCCATCTAGAGAAAGGAAGAAAATGAGGTGAATGAGAAGGCACTGCTTCTGCAGTGAGCCTAACACCCTGGCAGGCCTAATGAAAGCTCTAGGATCCTTGCAGCTTTGCAATGAGGGGTCTGATTTGGTGATTCACTCCTCTCTCTTTCATTCAATTCAATTAGCTGGAGCAGATACTCACTGAGGAGCTAACTCAAGTCATCATACACATCAATACTCGGGATTCATAGATGAGTAACAGCCCAGCTTTGTCTGTCCCCAAGTGACCTGGCAGGGACACGCTTCTCACATGCAAGACTACAGGACATAGGACATGTGCAAGGAACCAACTATGCAGTGTTTTTCAATGTCTGTCACACAGTGGCAAACAGAAAGTGCTGCTATACCTGCACACACTCAGGTATAGTGACAGGTCCACTTAAAGCTGGAGACAACCTGCCTAGGAGCATTCCAGATCTCAACACATACCTGAAGACCATTTGCTGAATTACCAGTGGGTCCTGGCACACACCAACTGAAAAGCTATGCATTATTCTACATGAAAAGAAACATATATGGGCGCCTGGGTGGCTCAGTGAGTTAAAGCCTCTGCCTTTGGCTCAGGTCATGATCTCAGGGTCCTGGGATCAAGCCCCGCATCAGGCTCTCTGCTCAGCAGGGAGCCTGCTTCCCCCTCTCTTTCTGCCTGCCTCTCTGCCTACTTGTGATCTCTCTCTCTCTCTGTCAAATAAATAAATAAAATATTTTTTAAAAAAAGGGCTTTGTTGTGGATGTGGCATTTTCCAAGAGCCCCAGTGAACACTGCATTTTTTAAACCATCACTTCAAAGCAGAAAAGACTCCAGAACTTCCATCAGGACTGCTGTCAGGGGAGGCTTAATTGAGAAGCAATGTTTTCTCCTTTTATCCTTGGAGATTGGCAGAGAAGGCATCAAGAACATGGGAATAAGCACATGATCTCTCTGATATGAAGAATCTGAGAGGCAGGGTGGGGGTGGGGGGGTTGGGAGAGAAATAAAACAAGATGGGATGGGGAAGGAGACAAACCATAAGAGACTCCTAGACTCACGAAACGAACTAAGGGTGGCTGGGAGGCAGGGGGGTAGGGATAGGGTGGCTGGGTTATGGACATTGGGGAGGGATTGTGCTATGGTAAGTGCTGTGAAATGTGTAAGCCTGACGATTCACAGACATATACCCTGGGGCAAATAATACATTATATGTTAATAAAAAAATTAAAAAAAAAAAAAAAAAACAACAAAGAGGACATGGGAATAGGAAAGCCACGAGCAGAGTTGAAAATTTCAAGTAAGCAGTGTTCAGTGCCTGAAGATTAGCATGTATTCAGGAAAGGAATGGGTTGAGTGTGGTTGTATTGTGGAATGCAAAGGAATAGGCCCAGTATTGTGTTGTATTCTGGACTTGCATGGCAGAATGGGGCAGTACTCAATCCACTGGCAACTAAGGGACTGGAACTCTGTCTGGACCAGGCAGAGCCAGGGATTACAGATACACTCAGACCCGAAAGGTGAGGGTGTGCAGCCAGAGCAGTGAGGAGGAGGACCTCTCAAACTGCTTTTTTTTTTCTCCACAGTCTCTTCCTCTTCCTGCTTTCCTGATACCCCTTCACTTCATCACTTTAGGTACACCTCGTAAAAGGTCAAAGAGGTATAGTTAAGGAAATAAGGTATGAAATAGTTTAAAGACACTCATTCCACTCATTCCTGTACAGTACAAACCCTTGGGGCTTGAGAAAAGTCTGGAGTACAGACATTTTATAGGACTTATACTCGCAATTCAGTTTTCCACAGCCAATAACTTTCTGGTCATTGAAAAGGTGCCAAATGATATGGGTTTTTAAGGAGTCTGGTGGTTATTATTTTTGAAGCACAGGGAGAAGGAAGAGATATATTCTGAAGTTACTATAATAAGTTTAATGATAAAAAACATAAAGTACTCTACATTCTCTGTTATTTACATTTGATTTCTTCAGGATTCACTTAAAAATGCAACATTAATCGTTCCCAGAAAGTGAGATAACGTGTTTTCTCTCCTTAAAATATGGTATTTCCTTTTCTGTCACTTCTTTTTTTTTTAAACAAAATTCACATTTTAAGTTGAAATAAACTATACAAAATTGATTTTCTTCACCAAATATAACAGCAATATTTTCTGTATTATTCCAAATAAACCACAAAACACTTATTTTTGCAGGTTTTCTAGGTTTTGTTTATAAATCAAGACGAGGCAGTAGATATAGTCATGGAAAAAGACAGAGGAAAACAGAGAAATCAGTTGCCAGTATCCATGGCCTCTGATCCTGCCTTGACCATGAATAGAGGTGTTCAACATATATCTGCTAAAAAGCTTATGAAGACTTAGGTGGTTCAACATACACGTGCTAAAGAGCTTATGAAGACATAGGCTCAACAAAGGAATGTAAACAGCAACAACCCAATGTGGAACAACAATGGCAGGCTCTCCCATTCAAACTTTTAACTGTAACTTGTTCCATTAAGTTCATTTGCTAAAGACAAAATCTCTATTGCAATCCCTGCTTGGCAAGCTCACGTGTTTCACTCTCTCGGTCTGGTAACTCCCTTAACTATCCGTCACAGATTTTTTAACATACTAACCACTCCTACTATTCAAAGGTCACTCGTGAGCTTCTTGTAACATTTTATAAAATGTATTCCTTCCTCCCATACCTCTTCAAAATCTTTATCTTCTAAGAACTAATAACTCAATACCTGACAATTGGATCCAGTGAAAATAAATGTTATGTCTAAAATGACTTAACTAAAACAATTCCAAAGTGCCATTAGCAGAGATCCCATACAAGTGTAATGTGGCACTTTCAGTGCTATCTTCTGGAAGAACAGGTATGTCTCCAAAACTTTTCTGTCACTTCTTAACGGAAAGTAAAATTTATACATATGCCTTTATTTTTAAAAGTAAACGTTCGCTTTTCTGAATGTAGATATTTCCATGTAGATGATATCTTGAGATAGCTTTTAATTCAATATAAACCCCTTGAAAATATTCTAAGCCTTCCCTAACACCTTTCTTCCTATATTAGGTCACTTAACATTTTTAGATGAGAGAGAGATAGATAATTGCTGTGCTTGCCAACTGTTGATTGAAACATCCTTTGAATGTTTAACTTTCACAGGGTGCTGCTACCAACAGATAACGTGTTTAAAAGGACTCATCAGCACTTTGCCCACACATCCTAGACTACATCTGAGTGACTTCTTCATGATGAATAAGCATGGGACTCCAGGAATCAGCAAAGGGCACTCTGACCCAGCCATGGTTGTGGTGATGCTATCTATCATGGGTATTATGGCATGCGTCCAAACTCATCAAGATATATATATATTACATGTGTGCAATTATACCTTAATAAACCTTTAAAAATCTCCAATTATCCAAGTAGCTACTATGCTCATACTGACTTAATCAGTTGAGTGAGGACCTGAGGGGAACACAGCAGGTGAGAGCAATGAGACCTTGTGGTACCAACCCTTAAAATGTTGAAAGCCTGCAATATAGGAGGCTATTAAAAAGCAAGTTTATAGGGGAAGCTGGGTGGCTCAGTTGGTTAAGAATATGACTTTAGATCTCAGCTAAGGTCTTGATCTCAGGGTCATGATTTCAAGCCTAGCACTGGGCTCCACACTGGGTATGGAGCCTACTTAAAAAAAAAAAAAAAAAAAAGCAAACTTATGTAAGATAGCAAGGTCACAATCATAGGAGATTTTGCCACAAATGTCATCTATGACTTTAAACCTTACCTTCTAGATTCTTTTCTAAGAGCCATACTGCTACCAGTTCAAGAAGTATTGTGCTCATCACTCATAGCTACTCAGAGATGGTGAGCCAGGATCATAAGGCAGAAAAAATTGGACTATTTGGACAATTTTAATTCCTTAACATCCATGCACTTTCATGCTAAAAATTTGACCACTGTTAAATTACACACAAAAGCAAATTTATTTTGCTTAAATTATATTTAACCTGTAAGTCAGTAAAATAATCTCTAGTAAACAATGAATAGTTTAAGGGTTTTTCTGGTATTATGAATCAAAAGACAATGTCCACTGCCAGTGTAATAGCAAAGTCTGCCATTTCTTTCCTTCTAACAGCATCCAGTTTCATGTTTAGATAGTGTCCGTTGCTCTCTTTCCCCAGCCCTAGGGGCTAAACCATGTCTAGTCTAAGTTGTTGTTTTTTTTTTTTTTAAGATTTTATTTATTTGACAGAGAGACAATGATCACAAGTAGGCAGAGAGGCAGGCAAAGGGACAGGGGGAAGCAGGCTCCCCGCCGAGCAGAGAGCCCGATATGGGGCTCGATCCCAGGACCCTGAGATCATGACCTGAGCTGAAGGCAGAGGCTTTAACCCGCTGGGCCACCCAGGCACACCTCTAGTCTAAGGTAATCATTCCTCTTTATCAGTGACTAGCCAGTTGGTAGCAATATGAGCCAGGTACTTGGCTGGTAGTTGGGAGGTTTTTCCAGTCAAAAGAACAAAGCTTCATATGGAATAATAATTTTGCCTCTCTCCATTTTTTTCCTGCTTGGGAAAGTCTGATGAGGTCTGATGTCTACAGTTATTGGTAGCCATCTTGAGACCACAAACTAAGACATGAGGAACTTTCTTTCATTTCATAATTTTTATAAAATTTCATAAAAATGAAACAGAGAAAGCAGGGAAAGACACTATGTTCTTTACAGCATTACTAAATAATTCTTGATTTATAAAAAAGATAAGCACCCCGCCCCCATTTGTTAAAATCATGGTTAACTGGATTTTCTCTACTTAATCCTGAAATTGTTTTTAAGTGATAAGTGTTTCTCCTTTTAGGGGAGAGGGTAAGTGTGCTTTTATGTGTATGGAAGGTAAATATTGTATTATTGTTGCTATTGTTATTGTTGCTGGGAATTTAATGTATGGAATAAGGGTATGTGTTGGACAGCCAAGCAGAAAACTACAGGAAGACCTACTTTTGAACAAAATAACTTATGAACACTCTTTCTATGTTTAGAGGATTTCCCACTTAAAGTCCCTGCAACCCCAACATAGAACCCTCGCTGTCTCAGCTTCCTTTGTGACTTGGGTACAGGTGTGAGCCTTAGATTGTTCCCAACTGGATGTACCCTCGTAACAGTATGAATTTTAAGTCGTTGCTATGGAGGAGGTGCTGTGTGTAATCTCTTCCACTGAGGTGGTAGCCAAGACCCCTAGCCTTCAGAGGCACCAGAACACCCAGCATCCAGGACCAGTGTGGGTCATACAAGTGCTTTGGGATCATCTGGACATTGTTCTCAGCCACAAAGGCCATAAAAAATTTGGAAAGACTCCTAATGTTCTTTAATAAATTTATCTTCTGCTGAAAATAGATAAAACTGATTCTAAACACCCAGAGTGATACATTTCATTATATTACCAATTTAAACATTCTTGATTTATCATTTCATTGTCTTAGCCCAAAGTCGGTCATCTCTCTAGTTACTAAATGAACTTAAAGAGACCACTGATCCCAACTAACCTGCAGTTGAATAGGATCCCAAAACCTGAGAGATGCCCTGGCCCCACTGGCCCTCTCAGAGGATCTGAGAGTAATACTAATTCATATTCCATATTTGGGACATCAGGTTTTGAGGCATTCTCAGAGATGGGCACTGGGTATTCATATCTTATACTATATATTAGCACCTCTTGGTGAAGTTATGTGTTTTGTTTAGCAATCAATTAGGGCATTATTCTCAATATTTTTGGTGTCAGCACTCCTTCACTCTTAAAAATTACCTAAGGAATTCACCAAGCTTTGGTTATAAAGATTGTATCTACTGATATTTCCTGTATTTGAAATATTGAGATCAAAAAGAGTTAAATAATTTGTCTTATTATGAAATGGCTTTTCATAATACTTTGCTAATTCTCTGAAATGATTTCTGGAACCCCCAGGGAACACTGGCCCACTCTATGAAAACCATAAAACTGGGTATTTTTTTTAACACCCATTGTTTGCCCAACATTGAAATGGACTTTGTAGCAAATTTGGAAGTTCATCCGAGGACACAAGCAAAGGTAGAGCCAAGAGAACGTAACTGCCATATTGGCAGAGGAGGAGGAAACCAGCCACTTTGAAGATGAGGAAAAGAACAGTGAGAGATATATTCCTGTATGATCTAAATTTATCCTAAGTGCCTCCAGGCAGTGCTATTTGTCTAGGGGTTTTGCTACATAAGAACTATTAAAAAAAAAAAAAAAGGACTTTTGTTTCAAAAAAAGGATAATTTTTCTTACAAATTATTATTTTTTTAAGAATGAAATTGGTTTCAAGCAATACAGGGTGTGGTATATTTGTTGAGTGATTGTCATTTCCCAGCAGGAAGGAGAATGGTAATTTCCTTCTTTGAGCTCTGGTAAAGGGTAAAGAGATAAGCAAATTGGTAATATGTCTCTCTTTGACATTTAGTTCATCTGGAATCAAGCAGATTATTTCTGTTTATTGCTGAAGGAGAGTGCAACTCTCCACCCCAATATTCCTCATGCTTTCTGGGAAACCCCATACCATTCAGGTAATGATCTCTTCTGCCAAGAGCTGCCCTTCCCACCACTTCCTGGAGGAGCTCCAGGCTCAGTCAAGCACCAGATGAGTCAGTGCCACAGGTCTCCTAATTCCAGCTCACGTCAGCCATGTGAGAAGAGAAGATAGGACCTGGAGACCATCTGCTCCCCTCAAAAAGCCAATGCAAGGGACTCACATCCAAGTAAGTGTGACCAGGTCAAGTGGTACCTGGAAGTTTGTGGAAAGGTCAAACTTTTTTCAGGCAGCAAATACAACTGTAGCTTCCTGGGGTCACTTTCCAGAAGGAAGTGAAATTCTGGCCAGCCACATAGGATATATGTACATAATAATACGTATGCATGTATGGATGGAAGGATGGTAAGATATTTGTAAATTTTATTTGAAAAATTAAATGAAGAGAAAAAATAGAGTAAAAAAAGAAACTACTAAGAGTACTGAAATGTATCTATAACAAAACTCAGAATCAACAGTTGTTAATATTTTATCCTGTTTTGTCTAATTTTAAAGAAAGCACAGGATATAATGCACAAAAGTTCAAGGGCCGATGGCTTCTACACATCTCCAAAGGTAATAACTAGCATGCATTTAGCCACTCCTGATTTTCCACTGCCTTTTTCATTTCCCCTTGGTCTCTGAATTTTATCTCTCTCTCTGCACCACCCCCCCCCCCCCCCCGCACTCCCCGTCACTCACGTTTCTTTCAAGATCCATGGCAATTGTCCTCTTCTCCACGCAACCTCCCCTGGCTCCAGAAAGGCAGATGCTGTGCAGCCTTTTCCCCTCCATGGTTCATCTCTTGGAGTTGGGGGTCAGGAACCT
>CM053607.1:56901199-56984741 GCA_028646535.1 Procyon lotor
TCCACACAGAATTACTGAATGAACCAGTGACGAGAGGGAATGAGATAGTTTGACAGAGAAATACATACATCTATTTCCTCACTCCTTATATCCCGGCCTGTGCAGTGCCCAGTGCCCATTACCTTATTTACCTCATCTCTTTGTTACTGTAGTAATAGGCATGAACAACTCATTCTGTCCCCTGCCTCCACATTCCCATCTGGTCAGACTGTGTCCAGTTTGCCAAGAGAGAACACTGGCACTCAGCCCCTTTGGGGACCTGCTCTCGGATCCACGAGCGGTGGCTAACAACCAGGGCAACACTTGAGTCCTCGTCTTCGTTTCTCTGATTCTGGCCAACTAGTACCAACCAGTCTCCTCCACAAGAAAGAAGCGATATCTACCAAGATAAAGGGTAGTTTTTTTTTCCTCCCAAATTATTTATCTCTTCATATCCATTGTTTTTCGAAGTTATAAAACCTTTAAAACGAGAACGGCACCAAAAAAGGATGCCGGCGTTCTGTCATACCGTACTCCCCCCACCCTACCCTCCCAATCCCGCCACGCAAACGTACATAGACAATCAGAAGCTGCTGAAGAGCTTCGGTCCGCTTGCGCCCTCTTGCACATGCGCAAGCGTGCGCGCGCACGCACACGCACGCACCGTTCCTTACTTTGAAACAGGAACTCCTGGCAACCCGTTTTGCAGGGCGATGGCTTAGAAACAATTTCTCTTTTCATCTTTGCTCTAAAAGAGAGTGAAGGCAAAAGGACGTGCGAAATAATGTGAACAAATGAGCTAAAATTAAGGACCAGGGTCCTTGTGTTTTGTTTTAAGCTTTTCAAGAGCATAATATGGCACCTGAGCTAAAGTGTGTGCTAAGTATCTGATGAGACAGAAGGAATAAATTAATGAAGGAGAGATTGCAACATTGTTCTGGATTGGGAAGCCGTGATCTTTTGGTATAATATACTTTTTAAGGCAAATTCAGGCTGGGCAACCTCTCACCTGCCACTCATTCGCCCACTGGGCTTACACAATATTTACTCTGGAGAGCGGGGTGTGACCAGGACTAAGGAAATACGGGCCAAAGTTCTAAGACAAAACATCAGACTTGGAAAGTTCAGATGGGACAAAGAGCCAAAATAAATGAATTGTAAAGACTGGAATTGGGGCGCCTGGGTGGCTCAGTGGGTTAAAGCCTCTGCCTTCGGCTCAGATCATGATCTCAGGGTCCTGGGATCCAGCCCCACATCAGGCTCTCTGCTCAGCGGGGAGCCTGCTTCCTCCTTTTTCTCTCTGCCTACTTGTGATCTCTCTCTCTCTCTCTCTCTCTCTGTCAAATAAATAAATAAAATCTTAAAAAAAAAGACTGGAATTGAGTCAGAGATAATGGGAAAAACGTAAATGGTAGCAAAACAAAACAAAAACCAGAGTTAACCAAACAAAAACAACCCCGATTTGAAATACCCATTTCTGGCCCTATTGGCAAACAAATGATATTCCTAAAAATTATCTGCCTAGTATTTATACTACTTGTTTTTCCCCAGTGAACGTTAAATCATTATCTACATTTCTTGTTGTCCAAATAAACCACTTTTTAAAAAATGGAGGTGAAAACTATTGAATATTGCATGAATCACTTCATGGGCATTTAGTAGAATTCAGTTGGATAACTGGAATTGGGAAATTCAGCATACACTGAAAAAATCCCCACAGAATTCTTTACATAACATTAATTATTATCTATAAGCCCTCATACCACTGGACTGGTAGCCCCACTGGTGGGGGAAGAGGGTATAAAATTACCAAATAACAAGTCTCGTTCACATTAGCTTAGGCTTTTCTGAACAGTGAAATTTTATGTTCAAATTTTGTGTTTGTTTCCTCTCAGTGCTTCAGCCCACTCCTTTTCCTTTCCAAGGTGGCATGTGGGTAAAGGGAAAGCCATCTGCGTTGCCAGATCTCCCCCGCCCCCATACACTCCTCCCACCATCCTCACCCTACTTAGCCTGTGCCCTCAATCTCAGCCAGTCTTCCAGCTGGGCCTTGAACTAGGATGGTGCTGCTACATTCTGCTATGGGGTTACAGCTCACTCTGCTGCAGTGGCTCTATAGCCAGTCAGTTGGCACCATATTTTCCACTCTGTGCCTCATTTCCCCTCAGGAAGGAGATGGAAACTTCCAGACTCTCCAGATGTCACCCAGTCATGGAAACCTGTGTGAACTTTCACAGGCCTCTCCCTCAGCCTATGTCACTATACAGTCGCCCCTTGACTATGGTTCAAAGTTTAAATTGGCTAATATTTCAGGATTCATATAATCAGTTTCCAGTCAATTTAAGGGGAAAATATGTAAATTCAGAGCTGTATTACCTCAAGTTTTGATCACTTCTATTCCTAACACAAATAAAATTATAGCACATAGTAGATCCTCAGTAATATCTGATGAATCGGGGGGATGAGTAGAGATCTTGACTATACAGTTAGCCATTTATGACAGCAAAACAGAGCTCTAGAGACTGACCAATTCTTGAGAAATCTGTGGATCTAGGAGTAGGTAAAGCCAGTTCATTATCCCTGGACTTTGTAGACACCCATGTATGAGTTGGATTTCTGTCACTTGCAACCACATGACAAATAAAAAAACATAACTCAAACATAACTTATGTATGAGTTGGATTTCTGTCACTTGCAACCAAATGACAAATAAAAAAAACATAACTCAAACATAACTTACACTAATAAATTTCAAAATCTAGATTAAAGTCATGATTTGTAAGGAAAATATAATTTACCAATATTGGCTTGAGGAGAGACAGAAAATTGAATTAGTTCTGTAACCATAGAAAAAAAATAGGAAAAATCTCAATAAAGACTTTGTGCAAGACTTTTTTTCCCTTTGATTAAGCAAGTTTTTTTTTTTTAAGATTTTATTTATTTCTGTGTGACAAAGAGAGTACAAGCAGGGGTAGCAGCAGGCAGAGGGAGAAGCAGGCTCCCCACTAAGCAAGGAGCCTGATGTAGCACTTGATCCCAGTACCCTGGGATCTTAACCTGAGTGGAAGGCAGACACTTAACTGACTGAGCCACCCAGGCAACCCTGATTAAAGTTCCCTCCCCCCCCAATATTTTTATTTTTTTCAGTGTTACAAGATTAAGAAAGTTTTAAAAAAATATCAAGGATGGGGGTGCCTGGGTGGCTCAGTGGGTTAAGCCTCTGCCTTCAGCTCAGGCTCAGGTCATGATCTCAGGGTCCTGGGATTGAGCCCCGCATTGGGCTCTCTGCTCAGCAGGGAGCCTGCTTCCCTGTCTCTCTCTGCCTGCCTCTCTGCCTACTTGTGATCTCTCTGTCAAATAAAATCTTTTTAAAAAAATTTTTAAAAATTATAAATCAAGGATGAACAACTCTATGAAACAGAAAAAAAATGCACCAGTTTCACCTTATAAACAGTTCTATCCCAAGAATAAAAATGACCTGTTAGAAATCTTTGAACAAAATTCAAATTACACCAATTAAAGCAGATACTGATCCTCCAATATATGATGAAAACAACTTGATAAAATTTTATACTTTCTAATTTTTTTAAGTAGAAAATTAATAAAATCGAATTGAACAAAAGATATCTACCAGAAATTCGGAACATCTATTATCCTTAATGGTGGAACATTTAAAGCATTTTCACTAAAATGTGTAGTGAAGCATATATTTGTTACACATTGTTAGTATTCAACATTCTGTGCCAGACCATACCTATAACAATCCTAAGAACAATTAAATAAAACGTGAATATTGTATAGGAAATAAAAGTCTTACCAACTGCCAAAGACGGACTTTTTTTGGATTTTTTAGGTAATTTAACAAACTTTAAGAGTTTGACTACATAACAGATTAGTGTATAAAAACCAAATTGCTTTTACTATGACAGCAATGACCAATTATAAAATACATTAGAAAAAAGGTATATTTTACTATAGCAACAAAAACTAAATGCCCAGAAATGCCAAAAAATGTATGATGATATAAAGATATCTTGAAACCAAGCCTACAAAAGCTTTGGTTTAATGAAAACATATATTGTTCTTGAAAAATACCATTGTAAATCTCTCCAAATCCTATGAATTTAGCACAACCAAAAGCATAACTTCAAGATATGTTCACCAATAGTCAAGAAATTTTTCAGAAAAACGTTAGGATGGCGTTACCTCTACCAAACCTGACCAACACCCCAGAAAATTAGAATCAAAGCAATATATTATTTATTTGGGATATCAAATACCTAAATTAAATAATTTAGCACATAATAAAACAGCATTTCAAATCAGTGAGAAGAGTGGACTTCAATAAATTCTTTCTGAACTTTTGAATAAAAGTAGCTCTATACTCTTCACAAAAATCAATTCTCGATGAAGATCTGGCTGGATGCATACATGATAAATGTCTTAGAATACAGGATATACTTCATATTTTGAAATAAGTCATAAAAATTTACCAACTTGAATATATAGAAATATAAAACATTTATTAAAAAGAGATATCATGTATGTCAAATACAAGTGATTAAGTAAAAACTGGTAAGACATAAAAGACTAATATCTATACTATATGAAAAACTCCTAACAAAAATGATTATAGACAAATCATTCAACAGAAAAATGAGACATGTTGGGAAAAGGCACAAATATAAAAAAGGTCTAAAATACACATGAAAAGATGTCCATCGCTACTAGTACCAGTTTTTAATTAGAATAACATTTTTTACATTCATTAAAAAATCTAGTATCAAATGTCCTTAATGATATAGGGAACGGGTACTCATTTATTGCTGAGAAACTGTAAGTTGGTAATAGCCATTTTGGAAGCCAACGGAAGTCCTTTTTAAAACTGCCTAACTCTGGTCCAACAATTCAAAACCTATACTATAGAGAAATCCTTCTATGCACATAAAGAGCCACACAGGATGATGTTCTTTCAGCATTGTTTATAATTAGGAGGAAAAAAAGGAAACTCCCTTAAGTGTCCATTTTAGGCTAAATAGATTATGGAATGATCTTTTTTTTTTTTTTTTTACAAAAGTAGAGATTAGGTGTGATTATATTGAAATATGCCAAGTAGAAAAGTTGTGGAATGATATGCATATATTTATGTAAAAATTAAAACTATATATTTTATTTCCTGTGCTTATATATAATATGTATATACATTCATAGACAAAGGTCTAGGTAGAAAGTTAACAATTGGTACTTATAGGGAGGGTATTAGGATTGAAGGTGATTGCCAAAAATACCTCTAAAAAAAAATTTATCTCTAATGTTTTTACAAGTAAAATGTAGTCACATACTAAATTTGTAATTTCAAATGTAAAGAAAAAGCAGCATGCAGAAAATGACACATTTTAAGAAAAAATAATACACTCAGAATTATTCTTTGTATTTCTCTCTTTCTTTCTTCCTTCTTTCCTTGATGTAAACACACAAGAGAGGTTCTGGAAGATGACTTGCCAAAATAATGCTAATACTACACAAAGACACTTCCAATAGAAGCAACACACTCAATTCCCATATTCTCATTTGAAAGAGAGAGGAAATTCAAGATTTGTAAAAGCAATACGGTATCAGCTTAGAGCTCTTATTATTTTGCTTATTTATTAACATTCACATGATACGTGATTATATACTGAAATTTTGCCATATCTTTAGAAATTAGTATTTGGGGCAGAGGGGAACACAATTCTTAAAATTAGACTTAAGTCATTAACATTTCAGTCAATAGTTAAGTTTATACATATTTCTAAAAGAAAAACAAGAGAAGACAAAACCAGACAGGCATATTTCTTCAGTAGCTTACTAATTCTACCTTATACCATTAAATAAAAATGTTTTGATATTTAAAGTTATCACTCATCAACTCCTTATAAGGACTGTTCTTTCCAGAGATTATGCTGTAAAACCTTAATTCTAATGAGAATGATATTGGCATTCATATACAACCACCTACATTTTATGAGTAACATTACTTTTGAACATATAAACTAAAAATTGTTTTTAGAGGACTCTGCTCTTAGAATTATTTTTTATAACACAGATTAAACCTTATAAATATTACCACATCCATTATCAACTTGGCTTCCAATTATTATATAAATTGCCTGTAGCAATACAGTTTTCACATTTCTACAGGGACAGAGTAAAGAGAACACTAAATGACTGACTAAAGCAGCCATATCACATTGTATCTTAAAGACCTACCACATAAGTAGCAATTGTCCCCTGCTTTTTTCTGCTCCTATTTAGGCAAGTGTTTGCATTTGTGATAGCATAATCCCACCATGAAGTCCTCTATCAACCTCTCATATTGAGGGGGTTTCAGTTTACAGGTACAAAGACGGGAAGTTTATTCACTCATTTGTGACCTTAACTCTACCCATGAAAGCCTTTTTTTAGTAGCAAGGAAAGGGGACATAAACAGGAGGCAAAGCAGCTTCCATGATGACCTCCCAACACTTTTCCAGGTAGAGGAACTGCTTACTTTTATTCATGTATTGCTGAAGTCTCAAATCATGAAAACAAGAGAGACTGCCAGAGATATTTGGTTCCACAATGGTTAGGAGAGAAAAGTATACAGGCAGTAGTTTCTTCCGAATAAAAAGGTCATCAGTAAGGAAGAAACACTTTGAAGGTTATCTTCAATGGAATTTAGAATTTCCCTCCCCTATCCTAGATACCTATTCAGCTGTCTCCTATAGCAATTTGGTTTGTGAAAGTGCCTTTCATCTTTCTTATAATATAACAAGTTCCTTTAGAAGGGCTCCAATGGAGAGAACACCAGGGTGGTGTTATAAACCTCATCTGTCACTGAGATCCCAAAATGACCTTAGTAATTTCCTCTTCTGCATTATAAGAGGGCTGCACTAATGTCTGAGTCAATGCTCTAAGCTCTAAGTCAATGATCCATGTTTTCATCACAGGCCACCAAGGAAGGAAATAGACCTTTTCATTCCGTATCATGAAGGCCCTCTTATAACTATACCACTCATCAGTTTGTCTTCAATTCAGCAATACTTTACATGAAACACCTAACATTTCTTACATTACAGGTATTTACAAAATAGGAGCTGATGACAACATTTCAGTCATATACAAGTAACTGACGTGAAGAGACTCAGAAAATAAGTCATTTGAGTAAATTACATAAATCTTTAAAACACAAGGCAAGTATAATTTTATTTTAAGAAAATATTTAACATTTAAAGTGAAGAATGACTACTAGTTAGTAGCGCTGGCATTTATTTTCTTTTCACGGTGAAACTTGGAAAACGAGTTAAACTAAACCCATTTAATGTAAAAGTCTTAGTCACTTCAATTTATTTTTATAACAAAGCACTTTTTATATAATTTAAAATACACATGCTTTGATTGAAGAGTGACTGTAAATGGATCCAGTTTTCTTCCACCTGTGATGACAACTTCGTCATTTCTTCTAGAAGTACTGGCTCTGAAGGAAGCATTTTAAGATGTAACTGAAAAGAAAAATATTATAATGTTAAGAAAGTTAAAATTTTGTTTTTTCTAGATTCAACCTTCTTACCAAGGAACATCATAAGATACTACTCTGAATATTTTTTTCCTTAGTTGCTGGCTTATTACCAGTTCCCATTTCCCTCTTCTCTATCAAACTTTCTTATGAGTTCCTTTATGGTAATGTCTCTCTCTCCCTTAGTAGAACTGAAGCTGTCATCACTCTCCTCCACCTAAGGAAACCCTTGATACAAATCTAGAAACAAGGTCCTAGTTCTAACACTAATTAATTCCCTATTTCTGTGCTTCTTTGGGTTTCTTCTTTCACTGGAACCCACTGGTAATGAATGATTAATGGCTCTCTGCTTTAACTCCTAAGGATTAAAGTAAATTTATACTCAGGAACTACAGTTCGTAAATTTGGGAAAGGATATAGAAAAAATTTGTAGCGTTTCTATTTTTTTTGCATCCTACACGTTACCATCTAAATATCTACTTTTAAAATAATTGTTAAATAATTACATCAAGTGAAAACTGATTTTATATATTAATGGGATAGAGGAAGTATCGTATCTGTTAACACTAACAGTCAGCATCATCTACTTCCTTCAATATAATATAGTACTGAAATAAACATGAGTTCTCCATTATGTTAGTCATAAAAACTACTGTTCTTGACAAATCACTTGAAACCTCTTCAGCCAGGATAGAAGTATTTTGATTCCAGCAGCAGAAAAAAACAAAAACAAAAAATAAACATGAAACCTATTTTTCTCTTCATGATCATAGAAAAACTGCCAAAATATAATGACTTAAAAAAGTTATAGCTTAGTATACTGAATCAAATGGATGAGGTAGAAAAGTCAGGTGGATGAATCAAAATTGTGCTGAGTAAAAGAAAAGTCTACAAAGCTGGGCTATTTAGCACAATACAATAATCAATACAATAATACAATAATCACTAGGTAAAGATGGCTATTTACATTTAAATTAATTAAATTTCTAGAAAATAAATCCAGTTTCTCAGTCACATTAGCCACATTTCTCAGTGCTCAGTAGTCAAAGGTATCAAGGGCTGCCAAATTGGACAGTGTGGATAGAGAACACTGCCATCTTTGCAGAAAATTCCATCAGACAACACTACCCTAAGGGAAGGCAAGCTGAGAAGTATCGTCTTACATTAGACTTACCTTTAGAAACAGTGCAAGATATGCCTGGGCTAACTCAAAATCACGCTTCCTATCCAACATCATCCTGATCATTTTTAAGAAGCTCTGCATAACTTCTACAGATCCACCACAATCAGGAGACAGGCTTCGCAGCTCTGTTTCAATTCCTGATGGGCCTAATTCTTTCAGAAGGTTAAGAGCAGCTTCATCTGCATTAAGTTTTAAGAAGAATCCAGTTATTACCTACAATCATTTCACTTAGGAAACTATAGTTTCATTTCATACCCAAGCAACAAATTACACAGGAAATTCTTCCTATGGTTTTATTTTTTCCTCTTAAGTAGTAAAATGAACCCCAAATTAAGTAACAATCAGTACAAATGATGAGAGCAGTACAATAAACAAGTACTTAAAGCACTAAAATTTTTGCATTTTTTTTTTCCTGCTGTGGAAGCTGTTAAAGAAAATTAACATTTTAATTAATTAATGGCTAACCACAGACACTTCAAGATGGTCTTACATCAATCAGATGGTCACACAACAATCAGAACAAATACAAATACAAGAAGGCTGTCAGGTACATACCAAATTATTAGAGTAGTTGCATGGAGAACAGGACGAGGTGGGAGAATTTATTTTTCTTTCCTTTTATTGTTATAAAATTTTTAAAGTATCATATGATTATTAAGAAACACTAATGATACAGAAATATTTAAGAGGGGGAACGATTCCACCTTACTCTTACTCACCCCAAATTTACTTTTTTTCTCTAGAAATAAGCATTTTTGTTTTACATGCATCTTAAGGATACATATTCTATACACCTACAACTACTCTGTAACATATCTGATACTACAATGGCAATGACTATACGTTTAGCTTTTAGAAAAGAAGTAACACAAGTGACAAAACTCTAATGAATTTTATTTTCTGTCCTTCAGTCTATACTAAATAGTGCTTTTCTTCTTTGTCCCTCCAGAAATAGAACAAGTTACTTCTTTATGATCTTGGTATTCTTTAGTCATCTACAATGGCCCATCAGTATTATTTGACTTTTGCCAAGGTGGACTCAAGTGAGGCTGGTAGGAAAACAAAAGCATATGGATGCAAAAAATAAGAGGATAAATCAAACAGGAGAGAGACTGTGATTCTGTTAATTGCTTATAGTTCTTATTATTTATCATTATTAGCTAAAGGTTGTAGCTTTCAAAATTTAAATATATTAACAATAAATATATTTTAAAATTGCCTTAATGGGATAACTTGGGAATATCTAAAAATCACCTAAGACAAGTCTCTGCTTTATTATAAACTGTATTTGTAAATAAAAACAAAAGAAAGAGATGAGGGAAAACCACTAATTTTCAATATAGAAAGTGTGAAATCTTCTCAAAAGGCTATTATAATATTGATACTCATCTAAGTTTAGTATCACTCGTTTAACAGTACAAAAGCTAAAATTATTTCACATTAAAATCAAAATTTCAATCCTTTTAAGTTTTTACTATCTTCCTTCAGCTACTGAAAAATCTGCTAATATTTCATTCAATTTCTCTTCATATAAAATACAATACATTGGGGCACTGGGGTGGCTCAGTGGGTTAAAGCCTCTGCCTTCGGCTCAGGTCATGATCTCAGGGTCCTGGGATCGAGCCCCGCCTGCTCCCCCACCCCCCTGGCTGCCTGCCTCTCTGACTACTTGTGATCTCTCTCTTAAATAAAGAAATAAAATCTTTAAAAAAAAAAAAAATACAATACATTGATGATACTTGGTAAAGGATTTTAACTTAACTTACATTTATTATTTACCAGTCCTTCTTCAAGTTTCAAGCAGAAATCTGATTTTTGCGCCAAAATTCCAAGGTTTACCACTTTAGACTTAAACAAAAACAAATAAACATTATTGCAAGAATACAAGTGTAACAAAAAAATTATAGGTTATAATTAAAAGCTGTCATTAATTTACTCTGATCTTAAAATTAGGTCTTGATAAAGAATTACAAATGCAGAACACAAACACACCCTATATACTTAGAATGTTCCAATTTGGTTTTTACCTGATAGGGGTCATTATTTTGCTCAGGTACAGCATATCTGGGTACAAGGCCAGGAACTGTTGGAATAAAAAATGGTGCTGATTTGGGTACTTTCGGTGGTTCTTTTGGTTTATTCTTTTTCTGATTAAGAGAAAATGAGAAAGCGAAAAAGACTAGTAAGTCCTTGCCAACAGTTTCTAATACTTAATTCCAAATCAATTTTAAAACAAAGTGCAAAAAGTAAAAAGGAACAAAATTTTCTCAAATTTGAATGCCAAAATAAAATGCCAACTGATGAATATCACAGATATCTTTAAACTAGGCTTCTCAAGGCAGACCTTTAGTACCATTGCTAACAAGGCAGAAGAAAAATGACAGGGTTGAGGAGCAGCTCTCAGAGCTCTTCATTTTCCTCACACATGATTTACATGAATACTAGGTAAAGTAACAAGTAATTCTGAGCTTCTACAACCTTAAAAACAAAACTTATGTAAATGCTCAACAGTTTCTTACATTTTTTTTCTCCAAAAGAAATTCAGAGCCATAGAAATAATTTGGTGAAATTTTGTGATTCTTCTATTTCGTTGGAATTTCTATTGATTTTTCCTTAGTACTTTTTGTATTTAAAAAGCAAAAGAACACTATTGCTCATTTATAAAATATTTCAAGTGTTAGTAAAACTCTATCTATCAGGAAAACGTCAATTGGAATTCCTACTGACAGAATTTGGTTTTGGTGACCACATGCTACACGTCACTCACTACCTCAGGAGCATCTGATGAAAGAGCCTTTCTCTGGTAAACTGCCTAATAAAGGTATCTCACAATTTTACCTAACACTATTTTATTTCTCTTCCATTCTTTTAGGAGCTGTCATACAAGAGAGATTCGCTGTTTGAAAGAAAACCAAGGATACTCATGGTCTTGTGGAGGCACAGCATAAAAGAAAGTGACTACATGAAAGCAGGACAAGGTACTGCCAACTGCAGAGTAAGCACAGCCCTTCTTGGTAATGGTGGAGATTGCAGTAAGAGTCACAGTTACGCCTCTAACTCACTGTTCTTTAGTCAGAAGGGACACAGTCACTGAGTTGTAGATAAGAACAAAAAACTTTTTTTGCAGGTGCTCCACAGGGCTCTGGAAATGGTCTAATCTCACAAGGGAAAACCAAAAGGAGAAAAGTTTCCCATAGGACAAATATAGAAATTCTAACTTCTATCATTCAGTAAGAAATAAAAATATTGGAAATGTTAGCATATTTCTTCCATCAAGATCATTCACTCAGGTTTCTAAATAAGTTTTTATGCAGAACAGAACTGTATCTGAGCAAGGACTAGAGTAGTCCAAAACCTTAGCTCAATTTATTGGGCATTATTCTGATTGCTCCATTTCACACTGATCTACTTGAGACTTTTTAATGCATTGCTTTTGAAGCTATCCCATAAAGTAATGCCTTTATAGTTGACACACTGGACAACATGATGGAGGATTTTACAACTATGTTCCTACACAACATACATTAAAGCTAATGTCCGATCTCTCAAAAAGTGAGCAAGTAGAAATAACCAGATTTAAATTCTGAGAGGAAAATTAACATGTAAAAACTCTTTCCTTACCCATGACACATGTATCTTTTCTGGTGCTAAGTAATCAGTTACAAAAACACCACATCTTGTCATAGTTATCCACGTCAATTCTTACACATTTTATGCCCGGCCTACCATGTGATTTAGTACACACATAACCTCTAGTGAATGTGAATATGTATATATCTAACCAATCAAGTTTCATAAAACAACACTTCCCCTTACTATCAGAGGATAATCTTTGAACTTTTCTATTCTAGTCTGTTCCTTTCAATTACTTTTGCTACTCACAAATGGGGGTCATAAAATATGCTTTGAAAAACACTAATTTATGCCATAATTATCCTTTTTTTCATGTAAAACTATAAATTCCTCAATGATAAAGGAGCTAGGTTTTTCCCCACTGTTGTTGTCCTTGGGACATTACCTAGTAATTAGTTCATATTAAGTTATGTGCCTGGAAAAAAAAAAAAAAAGTTATGTGCCTGGACTCAACACAGCAAGCGATAAAAATTTTCTTGGAGTTGACAGAATAAGGTATGGAATGGTAAAAGGTAGCTAAAGCTTAATTAAAGACCAGAGAAAAGTCTTCTAGTCCCCAAATGCCTAGCAACAGAAATATCACACATCATGGCAGCAATTCTTTTTTTCTCATTTCTGTAAGATAAAAAAAAGTTTATTAGGTTAGAGTTAAAACATCTAATTTTTAATGATTCTGTAGTTGCAGGCTGTACTTTTGCTCAGTGCTCTCAAAGTCAATTACTATAGAGAAAGAATCTTGTGATAATCACACTGGATCAAACAGCCTTCAACTAAATGGTATTTTCTACTACCTCGGGCTTTAACTGTTCCTTCTGAAACCCTCCAGGTAGAGGAAGCTATCTCTACTAAAGAAAATGTTTCTGGAATGTGTCTTTAGAGACCAATATTAAGTGTACTACAGCATTACCTTAATAACATCAAGATTAAGAAGGTTTTTCCAGCGTGATTCAGGGAGGAGGGATAGAGTCACCAATTGCTCATTCAACTGTTCTGGGGAATCATACTCTATCATTTCATCACTTGGTTCTATGGTTTCTTCCGATAATTCCACATCTTAAAATAAAAAATTTTCAGGTAAAACAAATTAATGCAGAAGAGGATTTTTATCATATAAAAAAGAACTTAAAATCCATTAGTATTTCATAACATGTCCACTGAGTATAGCCTTATAAACTCTATTGACTATTTCCTCATCTTCTCATATTATCTGTAACTCTCATCACCAGACCCACTGGTATACTATTTAATTTCTTATCAATATCACATCAATTATATTTTTGCATTAATTCATTAAGTCATTAAAAATATTGCCTATCGGGGCGCCCAGGTGGCTCAGTAGGTTAAAGCCTCTGCCTTCAGCTCAGGTCATGATCTCAGGGTCCTGGGATCGAGCCCCGCAATGGGCTCTCTGCTCAGCAGGGAGCCTGCTTCCCCCACTCTCTCTGCCTGCCTCTCTGCCTACTTGTGATCTCTCTCTCTCTCTTTCTCTCTCTGCCAAATCAATCAATCAATTTCTTTCTTTAAAGAAAATATTTTTCCCATCATTAGGATATATTTAATGCATTAAACTCTACCTTCAGTAGTAATATCCCTTAAGTTAGGTTTATGATATTATACTTCAAAACTACTATTCTGTAGCAGAAAAAGTCAATTATCATATGGTTTCATTTACTTGTGAAGCATAAGGAATAACATCAAGGACATAAGGAGAAGGAAAGGAAAAGGGAATTGGGGGAAATCGGAGGGGGAGATGAACCATGAGAGACTGTAGATTCTGAGAAACTGAGGGTTTTGGAAGGGAGGGGATTGGGGGGATGGGTGGGCCTGGTGGTGGGTATTAAGGAGGGCACATATTGCATGGAGCACCGGGTATGCTGCATAAACAATGAATCCTGGAACATTGAAAACATTAAATTTAAAAAAAAAACAAACAAACAAACCACTATTTTGTGATTACCTTGGGTTTGACAAGTACCAGGAAGCATCACTACTGAAGGAACATAATCTGTGGGAAGTGGCCGTAGTGAAACAACTGAATACAGGGAAATATTGGACCTGAGAAATAAACATACAAACAATATTTTAAAACTTGTAAAAATAGCTTTTTTTTTTTTTTTTCCAGAAAAACTTCAAGTACTGGTAATAATCACTACTATCTTACACTTGGCTTCAGATTCCAATCACTTACAAAAGTCAAAAAAAAAAACTCAAAGACAGTATTAATTTGAAAATGCCATGATTCATGTCATAGATGTTATCATAACCAAGTTGTGCATAAACATTATTTATTAATGGAGTCTCTATTTTTAATGTAATACAAAAAAAGTATTTATTTGAGAAATCAGTAGTGGATAATACTTTTATAAGATAACATGACCTCCATATATTTATATCATTTTGATAAATGGCAACCTCCATTTAGAGAAATCATAACTGAAGGAAAGATGGAATCAGACAGTTAAGTCAGAGAGAGAATATGCTGATTAGATTCTTTAGGTTGCTGAAGTTATGGACTTCCCCTTCTCTAGAATGGTCCCCTAAAGTACTTATGTTTCTGCTACTTGACCCTGTACCATGGCCTTGGATGACTCATCAAGATATAGATACTTCTCCCAAGGTGGGCTAATCAGATTCTCTTAAACATACATTATAATTTGGAATGTAAAATAATAATTGGGACTATCAGATTCTAAATTATATTAATACACTTATTAATATACTATATTATACTCCCGCTGAGGTCCCATGGGTACTCTTCTCTTGTCTTGATTGTTCAAGCTTCTTAAATGCCATGAAATACTCCATTTTGCATATTAAGGTGGCCAGAGTCCATTTCTATCATATATCTATTTTCATATCCTAAAAATCTAATTATAAAATTTTTAAGGATTAATTTCCTTCTCTTCCTTAATAATAAGAGTTAAAGGAATTAAACATGTGAACTCAGAAAATAGGTAAAATTTTTTTAGACCAAGATGATGGACCATTTATTTCGAACTCTTACATGTTCATCATCACCACCATTAATATCTTTCCATGGTTATGAAGAGCTATATAACTAGAATGAATCTTAGAAAGCATTTTGACCATACTTATGGCTTATTTTGAAGATAAGATAGGGTGAGTTGAAAAGTTGGCTAAAGTTATAAAGTGGTCCTGGAGCTGTGGCAGGAAAGCCAGGGCCTAGGTGGGGACTCCTCCTCCCTAACATTTCAAAATTTACTTGACTTTTTTGCAAATAAAAGCCGAATACGATAGGGGCACCTGGGTGACTCAGTTAAGTGGCCAGCTCTTGATTTTGACTCAGGTCATAATCTTGGGGTCCTGGGATTAAGCTCTGCATCTAGCTCTGCACTCATCACGGAGTTGGCTTGAGAATTCTCTCTCTACCACTCTCTCGCTTGCATTTTCTCTCTCTTACTCTCTAAAATAAATATATCTTTTTAAAAAAAGGCAAATATGAAAGATAAAAATCAGTCATGTGGTTTAGAATTTCACACTTGAGTAAAGATATCTAAATTATCAAGCAGATGTTGAATCAGTCACAAATTTATGGTGAATTAACTCTATGTGAAATTTCTATTTTATAAAATTAAAAAAAAAACCTAAATGGCAATATTAGCAACTATAATTTTCTGACGATATCATAGTTCTCCTCCTTACCCACAACAGAAATGTATGAAATAACTTACCAAAGATAAATTCCAAGATGGTCCACGTGGGAAGTGGCCAGAAAGTCTCCAGTAGGGGACATAGTAACATTGAGAGGAGCAGAGTCCAACAAAAAGCTGTCTATAAGACTATAAAATGAATCACAATGTTAAAGTATTTAAACTCTACCAAAAAAGGACATAACTCACAAAATATATTTTTGCTAAAAGAACAAGGGATGAGAGAGATGAATACTCATTTTTGATTTTCACTAATCAACACCAGAAAGCCAGCACTAACAAAGAGCTTTGTCGAGTTAATACGTAAAAATAATCTCTCTTAATGAGAAAGACTGAGAACACTAAACAAACCAATAAACTGAAGAAAGAGTTTCAGCAATAGGGAAAATACTAGAGGAAATGCTCTATTTTTCTGGAATGTCATTTTGGCAGGCTGACTTGGGGACAAATTCTGAAGATATAACACATTTAAAATAAATCTGATTACCAGTACTCTCCTGTATTTTTGTTATTCCAGTGGAATTTTAAAAAGGCTTAGGCAACAAAGGAAAGTAATTAAATAAAATGACTGTAAATGAGAAAGAAAATAATGGGAAAAAGTTTTGAGCACTTCTACCTATTTTTCAAATAGGTTACCATGCTATATGTGAAACATGAAAATTCAGTCTGTAGAGCATAACTACAAAACAGCTTTTGGAAACCAGTCTTACAACTTTAAAATGCTTGGAGGAGTTGAAAAGTTGGGGAGGAAGGAGAAGTGATCACACCCAGGTAGGAGACACAAAAGAGGATTCTCAAAGGAACAAAGTGATTGAGATAAGCCTTACAAATGAACAAGATCTCAGTGGATGTGGTTAGTAGAGAAAGTACTCCCTGGCTGAGGGAAATGTGGAGGTTAAAATAAGGGGAAATGCAACTGGGTACAAGTGATAGGTGGTTTGGTACATAACAGGTGCATAAGCATAAGGCTGCATATAACACCTAATATCAAAAATTTTAGCTTGTTTTTATCTTTTAATCAGTAGAAGAGTCACTAAAGGCTTTTGAGCAGATAGTGCTGTAAACTTCACTTTCATAAGAAAATCTGCAATCAGAATGTAGAATATATGTGAATGGGAAGTATAGTAAGATGGTGGTAGTTATCTAATCCAGCAATAAAGATATGAACTAGAATGGTAGTGGCAGAAAGTGAAACAAGGTAGATTTAAATAGCAAAAAGAAAGGTCTAACCCACTGGCATCTTGTAGAAGAGGCTTCTTATACAGGCTGAGTGTGAGTACTTTGTATACTCATATACTGGTTTTAATCACAGCAAACTACATTATTCACTGAAGCCAATACACTATCCATGGAAAAGCATAGCAAATGACTGAAGTTTAAATTCCACATTAAGGGGCACCTGGGTGGTTCAATCGGTTAAGCACCTGACTCTTGATTTTGGTTCAGGTCATGATCTCAGGGTCGTGAGATGGAGTTCCGTGTTGGGCTCCATGCTGAGCGTGAAGCCTGCTTAAGATTCTCTCTCTCGGGACACCTGGGTGGCTCAGTAGGTTAAGCTACTGCCTTCAGCTCAGGTCATGATCTCAGGGTCCTGGGATCGAGTCCCATATTGGGCTCCTTGCTCAGCGGGGAGCCTGCTTCTGCCTCTGCCTGTTCTGCTGGCAGCTCCCCCTCACTTGTCCTCTCTCTGACAAATAAATAAATAAAATCTTAAAAAAAAAAAAAGATTCTCTCTCTCTCCCTCTCCTTCTGCCCCTCCCCCTGCTCCCTTTCTCTCAATCTCTCCAAAAAACCCTCCACATTAAATAAAACAAATTATTTCAAGGAAAAAAAAAATAGCAGTTAACACTTTTTAGTGTTTCAGACTAGGAGCACTTGAGTCTACTTAATTTAATCCTCACAACCCTCTGAGGCAGATCTGTCCTTTCTACATAGATCAGAAAAAGGAGGTCCAGAAGATTTAAAAACCTGCTCAAGGTAGAAAGCAACCGAGCCACAAGCAGTCTGAACTCTTAATCACTATAAATTCAGCAAAACCACTACTGAAACTAAAGACACAATAAACAACTCAATAGTATATACAGACTCAGAAGATGCTTACACTGGTGATTCATGGAACACACTCTAAGCAGCTCTAATGTAAATGAAAACTGTTCAGTGGCAACATTAAGCGACTGGTTCATGATAACATTTTCTCAATTTGTTCAGAGTGATTAAAAATATAACCTTTAAATAACGAATGAAAGATAAGAAAACAAGACTAAAATAAGGAGCACTGAAGATACACAGCGATGTATCTTCAATGACTACTGTTTAATTCTTAGTTAAGGGGGAAAAAGATGAGTAATAACCTGTTTGATTTCTGTTCAAACCTACTTTGGAAGCTCACAAGAATGGCTTTTCTTAGAGATCAAGGCGATTTGGGAAGAAAGGAAATATTTGCCAAACACTTATTATATGCCAGAGACAGTTAAATTATGTCAATTCACTTAATCCCAACAACCCAGAGCAGAAATATTATCTCAGTGTACAGAGATAAAGATTACACCTAAACACAACAATTTCAAATTTTACCATTTCTTGTGTCTTGATTAATATTTGTTCATTAAAAGTTATGTGAGGGCTGAAACCTCCTAACACATTTAGAATCTGTTAAAAAGAGAATCTAATGCTTGGGCAATTGTTTTTTACTTGATACTGTAATTATTTTGTGAAATTCACTGGACAACTTAATTTCCACAGCTGTTGTGTGTGGGTGGATTGGCTGTTCATTACGGAAAAGGATCAAACAGAAAAAGGTGGATTCCACAAACACAGTATATTTTACACTGCCACATTAATTCATAAAGTGTAAGTGTACAGGCTTAATCCCAGACCTAACTACCACATAGTCTTCTGCCGATCCCACAAAATGAAAAGTCCTAGCTAAATTACACTTTTTTGAGAGAACATTAATAAAATTCCCATTCGAGTGGATCTGATTCTCAAGCACAGAGAATTGCATATACAGGTAACATTAAGTTATTTCTTTCCTTTTTAAAGATTTATTTTTAGGGAGAGAAAGAGAAAGAGCAAGAGAGAGCGCACACCCATTAAGTGCAGGGTGGGAGAGAAAGAAGGAGAGAGAGTCTTTTTTTTTTTTTTTTTTTTTTTTTTTTTTTAGGAGAGAGAGTCTTAAACAGACTGTGCACTGAGCTCATTTTGGAGCTCAATCTCATGACCCTGAAATCATGACCTGAGCCAAAACCAAGAAGACACTTAACTGACTGCCCTACCCTCTTACCCCTAAGTAATTTCTGACTGTATTCTAAACAAATGTAGACAGTGTCTAGATGTTCAATTTTGAAAGTGACAGAATTACCTTACACAGGTATCTTTAATGAACAGAATAAAAGAGATGGTTTTGCCTCAGTGAGAAAGTCCAAAACAATGTTCTATTCCAACTATTTTCATGTAACGCTCCACAGAAAGCAGAGGTCAGAGGGCGAGGAAAAACAAAATGCAAAATTCTATTAAACTATTTACTTTTATATTTTTCTCATCCCAAAAGGGTTCAACCTGAACTTCTAATATATTAAAAACAACCAGAAATGAGAGGTGGTAATGGTAGGGGATGGCAGATAATTTCAGAGATAAAAATTTCAATTCTGCTTCTCAGAGAATCCTACAAACACAAGAATATTTTTAACACTTCAAAACACTTTACAGGAAACCATTCAGAATCTATGCAATTTGTTTTAGATAGTTATTACAACAGATGGCTATACCTGTATGTTGCCACATTAAAGGTTTGCTCAAAGATAGTTTGACTTTTCAGACCATGTAATAAGTAAATTCACTCTTTAATTATTTAACATGTTATGTAAATGATGAAACTGCTTAGTGAAGAAAGAACTAGGAATATCCAAAGACTGCTCTGATAATTACGTTTTTAAAAAGAGGGGAATCAAAAAACCCAACAGTTACCTATGGTTATATGACGAAATACTGATCTTCACTTCCTTACTATCTTCTATATCAACAAAATCAATTCATCCTTAGAACATGACATAACCAAGAAAAGTTGATTACTGCAACTATTGGGAAATCTGTTTCTTTCTCCTACGCTTATTATAGCAAAATTTCACTTATAAACTATGCCACCTTGGGTAAATTACTTCTCTGAGTCTCCATTTCCTCATTTGTAAAATGGGACTAATAACAGTACTAATACCTATAGCTATTAGGATATGAGAGAAGATAAAAATAAAAGCATATTAAAGTGCCTGGCATTCCTGGTAAATGTCAGCTTAGTTGCAATTAGGCAGCATCAGTTGTGTGATACTGCTTTTCAAGCTTTCTCATTGGCTCTGCCTCATAGCTAAATAAACACGTTTTTCTTTTTTAAAATATATTTTGGTTCAACCAATTGGTGTAGAAATTATTAATTTTCTTTTAACAATCCCTATGTGATTCATTTCTTGTGTGTCTCCCAACATCCCTGAATTCACTTAATATTGTTTCAGTGGTCATCTAAAAATAAAATATCAGAGAATGGAAAACCTGTCAGATATAAATCTGTTCAGCTTTTTACTGAAGTAAGAAATTCAGCAAAAAGGCCAGGGTTGAATCAAAGACTGGTGGCTTTGGATGCTACTTTCAGATCCTAATTCTTCCATTCCAAAGATAAACTTTTACCACTTTTCTTTTCTTTTTTTTTTTTTTTTAAGATTTTATTTATTTGACAGAGAGAAACATAGCGAGAGAGTACAGCGAGAGAGGGAACACAAGCAGAGGGAATGGTAGCTGGAGAAGCAGGCTTCCCGCAGAGCAGGGAGCCCGATGCGGGGCTCGATCCCAGGACCCTGGGATCATGACCTGAGCTGAAGGCAGATGCTTAACGACTGAGCCACCCAGGTGCCCCAACTTTTACCACTTTTAAAAAATATTTTACTGGGGCGCCTGGGTGGCTCACTGGGTTAAAGCCTCTGCCTTCAGCCCAGGTCATGATCTCAGGGTTCTGGGATCGAGCCCCACATCGGGCTCTCTGCTCAGCGGGGAGCCTGCTTCCCCCCTCTCTCTCTGCCTGCCTCTCTGCCTACTTGTGATCTGTCAAATAAATAAATAAAATCTTTAAAAAAATATATTTTACCAATTTAGTACTAGTGGACAACAGACCATCTCTTCCATCCAATGTGAACTAAAACTAAAAAGGTAAGTGGTGAAAAAGGCATTATGCCAACTGTTACTTGTACAACTTTCCTACCATAAAGAAATTCAATTATTAAAAAAAAAAATTCGATTATAATATTCATTTTTAGAAGACAGTGAAAGTTCAAGTATCTGTTGAATACCAATATTCCTCATATAGCCTTCAAAAAAAGGGGTTTTAAAAATTAAGGAAATACCGGGGCGCCTGGGTGGCTCAGTCATTGAGCGTCTGCCTTCGGCTCAGGTCATGATCCCAGGGTCCTGGGATCAAGCCCCGCATCGGGCTCCCTGCTCCGCAGGAAGCCTGCTTCTCCCGCTACCATTCCCTCTGCTTGTGTTCCCTCTCTCACTGTGTTTCTCTCTGTTAAATAAATAAAATCTTTAAAAAAAAATAAAATAAAAAAAAATTAAGGAAATACCAATTTTATGTGAACTAAGTAAACCAGAAGACACAGCCAACTAATTATATTTTGTTTTACTATATTTTAAGTGAAAAAGAGATACACCTGTGGACAAGAGTCCCTGATTATTAGAGCTGGACCCATTAGACTCATAATATGTTACTGTGCATATTCCAAATCTGTCTATATGCTGGATAGACAGCTGTGCCTCATCCCTGTATGAAACTTAAAGGGAAATGAGTACATCAGGGGTTTTCCTTTCTAAAGGTCAAATTGCTTTCAGGTATAAACTTATCAATTCCTGAGAAAAGAGGAAGTAAAATTGGACAGAGCTTTATTTAGGAGTATTTCTGAGGCTTAAAAAGTGCCACCTTCCTTCTCATTTTCTCCACCTTTCTTTATGGTATATTCCTATCAAAATGGACACTTCACTGTTCCCATCACTACTTTCACACTCGTCTAGGAAATTCTGTTAACTGATATGATTTTTAAACTGTGTCTATTCCTATATAATTTTTAACAATAAAGCTAGCTCCCTTGCTCTCTCTCTGTAGGTCTCCAATGTTCCAATTATTTACCAGAAGTAGATAATTTTTCTCTTTAAATGCTGTTTTTGTAATAAGTTTCACTACAAAACAGATTTCTGAATACTGCTGGGTTTTAGCCAAATCTTTAAGAAACACATTTTCATTACTTTAGGGTATCTAAACCATCTTCTTTCAAGAATTATGTTAGAGACAGGGGCGCCTGGGTGGCTCAGTGGTTTGGGCCTCTGCCTCGGCTCAGGTCATGATCTCGGGGTCCTGGGATCGGGTCCCGCATCGGGCTCTCTGCTCAGAAGGAAGCCTGCTTCCTCCTCTCTCTCTGCCTGCCTCTCTGCCTACTTGTGATCTCTCTCTCTCTCTGTCAAATACATAAATAAATAAATAAAATCTTTAAAAAAAAATTATGTTAGATACAAAAAATACACAATATACACATATGAAAGAGTTTTCAGCCTTTTAAACTAAATTCACTATGAACAATGACAAAAAAACACTCAATAGAAGTTTGCAGTTCTAAAGTCAATCTCCATTTTGGAGTATCACAAAGGTCAAATGAGCTTCCTTAAAGTTTATGCAACTCACTTCTATATCTCAATTTTGCAGGAAGAGAAAACCCAAGAGAGAATGCATTTTTCTTACTACTATCTTTTATAGCACTACTCCCTGTGCTAAGATCAAAAACACTCCAAGGACAAGATATAGTAAGGTCAGAAAAATCCCCAAATACATTCACATTCAAAAGGGACACAACCATTAACTATAGGTAAAAGTTGCAAGTAAAGACAATGACTGAGAAATCTTCTCACAGAGGTTAGGGATTTAAAAATAAACTCACCACCCAGATGGAAGGTCCCAAGTTCTTACAGAACAATCCATTGAAGCACTTATTAACCAACGACCATCAGGACTAAAAGCCTTCAAATTAAAAAGAAAAAAAATACGTATATAATGTGTATATGCTTAATGTCTATATATTTAACAGCTTAAAGAATGTAAGAAATGAAAATAAGATGCAGGCTTCATGAAAAATAAGTCCGAGTAAAATTTAGACTACCTTATTTTATAAAAAAGAAGCTATTATTTCTTACATACCACTGTTCAGATATAGTTAAGAATTAAGTTTTTATACAAATTATAAAAAACTTTAAAAAGTTAACAGTATCATCCTATTTTCCATAGGAAAAGATTACTCCATAATCTTCTATACTTAAGAGAGAGTTAACAAACTGACTACATTTTTAGCATAAAACTGCTATTCTGAGGACATTCAATTAGAAATATTTTGTTAGCCTAATTTCCTTTATAAAGTTCTCTGAAAGAAACAAAAGTTTGCTTCACTGAAGAGTCTATATATTAGACTGACTTTCTAAGAATACAAAATGATTTTGAAGAATGTAAATTCTCTTAAAATATTAAAGTTACTAACAAATAACTTCTACTGGGCACCTGGGTGGTTCAGTCGTTAAGCATCTGCCTTCGGCTCAGGTCATGATCCCAGAGTCCTGGGATCAAGCCCTGCACTGGGCTCCCCGCTCAGCGGGGAGCCTGCTTCTCCCTCCCCCACTCCCTCTGCTTGTATTCTCTCTCTCTCGCTGTGTCTCTCTTCATCAAATAAATAAAATCTTAAAAAAAAAAAAAGAATTAACTTCTACTTTTACTTGTAGCTTCAGTTAAAAAACTTTTAAAATGATGTTTGATTTCAAAATATAATTTAAAACTACAATAATCAGAATTTCAAAATAAATTTAAATAATAAACTACTTATGCTACCTTAAAGAAACTGTATTTGTTCTCTTGATATAAATGGATAAATAGCTCTCATTTTCCTGTAGCACATAAGTATTATGAGGCTTAGATCAGCTCATATGTGAAAGAAGACCTCAAAACAAAAAATTTGTTTTTATAATGGTAGATTATTTATCTAGGATTCTAAGCACAAGGATTATGACCATCCATATTAACAGATTATAACGGGATAAGCAGATTCCAATCTGTTCACTTGGTTGCAGTGATATAGTGGAAACTCAAATCTTTTTTTTTTTTTTTTTTTAAAGATTTTGTTTATTTATTTGACACACAGAGAGAGAGAGAGAGATCACAAGTAGGCAAAGAGGCAGGCAGAGAGAGAAGGGGAAGCAGGTTCCCTGCTGAGCAGAGAGCCCGATGTGGGGCTTGATCCCAGGACCCTGAGATCATGACCTGAGCCGAAGGCAGAGGCTTTAACCCACTGAGCTACCCAGGTGCCCCGGAAACTCAAATCTTAAGGTACAATGAACTCAATTTACAGAATAGTGCATATTAACAAAGAATGGGGGAAAATGACTCTCAAAGGTAAAGTCATGTTATAAATGCTCATAGATTTAATTGAACAGGAGTAGTTTATTACTAAGAGATAATCCAGACACATAAGGTCAAAGTAATGTCTGAAAAGGAAAGAAATTCAAAGAGCAAGCTGACATTGACTGCTTTCAAAAATGCATCAAAAAATTTTATTAAAATTACTCCACACCTGCCTTCATTTCTACAGATGCTATCACAACAAATTCTGTCAATAGGTAGTTCTGCCAATCTCCTACCTGCAGAACAACACAATTTCCTGACTTTTTCCCCCTATTTTAAGGAAATGGGTAACCATTGCAAATCCTGACTTTTGGTGTGAGAACAGATGAATAAATGTAGCTGTTGGAATTGCCAGTGAATAGCCCAGATCTTATCTTAATTTTTTCCTGTTTTCAGGTAAACTAAGGTGTCTGTAATTGACGAAAAAGACCAATATATATTTAATATAGTCCTCAAAATACACTTTTCAAATTATCATATCCCATTATATCATATCACATAACCCACTCTGAGAATATAATAGTAAGCTAAAATACATTTTTACTGATTAAACTCTTTTAGAGTTAAGAAATATAAACTAAAAATAGCACTGAATCAGAGTAAACCAGACACCAGAAACTGCAGGTTCCTACTATTAATTTGTTATACATGCAGAAAATCAGAAATGAGTTCTCTCAGCTTAATTTAACATTAAGTTAAAAATGATATACTTAGGTTTTGATAGGTCATTCATTCTCCAAAGTTCTCCATTCATTCTTCATTGTTTTATACTTCAACCTGATGGCATTAACTCCCTGAGAAACATTAAACTTCTTTAACTTCTGAGCTTTCTTTAAAAATCTATTCTTTGAAAATTAGTTTCCAAATTATTTGAGTATCTCCTATGATAAATGTAATGCTACTAAAAGTTAATAATTATTCTTAACCTAAATAGAAACAGAAATTAGACAAGTTCTATTTGAACATCAAAAGTTCGTTTTACCAGGTCATTGATTTGGCCTTGGTGTCCAGAAAACTCTCTGACAATCTTCCTAGTTTCAATGTCCAGAACACTAATGGAAAAGTCATCCAAGGCAAGTCCCAGAATGCCACTAGTAAAATAAATACACAAATTTTAATAAAAAAAACCAACAAGGCTTTAACTAAAATCTCAGTCATTTTAATTTTGCTAATAATCAAGTACACCTTTGGGGAAATTAAGCAAAATTCTGTTCTTTTACATTAAATGTCTAATTTTCTCACTTGGTAAATTAGGTACTCTTATAAGACTTTTACTAAAATCTTCAAGAAGAAAATCCATAATCATTAAAGGAAAAACTTTACCTGTCTCTATGTAGCAGCATCATATTTGGAGATGAATCAAGGTTCATAGAATGGATTAAAATTTTGTTTTTAAAGTTCCAGAACTTGAGTAATCCTTCACTACCAGTTGTAATCATCAACTGGTTTAATCCATCCACTGCAACACCTCTAACAGATCCTTTATGAGCTTTAAAGCATATGTTAAGAGAAAAAAGAAATAAGAATTGGCACTGCCTCTCTGAACTCTACACAAAGAGTAATTCCTTCACTTAAGTATCTTAAATTCTCTTAAAATCTTGAAATTAAGCTGAATTCCAGGGAAAAGGGAGATTATTATACTGCTAAAACAAAACCCATCAGATTGATGCTACAAAGGTTAAGATTTTGTTTAATGCAAGGGGAAGAAAACAAAAATTTTAATTTGTATAATATCCATTTTTCCCTAATCTATCAACAATTTCATTCTCTTTAAGTATTTCAACACAGTGTTTATAGTAGGTGTAATGGCAGTAACTGCCAGATAGGGTTGGTAATAACCCACATACAACTTTAGCAAAAGGCCTGGCACTCGAGAATTTATAAATGCCAGAGACAGTTATTAGCCCTGTATCTTTCTACATTATTATTTTTTAAGAAAAAGAAAAAAAATCTCAATACCTTGATCCTCGCCAAAACTTCCTCGATGTATACCAGACTGCATGTTATATACATCTACAGTTCCTGATGAGAGACCAATTACAGCAAAATTTCCACAAGAAGTTATATCTACTGCCTTAGGAAAAAAAAAAATTAAAAACAAATGATACAGCAAATAAGATTTTTACTGTACTTTATGGTTTACAAATATCTTTTTATCTATTATCTCTTAAAAAAAGAATGCTAAATGAATTGCCTCATTAATTTTCTTAAACACAATGCAATTATACTTGGGCATGTAAGAAATATCTGCTTGATTCTATTTCTTGATTCTCTAAGAAGTATAAAGAAATATTGGTGTGCCTGGGTGGCTCCGGGGGTTAAGCTTCTGCTCTCGGCTCAGGTCATGATTTCAGGGTCCTGGGATGGAGCCCTGCATCGGGGCTCTCTGCTCAGCAAGGAGCCTGCTCTTCCCCCCGCCCCCCTCGGCCTGCCTCTCTGCCTACTTGTCATCTCTCTCTCTCTGTCAAATAAATAAATAAAATCTTAAAAAAGAGAGAAGTATAAAGAATTATTATCCAAGAAAATAAAACATAACCAAAGTTAACGCGATTGAAATGTATGAAGTTAAGAGAACTATATTTCAGCTGGCCTTCCATTTTTAATTTACTCATAACAGTGTTAAAGTCAAAGTATTCCACTGCCTAATTTCTTTGTCACCTTACTTAAATAATTGCCTCTACAGCTGATATAAAACTGAAAACATATCATCAGTTAGCTTGTCCAAAGAAAAAGCCCAAAATATCTTGATTATACATACTAAGAAGGAATTACATAAGATACTGCATAGAAAACATTTAGTTTGTAAGCAGTTTCTGTAAAATAAACTCAAATTTTAATTAAAATGTCAGTATTATATTAACAAGATGTCTTTTTTCCTGTGTTAAAAAATGAGACTGGATATGTACTGGAAATCCCTGGTAGTCACTGTGTGTCAGATATTATTCCCTCAAGAGATAATTGAAAAACCTGGTGAATTTATGCCCAAAGAGATAACTTCTAACACCTATAAGAAAATATTTAATAGAGGCTATTAACTGTGCAAAGCAGCATATAAATGATAACTAAGTCAAGAAATATTTACATAGCATTCTCAGAAGTATGCTCCACTACATATATATTTTTCTAGGTAATTATAGCATATCCCTTAAAAAATAAAATATTTTAGATAGGAAATTATGGACTAATCTTAAAAAGTATCCTACTTTCCTAAGTAGAACACATTTACAATGTTATCTATTTTGAATAACTTATAAATATTTATGCTACATTATGGAGTTACGCTCTCCGGAACTAATGGAGATACGCTCTCAGGAACTAATGGAGATATTTAGCTATATCCTTCAAGTAATACAGGCCCCCAGAATTTGCATTTATTTTAGTATGATTTATTATTGTTAATGGGCCTGTTTCTGGCTCCTTTTCAAATTTACTCATTATCTATTATCAAACAGCTATTATAAAAAATGAGTAAGCTGAGAGAATTACCTTGGGTAACAAACTGTACTTTAATGCACAGATCTCTGATAAATACTTTCGTTTGTTATTTATTGGTTACTAGCTTTGTTCCAAGTAGCTTTGTGTTTGCCAGACAAATGACTCAGCACCAGTTAAGTATCATTGTATATACATATACTAGATGTTACATGAGTGATCACTGGCAGCTATGAGTTATTAACATAGGTCCTAGAATGAGTGGTCATAGGTTCAAATTCCAGCTCTTTCATTACACTAGCTTTGCTGACTTTAGGCATGTTCGTCATTATTACATTAAGCCTCAATTTTATTATCTATAAAACAAGGCTAACAATAGACAATATGATAGGACTGTTAGAAGGATGATATAAAATAACATGTTAGGCACAGAACCTGAGAGAAAGTAAGCACACACAAAAATGTTAGCTGTGATTATCATTACCACTACTAGTACAACAGCTACTCATAAGTGTGCAGGTAAACTTAAGAAGCTTAAAATAAAATCTCTAAGATTCTGAAAATAGTATAAGTGCTTAAAACTGGACTTTGTACTATGGAGAACACAGCATACACTCTTAGAAAAAACTATGTCCAAAATAGAGTCAAATGTGGATTTACACTTTTAATAAGTGAGCAACAGAGGTATTCACTAACTATCTAATCAAGTTCAGCAAGGTTTCACTACACTAGCAATGAACAAAACAAAATTAAGGAAAGAATTCCATTTATATTAGCATTAAAAAGAGTAAGATACCAGGAAAAACTTAACCAAGGAAGTATGAGACTTGTACACTGACAACTACAAAATATTGATGACAGAAATTAAAGCTCTGAATAAATGGGAAAACACTGCATGTTTGTTGATCAGAAGTAATGTGAAGATGGTAACGCTCCTCAAACTGATCTACAGAATCAACAAAACCTCTATCAAAATCCTAGCCACTTTCATTGTGGAAACTGACAAAAAGATCCTAAAATTTGCCTTGAAATGCAAAAGACCAGAATAGCCAAAACAATCTTGAAAAAGGAACAAACTTGGAAGATTCACTCTTTGATTTTGAAATTTAATACCAAAGTACCATGGTCAAGACAGTGTGGCACTAACATAACAACGGACATATAAAACAGTAAAAAGAGAATGGAGAAATCCAGAAATAAACCCTTACATTATTGTCAAATTTATTTTTGATGAGCATGAGAAGACTATGCAATGGGGTAAATAAAGAATAGCCTTTTGAACATGATGCTCGGACAACTAGATATACAAATGCAAAAGAAATGAACTTAGACCCCTACATTACACCATGTATAAAAATTAACTCAGAAAGGATCACCGATTTAAATTAAGAGCTAAAATTATGAAACTCTTAGATCAAATCACAGGGGTAAATCTTCAGGGCGCTCAGTTAGGCAATGATTTCTCAAAACCATAGGGAATTAAAAAAAAGGTTAGACTCAATCAAAATTAAAAACTCTCCCATTGAAAATTATACCAATAATAAAACAAAATGGCAGCCCACAGAATGGGGAAAAAACATTGCAAATCACATATCTGATAAGGGACATGCATCAGAATATATAAAAAAACCATTACAACTCAATATAAAAAGACAAATAAAAAAAACAAATAAAAAAAATTAAAAAAAAAGACAAATAACCCTTTTACCGGGCAGAGACTTGAACGGACATTTCTCAAAGAAGACAAATAAATAGTCGATAAGCTCATGAAAAGATGCTCAACACTGTCAAGTGGAGAGGGAAACACAAATTTAAATCACAATGAGATACTACTTCATACCCAGGATGACAATTACCAAAAAGGCATACAATCACAAGTGTTGGCTAGGATGGACAGAAATTAGAAGCCTTATCCATTGCTAGTGGAAATGTAAAAAGGTACAGCCACTTTGGAAAACAGGTTAGCAGTTCCTCACAAATGTTAAACACAGAGCTGCATTATGACCTAACAATTCTAGTCCTAGGTGTAAATGCAGAGAAACAAAAACATATGTTCACATAAAAACTTATGCAATAATGTCAGCATTATTTATAACAGCCAAGAAGAAACAACATAAATGCCATCAACTGATCAATGGCTAAATAAAATGTGGTTTATACACAAAATGGAATATTATTCAGCAATAAAAGGAGCAAAGTATTACACATGCTACAACATGAATAAACTTTGAAAACATTATGCTAATTGAAGGAGAAGCCAATCAGAAAGACCATATATTATATGATTCCATTTACATCAAATGTCCAGAATAGAAAATCTATAGAAATAAAAAGCACACTGTAGTCACCTAGGTTAAGAAGATGGAAGAGGGGTATGCGACAAAATGGGGTTTCTTTCTGAGGTGATAAGAATGTTCTAAAATTTAAAAAAAAAAAGTTCTAAAATTAGACTGATTGGATTTTAGTCATGTCTGCACAATCCTATGAATATACTAAAAATCACTGAAGTATATACTTCAAATGAGAGAATTTTACAGTATGTGAGTTATATCAATATAACTGTCTTTAAAAAAGTAGGAGTAACAATTCTGCAAACCAAATTTGACATCTCTACTTTATATCTTAAATTTGAACCTAACAGAAGTAGACTTACATATCAACAAAAGCAAACAAAAACAAAATTTCTTAATAGAAGTAAACTTTTAAGTAAACACTGGCATAGAAAAGATGCATTTAAGAAAGGCTTAGAATTCAAGTTAGAATTTCTCTACAAGGCACTTCTCAAGAGACAAACATAAGAAAAGAAATAAAAGCCTTAAATAACTTCTTTATTAGGGAGTTAACTAAATCTTATCCCTGTAACAAAAGAAATCAAGAAAGAAAGAAGGAAAGAGAGAAAAAAGAAACCTTAAGATTTACATTCATTGAATATACTACTATATACTCAACATAATTAAAGTAAGAAAGTTCATTGATAAATGCTGAATTCATCTTCAAAGGGTCTTCTAAGTAATCCTATATTAGAAAACTAAAATAAGATACTATAAGAAAAGCTTAACTTAAACCTAAAATAATTCTCTACAGTTGCAAAACTTAACATTGGGGAATAATTTCAAAATGTTAAATATTTTCTTTCAACCAATATTGTCATTAATAAATCTGAGTATAACAAGATTACCACAGTTTTATAGGAGAAAACGCTCTTATCAACAAACTCAAGCTCACTTACTGTTGCAGTTATATCATCTTTCTTCAGCTCTTTTGGCTTGAGAAAGTAAGCACCTATTGTAGATCTCTGATAGTTCCAGGTTGAACAAGATAATTTACCTTGATGGCAAGCAATGATACCATCCCAGTCACTTTCACGAGCTTCCTCTAAAACGTAATAAAAATCATAACTCAAATTACATTTCATTCCCTCATTCATTCATTCGTCTATTATTTACTAAGCATGTAATACTCATGATTTCATTAAGCTCTAGAGACATGATGGTTTATAGGTAATTCTGGAAAGCACTGAGCTTTTGATCTAACAAGAGATTCTGATTAGAAGAAACTATATTGCTTCTCGGCCTTTGGACTAAGATCAAGTGTATAATAAAGAATATAGTGTCTTATAAAAGCTCACGAAGAGTTTACTAAGAGATTTGAGGACAGAAATAACTGGCTCCTAGAAAGAAGCAGTAAAACAAATAGCAATTAATGGAGGAGCAGGGAACAGGGGTACGAGCAGGTTCAAGAGTGACATAACAACATGAAGCACAGTGAGTATTTTCCTGAGAAGGATGAGAAGCAGGTAAGGCAACTGGGGCCACCGATCACAAAGGATCTTGAAAGCCATGTTATTGAGAGGAGATTGCATCCTACAAGTAATAAGGGGGCCTCAGAAAGATTTTTAAGCAAGTGAGTGACATGATTCAGATGTTTTAGGAAGATCACTCAGTTCTAAGATAAAAAATAAGAGGGTGGTCCAAAATGAATTTACAAAAAAGAAACCATCATCCAGTTGATATAATAACCTCGAAATAGAAATGGTGCCTTATTTCTATGATAGCTTTCGCTGAACAATCCCATCACCTATGTACATTTTTCTTAGAATCACTTCTTTGAATCAAACACCACTCAAATGATATAGCATACTAAGACCTAAGTGTATTTTGATTTTGATTAGAGCTGGATGTTCTCCATTCTTACCTTTTTAACATTAGTGACTTTCATTATACCAGACATATAACAGATTAAGAAGTGTTACAAATGAAATACCAAATACTGTTTATTAATAGGTCTTATAGAGAAGAACAAAACCTGAAATTAAAAGGTAACGATTTCAAATTATCAGTAATTCTTTTTTCAGTCTTCATATTAGATGTGCATGCACTTGGAGTTATTTCCAAATGCTTATTAATATTTGCAAAAACAGGGTGCCTGGGTGGCTCAGCTGGTTAAGCCACTGCCTTCGGCTCAGGTCAGGATCCTGGAGTCCTGGGATCAAGTCCCATATCAGGCTCCCAGCTCTGTGGGGAGTCTGCTTCTCCCTCTGATCTTCTCCCCTATCGTGTTCTTTCTCCCTCTCTCTCTCTCTCTCAAATAAATTTAAAAAAAAATTGCAAAAACATTTTTTAAAATGAAGAAAATTTAAAAATAGATAGTAGGAAAAATAAAAAACAAAGTAAAACTTCTCAAAACACAGTATTAAGTTACTTACCAGCTGCAAACTTTGTGATGGGTGGAAGTCTTACTGACATGGCATTCTGAAGTCCTTTACGTTTGACTCTTTTTTTATTTATTAATCCTAGGGTTGAGGGAGAGGAGAATACAGCTATGAACCCTTAACAAAAAGTAAATAACAGAAAAGCTATTCCTTATCACGTAACTACAAAGTTCAAGATACTCCTATTTAAGTCAGAAGCCATAGAATGATGTTATTACCACTATTATTTAATCATTTATGAAATTCAATCTATATAATTACATAAAAAAATAAGTAATTGAAAAATGAAAGTAAAAATAATCCTTTTTTACAGATGATAGTCATATAATCACTTTTTTTCATATAATCATGTTAATCAAGAAAAACAATCAAATAATTATTTGAAGTAATAATCATTTCATTGGACCAAATACAAAAACAACAAAAAAAAGTGAGTTCCTATAATGCAGTAATAACTAATACCATTGTAATTATTACTTTGTAATTACAATGTTATGTATTCTTATATACTAATTATTAAATATTAAATATTGCAGGGAAGAAATATAATGAACAAAGATCACATTCTTAATACTAGCAAAAAATAATTAGCAAATTATATTAAAATATATAAAATGCCACTGAATAATCTCAAATATGTAGGACAAACAGGAGGAAAACTTAAAAAAAAAACTTCAGACAAATACAACTTAATGAGGATACCCTAGATGTGAAGATTCTTAAAGATATTAATCTCTTCAGTGATTTTCAGTTATCACTTTGGATCCTGATTTAAAAATGATCCAAAAAGGCATGCTGGGTGGGCCAGTCAGTTAAGTGTCTGCCTTTGGCTGGCATCATGATCCCAGGGTCCTGGGATCAAGCCCCATATCAGGCTCCCTATTCAGTGGGGAGCCTGCTTCTCCTGCTCCCTCGTGCTCTCTCCTGCTCTCTCTTTCAAAATAAATAAATAAATAAAAATAAAAAAATCCTAAAACTCATCTGGAAGTATATATATATGCATGAACAGCCAGGACAGCAGTTAAAAAAGAGTAATTATAAATAAAAGTGGAAAACATTTTTGTTTAATATACAAAATCTCTCAAATGCTAGACGTGATGGGAAGGGATAGAAAATAAAACATGCCCTTTTTCCAAAAAGATGGGACACTGCTTACTTTGCTACTTCCTCTAAGGTCCCTTCAATGTTTAAAATCCTGCACTGTACACATGGCTTCAATGAGATCATCAGTGTCTTCTGGGTGGCAGCAGTATGTTTTTACCACCCAAGATGTCTAATTATTTTCAATAACCTTATAGCAACACCTCAATCACTTCCATAGAAACACTGATCTTAAGAATCTTCCTATTTTCGGCGCCTGGATGGCTCAGTCGTTAAGCGTCTGCCTTCGGTCCAGGTCAGATCCCAGGGTCCTGGGATCGAGCCCCGCATCGGGCTCCCTGCTCTGCGGGAAGCCTGCTTCTCCCGCTACCATTCCCTCTGCTTGTGTTCCCTCTCTCGCTGTGTTTCTCTCTGTCAAATAAATAAAAAAATCTTTAAAAAAAAAAAAAAAAAAAAAAAGAATCTTCCTATTTTCTTCCATACAAGGGTTTTTTAATTTCATCCAAGAAAAGAAGAAATTTATCAACAAAACTTTCTCTGGTCATCTCACGGTATCTTGAAATATTTCTTTTGTGACCAGCAGCTTTATTTTCACCTTGCAAGTAACCTACCATGTCCCAAACTCTTATTAAATTTTTCATGTATTGTGGAAAATGATTGAAGAGTTCCATCTTGACCTGTTGATATAAAGAGAAAATACTTAGTCAAACTTCATCACAACAGTGGGTCATTTGAATGACAGATCTTATAAAATTAGATTCTTAAAACCTGAAGTTACAATTTGGGACACTTTAACAGGAGAGCTGGATTGAAACTACTTCATTACCATATTCACCTGTGCATAGAATGTCAATTAGTAAAAACAAAGGATAAAATGAAGTACTAATAATTTTCAGCAAATTATTAGACTAGTCAAGGCCCACAGTTTCAGAATCTGATGATCTCTGAGAATCAGTAAATAAAACAACACTCCAAATGCAAATAATATCATCTACAATGTTTCCTGAAATATTCAAGAATTTCATTTCCCCAGATTTCCAAATCACTCTAAGGGGTATCTGAATTTGAAAATTTGTAAATATCAAACCTAATAAATATTAAGCACTCTGCTTTCAATACTTGCTTCAATAAACTAAAAGCACAAAAGAGAAACTCACTTGCACTAAGAATTTGCTGTCCATTTTGTCCATAATATCTGATTTTGGTAAGAGGAGCACTGTGTCCCATTCTGAATCTCAAAAGCCGACCTTCACCTGTGGGACCATCAAATATCCATATCTGCAAAGAAATAAAAAGATAAGATTCTTTTGCAATGTGTTAGGTGATCTGCAAGCTGTGAGACCATTGTCTACATATATCAACTGGTACCGAGTGGTGCTTGCCAGGCTGCTGACCCTGGAGAGGGGCTTGGGGGAGAGATAAACTGTTAACTTTCTCACTTCACTGCAATCATGTAACCTACTGTACTCTTTGCTTCATCTATACTATTAACTTATCCCATTTTCCTCTCATCCTCTAGGTTCCAGGCTCATACATTAAAACAGGCTGGTAATAACCAAAAGGAGAGAAGCCAGGAAAATGATCAACAATGATAATCATAAAAACAAAACAAAACAAACAAAACAATGATAATCATAATACCCTTAGAGCATTATCAGCACCATTTGTGACAAGAAGTGGCTCTCTGTGGAGAAATGTCAGCCCAGCAATTGCTGTAGAATGTGCATTTCTCATTTGATTGATTAATTTTTTGTCCTCTAGATCCCAGAGTCCAATATGGCCACACGGGCTTCCAGCTGCCATTATTGGATGACCATCTGTTATCAAAAATAAAATATATTAAGAAAAACATATACCATAAAACTATCAAACTTAACAATTTTTCTCCTCACCCTTTTAATCCATAAACATAAAGTTAGAAAAAGACTATCCACCAATAATGTATTCATAATCCGCTGGCTATTTGTAATGCAGTATTTCACTCATTTTTATTAAATACATTAAATTGTAAGAAAACATCCGTTTGGAAAATTTCTTATGAGCTTCAAAGTAATGCATTTTAAATTTTCTTTTTTTAAAGATTTTATTTATTTATTTGACAGAGAGAGAGATCACAAGTAGGCAGAGAGGCAGGCAGAGAGAGAGGGGAAAGCAGGCTCCCCGCTGAGCAGGGAGCCCGATGCAGGGCTCGATCCCAGGACCCTGAGATCATGACCTGAGCCGAAGGCAGAGGCTTCAACCCACTGAGCCACCCAGGCGCCCCTGCATTTTAAATCTTCTTAACACTTATCATAAGTGTGTTAAAAGTTACCTGTACGAAATGAAATTGAAGTAATAGGTCCCCAGTCTTGACGAAATTTCATTAATGTTTCATCAAATTTAATGTTGTGTATGATAACCTGACCTGACATAAGACCAACAGCAACAACATCCACAGCTGGTGCCTGAAAATTAAATTATTCAGCTTTTTATTTTCTTAATCAAAACAGCTTTAATAATCCTAATGTCATGCATTATTACTTATGCACTATCAAAAAAATGGAATTATCTTCTCGAGGATGGCAAAAAAACAGTATTACCATTCTAGCATACTTTAATTGCTATTTCATGTATAAGTATTTAGGAATGATGTTTTCAAGTTACAGCCCAGCTTCAAATGTGGTAGCCACCACCAACCTCCTCACCCCTAAAATATAGCTGACATTGTAAGAAAATGGCCATAAAAGAGAAGGAATCTGACATATGAAATCACTACATGTAGATCACTGACAGGACAGAAACAGAAAATAGACACAACTCCCAGAAAACATAATATATAAAGGCTTGCCATATGCATGGCCACATAAAAGGTCAACTCTAAAAGAAGTGAAGAATTATGTATTCAAGGAAAACAGGAAAAGCCTATAAAACATGTTAAAAGGCAAAAAAGTTTTACAATTAGTCTGTTTCAGCTCTAATCATCTATGAATATACTCTTCATGTTATACAATGGTCTTAGGTACAGGCTCCATAATAAGTTTCTCTATTTTAGCAGATCGATGTCCCATACCATTACAGAATGGAATCAAGCTAAACATTTTATTAATTTTTCATCAAGTGACTTTATGTATGAGACCCTGGGGAAATTAAAACCCTGGGGAAACTAAAATAAGTATGACTCCTTGTCCTCAGGGGACCTAGTGTCAGATACCTTTCAGGTCTTATGAGTAGGCAAAAGAATAGCAAACATGATGGTAGTGAGAGAGAATGAAAGAATAAACATAAATTGGGCAGGTATAAGCAATAGATATTTAGAAGGACAAGGGTACAATGGAAGTATATGTGTCCAATACATGCATAAGATTCTCTGCAGACATATATTCGTTCATTCATACATGTTCTGCAAACTCATAAAAACAATAGCAGATATTTATGGAAGAGTCTAGTTGATGAAACATTAGGATTTGGGTCCCAATTACTCCAAGCTACAACTCTCAATTGTACAACTCTCAAAGGAGACCTACAGTCTCCTTTACTGAACAACTAACTCATCTCCATCATTTCCACTCTGTACAAGGCAATGGACTACATGCTTGCAAAATTATTGCAGTAATTTTGCAGGGGTAAACATAATCCCATACTAACTATAAGTTTAGAGCTTAATTCTAGGCAAAAAGATTTCCACAAGTGTTTACAGGCAAAGATTATTTGTTTTCAATTACATTTACAAAACACTATTTTTTAGGGTAATATTTATAAAAATAAATCAGTTCTATATATTATTGTCTTCAGGCCTAAAAATATGGTTGACCCCTGAAACTGAAAGAATACACTACTAATTTCATTTTTTCTTTAACAGAAAAATACTAACCTGCTGAAGAGCTGTTACTCCAATTTTCCATCCTTGAAATGTATATAGTAGTTTACTACAAGAAGAAAAATAGTTGAAAGGTTTTACATTTTTAGGAAAACAAAATCAACTATATATTAAAAAGTAAAATAGTAACAGAAGACATTTAAGGTGTTACTTTGCCCCATGCTATTTTAAATACATATATTAACTTATTTAATACTCAAAACAATCCCATGAGGTAGATATTTTCACCATTTTTCACATGCAGAAACTAAGAAACTTAATTATGCGAATCAATTAAGCTAAGGTTATATGGCTAATAATTCAGAGTCCAGACAGACCAATTCCAGATCCCATGCCCAGCTTCAAATGTGGTAGCCACATTTGAATGCTGCTAGTAATTACTACAATATGCCAACTCTTTATTTATTAATTTATTTATTTGACAGAGAGAGAGAGATCACCAGTAGGCAGAGAGGCAGGCAGAGAGAGAGAGGGGGGAGCAGGCTCCCCGCTGAGCAGAGAGCCCTATGCGGGGCTCAATCCCAGGACCCTGAGATCATGACCCAAGCTGAAGGGGGTCAACCCACTGAGCCACCCAGGTGCCCTATGCCAACTCTTTAACAGAAAAAAAAAAAAATACAAAAAAAAAAACCCAATACATGACTAAATATATATTACAGACTATAATAAAAAAACCATCATAGAATGCAGGCAAATCTCTAGAAAAATATTACAGAATGGAATATAATTATGACACTAATGTCAAAGACCATTAAATGACAACAGTGATGCTGCTCCAAATTTCAAAATCAAGTCACAAATGATATATAAGTCCTTGAGGAAACAGAAATTCTGAAATTGCTATAATGATATTCAATAAAATATTAAATCACATAGTAAGTTCAATAAGTGGGCACAGATTGACTCAATGATTATCCAAGGGATACTTAATGTACAATAGTGTAAACATCACACTAAGAGCCTTGATAGATAACCTTGGGGCAGAGAAAATACCTTTCAGTCATTATCCCTGAGCCAAGCACAGAGTGGATAGTCAATGAAATCTGTTAAACTAAATGAAAATGCTGATTTAAAAGTGAGAACTAGGATAAACCTTTAATAACCTTATTTTCCTTTTCAAATTTATAAGGGCTTTAGAAAGGACAATTTGGATGGTCAAATATTTTTGTCTCTTTAATGCTATACAAAGACGGCTGAGATGCCACTTTTTTCTCCAGATAAATGTTCAAATAACAGGTAGAGGTATTTACAACCATTTATCTAGCCTTCCAGCTATACCAGTAAGATTATAGTAGATGTCCATCAAGTTTGTGGTTGCTAATAAAAGTACTTTTACACTGAAAATGATTCCGAAACACTAGCACTAAATTAACACTGATTTACTTTGCCTTCTCCTACCTTTTCAGCTTATTGAAAACTAGATGCTGTCCATCATAATTATTTTCTTATGTTACTTTGCTACAGTCTTCTCTATAGTGATATCAGTTCTTTACAATATATTAGGGTGATTGCCATAAATACCCATCAAATAGGTATTTATGAAGCTGCCCACCATGTGCCAGGACCACATGCCAGGCCCTTTTGCATGTCATGCCATGAGTAACAACTCCAAAGGCAGATATATTTATTGAAAGTCCTCCAAATAAACACATAAGGCAGGGAGAACTGCAAGACTTACGTATGCATTAGGGAACAGTAGGTAAGAATAAGATAGGAACCACCTATGTTATATTCTAAACAAAGTGCTTACTTGGATTTTACATTCCACAACTGTAGGCTTCCTTGTTCACTGCCGAGAAGTATTTTATTCAAGTAGGTACTCGGGTGTAAAATTGCAGAAATTTTAAACACTGATTTATCAAAAGTCAATTGCAAGTATTCCTCTGCAAAAGTCAAAGGTATAAATAACATGTAATTGTTTATATACCCATATACTTAGCCTTAAAGTCTACTATATCAAAAATTTACATCCTAATATAAACCAGACTTACATACTAACCTATGCACATTTCTTGAAAAATTAAACAAATGTGATGAGGAGCAACTTATAAATTTAGACTGCCAAAAATTACTGAATATCAATACTATTGATATTAATATCAATACTATTCTAACAGTTCTAATATCAATACTATTAAAAATTTCACTCATTGCTGGATTACAGGAATAAAAAATAAGGATTAAAAAAAAAAAAGTGACTCTACGGATCACCTTACTATTTTTATGATTTGACCAAGAGGCAGAGTGAATATTCCAAGTGAAGTGCTTGTACAGAGCTCTAATGAATGATGGACCACTCAAAGATGTAAAAAGTAAGAGGCAAATCTTGGTGAAACTAAGAATAGTGCTTCTCACACATTTCCACACAGAACCTCTAACAGAGGAGAGGAAAAGAACTTACAGCCTTGTGGAGTAAAGAATAGCAAACCCAGCCATTTTTTGAAATCTTACCTATATTTAAAATTCTTATGTGCAAATTTTGTTTTCTACTTCACAGTTCATGCATGATGAAAACAATTTTTTTTTTAATCTAAGATTTTATTTATTTATTTGTCAGAAATAGAGAGTGTACACAAACAGGAAGCAGCAGGCAGAGGGAGAAGCAGGCTCCTCGCTAAGCAAGGAGCGCAAAGCAGGACTCGATCCCAGGACCCTGGGATCATGACCTGAGGCAAAGGTAGATGCTTAACCAACTGAGCCACACAGGTGTCCTGAAAACAATTTTTCACTAAATTTTCTCCAAAATTTGAATATCAAAAAAATGAAATTTTTCACTTAATTTTTAGTCTCACATACTATGTGGCACACCTCTACACATTTCCAGAAGTATATGTACCCATTTTAAAAAGGTGAAAATCACACAAACCTTAAATCCTACTTTAAAAGATCCTTGCCTCTATTTGCAATTTTACTTATTAAGCAACATAAACAGCTCCCCGAAGACCACAGGTTCAATGTGCTGCTATAATAAAAAGCTGTCACCAGCAACAACAGAAAGCCTGCTGGATTGTAAGAATCAGATTCTGTAACTTCATTAAAGCCTTTTAACACCTATCTGCACAATGACTACTTCAGGAATTCTGCTCCCTTTACTTGGCCAAAGACAGAACAAAGATCTAAATTGAACAAGAACATGGATTAACTCCCAGGAGGGCAATTTTGACTAAAAATAAACATACCTCCTAGAACAATGAGTTAATCAAGAGGTAATATAAGCTGAAAAATGTAAACATTAAAAAAAAAAATAAAAGCTTGAATTCACGGGGGATCCACAATCTTTTACTGAGGAAAGCTGGGGGATATTCTGGGGATAAATTCTCAACCTTTAAGGATAACATAGTCCTACAGACATAGCTCAGTACCACTGTATAAGAGTATCACAGTTAAAGGACACTGACTTATACTCTTACAAACAGGATGGATACTTTCCTCCAGATTATAGGTTCTTAGTTGACTACTATCATCTTCTTTACTAAAGGTTGAAAATACAAACCAAGAACATATAGCAAAATTCACTCCACAAAGAAAATAATAAACATATCACTAAACTTGGGAGAACTGCAATGGAAAATGTTATTAGTGGAGAGACACATTTAACAGATTGTGAATAGCTCAGCTAGCTGACTAAAATTGCTTATCCATATTTTACTTAAAACCTTTTTCCTCATACATATTAAAGAGTCTAAAATTTTTTCTAATTACATGTGAAATCTGACCTGGAAGTTGTGTTTTAATAGGTTTTTAATTTTAGCTATCCATATCTACCCCCCAAGATAATGCAATAAATTGGTTGATTCTTACCTTCTGAATATATGTGCCAAATAATAAGAATGCTGTCAGTATCAACAGAAATAATATGATCCCCAAAGGGTTGCAAAAGATGGATTTCTGCCTTATGACCCTTAAAGGTGTGTACTACCTACAATGTCAAAGTTCAAAAGAATTTCATATTATTATTCATTTACCATGTATTATTCATATTAACCAAAAACATGCTAATCATGAAGATGCTCATATTCAGAAAAATACAACTTTTTTTAAAGATTTTATTTATTTGACAGAGAGAGAGATTACAAGTAGGCAGAGAGGCAAGCAGAGAGAGGGGGAAGCAGACTCCCCGTTGAGCAGAGAGCCTGATGCAGGGCTCGATCCCAGGACCCTGAGATGACCTAAGCCAAAGGTAGAGGCTTTAACCCACTGAGCTACCCAGGCACCCCAAGAAGTACAACTTTTGATTATTCAAGGTTAAAATAACAAATAGCAAGGAACCAAGTATTTTCACCTGCTCCGTCAGCCAGTCCAATAATAAGGAAGCATGACTAGAAACACAGAAAATGAGACCTCTGAGACTCAGCCTGAAAATGGAGCTTAGGGAGAATGCATACACACAGCTGGGTCCTTCACCCAAACCAATCCGCACAACTCCATGCATCCTAAAAAAGTGGTTATGTTCTAGAAGACTGACCTCTGAAGACTCCATTACCAGCTGGCTTCTAGATGGTGATGGGGGAGATAAAGCACTTCCTCCTCATAGCTTTCAGTTTTGACTTATCCTTACAGTAGCTACATCCCTCAAGAACTACAGACCCTTCCCCATGGTTTCAGTTCTCATGAGGCTCCAGAAATACTATTTCTTCTCTTTGTCCTTTTGACAAAGGACTTTTGTCCTTTTGACAAAGGACTTTTGTCCTTTTGTCCTAGATTCCTACAGTTAAGTCTCTGATGCCTTGCCACCCTTACTTTGTCTCTACACATATGTATCTTCCAGGAAAACTAAAAACTGAAATATTTTGCAAAAAAAAAGGACATTTTTCCTGACTCTCTAAAAATCCAAACAAGTCCCATTAAAGAACTTCACAGGTAAACTGTCTTCCTCTGCCACAGACAGTAATGATGCAGGACTCTGGGAAAAATTGTCATTCCAAGTCAGGCCTTATACAAGTACAGTCATTCATTTACCTGGCTATCTAGGCAGCCCCACTGCCACTTTCCCTTTCATTCTGGACCATGAGAGCCAACTCATCTCCCAAATCAGTTGTTCCACGACAAACTTAGAAACCAACTGATAGATTAGGACAAAAAAATACCCTTCCTTCGCAATGTAGAAGAGAGAAGCTAGTTTTCTCTGTATAGAAAACAAGCAGGGCGCCTGGGTGGCTCAGTGGGTTAAAGCCCCTGCCTTCAGCTCAGGTCATGATCTCAGGGTCCTGGCCCCGCATCGGGCTCTCTGCTCAGCAGGGAGCCTGCTTCCCCCTCTCTCTGCCTACCTGTGATCTCTCTCTCTCTCTGTCAAATAAATGAATAAATACTCTCTGTCAAATAAATAAATAAATAATCTTAAAAAAAAAAAAGAAAAGAAAAGAAAACAAGCACTTGGTTCTTTTTTTTTCCCTATTTTTGGAATTGTCTTTTTTTTTTTTCTTTCTTCCTTTTTTCCCCCCAAATATGTTTATTTTTTCAGTGTTACAAGATTAATTGTTCATGCACCACACCCAGTGCTCCACGCAATATGAAACACTTGGTTCTTAAGAAAAGGAGTGACAGACCTAGTTGTTCACAGTGAAAAAGTCAATTCACATAAAGCAGTGGTATAAATACGAATCTCTCAGGAAAGCATTTTCAAAGGCATTTTTTTTAAATCCTACCCCAACCCAATATACAAAGTAGAGAGCTCAGGAGATGGGCACCAACTAAGCAAGAAAATTTTGAAGAAATTGCCCAAATAATTCTGATGTTCATCCATGACAAAGAAAACTGAAATAAAGTACCAGTGTTAACTAATTTTAAGAATTTGATGAAATCAATTTCTCCTCCAGAAAACTACATAAAGGCTTACAATAAAAAAATAAGTCCATGTTCAGAGTGTCCCAGATAAAGAATGGCAACAATAAAATTCTCTCCACTTTCACGACAATCAACTATTGACTACAAAAGACAAATTAAAATAGGTGAGTGATACAAACCTCCTTGTTTCGGGCAAATGCAGAGAAAACATTGCCATAAGCAGCAAAGACTAGCCTCCCATCAGCTGCCATACAGCAGATATCCTGTGGAAGAGAGTTACCTAGATAAAAGGAAATATAAAATAAGTATGAAATTTTAAGATCTTGGCACAGATAGAAACCTCAATATACATGTAACATTTTTCATGGCTATAATTTAAAAATATGTAGATATGTGTATATATATAAATAAAAAGAATCAATATAAATTTGACATCAACGTTATTTTATACATCTAATACTATCAGACTGAAACTATGAAATCACCTTGACCTTCCATAAAAGAACTAACATCTGGTATTTACAGACATAAAAACATAATCCTGAAGAAATGAATAAATGAAAAGCTTTTTTAAGTTATCTGGACAAAACCCTCACTTAATATAAAAACCTAGCAGATAGTCATCTACCCCTCATTTAAATGCCTTCAGGAAGAAGTTCACTAACAACTCTAGCAAATTTTTAAAGTTAATCGAAACCTAGAACCCTATTTAACTCTATCCTTTGGAAAAACTTCAGAAAAAAACCCATCTGAAAATCTACATTCTGACCCTTAAAATGAAAAATATGGTATCTATTCAGTCTCAAAGGTAAATATCATCTCTACCCATTTCTCATATGATAGGATTCCTTCGCTCTTCTCTATCATGGTTACATTGGCATTTTCCTTTTATTCTCTAGCAGGAGGGTTAGAAGACAGAGGACTGTTTTAAGTATTTTTCATGCTACATAGTCCACTTTAAGATTTCACTTCCCAAATACTATTTTTATAGGTTTATCATTCACCCTGTATTCAATTTACATTATAGAGCTCTTCTTTTGCTTTCTATAATCTCCTAAAAAAATTTTTATGAGACTAATAAAGTCCTCTGTTTCTGTTACAATGATCATATTTGATGGTAAAGCTAGCCTCTCTCAACCCTGGCAAGTCCTTTATTCTGTTAAATAGTTTCCAAAAAAATAAATATTCATTCCATTAGAAAAAAATACCAAAATGGAGGAAAAGGGAAAACGCCTTCTTACAGTAGAAGGAATGATGCAATCAGAAAATCACTATTTGGTAATCATCATGCTAATAACTGGTTCAGGCAAGAATCATCACTAAATGATAAAAACAGTGGGTAAAAAGAGTAATAGTATATCGACATAGTCTCAGTGGATCTTACCACAAGATACTTATTAATTATAATAGGTAAAACTTTAAAATGGAGCCTCCTGACAAATGTCACCTTAATAAAGTGATCAAAGTTCACTGCCAGGAACAAAACTAACCAACAGCATGTGCCTGCTAATGTAATTCACTGAGAATTCTGCATTATTTCTTTGCTATTCTTGCCATAGGGCATAACCTGAATCTAATCATGAGAAAACATCAGAAAAAGTCCAACTGAAGGACATTCTAAAAAAGAACTAGCCTAGGGGCGCCTGGGTGGCTCAGTCGTTAGGCGTCTGCCTTTGGCTCGGGTCATGATCCCAGGGTCCTGGGATCGAGCCCCGCATCGGGCTCCTTGCTCGGCGGGAGGCCTGCTTCTCCCGCTACCATTCCCTCTGCTTGTGTTCCCTCTCTAGCTGTGTTTCTCTCTGTAAAATAAATAAAAATCTTTAAAAAAAAAAAAAAAAGAACTAGCCTATACTCTTCAAAAGTGTCAATGCTATGAAACACAAATTGAAAAAGACTCAAGACACAACAACTAAATGCAACATATAATCCTATCCTGGATTCTTTTTTTTTTTTTTTTTTACTATTTAAGTTTATTAGAGCTACACATTGGATTTCTTATATACTCTGTAAGTCTTAAATTAATGTTAAAATTTTTAAGATTTTTAAAAGATAATAAAATGCATAAAGTTTACACTTACTTACTGCAACCAGACTAAGTTTCTGAACCTGTTTTAAAAAGAAAAAAAAAAATGATTAGATTGTAATTGCTTTTAATGAAAATTTAACATCTAAAAATAATATAATCTCACACATAAGTTTGCTATCTATCTTTCCTTAAAAAGACACTTACTGATCCTAATTTTTCATTATTAGGAAAGCTTATATTTTCAACTATTTCATCAGGAGTGGTGATGGAAGGGGTAGACAAATGTTTTCTGTACAGTAAATATTTTCAGGCTTTGTAGGCTATGTGGTCTTTGCTGAACTGCTAAGAAAACATGGAAACATAAAATAAACACACATAATTAACAAATGTGTATGACATTCCAATAAATTTGATTTATGGATACAGAAATTTGATTTTCATATGCCATGACATATTATCATTCCTTTCATTTTTTTCCCCCAATCATTTAAAAATGTCAAAACCACCCAATTCTGAACTACAGAGCTGAGAGGGGTATAAGTGGAAATTCAAATCCCAGAGATGCGAGAATCCTAAGACTGAAAAGGCCCTTGGAGATCAAATTAAATATCCTATTTCTTAAATCGAAGTAGATGCAGGTTTCCATCCCATGCCAAAATTTAATTATATTGCATCATACTGCTGTGCAAAATTTCCTTGGAGGTTGTTGTATTAGAAAAAACACAAACATACCTGTAAAATAAACAAAAATGCTAGGGGTATACAAAAACAAATGGTGGGCAGGATTGGCTTGCAGGCTGTAGTTAGTTGACCCCAATCTATGGTTATTGATCCAGCAGTATGACCTTGACAAAGTTACCCCACCTCCCCACTGCCTCAAATTCCTCATCTATAAAATAAGAATTAAAATAGGTACCTGCTTTATGGGATTATTATGAGTATTCAATGTGTAAAGTTTGTGTATAACAGAATGGAACCAGTCATAGTTAATGCTCAATAAATGTTAGCTGCCATCACCACCACCATCTCCACCTTGGGCGCAATCCTCACTTTCCTATTCCACTAACTCAACCAGCTACAACAACTACCTCTTCTTGCTAATAACCCGTTTGCTTTCCACAGTTCTTCGAAGGATAAAACTTTACAGTTTGGTTTCCTGAAAAAGTAATTAATACTGGTTATTATCATCCTCATCAAGAAAAAGTTCCTGCTTTCATAGAGCACACATTCATTTGGAGATAAAGGAAAAAAGTAAACAGCAACGAAAGACTATTAATTAGAATGACTGATGAGAAGTTAAAGGAGAAAAACCATTAACTAACAGGCAGGAAGACCAGGGCAAATAACTTCAGAAATTGTTTTCTAGTCTGTGTAAGGGTGCTCCGGAAAAACCATACCTATCTCATAGAGAAAGGAATTGCTGCAAGGCTTAGACTAAGAGGCACAGTGCCAAATGCTCAATGTTGGTAGAAATAGATGCTCAGGGGAAGTTTTAAGGAAATTAGTTTGCTACCAAACGTGGGCAGTCTCCCAAATCATAATTAATCTCACCCATTCCAGTTCTTCCAATGCATTTTAGTCTAATTTTCTAATCCAAGGTGGGTCAGAAATTGCACAATAAATTGTCTTACAAGTCTTTCTCGTTAAGAATTCAGGGGGCTAGGACTTGTCTTAATCACATTTACATCTTCAAGGGAACTTCAATAGGTATTTAGTGAATATGCTGCCACAGAACCGAAATGTTTTCTGGTCCTTTCCCTTAGCGAGAGTGCCTCCGAAAGTCGCCCCAAGCATACTGAAAGGGCTACATTAAGCAGCACGTGGATGTGAAGCGGCGGTGAAACAGGACAGGTAGAGGTTAAGGAAGAGACGAGGAGCAAGGGAAGCCCCGTATCCGCGGAGGGGAGCGGGATGGCCCCAGGAAAGTGCTGGGGGGTCCGAAGAGTGATTCCTGGGAAGCGGGGCGAAGGAAGAAGTCACTCACGTCATAGGTGTGGAAGCTCTTGCCCACGCAGGTCGTCACGTAGAATCGGCGCTTCAGCGCACTGAACCGCACCACGTGTGGAATGTCAGTGCTAAAAAGCCCCAAGGCTCGGAACCCGGCGAACAGCGCACTGCAGGTGCGACCCTCGGAGGCCCGCTCCATCGCTACTGTGGTCCGGGTTCCTCAGCACTCCAGTCCTGATGGAAATCGCGGACCACGATCTTCACTGCTTCTCGAGGCACAGTACTCAGCCGACGCTACATACTTACAAGAGCTTCCGGTGCCCGCTGCTGAGGGCTTTAGTGGAGACTGCTCTAGTGCAATTGAAAAAGAACTCCCTCCGGAGCTCTCAGGGAAGGCGCGACTTCGGTTCCGCGGGCCACAGCCTCCAAGGGCGCTTGTGACACTCCACCGCTCTGGTGAAGCTGAAAGAAACCGGAATCACTTTTCAGCGGGACCTTGGGGGAGGGGAGCGACAGGCAAGCCCTATACCCAGAACCTTGAAGGGAGATTAAATGTAGTCTCAACACAGATGGAGTCGGGTTAAACGTGTAATTATAAAAATGTAGTAAGCCGTGGGACTATGGAGAAAATTTGAACACTAGGTATTTGATATTAAAAATTATTGTTAATTTTTGTAGGTGATATAGTACTGTGATTCTGCTTTTAAGGATTCTTAATCTTTTATATATCTATAAAAGTGAAGTGTAGCGATATATCTGGGGAATTGCTTTTAAAATAATTGGGGACGGGAGCCCCTGGGTGTCTCAGCTTAAGCCCAGGACTCTTGGTTTTGGCTCAGGTCAAGAACTGAGGGCTCTGGGATCCAGCCGGTGCCTTTGGCTGCGTTTGGGGGGGGGGCGGTGTGTGTGGGGGGGTGTCTGCTTAACCCTCTCCTTCTGTCCCTCCCCTTGCTCGTGCACTCTCTGTCCCGCTCTCTCAAATAAATAAATAAAATCTTTTTAAAAAGTAAAATAAATAATTGGGGATGAGGTGCAGCGTTTAGATGAAACAGGATTGGTAATTGTTTAATCTGGGGGAATGTGTATTTGAGAATTCATAATATTATCCTTATGCTTGTGTATAAAATTGAAATTTTCCGTAATAAAAAGGTTTTTGTTTGCTTTTTACTCAGTTCGTTTAGAGTGAAAAATTGTATTATTAATTTTTTTTTTACTTCTCAGAGGTGCAAATGTGTACAGGTCATTTTAATTACTAGACATTTTTAAGAGTTAGAAGTTGTGTGTAATGCAGATGTTGCTTTTACAATCCGAAATGAAGACTTATGCATAAATTGACAATTTGGTAGGAAAATTGAAGTTTCTTCAACCAGGACTTCACAGTTCACAAAGCCTTTGACACCCATGATTTTACTATTTTAATAATACATTAAATTTTAATTTAATATAAATAAAATATAATTTAATCAATCATAATTATAATTTAATCCTCTAATCAAGCCTGTGAGGTGCTGAGGGCAAAAATTATTATTACTGTTTTACAAATGAGGAAACTGCTTCATTGGGGGTTAAGCAGTTTGTACAAAGTTCTGAGATTACTTAGTGCCCAAATCTAGACTAGCATAAGAGTTTAAAAAGGATGAGAAGGGGAAATCACTGAAGGTCAGCTGGAGGATAGAAATATGCATCCAGCAATCACACTTTCAAGATCAAACCTTGGGCCACAGGATCGGTATGGATTCACATTAGATAAGGAACCTGAAATTGTCAGAGATTACTTATTACCTAACTTTTTGAAGGTCACTTAATTAATGGTAGTGCAGCAATTTGAATTTAGGCCCATCTGATAATCAGATCTATGTTCTTTAACTTACATCTGGACAGTGAAGCAAAAGTTTTAAAAATTAGAACCATCATGCAAAGTCCAATAGTGTATTAGCAGTAGATGTACATGCTAGCTATTGTGCTGTGATACTTTAAAGGGGAGATGTCATGGGCTGATTGTGAGTTTTCCAGTTTAACAGTTGGCCAAAGTTTCATTCTTTCCACTAGTTGCCTCCCTGAGTTGCTTGCTATTCAGCCGCCAGCCAAGTGTGGGAATGTGTGATGGGAGAAAAAGAACTAGCTCTTAGTCTTTTTGCCCCCAAAGATACTAGTCACAAGTTAGAATAAATGAAAATGTGGCTATAGTAGATCGTTGACAAATGATCATTTTCAATTTAATTCAACACACTAGGGCTTCACAATATTCGGTAAATTAAATATACAGCTGTGCCATGTTGTCATTTCTAACTTTTTAAAAAGGGTTAAATATGACTGTTTCTGAGTAGTTTATATAATAAAGACCATTTCTTTTTTGTTGGTGACTTAATGTATTGTGATCACCAGCCCCCAAGATGGCTCTCAGTGATTCTTACCTCCTGTATTCAACGTCATTGCATAGTTGCCTCTCACACTAAATAGGGCTGATTTGTGAAACCAGGCTAGGTCATAAAAGACTTTGAAGATTTTGACTTGCTCCTTTTTGGGTCATTTGCTGTGCAGGAAGTCAACAACCATGTAGGATGTCCTACAGAGCATTTCACATGGCAAAGAATTGAAAGCCTCCTGCCACCCAGCAGGACATCTTGACTGCAACCTCATGATGCAGGAGAGGTATATCCAAATATTTCAAAAATAAGAAACTGATTTTCCTAAGAAAACTCTTTTGTTTTACCCCTATATATATCCTCCTCAGTCTCCCAGGATCCTTTATATCTGTATTGGTTAGAACTGTTTGGGTCAGAAGCACAGAGAAACAAGCAAACTTAAAAACAAAATGATTCTACCTAGTCAAGGAGGTGGTGGGGGGGCTGAGAATTGTCATAAAACCAAAGGAACTGGGTGTTAAACACAACTAATGAATCGTTGAACACTACATCAAAAACTAATGATGTACTGTATGTTGGCTAAATGAACATAAAAAAAAAAAAAGAACTAAAGGAAAAATCAGAGGACCATGCTTCAGAAAGGACAGGAGCTGGACTCACTCCTACTAACCTCTTCTTTTACTCTCCTTGCTCTTGCCACTTTGAGTCTGCTCCTTTTGGATCAAAGAAAGGAAAATATAAAGTAAACACCATATTTGGAAGGTATTCTTCTGAGTATCAAATGTCCTCTGTCTCATGCATCTTGAGCAACTCTTGATCTCTCTCAAGATCCTAGTCATTATAGTCTATTATGACCAGTTTCCTTCCTATAGTTCTCCCCGTGAGAACTTGTTATTTTTTTTTTATGCACTCTGACTCATCTTCAAAGACACATATGAGGATCTTCCAAGTACTATCTTGCATTTTATTTAGGTCAGCTTGGGGTGAACCTACAAAATTCTGTAACTCAATAGACTCACTTGCTTGTACATACCTCTAATCTCTGTAATTTTTTGGAGGGGACACATCATTTGTCTTAAGAATTGCAGGTGTTGGGACGCCTGGGTGGCTCATTGGGTTAAAGCCTCTGCCTTCGGCTCAGGTCATGATCTCAGGGTCCTGGGATAGAGCCCCGCATTGGGCTCTCTGCTCAGCGGGGAGCCTTCTTCCCCTCCCCCCCCCCCGGCTCTGCCTGCCTCTCTGCCTACTTGTGATCTCTCTCTGTCAAATAAATAAATAAAAATCTTAAAAAAAAAAGAATTTAAGGTGTTGCACAACTCAGGTCCCCCCTTCTTGGTAAGGACTGGTAGGGAAACTAGCTCTCTCTACATCTACAAACTCTATTTAAAGAATCTAATTACCACTGTCTTTCTCGGGTTGTGATCCAGTTACAGTTACTGGATCAGTCTGGCCATCTCTTAAGCAAGTCCTAAAAGAATGGCTTGCAAGGTTTCTTTAGACAAAGGGAAAGAATAGTTACTTGTTCTCATCTTTGAGACTTTAAAAGTTTCATTCTTTAGCTGATTGAGTTTCCAAAAATGATTGCAACAATATCACCCATCCTCATACTCTTATTAAAATATGATCTTGACACTACTTCCATCCAGTCTTGGGACCTTTATCTCCTCTCCTTTGAACCTAGGTGATTCTTTTTGACTGCTTCAAATAAGAAAGTATGGTGAACATGTTGGTTTTCAAGACTAGATCATAAAAATCCCTTGCAGTCCCACCTTGCTCTCTTGTAATGCCCACTTTTGGAGTCAGCCTCCACACAGAGAGAAAGCCCAAACTAGTTCATGTGGAGAAACCATGTGGAGAGGCCATATATAGGTATTACAACCTGTCATCCAGCTGTGGTCTCAGCTTACAACCGGTATTAACCACTAGGCATGACAATATACAGATGCCTCTAGAGTATTTCAGTCCATAGTTATTAAGTCACTTCCAGATTTCAGTTCTTTCAATTGACACACCATCTCTGCTGTGCTCTTTCTAAATTTCTGAACCACAGAATACATAACACAATAAAGTATTTGTTTTGGAGGGTCTTATTATGCAGCAACAGTTAACTTCAACACGTTAAATATCTTGTTACAATATTTATGCCATTGATTAAGCTCTTTTCTCTGCATGGTGTCTTCATACTTTCCATCTGGATAATATTTTCCTTTTATTCCAAACCCAGTTCAAGTTCTACCTCCTCTACAAAGTCTTCTCTGACTTTTTCAGCCTACGAGGAGCTCTCCTTTTTCTGAACTTCTGAGTATCACTTCACTTAGTGCTTGTTTTCTGTGACAGATATATACTCTGTTTTCATTCTTAACTGACAGAATCTCAGTTACATTCACATAACAGACGGTGTCATATTTCATTAGAGGCTAACCCCCTCCCCAGCTCCAGTGAGTGAACATTAATTAGTCTAAGCTGATTGTGGTAATTAACATTTTTCTTGCCAGCGATTGGTTTAGGCAAAGGCTAGAGACCTAATTCTGGCCAACGGAATTTTAAAGGCTCTCTTTTGAGAGGCTTCTGGGGAAAGGTCTGTTCAGGTTTTTTTTGTTTTGTTTTGTCTTAACAGCTGACTGAAGCTATCCCAAATATAATATGGAGAAACAAAATATCAAGTTAATAAGAAAAGAAAGCTTTTTCCAGAATTCCTGCAGCAAACTTACTTTGAGTCCTATTACCAAACCTACACTGTAAGTTCATGTTTTAGTCACAACAAAAACTGGGAAAACAACTTTTCTGCATTTTCAACATCTTTAGAGGGAGGTGATCTCTGCCACCAGCTACAGTAATAGCATTAAAGCATAAATACATTTTTTTCTTCGTATTCTGGGATATCCCCAACTGGAGAGCCTAAAAAAATATCCGATTAGATGTCATTTATAATAGGTAAAAATGGAAATAGGGCTCTTTATTTTTTTTTTTTTTTTACAGAATAAGATCATAGGAGCAGAATTCTTTGTTCAACCTTTTCCTACTATATCATCTCAGGAAATTAAATTCTTAATAGTTTTGAACTAAAGTGTCAGACCATAATACTTTAATAACAATATTAATTAAAAATACCACTAAAGTTTCAATATCTTGTTCTATGAAAAAATGTAACACACTTTTTTTTTTTCCCTTTCTGGTATCTCCCCTCCTACCCCTGACCCCACTGCTACCTTCCAGCCTCACTATTTTTTGAAAATGGCACCAATCAGAATTGCAGGTTAAAGAATTGACAACAGTTTCCAAAATTTTCAGTCTTACAAGAACTTTCCAACCCAAAACTACTTCCAAAGCCAGATTTATAGTAATAGAGGAAAAAAGAAGCTTATGTGATTATTTACCTAAATTCAAGTATTTCATAGGAAAACCAGATTATTCTTGTAAAAATTTATAATATTTTTTTTTTTTTTTTAAAGATTTTATTTATTTGACACAGAGAGAGAGAGAGATCACAAGTAGGCAGAGAGGGAGGGGGAAGCAGGATCCCTGCCAAGCAGGGAGTCCGATGCGGGGCTTGATCCCAGGACCCTGAGATCATGACCTGAGCTGAAGGCAGAGGCTTAACTCCCTGAGCCACTCAGGGACCCCAAATTTATAATATGTTTTATCAAATTAGATTATTAATGACAAAGAATGGTTTCTCCTCCTCTGTGGGTACAGGGGTGAGAGAGCTACTTCATCTTTGTCTAAGCTTTCTTTTGATAATATAAAAAACATTCTGTATTATTTTATGTTAAGGCTAGATTCTGAGGTTTCATTAGTTAGCGTTAGCAACACAGAAATGATTTATAGAGCTCAATTTAACTTGCAGAAATAGAGAAAGAGTTGAATATGATTTCTCTTTTCTCTTTCTAGTAAAAAAATGTTATATATATTTTAAAGATTTTATGTATTTATTTATTAGAGAGATTGAGAGAGAGGGAGAGAGCAAGGAGCATGAGTTGGGGGAGGGACAGAGGGAGAGAGAATTTAAGCAGACTCTGCCCTGAGTTTGGAGCCCAACACAGGGCTCAATCTCACAACCCTGAGATCATGACCTGAGCCAAAATCAAAAGTTGGACACCAAACTGACTGAGCTAGCCAGGCATCCCTAAAAGAATGTTAAAATTAGTACTACTTATGGAAAACTGAAAACTGCTTTTGCAGTAGGCATTCTTTTTTATACCAACCGGTTAAGAACAGTATACTACTTTATTTTGCCAATGTGGTGTTGAGTTCTGACTCATAGTACCAGCAAGCATCATTACCTACTAAAGCAAAATTATTCATAACTCCAAATTTCACTTGCAATGTTAGGTTTCATTCCCTGGCACTAATAATCAATTTAATGTAGGTGTGCTTAATATAGATATGTGTTGCACCAGCATAACAGTGTGGCCCAAGTGTGTGCTAATGGTGTTGATGTGGTAGTGATTCTTTATAAGGGAAGCCAGGGAGAACTCTATGGACTGACTTTGCCTTGTTCCAAGCCATAGAGGAGATCTTTAGAAACACAGATGTAGCTATAAGAAGATGGACATCTGAATCAAAGGAGAAAGGCAGTGTAATGTAATAGAATGCTGAACTAGGTGTTGTCCTTTTCTACCATTTGACCCATATCACTTAACTTCTCTAGGCCTGAGTTGCCTCTTTAACTGGTGCTCATGATTTGGCTTCCTACAGAAGACAACAGTGAGTATCCTTGGAGCAGTTTTTCATCATTGTGATAACAAATAACCTGAATGGACTTGATCAGGCATAGGGCTGGGAGGTCAGTATGTTTGATAGCCCTGGGTGAAAGCTGCAATGGGACATTTATTTTTTTTAATAAAGATTTATGAAGAAATATATTTATTTGAGAGAGAGAGAATGAGAGAGAGCATGAGAGGGGAGAGGTCGGAGGGAGAAGCAGACTCCCCGCTGAGCAGGGAGCCTGATGTGGGACTCGATCCCGGGACTCCAGGATCATGACCTGAGCCGAAGGCAGTTGCCCAACCAACTGAGCTACTCAGGCGCCCCGCAATGGGACATTTAAAACTCAACAAAGAGGAGCCTTTATAGACTCTAGTGAGTACAACTATGACTTGAGTAACTTGGATAGGTACAGATGCCCCTAGGTAAAAAGATAAAATTTAAATGTTATCAAGAACCCTGGATTGAAATAGTACTCTATGAGCTCTGCTGTCAAAAACAGAGAGTGAAGGCTCTAATGAGGAACTAATCATAATGGGAAGGGGAATCTGGACAGATGATTAGAATTTAGAAGTACCGTGGGATGATGGAGATGGCTGATGGTGTAGCTCCATGTCTCTGAAGTCTGTTGCCCTCCCAACATGGAGGTTTGGGCAATAAACTCTGAGCATGTAAAAATGAACTAAAACAGTGGTGACCTAAGAACCAAGGACCAAATTTCAACATACAAAATAACCTCTTATCCTTATTGTTTTATTTCCATATGGTTTTCATTTATAAAAAAAAAAATCTTGACATCCTAATAAGATTTGGATCAAGTGACATATAAAAAGTAAAATTGCATATGACCATATTTGTACCTGACAAGGTGACAAGACCTTAACCAATTATATCTAATGAATAGTGGCCTAAGTTAGATAATCTCTTAAGTGTCTTCCAGTCCTAAAATGTTACACTTTATTTTAAAGATGAGAATACTTAACATGTTAGCTAACTTGAACATCTGACTAGTACATTCTTGAACAAGAAAATCTTGATTTATAGTATTTGGCACTAAAGAGTCCTGAACACTTGGGATGTTTGGATATTTATAGAGCAGATGCTTAAAGAATGATAGCTTGTTATCTGGTTCTTGACATGTTGTACTTACTTGAACTTTCATTTTTACCCTGGATTTCTCAATAGCGGTGCACATTTCTGGCCATGTTTGGGGCGTGCCTTGACAGTGATCAAGATGCTAATTACTCACAAGTATTTATTCAAATTCAAAAAGAGAGAGAGCTGCTTACTATACTATTGGCTTATCTAATAGGTTTATTTTATTTTAATATTTTAGTGGATAAGTTCGATGAAAGTAGAGATTTTTTCTTTTTTCTTTTTTGTTCATTGATACATAACAAGCACCCAGAACAGTGCCTGGAACAAAAGAAATACTTAAAAAATATTTGCTTCACACAAAAAAACCTGTATATAAAATGCTAAAAATGTGAAATGTTTCTTCTATATCAGTCATATTCCTTCTCAGAGTACTGAGCTGTGTATATTATTATAGGATTCCAAATGTTTATACTACCTCCCTATAGCAAGATTTATATTCCTGCCTGTTGCCCGGGCTTATAACAAATCCTTTGTAGACAGGAAAGTGAACATTTGACTTGCTTTGGTCATTGCACATGAGCATATATGATGCACACCATGTCTAGCAGAAGCTTGAAGAATTATTGCATGTTTCTGCCAAATCACTTGCTTTTTTCCTCTGCCATGAGAGGAAGACATATCCCAGCTAAGGCTGCTTTGTCAGCCTGGATCCTGGAATGAGAAGGCACATGGACAAAACCTGGAGCTGATTTGCCATTGCCAGTTGTAACATGAGTGACAACTAACTGTTGTTGTCACAAGCCAATGGGAACTAATGGTTATTATCTCACCATAACCTGGCGGGAACCTATATGAATTCTGGAGAAATGTGTGAAAGTTAGCATATAAAAATGGATTTTTTTAAAAAAAGTGTAGTATATTTTTCTTTATAGAAGTATTAAGGCTGTATTACAGGACGTAAGGGACACAAGGTTAAAAAATGATAAATATCCTTTGGTAGAATTTTAAGATTTTCAAGTTATCCATGTTCTCAGCTATATGCCCAGGGATAACACAGAATAAAGGCTTAGTGGATGTTTAATGCTTGAATGCTTTATTTTGCATTTTGGGGAGGAAGGGGGTAGGTAGAAAAGGGTTGTTAAGAGAGAAGACTGTAGAGAAGAGTGGCAGACTGCAACAACATTGATTCATTTTAGAATATGATAAATTTTGCCTAGAAGTAATGTCGGGGAGAAAGAAGGTGACAGACACCAGATTCCTTATCTGATAGCTGCTGCTGCCAGTTCCACTTCTGACTCACGATAGCCTTTAAGGAACAGTTTCTTCTTGGGAAACAGGTATTTAACTTTTAATATCAGTTTAATTCATTTGTTCATTTACTGAGCTCAGCATATTTACTGAGGATCCACTGTGTTAGACATTGTACCAGGATAAAGTATGAGCGAGCCATACTCATAAGATTTCACTTCTTCAGATTCCACATCCACGTGATCTATTTACCCCAAATTATTCCACAAATTTTCATATCCAAGATATCTGCTCCAAGCACAGTCTAAATTCATCCTCAACACAATTTGACATGCTTTACCATCTCTTTCCCCATAAGAAGCATGAATAGTGAACAGGAGAATAGAAGAGGAGCGAACAGGGTTGAAAAGCAGGGCATCCGTGAGCACACTCTAGAAAAGTAGCAGCTTAGCTATGATCTCCAATATAAGAAGAGATTTGTTTACAGGAAGCAATATGAAATATACTGAAGAGTGCTATTCTTTTTATATGCCAACTTCTCCAGTACTGCCCTTTCCATCCCAGGTCACAACTTAGGCTTTGTTCCTTGTGATATTAAGGCCTGGCTTCATCTTGCCCACACCGCCCCCCCCCATACCCAGCCCCACTTCAAATTATTCCTTAAATCAGAGCCTCTCTTGTTGGCATTCAGATAAATTGCATCTTTCAGCGATAAGTAACAATAACCATACAGACTCAAAAGCAAACCTTTACTCATCTCACTCACACAATGGAAAATTAGGATGGACTTGTTTGGTGGATCCACCCATTCATTTGTGCACTTGAAACCTCAGGTCCTTTCTATCTTATTTCTCTGCCATTCACAGCTTCATCTGAAAGATGATCATATGGTAACTGCCAGCCGCAATTGCTGCTGCATGCTTCTTTGTTTCCATCTCATGAGATGAGGATATAGATGATGCAAATAGTGTAATTAACAAAGGAGCCCCAGTAGATCTGTACGCTTAAACCAGAATTTGCAACTTTCTTTCCATTGACCATGGAACATTTATAAAACGACTATATATGAATTCACCCTGAAAACAGTGCATTTCAAAAAGTAGACATATATAATCCACATTTTCTTTACACTTGGGAAAGTTCTTACTAGATTAATACGGTGCATCTTCTTGCGCATTACTTTTATTGTTAGTAAGTAATTAAAATGATTACTTTTATATTAAAACACCTATGGGGTACACAGAAAAATAAAATATATAAATTAGACAAAATTTTAAAGATAAAGCAGAAAACCTGAAGAAACTGCATTCAATCAGATGACTTTGAGCTGCTTCTTCTATCTTTAGTTCTTCATCCCTCTCTGCTTATAGGGAAATTGGCAAATACCTTGAGAAAAATTGTGAAAATAATTCTTTTCACAGTTTAGTGTAATCTCCTCAGTTAACCCCTGGTAAAATGGAGTTAATGGGCTTTAACTGTCATCCCTTTCCCACCTTTTCCATAGGAAATTAATGAATACTAGCCTGTGCTAGACCTAAAGGAGTTTCTCTTATGATGACATTTAGGGCCCCGGGCTAGGTCTTTCTTTTGATAACTTTATTTTGGAGAGAGGGCAAAGAAAATTCCCTTAGGGCAAGGGAAACTGCTTATTCAGCAACACTCTGAGCTTCTCTGGGTTAAAGCTGTGTTCTATTTACTTTTGTATCCCTGGTACTTGGCTGAAGGCATGGCACACACTAAGTGCTCCATAAATGCTTTTTGGATACATAGTGTAAGCTTCCTCTTACCTGTTGGTGGGTAAGATGGATTTAGGGACCTTGAACCTCTCTTCTTCTGTGAGCACCAGCCCTCAGAGCAGTGGTCAGGGGAAAGTTTCCACTCAAGGAAAAAACAATATACTGCTATCTGCTCTATTTTGGCCTGGGCTCTATGGCTAGTGTGGCCCCTCCTACTGGAAGGTGAGCGAGTGGGTACCTGCTGCTCCAGGGCAGCAGGCATTCCAGAATAGGAGAATGGATTGGACATTGTTTACTTTAGCCTCCATTGTCTCTTCCAGATGTGGGGGAAGTTAAACAGGGGAAGGAAGGACTCGAGGCACAATTTAGGAAAAAGATCATTGGAATGCATCTTAAAGCCACCTATCCCCAAATATTCTCTCCATAGGCAGGGCCAAGGCACAGAGCAAGAGGGGAGTAGCCAGTGGGTTTCAAGGGTGAGGGGAGATAATGAACTGAAGAAAAGTAGATCTTAAAAGTTTTCATCACAAAAAAATTAGTTTCATCACAGATACTAACCAGGGTGTGACAATCACTTTGCAATATATACAAATACGGAATCACTATGTTGCACATGTGAAACTAATATAATGTTATATGTCAATTATACTTCAGTAAAAACATTTTTAATTAAAATAAATAGAAATTAAGGCTAGACCTCAAAAAAAGACCCTCAGAAAGTTGTGTGTGAAACTGTCTACTAACTACATCAAAAAGACCATTCATAAAAAGCTAATTTGAGAATTATTTTATTAAGAAGTATATAGTGTCAATTACAAAGCAATATGTACATTTTTAAAAGTGCTTACAAATAAATTAAAAATATATTCCATAAGTTTTAAAATATATATATTTTAGCTTTAACAAAGGCACTTCTTCCGAATCTACTTGCATATGTATAACTGTTGTCAGAAAATTTTTAAAACTTGATTTACAATACTTCTACAGTATTTTGCTTGGAAATTCTTTCAAATTGCTTCATTAGATGTACAACTTTTTGTGCACACCCTTTTGCTTTTATTTTCTTCTTTTGTGTGTTTTGGTATGAGAACATAAGAAGTATCAGTACACATAGAAGAAATTCTTGCCTTTTAAACAGATGTTTACATGCTGTTGAGTTCAAGCCTCTCTTGCCTTAACCTTCTCCTTTCCCTTCTACATTGCTTTTAGATTCTTTCCTTGAAGTGAGGCTTATAGTAGGTGCAGCCAAAAATTACCTCACACGGCCAGTGGCTCCGGCATCACTGCTATATCCCTCTCCATTTAAGGGATATAGTATTTCCCCTGCCTTATAAGCCAATAGATCATCAATAATCAATAACATCAAGCAATAGAAGCTTACAAAAATAAGTTAAGAAACCCTACCATAATTAATTAAAAAATAACTATCGGTGATCTTTTAAATGTCAGTTAAAGTTAACATTGTATCTACCTCATAAAAATGATTTATTTTTTTGCTATGAAATGTACCCCTTAAGGAAGGTGTATTTTGTTTCTATGAAATGCGAGTGAAACGACGCCACAGTTCTATTAAGTATGCAACTTGTTCCCGGCATTTCTTTGTTGTGACTTCTCTTTTCTTTCTTTTCTTCTTTGCCTGGGTATTATTTATCTGTGGAATAGGAGAATCAATCATCAGGACTGTCAGTATCTTTAACAACCGTCGAATGGCAGGGTTTTCTTTACACAAATCCATCTCTCAAGTGTGTCCTCAATACGCCTGCTCACTGGCTCCTCCTGTGGGCTTTCTCCAGAGGAATGCCCTCCCATCTCTTGACCCACCTACTCTCCGTTTAAGCCAAGCACCACCTCCATTACAAGGCCTCTGCTCAGACTTTTCTTTTGGAAACTCTTCTAGTGCTTCAGAGTGTGTTTCATTTAACTTGGCTCTCACTTATGTGGTGTTTTTATTATTGCATCATGGGTATTCCCTGTAGTGCTGAGCACAATGTCTTTTACATAGGAAATGTTGAATATTTATTGAATGACTAAATAAGTGACTCAGTCGATGGTTTCATGATCTCTCTGACAAGACCATAAATTCCTGAAGAACACAGTGTATGCTTCTTTATGGATATAATCCAGTAGACCTATTATTTGGACCCAAAGTGCTCCTCCTTTCTGTCCCTCACACCACCTACCACCTATGTGTGCACAGACTAAAGAGGAGTATAACTTAAAACAAAAAAAGATAATCTTCCCATGTATTCTTTCACCTGAATTACTCTTGAGTAGTGACAGACTGAGCCTTCTGAGATCAAGCAAATTCATCAGGTTACTAAGCAAAAATCTTATAATCTAAAATCTGCTGAATCATAAATATTATTAGCCTTAGATTCTCCGTTTGGGCTTGGGAGGTGGGTGAAATAAATTACTCAGACTTTCCCTTTTTCACAAGCTGTCCAGAACTTGATCTAGATTGTCTTCTACGCGCTTCATGTGGATGAATGTCACTATGGCCATCTGTAGATTTGCCAGTCTCTTTGATAGAAGACATAGAGCCAAACAGGTTTTTCACATGGCTGTCTGGTATTGTTTAACTCAAGCCTAATCTGGATGGACCATATGGCTTAATTTTCAACCCCTAAAATAGTGACAAGGCAGCCACACACTTACTGTGCAGACTGAGAAAGGTCACCAGTTAAGAGGTGGGCAGTAGTCACATATACCCACACTTCCTCTTTTTTAAATTTGTTATCAGGGAGATAAATGCCCTATTGTACTTGCCTGCTGAAATAAATATTTACTGAAGACTTGTTTTGTGCCAGGCATTACTCTAAGTACTTTAACATCTACTGACTGATTTAATTCTCATAAACACTCTATATGGGATTTGCTAATATGACCCTCATTTTGCAGATGAAACTCACACAGAGCCTAGAAGTTAGTTAGGTTAAGTTAGAAGTTTGGGGGCTAGGATTCAAAGTCAGGCAAGATTGTCTCCAGATTTCCTGCTCCTAACTCTGCGCTACTGTTTCTATTTAAAGTTACACATCCATTCAAATGCACATAACTGCATATACAAAAATCCATTATGTAAACAGACAGCCATACAAGCAATTAAGTAAACGTGGGTAGAGATTTAATGTATAATTTAACGCTTTAAGAAAGAAGCACACATTATTAAGTGATAAACCCAAGCAATGCTGCTCAAAGTTTGGAACAAATAAGAATCTCATTAGAAGGCCATGCATCAGGATTGTGATTTTGAAGGTCTAGGTTGGGTCCTTGAGAATTAGCATTTTGAATAATCACCTTCCCATGCTCCGGCAGCCAGGACGGAGGAGACTCACTGATCATACTTTGAAATACTGCCTAAGTTCAGAACTACAATTCTGCCAAGACAATCAGAACCTTAGAAATAGATAGGGGTCCCTGCGTGAACTGGGGTTGTAGATTCAGCCCCAGCTTTTACTTGGCTCATTTGCTCTCCGAAAGATAGGTCCTGAATAAAAATCATAACGACTTCTGCAACAAAGTCCCAGTTTAACTAAGGTTAATTCCAAGCCTTTAGAAAGCGAGAGTCCAATGTATTGGCTTACCTGCATTCCGGAGTAACCTGGGCACTGGAGAGTGAGCGTAGCATTAGTTCCTATTGCAAAGATTTCCTTGGCGAGAGACGTGCAGCCGTGGGTGGAATAGAAGGTAATGAGTTCGATTTTAGTGAGGCAATCTGGCTGCTCACGGGCGGCAAGGTTTGCGAGAAAAGAGAAAAACGCCAGGAAAAACAAAACAAAACCAGCAAAAAAAACAAAACAAAACAAAAAAAAACAACACCCACAGTCGTTAAGAAATGAATGGAAGATGCGGCGGGGGAGGTGTGGGATGGGGACCGGAAGTCACAACAAACTCGTTTCGAGCGGGAGGCAGAGGTCTCGGTTGAGAGGGAGAAAGAATCCACGGAAAGAGGAGGAAGAGGGCGTTTTGAGAGTGGCAGGGGCGCTGGAGAAGAAAGGACGCGCGCGGGTTCTCGCTCCGCCCCAGTCTAGGGGACCAGGCGACTGCCAAGAGGCGGCGCCCAGAGCCGAGGCTGTGCACCCCGGGAGAGGCTCCTCTGACGTCGTTGCCTGGTCCGGGTTCCCGATTTGCCTTTCCTCCCGGGGACGCGGGGGGTGGGGATGGGAGTTACTCTCCCGGAATCCCGCTCGCTCCAGGGAGAGACTTCCTTGCCCTCGATTGGAACAGAAGTGGTATCCCAACCAAGCTCGGCACCCGCCCAGAGGTTTCCGGTAGCCCGGCCTCCCTACGTGGTCTGCGTCGCTTGTGAGCCTTGCCACCCCCTGCGGTTCTACACACAGCCAGGATACCCGCTCCCAGGAATGCCTGGTGTTTCTCTGGAGAAAGCCAGCAGTACTGACCACCCACTCACCGGGTCTTCACAGTAGATGGGGTTGTTGAATTCGGTGCTTTTGGTCTGGAAGAAAGAAAAAAAAATATATGACAAGAAGGGTAAAGAGTTCACAGAAGACGTCATAAGCATCCCCCCCCCCACACACACACCCAGCCTTCGCTGACTGCTCCCTGGTTTTAAGGGTGCTCTGAAAGCAGTTACCACTTAGGCACTTGTTATGCATCTGTTCTTGTCATTGACAAGGTAGTGAAACATTCTGAGTTCAGACGGTGCCCGATAATGTTTGAAACTAGATATCAAAGGATTCTGGTCCTAAAGAGAGACCCTTCCACCACAACCAAACTGGGCACACTTGTACATAGGACTACACAAGTGAGCAATACTACCATCTTTCAAATGCTCTCATCTGCCTTGTAGCCATTCATGTATTTCACACATGCATGCTCTAGCCAGAGCCAAATTAGCCAAATTAGAATAATCAGGAAAATGATTACTACTATAGATTATAACAGTGAAGTGCACCTTATCCCATAATGGCATTCTAAGGCTTCTCATTAGAAAGACCTGAAGTGCACCCTTCCCAGGACTATTATCTCTAGTGAGGCCTTGGTTATAAGAATTCCCTCTTTTGGGGGCTCCTGGCTGGCTCAGTGGGTTAAGCCTCTGCCTTTGGCTCAGGTTATGATCTCAGGGTCTTGGGATCAAGCCCCATATGGGGCTCTCTGCTCAGTAGGGACCCTGCTTCCCCCTCTTTCTCTGCCTGCCTCTCTGCTTACTTGTGATCTCTCTCTCTGTCAAATAAATAAATAAAATCTTAAAAAAAAAGAGAGAGAAGTCCCTCTTTTTTACCCTCCTTTCTCTCTCAAGCCCTTTCCCACGGTCTTTCTACTATGCTAGTGGAGCAGGACTTTGGGAGAGAATAGACACCTTGATGGATATGTGTTATCTATCAATATCTGCTCTTCATCAGTATCTGCACACTTAATGTGTGCCAATTTCTAGGTAGTTGTTTGAGAGGCCAATATATTTAAATATCACTTATAAACATTTTTGACAAAATGCTGGGCCATGATTTTTTCCAAATTATTTTTCTTTCCTTAAAAATTAAATTGTAGCTTGTATATGGGTATGCCTATTTTTTTGATGAAAACACATTTTTAAAAAATGTTTCTTCACTTACCCCATTCATATATTTCTCCAGGGCTTGATAGATGACTTCCTGATACTTCTTTCTAATCTTCTCAAAGTCACAGTCAGTGAAATTGTAGGATAGCACCAGCCCTACCAGTTGCAAGATGAAGATCTTCCTGAAAAAAACTGACAGAACAAATAATAAAGCATCAGGCAATGTACTTGGAAGCCCAATTCCATCCTGGTTTCTCACTAAACTCTTTCTATCCACACTGAATCGCCTCTAGATCTGCAAGGGCTGCCTTAGAGTTAGGTGCTCAGACACCACTCTTGGCCTCTCATTCCCACTGCACATGAAGCCCATATTCACCCATGCTGTTGCCTGAAGTTGGAGTCTCCCTGATGCTCCAGAGCTTTCTGGCTCCATATATATAACACCTAAACGCCTACGGGCTCTTTTCTTCTAGGCCAATGATTTTCATTGATGTCATTCTCTTCCTTTATAGAATTCTGAATTGATTACATGAAAGAAAAACCAGAACTAGCCAAATCTATGGAATTTTCACATTGGTAAAATGATGAGGAATTTCCCTCACCTTCCTCCTTTTATCTTTGTCCTAAACCCTTGATATGTACCAGAAAGTGCTTTAAGAAACTGATACCTATATCTTTCTCCTACAGGGCCATTTCCGTGGCTATGCCCCTTTCTAGTTGGAAAAAAAAACACCCCCAAAAGGCAGCCACTTTAAGGACTAAGTACCCATGCTCACACATGCTGTACACCCTGAGTATTTCTTTTGGCCACTTTCAACTAGTTCTTTCCCTCTGTGGCAGCTGAGAAAACACACGTGCTTACTTAATGGGTTGCTTTGGAAAGTGTAGCCTCAGGCGTGGGCTGCATTTCCGTGTGAAGCCATTAAAATACAATAGTGACCACAACCTTAGGCAGGGGCTGATACGCAGTTGAAATGAATGGAACAAGATCTGATGGGGCCCACCCTCAAAACACTCACTTTCGGGGGTTCCTGGGTGGCTCAGTTGGTTAGGCGGCTGCCTTCGGCTCAGGTCATGATCCTGGAGTCCCGGGATCGAGTCCCACATCGGGCTCCCAGCTCCACGGGGAGTCTGCTTCTCTCTCTGACCTTCGCTCCTCTCATCATTGCACTTTCTCTCTCTCAAATAAATAAATAAACAAACAAACAAAAAACAAAAAACACTCACTTTCCAAAGCACCCTTATCCACTTCAGAAAAGAAGCGCCTGGGGCGCCTGGGTGGCTCAGTGGGTTAAAGCCTCTGCCTTCGGCTCAGGTCGTGATCTCAAGGTCCTGGGATCGAGCCCCGCATCGGGCTCTCTGCTCAGCAGGGAGCCTGCTTCCCCCTCTCTCTCTGCCTGCCTCTCTGCCTGCCTCTCTGCCTACTTGTGATCTCTCTCTCTCTCTCTGATAAATAAAGAAAATCTTTAAAAAAGAAAAGAAGCGCCTACTCTTGGGTGATTGGAGGCACCTCAGGGGCTGCGGTCTTCTCTTGCATGTTCTATAGGTGTCAAGAAACTTTTAAAACCACAAAGCCCAACGCCCTTCCACCTTCTCAGCCCCACTCCAAAGGCCAGGGTAAGGACAAAGGCCAGGGTAAGGACTAGTGCGCCAGAAAAGGAGCGGAGCCCCACCGCGCCGAGTAGCGCAATGGTGCGCGCCCTGGGAAGGTGCTGTCCAGCGCGCGGCTCTTCTGGAGGCGCGCGGGATTCGTGCGCCGGTACGTCCCAGGCGCTTAGCCCCACGCTGCGCAGCCTCGACTACTTCGGTCACCTAGAGCCTGAGCGCTCGCGCATGTTGTAGGGACTGGAGAATCAACAAGGCGGCCGGCGCGGATTTGTACTTGTAAACCCTTGTTCTCCCGGAAAAGGGAGTCAAAGCATAGCGAAGTGAGTCAGGGAGAAAGCCCAAAAGGATGTCTACCCGCCTTCTGGGCTGTGGAACGCCAACAGGGGTTGAATGGACGGAAGGCTGACACTGACTGGGCTTCTGGGGGGTGAACCCCGCTCCGCCCGAGCTTGGCCCGCACCGCTCGGGGCTCTCCAGACAACCAGCTCCCCTCTTCCTTCCCTCACCCCCACCCCTTGCGTGTCAGAGCCTGCAAAGCACTGGTCCTTGGGAAGTTCCTAGGAATCACCGCCGAAGCCGCTGAGGCAGAGCGCGCCACGTGAGTCCTAGCAAAGGTCACAGGCCACGCGGTGCCTGGGAACAACTGCAGGGGGTGGCGAGGGAAGCGGGAAAAGCACAAACTCAGGGGGTGGGGGTGGGGACTCGGGCCAGAAGTGAACTTTTTTTCATAGAAGGCGCTCAACAGCTGTACCAGTACAGCTGGACCCAGTTCGCTAGTTAAGGCCTGGAGATAAAAAATGTGGCGCTATCTGGAGTCATGGGAAGGCGCTGGCTGATTCACCGATGACTTCCAAATGGGCTTTTCTGGAATCCTTCAAATTTAAGGTTTTTTGTCATGGCAGCATTCTTTGGGAAAGAAATCTCGCTGTCCCTTTCCCCATCACCAACTCTTCAGGGTCTTGTGGGATAATCCCAAAGCTTGATTCATCTGCTGTGACATCAGAGGTGTTTCTGGTCAGCAAGCAGGAGCTAGAGACAGATTTCTTCACTGGGTTCGGATATGCTGGTGGGAGTAGGGACAGAAGACAGCAGCACTACGTGAGGTTCAACTTGCATTTTTCTAGGGTGTGATGGAGTTTCCTCCCTTCTTTTGCTTCTTTTAAAACTTTGCTTCTACGTGGTTCTTTGTAGAGATTTTGCAGACAGGTTGCCTCCTCCTCATCCATCCTGGAAATCATCCCTTTGCCTGTTAAACATACTGCTAAACACTTATCTCCAGGACCCCTAATTTCCTTATCTGTTAACCATGTGACCTCTGAGATCACTGTGATCATATCATTTTTCTGCTTGATAGACTCCCAGTTGCCTTGACATATACAATTACTTGGTTCCTAGCTGTCTTTCAAGTCTTATCTCCTTCATTCTCTTAGGCTTCTGCCAAATAATATCTGACTTTAATATGCTCTAAATGTGCCCTAAGCTTTCTTCTTCCCAGCCTCACACCCTCAGGTGTTGATATTCTCCTGTCTTTCAATGCTCATTTCACTGGACATCTCCAAAAGTGGTCTCCTACCTGGATGTGGTGTCACTCCCCTTTAAGACATATTTTGGGCTTTTCTTTTATGATCTCCATTCATGGTCTAATATTTCAATAGTATTTTTCAACTTTATCTTTTTATTAGACTGTGAGATCTTTAGAAGCAAGAAATGTTTTATAATAATTGATTTGTTCAACATCAGTTTACTTTTTCCAAAAACATTTGAAGTGACTTGCAGTATTGGTAATTGGTACCAGTATCTGGTATCATATTGGTACCAGAAGGTAAGAAACAGTCAAGATAAAGCAAAAGAAAGAAACCAGGGAATTAAAGGAAGTGTGGATCAGGTATAAGAAGCCATAGAAAAACATTATTAAGGGGCACCTGGGTGGCTCAGTGGGTTGAAGCCTTTGCTTTCGGCTCAGGTCATGATCTCAGGGTCCTGGGATGGAGCCCCACATTGGGCTCTCTGCTCAGCAGGGAGCCTGCTTCCCCCTCTCTCTGCCTGCCTCTCTGCCTATTTGTGATCTCTCTTTCCTCTCTGTCAAATAAATAAATAAAATCTTAAAAAAAATAAAATAAAAAAGAAAAACATTATTAAGAGCTAGAGAATTAAAGGTGAAGGAGAGTAGGAGATACGGGCATCCAGTTATGGATGAATAAATCATGAGAATAAAAGATACAATACAGGGAATGTAGTCAATGGTATTGAATCAGTATTGCATGATGATAGATGGTAGCTACGGTTGTGGTGAGCATAGCATAAGGAATACACTTGTCAAATCACTATGTTGTACACCCAAAACTAATGTAACATTATGAGTTAGCTATGCTTTAATTTTTAAAAATAAAACTGGGGAATTAAGACAAGCTCAAAAGTGGTTCTGATTTTCCAAGCAACCATTGCAAAGGAAAGAATGGGGAAGGTTCTACCAGTTTGTTAGGGAAAGCTGATTTTTCTTATGCCTGTGTTCATCATCATAACCACTATAGGTCAGTCTTATGTGCTGCATGTAATAGATGCTCAATAAGTCCTCAATAAATTAAAAGACATTAACCTTCTTTGAAGATCATTGTTAGGAAGCAAAGTATTTCATATGAAAGAATCTCTCTAGAGAGCTTTTTTTTTTTTTTTTAAATCCCTTTAGCTTTTTGCTGCCTTCCTACTAGAATCCACTTATGGCTTGCCTGGGACTACCACTCAGATAAGGGAATCTCTGAAAATTCCTTGTGGATTGAATAAATCTCCTTTTTTTTTTTTTTCCTCTTTCCATTTGTTCAAATGCTGAAGGTGTGAACAGTATCAATATGTGTAGTTATGGAAATACTAGGTTATGTCAAGAATGGTGTCTTTCTTAGGGTAGGAAACAGAAACAAGATCATTTGTAGCACTCTGATTACTCAGAGAGCTTAGGCAATACTCTCATGCATGAACTGGGCCAGAAAATGACCTATAACACAGATCTTTTACCTTTACTAGAAAGATCTGTCATTCCTTTCTTTTTTTTTTTTAGTATTTTTGTTATTGTTTTTAATAATAGTTTTCTTTCTTTTTCATTCTCTTACTCATTCTTTCCCTGCCTTCTTTAAAATTTACTTTCTTTCTCTTCTTCTTTTAACTATCTTGAATATTTAAGGTAGCCTAGTCCTCATGCAAATTCCAGTCTGTGTTTGAAGACATAGATCCAAGTTGTAAGGGAAAAAGAGGTGCTACTTTTTGAATTAAACATTTCTACCTTATTAAAGCATACTGTCATTGGACTTAAAAAATGGAAAGGATGTCACATGGGTTACCGATGAAAGGGGAGAAATCTTCTACTATAGAGAAAGAAAACTGGATGACACCAACATTCGCTTGGTAATATTTGAGGAAGTGTGAAAATGCACTTTCCGTAGTAGCTGGGGCTGGAAGTATAGTGATTACAATAGATCTTTCAGGATGCTAGTCATGTAATCACTACACCTCTTGATTCTCACTTATGCAGAAAGAATGGGCCACATTTTGCAGAAGTGAACGTTATTTCTTCCTCTATATTCTCCCTTCCTTGAACATAGTCAGGTGTACTGTTTCTGTAATGTGAAGTGGTCAGTATATGGTTTGTGATGACTGTGGCATATGTCCATTTTGCCCATTAATTTTGCATTAAGCTTTTGTACTCAAGCAGCCTTGTTGGTTTGAACCATTGACTGGTTTTACCAAACTCCATACTTCCTCTAAGATCCTTTGGGGACATTTCTAGACCAGAAAGTGGAGTGATGGAGTTTCTTATGAGAAATGCAAAAAAAATCTCTTTTATTTTATTTTATTCCAAGGCTGATGATACCAACATAATCAGCCTATGGCTGAGAAATGTTCTCAGATATTTTTGAGTTAGGGAGTAAAAGAGGCCAAATAGAAGACAACCTAAGGCCTGCACTCATTCCTGTGTAAAGAAACAGTCTTACCCTCAGCCAGTTGGAGGTAAAATATCTTGCTTACTTTACTCTTGTACAATCTAATAGGCAATGAACAGGAAGAAGATCATTCAGAAAAAGGTAGCAGCTGAGCTTTCTTAGAGTTGGAGAAGAGGTCAGAGTTGGGAAAGAGGTCAGAGCTGAAGGATAGCTTAAATTTTAATACTTTTGGAAAGATATTTACTATACTGAATACCTGCAGATATACTGTCCACCTTTCCCTAACCTGCTTTATAGTCTAGGGAAGCTGGCCCATAAGAACTGCAATAGGCTCCCTTGACCTCCAGCTTCTGGTTGGGTTCAGCCAGTGGGAGATTTTGGCAAGCAATCAGGGAGCAGGAGAACAGTGAATGTGGGATTTCACAATTCACCCACTCCCTCCAAGTTGGCTCCTCTTAGATTGGATGCTTTCTTCTCCTGAGGATCTTAGCTCCTCTTGGTGGATCTTTTCATCTTGCTACTTTTCAAGTTTTGGTAACCATTCCCTTTCTTTGTGTTTTTAGGTCTAAGGGTGATAACAGCCCCTTATTCTTGCTAGCCTAAGGGTACAGCTCTATTCTGAGTGTTGCAATTTGGCTGGGCCAGACTCAGTCTATACCCATTGTCCTGGCATAATTTATTAATAAAGCTTCTTTTTACCCTTAAAGATGAAACAGTTTAAAAAATAAATTATGTGATTATTGTTGATTTTCCTACTTATACCCTTTGTAAATATTTCTTTTGTTAAATTGTTCTATAATTACCCAGTTTGAATGTGCCATTGGTTTCCTGTGGGCCCCCTGACTGATGCAGTTACCTACAGGAGTCACCAGGATGTTATCACTTGAAGTCATCAGCCTCATCGCCTTTTGTGTCTGCCTTGTGGCATCATACTAGTTCTATAACTTTTACACAGGAAGTACGGTTCTTGTATAATTAAATTCTAATTTTTAGAAAAAATTTCCCCTACTCTTAGTTTAAGTGTGAAAGATGAGCTATAAGAAATTCTGCAGTTTTCCTTTTTTTTTTTTTTTCCAAATGACATCTCTTCCTAGTAACATAATCAGCTGAGATTTGTAAGTTAGCCACACACACCTACTTGACTCCGTTGGGTAACTTGTTTCGTAGCTGAGCCCTCATTGTTTACATATAAAACGCTTTCAAGAAAAGTCACCGTTATGTGAGTAATGGTGGTAGCCACTAGCTTATTTCTCATCTGGTATGTCTGAGGACCTCCAAGTATTTCCTCTATCATGAATCCCATTGTTATCAATAATGTATCTGGTTTAAACAATCACCCTAAGTATTTCCTCTCCTAAATGTAGTAAGTCTTTGATAACCATTTAATGGTACTGCCTCATTAATTAAGGCTTACTTTCTTCCGATAGAGCCAGTCAGAGTTTCTGAGAAAGGGCTGTCTGAGAATTCCAGATTCAGGGTGGGGGTGGAGAGGGGAAGAAATGGAAAGAAGGAGGAAACTGTGGAAGGCTGTGGAGGATAAGTGGACAGCCAAGAAATATGGGGTCTAAGAGTTTGGTCTGGGATTTGTCCACAAGTGGGATTACCACCTGGAACAGATCTTGGGAATTCAGAGCAGGAGGTCAGCAAACTACAGTCTGTAGGCTGAATCCTGTTCACCTGCCTGTTTTTGTAAGTAAAACTTATTGGAATACAGACATGCCCATTTTTTTTTCACACTCTTGTCTCTGGCTCCTCTTGTGCTGCAAAGACAGAGTTGCATAGTTGAGACAGAAACCATCTGGCCTGCAAAGCTTAAAATATTTGGTATCTGGCCTTTTATACAAAAAGTTTACAGACCTAATTTCAAAAATGCATTTAAAAAGAAGCGATAGAATTTTTCTTAAAGATTTTATTTATTTGAGAGAGAGAGAGTGAGAGAGAGCATGAGAGGGGAGAAGGTCAGAGGGAGAAGCAGACTCCCCATGGAGCTGGGAGACCGATGTGGGACTCAGTTATGGGACTCCAGGATCATGACCTGAGCCGAAGGCAGTCGCTTAACCGACTGAGCCACCCAGGTGCCTAAGAAGCAATAGAATTTAAAAACAAAGATCTACAGTAAGTAATTCATACTCTGTTATTATACAAAGCCAGGAATGAATCTCAGTAACTATATTTCAGAGAATATAGGCTTCTCTCACCTGTCTGAAAGAAGAGATTTATAGAATTACAGTGTCAGTGTTATTCCTGTTAGAAGAATGTGGCAATGTATAACTTCACTGTAATTTAATTAAATGAAGAATACTTGCTTTCCCTCTAAACACTCCAACTTCTCTGATGCAATGAGCTGAATTACTTTTCCCATGTATACTTGAATTTTTGCAAAGTCAGAGCCTTTCTATTGGTGACTTAATTTTTTGAGGAATTTCTTCTAGAGGACAAAAGTTCTTGAATGATTTTGATGATTTTAGACCTGTGCATTTGAATTCAGATATGGTGCTTATATCCACATTCTGTTTAGGACCTAGAATATGGTGTCATTACATTTTATTGTAATTTAGTTCTAGTTAATGTTTATTAAGCAACTATTGATTAGTTGCACAAAAGTAAATTCAAAGATTCAGATAATGTCTTGTGGCATTTTATTTTGTAAATAAATGATTTTTTAAAGAAACATGAGAAGTAATTAAAATTATTATTAAAATATTATTTAATTATTAATAATTAAAATTTAAATGCAGTGGGTTAATGAGTAGTCAACTAGTACAGGAATCAGGAAATGAGGGCATATGGTCCTGTCTTTGCTTATACATTCTATTTTCTCCCACTCTCTTTTTTTTTTAAAGATTTTCATTGGGGAGGGAGGGTGGAGGTGGGGGGAAGGGGAGGGAAGAAGAGAGGCAGAGGGAAAGGGAGAAGCAGACTCCCCACTGAGCAGGGAGCCCCCAGTACCCTGAGATCATGACCTGAGCAAAGACAGATGCCTAACCATCTGAACCACCCAGGCGCCCCTCTGTTTTCTCTTTATGCCTTACTAAGGTGATGTAAAGAGAAGTTAATATATAAAAAGTGCTTTGGAGAGGGGCCCAACTGTGCATTTTATGAGTTAAAATGTAAAACACTAAGAGTACAGGTCTCCTTTCATCTTCAGATAAAGTGCCCACCACTAGGTGTCTCAGTGGGAGCATGCAGCATCACATGCACCTGAGAAATTGTTCCAAAGCAATTACATAATGAACAGCCATGGGCATTCTTATCTGCTTTTGCAAAAGGTTTGGAGTAACCATCTTCGTGAGTCATTATTTTTCAGTTGCAGAGTGAGGCTAAGTGGGTTTTCCTCTGCTTGGGCTGCTGTAACAGAATACCATAAAACCAGATGACTTAAACTGTTAACACTTATTTCTCACAGTTCTAAAGGCTGGGAGTCAATGACTAAGACGCTGACTGCTTTGGTTTTTGGTTAGAGATCTCTTCCTGGTTTGCACACAACTCTATTCTCATGTAGGGAGGAGAGAGAGATCATCGTTCTACTGTCCCTCTCTCTCTCTCTTTTTTTTTAAGATTTTTAATTTATTTATTTGACAGAGAGAGAGGGACCACAAGTAGGCAGAGAGGCAGGCAGAGAGAGAGGGGGAAGCAGGCTTCCTGCCAGGCAGAGAGCCCCATGCGGGGCTCGATCCCAAGACCCTAGGATCATGACCTGAGCTGAAGGCAGAGGCTTTAACCCACTGAGCCACCCAGGCGCACCTTTCTCATGTTTCTTCTTAGGATACTTATTAGGACACTAATTAGGATTAGGCTACTAATGCCATTATGAGAGCTCCACATTCGTGACCTGCTTATCTCCCACATGCTCCATCTCCAATTACCTTCACATCGCAGATTAGGGCTTCAACTTTTGAATTTGGGGGGACACAACCATTCATTACATACATAGTTATCTGACAAGCTGCAGGAAAAAAATTCCCACAGTGAAAACTATATGTATATATACAATGATATGTATATAATTATATTATTATTTTAAAATTTTCCTTGTTTCCTTTTTCTTTTTCTCTGCTTTCTTTTGAATTAATCCAGTATTTTTATTCCATTTTATTGCCTTATTTGCTTATTGGCCTTAGTTCTTTTGTGTGTGTGGCTGCTTTAGAATTTATAGCACATATCTTTAGATTATCACAGTGTAGCTTCGAGTAATACGCCATTTCATGTGTAGTGTAGGCGTGTTATTAAAGTATATTTCTATTCCCTCCCTCTTGACTTCTACCCAATTGCTCATATTTTCAATTCTACATATTTTTTTAAAATTTCACATTAATCATATGTTTTTTTAAAATTTTTAAATTATTTTTTAAATCACAAGCCTTCCATTTTTTTTTTTTAAAGATTTTATTGATTTACTTGACAGAGAGGGAGAGAGGGAACATAAGCAGGGGGAGTGGGAGAGGGAGAAGCAGGCCTCTTGCCAAGCAGAAAGCCTGATGTGGGGCTCAATCCCAGGATCACGGGATTATGACCTGAGAGGAAGGCAGCCGATTAATGACTGAGACACCTGGGCGCCCCTAATCATATGTTTAAAAAGCAATTATCTTTCAAAGAGGTTTTTTTTTTTTTTAAGATTTTATTTATTTATTTGTTAGAGAGAGAGAGAACACAAGAAGGCAGAGTGGCAGGCAGAGGGAGAAGCAGGCTCTCCTCTGAGCAAGGAGCCTCATCTTAGGATTCTGGGATCATGACCTGAGCTGAAGGCAGCCACTTAATCGACTGAGCCACCCAGGCATCCCTCTTTCAAAGAGTTTTCAAAATAAGAAAGATTTACCTTATGTATTTACCTACGTAGTTATTATTTCCTGTGTCCTTCTTTATGTTGTATAATTCATATTTCCGTCTTTAGTAAGGGACTGTCCTTAAAGTTTTCCTTTAAAGGGGCGCCTGGGTGACTCAGTGGATTAATCCTTTGCCTTTGACTCAGGTCGTGATCTCAGGGTCCTGGGATGGAGCCCCGCATTGGGCTCTCTGCTCCGCAGGTAGCCTGCTTCCCCCCTCTCTCTGCCTGCTTCTCTGCCTACTTGTGATCTCTCTCTCTGTCAAATAAATAAATAAAATCTTAAAAAAAAAGAAAACATAAAAAAAAAAGTTTTCCCTTTCATTATTTTGAAGATTTCCTCTAATGTCTAATGGTTTGCATAAACTCCAAAAGGAAATCTGCTGTCATCCTTCTGTTATAAGGATGAACATAAGATGTCTTTTTCTTCTGGTTGTGTTTAAGATTTTCTCTTCCTCACTGGTTCTTCTTTCCCCCCTAGCTTTAAATATATGTACACACACATACACACACACACACACACACACACACTAATTGACATGTAACACTGTATGAATTTAAGGTGTACAAAGTGTTGATTTGATACCCTACTATACTGCAAAATGATTACCATTGTAGTGTTAGCTAACACCTGAATCACTTCAAATAATTACCATTTCTTTTTTGTAATGAGAAGATTTCAGTTTTAATCTTATTAACTTTCAAGTATATAATAAAATGTTATTAACTATAATAACTATGCTTAAATCTCCAAAAGAAAGCTAGAGGGGCTTTACTTAGACAAAACAGACATTAAGACAAAGACTGTAAAAAAAAGAAAGACAAAAACTAGTAAGAGATAAATAATGTCATTATAAAATGATAAAGAGGTCAATTCATCAAGAGGATACAACACTTGTAAATATTTATGCACCCAATGTAAGAGCACTTTACTCTATAAAGCAAATATTAACAAACTTGAAGGGAAAAAATCTCAAGATAATAATACTAGGGACCTTCAGAACCCACTTTCAATAATGGATAGATCATCCAAACAGAAAATCAATAAAGAAACATTGTATTTATTTATTTATTTGAGATAGAGCAAGAGCCTGAGTGAGCAGGGTTGGGAGGGGCAGAGGAAGAGGGAGAGAGAATGTGGGGCTCGATCTCATGACCCTGAGGTCATAACCTGAGCTGAAATCAAGAGGGGTCATGATCTTGGGATCATGAGATTGAGCCCCACATTGGGATCATGCTCAGTGCGAAGTCCCCTTGGGATTCTTTCTCTTTTCCTCTCCCTCCCCCGCTGCCCCTCCCAATTCTCCCTCCTTCCCTCTCTCTCTCAAATCAACCAACCAACCAATCAATTGATAAAATCTTTAAAAGAAAAGATACTTTTGATAATGGTGGAATAGTAAGATTGGAGGATTAGTTTTACTGGATGCAAAGTTGTTATACTGGACTCTGACATAAACTAGTTTACAAAAATCTTAGAAGATATAGATTATAAAAGATACTTTTATTATTATTATTATTATTATTTCAAAATTATCTTTCAGGTAATTTTGAAAATCTCACTATGATTCACTAACGTACCATTTTATTAAATCATATTTATGATTGAGTAGAGACTTATATCTGTCCTCTAAAACCCATTCTTTTTTCTTGGTATTAATAAAATTGTGACTGACAAGTGAGTGCCCAGCTAGAGACTATTTCCTAGCTCTCCCTGCAGCTAGGCATGTTTTACTTTGTTATATGAGAAAGAAAGAGAAATCCTTTACTCTTTAAGTGACTAACCTCTGTTCCTGTAGCAGATCTTCCTAAATTAACATAATGGTATTCTATCAAAACAAATCCAGAATAAATGACCTAGCTCTAAGATGGATAAAACTGTCATATGCTTTAGGGCGCCTGGGTGGCTCAGTGGGTTAAAGCCTCTGCCTTCAGCTCAGGTCATGATCTCAGGGTCCTGGGATCAAGCCCCACATTGGGCTCTCTGCTCAGCAGGGACCCTGCTTCCCCCTCTCTCTCTGCTTGACTCTCTGCCTACTTGTGATCTCTCTCTCTGTCAAATAAAATATAAAATATTAAAAAAAAGACTGTCATATGTTTTGATATAATTTTGTAGGATATGTTCCATTAATAATTCTCCATTTGGAGAATTGTTAGCTCCAATTTTACCTGTATCTTTGAAGTCTTATGGACTTGAATCATGGATGGTAGCATCTATGACTCTGTCAATTCCAGATATCCATGGGAGCCAGGTTTAATTTTCCTCCTCAGCTTTAGTGATTGCTTATCAGTTTTGCTTTCTATAACTTTTCTATGAGCCACAATGTCCATTACAAAATATGTAAGAAGGCATAGTAGTTCTGACTAATGTCTGAAACTGTGCTTGTACTGAACAATTGAGACTCTTTCTTATATTTTCAACATTGGTTCCAGTCCAGGCTGTTTTGTTTTGTTCTGCTTTGTTTTTGGAATCATTGCAGATAACAGTAATTAAGTATATTTTACAACCTGTATCAGTCCTGAGGTCCCGAGGCAGTCCCATCTAAGATCCACTTCTGAGTCTAGTTTCTGCAGGAGATTTATTCTAAAGGCTGTAATTGGTTATTCTGCTGTTTCCACAGAGAATGGTTAGTAAAAATAGAGAAAAAAGTGAAAGTGAGATCAAGAAATTCTGTCACTTGATAGCACCCGATCAAAGATCTGCTGGGGTAGGAAATGGGCAGTGGAGCCAAGAAGAGATGAGAAACTTGAGGTTGATTTCATGAACATCTCCCATTCCTAAGCCCCTTACGTATGTATTTGAAGAGATTTTATTTTCCCATGTAAAATGAAGGAATTTAATAGATTGTTTCTAAGATATCGTTCAGGTTTCAGATTCTGCATCTCTAGTTTTTTCTATACCAGGGTTCAAATGGACCAGAGAAAAGGGAAAAGCATTGAACTTTTATTGGCTTGTTTGTACTGGTTACTAACCAGTTGTTTTATTGGATAGCAGTAATTGTCTTATTGGAACTAACCAATTATCAACAAGTACTGTTGAGAAGAGTAGTGACTTAGTCAGAGGTAGAGTATGTATGTATACATATCTATCTATGTATCTATCTATGTATCTATCTATGTATCTACCTATCTACCATCTATCTATCATCTATCTATCTATCATCTACTTATATATTTAGGATGTGGCATACACTGCTGTAATCAATTTATAAGTGTTAGCTCTTTTAGTATCACAATAGTACCAATGAAATAGATACTATTATTTCTCCATTTTACAGGTGACAATACTGAGGCATAGGAAGGTAAAGTAAATTTCTATTTTTTTTTAAGATTTTATTTATTTATTTGACATAGAGTGAGAGATCACAAGTAGGCAGAGAGGCAGGCATAGAGACAGGGGGAAGCAGGCTCCCTGCTGAGCAGAGAGCCCGATGTATGCGAGGCTCCATCCCAAAACCCTGAGATCATGACCTGAGTCGAAGGCAGAGGCTTTAACCCACTGAGCCACCCAGGCGCCCCGGTAAAGTAAATTTCTAAAAGCCACACAGCTAATACCTAATGAATTGGGAAAGGAAAAACCCAAGAAGACTCCAGATAATAAAGGAGAAAGAACAAAAGTATTTCTTCCCATCCTCATGCTTTAAAATGTATGTGTGCATACTAAAGTAATATATAATAGAATTTATTGTTAATAGCATAGAATAGAATTCTATGGTTCCTTGGAACTGTGTTATGATCATCACATACACTATACATTTTAATATTCGCAACTTCTCTAGGAAGTGATGCTATTAGATTCAATCATTTAAAATTATCCACATTTGGCCATTTCTGACCTATAAAAAAAATGACAATATCATAAAGTTCCACCTATTATGGTTAACTACTAAGAGTAGAGAAGCTTAGCGTGGTTAAATTCCTTATCCAAGTTTGTGAATGATGGCACTTTTATGTAGATGTGAATAATGACACTGGTAACTTGAAATAAAGCTTGTCAGATTGTAATCTCATGCTTTAAATCAAAATGCTATTCTGCTTCTGCATATGCTGTTCCATAGAACTTTTCATAATACAGCTATGTATCCCACTTTTCTATTCCTTATGGCCACATACACATTTGCACATACTCAGAATCACACTGCTTGCTCTGGCTTCTTCTTAGCATTAAGGTCTTTCGAGGGCCTTCCTACTTGAAGTGTGTTCTCTGAATCAGCAGCATAGGCACTATCCAAAAGAAATGTGGATCTCAGTCCCTGCCCACCCTGCCTCCTCCCCCCCAAAGGCTACTGAATTAGAAACTGCATTTTTAGCAGAATCTCCTTTAATGTACATAAACAGTTTGATAAGCACTGGTAGGGAATTCCAAAAGGTGTCTAGAAGCACAAAATACTGGCAGCTTTCACATAGTAAAGAAAGGCAGTATAACATTCCTTAAATGAAAAATAAGGGCAAGAAATATATCCTCTCAAATATAGGTGATTCTCATGCATCCAGAGAGGTGGGGTTGAGAAGTGGAATTTTACAAAATGTTCAGAAAGTTCAGATGCTGGCATCCTTACTGACAGAGAATAACAAATTTAAAACACATTTAAAATAAATATGTAAATAAAGATCTTACTCTAATCCAAGGGGATTTACGCAACTCTGATTCACATCCTATTAACTTCAGGGAAAGCCTTTACCCATGCTGATAGAGAACTCACAGGAAGAAGTTTTTTGAATTAGGTAGAACATGAATCAGGCCTCGGGAAATCCCAGGAACTGGAATTGAGAATTTTGAGAGGACCCAGCTAGTATTTTGGTCTGAGCTAGCAGGTACCAAGGATTACAAGATGGCCGAGGTGCTGAGAAATATGCTGAGGCAATAGGTCAGACCTCTGTAATGTGCTTATGTAATCAGACCTTCTCCCCAGTTTAAGAACACTGTGCACTGCTGCTTCACAGGTAATGGGAGAAAGAGAAGGTAATAAATACCAGTTGACCCACTCTGCTTCTAGTTGGATTAGGCAAATGAAGTTTATGAGTTAGAAAAGATTGTTTTTGCACATTAGTGAAAATTACTTTTGTTTCAGATGGCAATTACGAACACCTATTTCCAAATTCCAGTGGCACAAAATCCAAATGATATTCAGAGAAAGTTTCTCACCAGATTCTGTGTCTCTCTTAAGGGGCTATCAGTATTGCTCTTTCCGTGAGATTTTTTTTCCCCAGAGAAATTCACTTCAAAAATTTTTATACAGTGATATCTTACTATATGCATTGTTTTCCACTGTAATCTTTTTTTCCCTAAACAGTAAATCCTGTAGATTGTTTCTCGCTACAGTGTATATAAAACTGCCTAATTATTTTTAATAGCTTTGTAGTGGTCTGCTGGATGTTTGGATGCTATCATAATTTACTTAATCATTCCCCTATTTATGGATGTTTAGGTTGTTTTCAGTCTTCTGCTTTGACATGCTTGTGTGCGTGAGAGAGACAGTAGTTAAGGGTAGAGACTAGAGATGAACTGCTTGCATTCAAACCCCAGTTCTGTCAGTTATTAGTGGGAACATGGTAACCAGTATGCAAGGGTGAACTATTTTTACTTCAGGTAATGTATGTATCTCCAGGATAAATGTCTAGAAGAGGAGTTGCTATGTCAACGGGTATATACCTGCAGAATTGTTACACATGTTGTCAAGGTGCCCTTCACAGGCGTTTACAACTTACACAGAGGGTATTGTACCTTTTTCTCCATATTCTTTCCAACATTGAATATGTTGAGCATGTTGGGGAAAAAAACCTTTAAGCGTTTTTTTCTGTTTATTAACCAGTTAAAATGATTACTACTAGTAAAATTAAGGGAATATTGAAGGAGAACCCAAAGTTGAAGAATAGGGTTAAAATGAACTCTTCTCCATTTTTTTCCTGGGTACATTTTATCACTGAAAGTATTAAATATCATTCAATTTTCATTAATTTTGAGACCCCAGTAAAGCTTCAAAATCTCTGTCTTGCGAAGCAAAGACTAACTTGTTTCTCTCCAGTATTTCTGTTCTCCCCTTACTTGGATGAGGGTAGACCATATTTCCCAGTTGCCTTGCATTTGATAGGGGCCGTGTGACTACTTTGTGGCAGAATAAATTTGGTGAAAATTGTGTACCCACTGCCAAGCCTAGCCCCTAAAATACCATTATTATCTTCTGCCTGCTCTTTGTTTGCTTATTGGACAGCCAAATGAAGAAGATTCTGGAAGATTCTCAAGGGTCCTAGGGAATGGTGGAGCTACAGGGTGGAAGAAGACTGAGTTCCTGTATATTGTGTGGAGGAGAGAGCCCTTCAGGGCCTCTGCTATTAAGCATCAGTGTGTAATATCAGTAAGAAAAAAATTGTTTTGTAAAGGCACTGAGATTTTGGGGGTTTTATTACAGCAGTTTAGCCTACTCCAGTGTTTCTAAACATTATTTTTACCACTTCTCAAGTTAGACTTACTAGCCTTTTTTTTTTTCCATAATTGTCCCCTTCATAAAATTTTAATACCACAGGCAGAATATTTTTTCTGTTTAGGAACTTTATGTATATCTATGTTTTTTAAATAAAGAGAGTAAGGTATTTTTGCTCCCCAGCCCCTTTCCAAGAACCAGTTTTTTCTCCCCAGAGATGCTCTTGATCCCATTGGTAATGCATGGCCTATCCTGACTAATACATTTTGAAGAACACATTTAAATTTTTCTTGGGGTAGTTCAAGACAGTACTACTGGCAAGCAAAGGAGGAGAAAGATTGATCTTCCAGGAGTTCTTTTAATGCTGAGTTTCTATATAGCATTTGTAATCTTCATAAATGCCATGATTTGCATGATAATCACTGTCAGCAAGTCTAACAGAACACATGCCCTTATTTTTTTTAAAGATTTATTTATTTGAGAGAGAGAGCATGCACATGCATGAGCTGAGGGTGAGGAAAGAGAGGAACGGAAAGAGAAAGAGAGAATCTCAAGCAGATTCTCCACTGAGGAAAGGGCATGTCTCGAGGCTCAATCCCATGACTCTGATATCACGACCTGAGCTGAAACCAAGAATCAGATGCTTAACCGACGGTGCCACCCAGGTGCCCTTGAGTACATGTCTTTAAACTCAATAATTGCAACACATTTATTCCTCTGTTTGTATGTGGTTGAGAGGGTGGGAAGTGGAGAGGGAGTGGGGAATGGAAGAGTGGCCTAGCCTATTATGCATTACAGTCATTTTAATATAACCAGATTGAACAAGTATCATATACCCCACCGAGTGCCTTCTGGGAGTGAGCTGAGGAGGGATGAGAAGGCTCCAGACCACGGACTGGTTAACACAAGGCTGCTTGGGTAACTGGTTTATAGGATTTGGTATTTGAAAGGACACTGTCATCTTTATTTTCTCAATAGATAAATGTTTCAGAAACTTACTAAGGGAGAAGGAAGGAATGGAGACAGGCACAGGAGCCTTTTTTCTGTGCAGCAATCACTCTGTGGTGCACACAAGTCCACATTCTTGCTACCACTTGTTATTTTCTGTTTTTATTTTTTGATAGTAGTCCTCTCAGTGGGTACTGGTGTTATCTCATTGTGGTTTTGATTTGCATTTCGATAATGATTTATGAGTTGGAAGATATTTTTATATGCTTGTTGATTATTTGTATATTTTCCTTGGAGAAATGTCTATTCAAGTCCTTGGTCCATTATTATTTAAACTCAAAGATCTGGTTCTTTTATTTTTATTTTCTCAGCTTTATTGAAGTCATAAAAAGTTGTAAGAATTTAAAGTATACATCATGGTGATTTCTCACATGTATACATTGTGAAAGGATTCCTAGAATCTAGTTAATTGACACATCCATCACCTCATGTATTTACCTTTTTTCTTGTTTGGTGAGAACATTTAAGTTCTATTCTCTTAGCAAATTTCTTTTTTTTTTTTATTTATTTACTTTTTAAATTAACATTTAATGTATTATTTGCCCCAAGGTACATATCTGTGAATCATCAGGCTTACACATTTCACATCACTTACCATAGCATATACCCTCCCCAATGTCCATAAACCAGACACCCTATCCCTACCCCACCTACTCCCCAACCACATTCACTTTGTTTCATGAGTTTAGGAGTCTCTTATGGTTTGTCTCCCTCCTGATCCTGTCTTGTTTCATTTCCCTCCCCCACACCCCCACAGCCCCTCATACTGCCAATCAAATTCTTCATATGAGAGAGATCATATGATAATTGTCTTTCTCTGACTGACTTATTTCACTTAGCATAATACCCTCTAGTTCCATCTATGTCGTTGCAAATGGAAAGAGATCATTTCTCTTGACAGCTGCATAGTATTCCATTGTGTATATATATATCACATCTTCTTTATCCATTCATCTGTTGATGGACATCTGGGTTCTTCCATAGTTTGGCTATTGTAGACATTGCTGCTATAAACATTCGGTGCATGTCCCCCTTCAGATCACCACATTTGTATCTTTAGGGTAAATACCCAGTAGTGCAATTGCTGGGTCCTAGGGTAGCTCTATTTTCAACTCTTTGAGGAACCTCATACAGTTTTCTGGAGTGGCTGCACTAGCTTGCATTCCCACCAACATTGTAGGAGGGTTCTCCTTTCTCTACATCCTTGCCAACATCTGCATTTCCTGACTTGCTAATTTTAGCCATTCTGACTGGTGTGAGGTGGTATCTCACTGTGGTATTGATTTGTATTTCTCTGATGTTGAGTGATGTGGAGCACTTTTTCATGTATCTGTTGACCATTTGGATGTCCTCTTTGCAGAAATGTCTGTTCATATCTTCTGCCTATTTCTTGATTGGATTATTTGTTCTTTGGGTGTTGAGTGTGAGAGGTTCTTTATAGATTTTGGATACTAGCCTTTTATCTGATATGTCATTTGTGAATATCTTCTCCCATTCTGTCAGTTGTCTTTTGGTTTTGTTGACTGTTTCCTTTGCTGTGCAAAAGCTTTTGATCTTGATGAAGTCCAATAGTTCGCTTTTGCCCTTGCTTCCCTTGCCTTTGGAAATGTTTCTAGGAAGAAGTTGCTGCGGCTGAGGTCGAAGAGGTTGCTGCGTGTGTTCTCCTCCAGGATTTTGATGGAGTCCTGTCTCACATGAGGTCTTTGATCCATTTTGAGTCTATTTTTGTGTGCGGTGTAAGAAAATGGTC
>CM053607.1:56985241-57012532 GCA_028646535.1 Procyon lotor
GGGTCTTTGTCTGGTTTTGGGATCAAGGTAATGCTGACCTCATAAAATGAGTTTGGAAGTTTCCCTTCCATTTCTATTTCTTGGAACAATTTCAGGAGAATATGTATTAATTCTTCTTTAAATGTTTGGTAGAATTCCCCTGGGAATCCATCTGGCCCAGGGCTCTTGTTTATTGAGAGATTTTTGATGATTGCTTCAATCTCCTTACTGGTTATGGGTCTGTTGAGGTTTTCCATTTCTTCCTGGTTCAGTTTTGGTAGTTTATGTGTCTCTAGGAATGCATCCATTTCTTCAAGATTGTCTAATTTGCTGGCATTAGTTGCTCATAATATTTTTTTATAATTGTTTGTATTTCTTTGGCGTTGGTTGTAATTTCTCCTCTTTCATTCACGATTTGATCAATTTGGGTCCTTTCTTTTTTCTTTTCGATAAGTCTGGCTGGGAGTTTATCAATTTTATTAATTCTTTCAAAGAACAGTTCCTAGTTTCATTGATTTGTTCTACTGTTCTTTTGGTTTCTTTTTTATTGATTTCTGCTCTGATCTTTATTATTTTTCTTCTTCTGCTGGGTTTAGGCTTTATTTGCTGTTCTTTCTCCAGCTCTTTTTTTTTTTTTTAAAGATTTTATTTATTTATTTGACAGACAGATCACAAGTAGGCAGAGAAGCAGGCGGGGGGGGCGGGGAACAGGCTCCCTGCTGAGCAGAGAGCCCAATGTGGGGCTTGATCCCAGGACCCTGAGATCACGACCTGAGCTGAAGGCAGAGGCTTTAACCCACTGAGCCACCCAGGCACCCCCCAATTTGTCTATTTGTAAGTGAGGTATTTGTAAGTGAGGTTACAAATACTATTTGTAAGTATTTGTAAGTGTATATTTCACATGAAATATATACATATATATTTATAATATATTATATATAATATTATAATATATAATAATATAATATATATAATGATAATAAATAAATATATATATATCACAAATATATATATATATTTGTGAATTGCCTATTTATATTTTTCCCCTACTTTTTGTTTGGAAATTTGGATTTTATTATCAAATTAAACTAGCCTTTTCTCCTGCTGATAGGTGGAAAATATTTCAATTTGTTAATTGAATTTAACTGATAAAGATTGTTTTTAAAAAATTTTTATAGTCAAATTTAACAATCTTTTATTCCATGATTTATAAAAGCTGGGAGACTTACTTAGCTAAAGTTGTATGTATATGCCAAATATATGTACATACATATACACATTATGTTCTAGCACTTTTATAGTTTCATTCTGAAATTTTTTAGGGTTGGTATTTGCTTATTTTCCTAGATGGCTATCTAACTGACCTCATACTCTATTAAATAATCCACTTTACTCCCTCAACTTGAAATGCTACCTCTTTTATATACGAATCATAGTATTTTTTACACTTTCTTATGTGTAACATTAAACAAGTTTTTAATTATAGAATTTCTGGATTCTAGCTAGCTAGCTAGCTACCTGCCTATGTCTTTCATTTTCGTTTACTAAAATACAGAGTATCTCTGAAAGGATACACAGCAAACTAGTAATGGAGGTGACTCTTGCAAAAGGAACAGGAAATAGGGTTACTAGAGGAAATGGGAAAGGAAGAGTCTTAAGGTCCACTGTATACTCCCATGCATATTTTCAATCTATTACTATTTGCAAGTATAAACCTATTCAAAAATAAATAAATACATTTAAATTGCATGTATTAAATGGCAATCATATGTCTGCTTAGACATTAAGACCTGGTGAGAATGTTCACAATTCTCATCTCATGTAAATGTGAAGGAATACTGTAAGATATGGTTCAACAACTCAGGGCATATGCTAGAATCACTCAAGGAAACTTAAAAACATACCAGTGCCCAAGCCACCCCCACCACTGAATCTCAAACATTGGGCTCTAGACGTGGGTATTTTTTTTAAAGATTTTATTTATTTATTTGAGAGGGAGAGAGAGCACAAGCTGGAAGGAGGGACAGAGACAGAGAGAGAAGCAGACTCCTCCCTGAACAAGGAGCCTAACAGGGAGCTCAATCCCAGGACTCTGGGATCATGACCTGAGCTAAAGGCAGATGTTTAGCTGACTGAGCCACCCAGGTGTCCCTAGGTGTGGGTATTTTTAGAAAGCATTCTAGATGAACTTTATATACCTCCCAGTTTGAGTCACAGCTGTAACAATACAGGAGGTGCCTATTGAGAATGCACCAACTCACCAAAAAGGGCACAAAGACAATATGTAAAGTTTTAGGTTAATGACATTGAGGCTGCTTCTGGATACTTGCAGTTAAACCTGTTGTTCTGTAAAATCTCGATTTCTGGATCACATAGTTTTAATATAAAAAACTGTTTGTTGAATGGTCAGTACTGGTTACAAATTTGGCTCTAGAGTTGGACTGGCTCTGATGAAATTATTTAGGAATCTGAGGAGGCAGCATGATGTACTGGGAGACGCCCAAGGGATGTCTTGTATTCTAGACATATTCTTCCTTCTTCTGTTGTGGAGTAGCAATCCAAATTTTCCTTGGTAGATAGGATCAGTCACCTCAGTCAGCACAATAACTCCCTTCCTTGCCTTTTGACTCAGAAGCATGAGTAGCCGAAAAAGCCAGTTCAATGGAATCATTGTGACTCCTGGTGGAAGCATTCCTCCCTCTGTAATTAAGACCTCTAGGCCAGCAAAGTCTAAGATTGCAGGAACAGGAAGAAAAGTATTTTCTAGTGGGTCTCTAGGAATAATAGTGAAGGATGGCACTACACCCATTTCCACCCCTCGATTCCAAAACCCATTAATCCTGGTTGAGAGGGACAACATCACTAATGGATGCTATCCCTGATGAACATAGATGCAAAATCCTCAATAAAATACTAGCAACCAAATTCAACAATACATTAAACAAGTCATTCACCATGATCAAGTGGGATTTATTCCTGACTTGCAAGGGTAGTTCAATATTTGCAAATCAGTCAACATGATATACCACATTAATAAAAGAAAGGATAAGAAATATATGATCATTTCAATACCTGCAGAAAAAGCACTTGACAAAGTACAAAATCCATTCATGCTAAAAACCCTCAACAAGGGACGCCTGGATGACTCAGTTGGTTAAGCATCTGCCTTCAGCTCAGGTCAGGAGCCTAGGGTCCTGGGATCAAGTCCCACATCCCCACATGGGGCTCTTTGCTCAGTGGGGAGTCTGCTTCTCCCTCTGCCTGTTCCGTGTGCTCTGCCTGCCATTTCCCCTGCTTGTGCGCTCTCTCTCTCTCTTTCTCTGACAAATAAATAAATACAATTTAAAAAATTAAAAAAACCCTCAATAAAGTAGGTTTAGAGGGAACATAGCTCATCGTAATAAAGGAAATATATGAAAAATTCCCAGCTAATATCATCCTCAATGGAGAAAAACTGAGAGCTTTTCTTCTACAGTCAGGAACAAGACAGAGATGTCCACTCTCACCCCTGTTATTTAACATAGTACTCGAAGTCCTAGCCAAAGCAGTCAGACAACAAAAAGAAAGAAAAGGCGAATAAGCATGGAAGAAGTAAAATTTTCAGTATTTGCAGATGGTATGATACTATATATGGAAAACCCCTCAAAATCTACTGAAAGCTGCCAGAACTGATAAATGAATTTAGTAAAGTCAGAGAATACAAAATATTCCTAGGAATAAACCCAACCAAAGAAGTGAAAGATCTGTATTCTGAAAGCTATAGAACACTGCTGAACAATATCAAAGATGACACAAAGAAATCGAAAGACATTCCATACTCTTGGATTGGAAGAACAAATATTGTTAAAATGTCTATGCTATCCAAAATAATCCACAAATCAAAATACCACCAGAGCTAGAACAAACAACCCAAAATTTTGTGTGGAACCACAAAAGACCCCAATTGCCAAAGCAATCTTTAAAAACAAGAGCAAAGCTGGAGGCACCACAATTCTGGAATTCAAGTTTTATCACAAAGCTTTAGTATTCAAGACAGTAAGATACTAGCACAAAAATAGACACATAGATCAATGGAATGGAATAGAAAGCCCAGAAATAAACCCACAACTATATGATCAATTAATCTTCAACAAAGCAAGAAAGAATATACAATGGGAAAAAGACAATCTCTTCAACAAAAGGTTTTGAGAAAGCTGCACAGCTACATGCAAAAGAATGAAACTGGACCACTTTTTTGTATCATACACAAAAATCAATTCAAAATGGATTAAAGACCTAAATGTGAGGCCTGAAACCACAAAAACCTTAGAAAAGAGCGTAGGTAGTGATTTTTTTGACACTAGCAGTAGCAGCATTTTTCTAGTTATGTTTTTTGAGGCAAAGGAAATGAAAGCAAAAATAAACTATTGGAACTATATCACAATAAAAAGCTGCACAGTAAAGGAAACAATCATCAAAACAAAAAGACAGCCTAGTGAATGGGAGAAGACATATGTAAATGATACATCTGATAAGAGGTTAGTATCAAAAATATATAAAGAATTTATACAATTCAGCACCACAGAGTCAAATAATCCAATTAAAAAACGGGCAGAAAACATGAATAGCCATTTCTTCAAAGAAGACATACAGATGGCCAATGGCACATGAAAAGATGCTCAACGTCACTGATTATTAGGGAAATGCAAATCAAAACCACAATGAGATATCATCTCACACCTGTCAGAATGGCTAAACACAAGAACACAAGAAACAGGTGTTAGAAAAGAATGGGAGGGGGCACCTGGGTGGCTCAGTGGGTTAAAGCCTCTGCCTTTGGCTCAGGTCATGATCTCAGGGTCCTGGAATCGAGTTCCGCATCGGGTTTTCTGCTCAGCAGGGAGCCTGCTGCCTCCTCTCTCTCTGCCTGCCTCTCTGCCTACTTGTAATCTCTCTGTGTATCAAATAAATAAATAAATTAAAAAAAAAAAAAGGAATGGGAGAAAAAGGAACCCTCTTGCACTGTTCACAGGAATGCAAACTGGTATAGCCACTGTGGAAAAGGTGTGGAGGTGCCTCAAAAAATTAAAAATAGAATTGCCATATAGTCCAGTAATTCCACTACTGGGTAGTTACCAAAAGAATATGAAAACACTATTTCAAAAAGATGTATGCACCCCCAAGTCACAGAAAGAAAAATGCTATATGATTTCATTCATATGTAGAATTTAAGAAACAAAACAAGGGAACAAAGAAGATAAGAGACAAACAAAAAGCAGACGCTTAACTAGAGAACAAACTAACACCAGGGGGAGGATGGGAGGGGGGAATGGGTGAAATAGGTGAAGGGAATTAAGAGTACATTTAGTGTGATGAGCAGTGAGTAGTATAGAATGGTTATATTGTACACCTGAAACCAACATAACACTATATATTAATTTTGGAAATTTTGGAATTTTGAAAAATGGATAGTGTTCTCATTTGATCTAGAAAGGAGACTTAGTATGAATTTGTCAATGTTTATTTATCACTGGACAAAGGAAAGAGAGGACTGAGTCTGCCAGGAATAAGCAATTTGATCAATAAAAACCTAGGAGGTAGAGCAGGCTTCATTGCAGCCTAGATGAACTCTGAGTCAAGACTCTTGACTCTTTTCCATGTAATCTCAAGTTTGGCAGGATTTATGATCCAAGTAGAGAATAATTTACATATAGAACAAGAGTAGTCTGTCACTGATATTTTTCTCATTTTGAGTTAATTAACTGACAAATATATAAATAAGTTTTAGAGAGTAAGAACAAGTGTACAGGATCTGAGAAGTATTGGGACAAAATAAATTTGTTCAATTCATACAGTATCATCTAAGTGAAATTAGAAAACACAATTCCACAAATACTCATTTCATTTCATTTTATATATAAAATTAAAATACTATTACTAGAAATGACCACTGTTAACATTTGGGTTCAAGTAGGGTATCACTTAACTGACTCCTTAACAGAAGCTCCATTGAAAGAGATTATTGGCACTCCCTATTCCTTCTGTACAGTATAACATTGTTTGCCACCATTAGACAATGGTGCTAACAGACTGCTTACACTTCTCTCCAGCTGAGTTCTGTCCTCACTAAGAATCATCTGTTTTGTTTATAACTAATTCTTTTATGTAACTATGTAATTAAATGTTATGTGAATTATGAACAGAAAGAATATTAATTCTGTGAAAACTAGGTTAAATCCTTTGAGACAACTTGGTAAATAGTGCTACACATAAATTGACTAATTTAGTATAGACAAGATAGCTATAAAAGATGAATAAAATAAAAATTGAAAAGATTTTGCCTTCAGGCTTCTTTACATCTGTGTAGTTTATCTTTGACTTTTGTAAAAATGAAATGATACCACATAAGTCTTCCGAGACTTTTTTCATTTGGCATTTTGTGAGATTCTGTAGTTATACTTGATTCAATGGTTATAGCTCGTTCATTTTCACTGCTACATAGCGTTCAATACTAAATGTGTAAATGTAACAAAATTTATCTGTTTTTCTACTGATAGCCACTTTAGTTTGCTTTAATGATCTTTTTTTTAAAGACTTTATTTGTTTATTTGACAGAGAGAGAGAGCACAAGTAGGCAGAAAGGCAGGCAGAGAGAGAGGGGGAAACAGGCTCCCCGCTGAGCAGAGAGCCTGATGCGGGGCTCCAATCCCAGGATCCTGAGATCATGACCTGAGCCAAAGGCAGAGGCTTTAACCCACTGAGCCACCCAGGCGCTCGTTTAATGTTTACTTATATAAACAATGCTACACCAAACGTTCTTATAATGGATTCTATGTTTCTTTCAGCAAATTCCTGTGGGTGATAAACCTCTTAGATGAGATACCCAAAGTGTATTTTCTATTATCTGAAAATAATAGTTTTCAGATTAGGAATTTTTAGCTTGACAGTTTTTTAAACCCATCATTTTGATCATATATGCCTAATTTCCTTCTATATTCTTTTGTTGCTGGTGACCCATCTTCTCTGAGTATGTCATTTCTTTGTGAGTAAGCTCTGTTTTTATTTTGATAGTCTTCATGATTTTTTAGTATGCATTTTCAGTGTGAATATTCACATCCTTATGGAACATTCTCAGTATTTTATTTTTGAATATTCTTACTTTGTCAATTCCTCCATTCTCTTCTCCTGGAATGCTTATTAAAAATGTTCAAAATGTTTTTCATTCATATATTTTAAGTGTTTTTTCATAACCTTTAATCTCTTTATCTTCCTGTGATGATTTCTTGGTGATTTCAATATTACTATATTTTATTTTGGTGAGTCTCTTTTTGATTTCCATTTAGAGATGTCTATACATTTTATTTTCAACTGCTAACTATATAAAACTTTCAAGTATCATATAGTTCATTTCTTATAATCTCCCTCCTTTCCATTTATTTTTTCTCCCCAACACCAAAACACTTATTTTAAAGTTTTTTTTAGATTGCTCTATTTTCTTTTAACTGGGATATATTAATCTGCTAATTTATTTTCTTGTCTGTCTTTATAAATTTTCTTCATGTGCAGAAGTTTAATATATAGGCTTATCTTGACTGGGAAGTTTTTCTTTTATTTTTCCTTCATATTTGAATATTTCTATGAAGCGTTCATTCCCAAAACAGGTTGTATTGAAGTTTGGGGCTCCTGACCCTTTTAGATTAAGACTAGTTTTATTTTGTTCCTGACTGTAAAGTGTCTCTGCTTTCCTCTATTTCCCTCATTAAAAAGCGTTATATGAGCAATAGACTACATGGTGACAGTAGTTTCTTTTATGTTTTAGCTTTTCTTGAAGTTTGTCTTTGCAGACAGGACAGATCTAACCTTTTCCCAGTTGCCAAGCAATGAGCCTAATGCTGGTCCCTTAGCTTAGCTGATGTGGACCACTTTGAGTTTTCATTTCCCACAGAATGTCATTTCAGCTATCTCCTCCTGCTTCCAGGCCCTAAGGCAACCAGACTTCAGCCCAGCTAACTGCTTATTTGGTTCTATTTCTGGACTACAGTGAAATTTTATCTATTTAAAAAATTATTAAGGCTATGTCTTTTTAAAATTATATTTAAGAATATTTTATCAGCTATTGCTGTATGTTTGGAGCAGGAAGAGAGCAAAAATATGGTGTGTGTGTGTGTGTGTGTGTGTGTGTGTGTGTGAAAAGTGCCCCACAGCCTCATCTTACCTGGGAGTTGCTTCTTAATAATTTCATAGATTTTCTTATATGTAAGGATAGCACCCATTTTGCTACCAATTTGCTGCAAACATTTTACTCAGTTTCTCATTTTCTTTTGTATATTGTATTTTTTATTACAAATGTTTTAAACTTTATAATTTCTTTTCATATTTAGAAAGTAGCAATTTATATTTTTATTCTAGTGCTTTTATAGTTTTTAAAATCCTAAAGTATTTATATGCTCAATTTTCTAAAATGTATTTTGATTTTAGATAGTAATAATAGTATTTTTTCCTAAATAATTAGTATATTGTTTACTTATATATGTAAGTATAAGTATGCATACTTATTTTATATATGTCATATGTATGTTAAATAACTCATCATATCAACTGACTTGAGATGTCTGATAATGTTACACATCTAGATTATACTTGATGATTCTTTATACTAACATTCTATTTAATTCTGATGATTTCAGCAGCGTTCATTACTTTGTAATGAATTTTTATGGAGGAGCTGCTTTATTAAGTTACAGATACATGGATAGGAGGCAATCTATGGACCCTGATAGAACTTCCCCAGGTGTTACCTCCTGAAACCCAACTTGAATAGTCAGCTGCACCTACTGTTTACTACATACACTTCCCAAAATTTCCACTTTATACTGACAAATGATTTCTGAGAACTAGTTTATGCACAACAGTGAATTATAGTAGAAAGACTGATAGGCAGATCTCACTCTACCACTAACTAGCCACAGTCACCTCTGTGATCTTTTTTCCTCATTAGCAAAATGAGGATTATGTACTCACTGTACAAAGATTTTGTGAAAATTCTACATAATGGATAGAAGCATCAAAGACATTTCCCACCCTATGAAATATGTAATTGAGAGATGATAATTATTATATACTGGAAACTAGTGATAAAACGGAGCATTCAGAACTCCTGGTGAATATTGCTCTGGGTTGATTGCCTATGCCAAAACCACCACCACCAACAATAACAAAAACTAATTAGTAAGATTACAAGAGATTTACAGAGGATATGGCCGATTGAGACTTATTCCCAGCGATGGCTGTCATTTCAAATTAATTAATTTTCCTTTAAATTTTAATTAATTAATTTTTTAAAAGATTTTATTCATTTATTTGAGAGAGTTTGGGGGGAGAGAGAGAGGGAGGGAGAGAGAGAGAGAGAGAGAATGAGCAAGGGAGGGGCACATGGAGAAGCAGAAGCCTGATGCAGGATTTGATCCCAGCACCCTGAGATCATGACCTAAGCCGAAGGCAGATGCTTAAGCAACTGAGTCACCCACCACCCCAAGTAATTTGTTTTCTAAATGAGTTCTACTTGTTGTCATGTGATTATTAAGACATGTGTCATTTGGGTTGCCATCCAGGAAAAAAAGAATGATCCAATAGGGGAATTTTTATCCTAAATCTAAGCTCTTTCTGAGTCTTAATTTCTGAAACATAAAGCTAAAAGAAAAAAACCTTTTAAACCAATCAGTTGATGAGATATTCACATCAAACTAATAAGATAAATTGTTGAGACATTTTATAAATTTATTTCTGTGAATTTTTTCCTACCTTGAGCTGTAATTTTTTTTTAAAGATTTATTTACTTACTTTAGAAAGACAGAGAGAGAGCACGTGAGCTGTGGGAGTGGCAGAAGGAGAGGGAGGGAGAGAATCTTAAGCAGATTCCCTGATGAGGGCAGAGCCTGACTCAATTCAGTATTTGACCATAAGGCTTGACCAAGGGGCTTGACCATGGGTCTTGATTCCAGGACCCTGAGATCATGACCTGAGCTGAAATAAAGGGTCAGCTGCTCAGCCACCTGAGCCACCCAGGAGCCCCTGTAATTTCTTTTTAAAAGCAGGATTTTACCCTTTTTGACTGTATTGGGAAAGTAAAGATTTATCTGGGAAAATAGAAGAGAAAAATGCATGCAAAATATGATTTTTTAAATTATTTTTAATGGCTGAATTTATATAAATTAACTATGCCATGTGCTAGAATTCCAATGTAAGAAGAACAACTAAAATTATTTTGAGATAAGCAGTTTTAGAATATACATTTTAGGAGGATATCTAGTTTAACAAGATATTTTTATTTACAGTAACGTTATCAGAGTATTTAAAATCTAATTTCAAAGGTAATATATGTTAATTTCAAGAAAATTTAAAAATAAATAAAGGCATCAAGAAAAAAAAATCACTCATAAACTCACACTATATGTAACATTCTTAGCCATTTCTCCAAGGGTAAGAGTGGGTAAAAATAGAGTCATACTAGCCAAACTATTTGGTAATAATATAGCAGTAATATTTTTCAATGTTATTTTATATTATTCTATAACACAATTTTATTGGTTACATAATAATCCATACATAGGCTATAGATTTTTAATTTTTAGATATTCCTCTATTGTAGAACATTTAGGTTCTTCCAGTATCTCACTGTGATGCATAGTACTGCATTCGAGTCACTTATCATATGGAACTTGATTTCCAGTTAGCATGTAAGGTAAAAATCTCATAGACAAAATTGTATCTGAAATCTTCTTAAAGCAATTGACACCTGAAATGTCACATCAAGTGACACTGATGTTTCTCCATAGGTCCATCTTGGCTAGTTTTTCCTCTAGAGTATCAATATGTTTGGTTGTAGGCAAGAAGAACTGCTTCTGGCATTTTTAAGCAAAGAGTTATTTATTAGATGATTATGGGGGATTATTCTTCATTAAGAATCAATTGGTAAGTAGATTTGGCAAATGGCCAAAAACCAAGAGCTTTTTAGAAAAGGCTATACTGCTGGGACAGTCTGGTTCATGCTTCAGTGGTTTACTACAATTAATTAGGCGTTCAAATAGTTATTCCATCTCTGCCTCCTTTTCTTATGATTAAAAGTTCTGATTGGTCAAGCTTAGGTTATGTGCTCACTTCTTAGCTGTACCGAGTCAGACAAAGAAAAAAAAAATCCACCTCTCTTGGCTTTTGTAATGGGATGTACCCTGAGAGACAGGAGTTAGAAATTGCCCTCCCATGAGAACCTTAATCATGGGGAAATTCCATCTATAAATGAAATCAAGATACTAAAAAGGTTTGGGAGAGCAATTGGATACCAGGAAGTCATGAAAAAACAAATATACCAGATCAGCAGAAAAATAATCATTTTTTTTGAACAATTTTATTTATTTGAGAGAGAGTAAAAGTGAGAGAGAGAGAGAGCACAACCGAGGGGAAAGGCAGAGGGAGAAGCAGACTCCCCACCGAGAAGGGAGCCTGACACAGGGGTCGATCCCAGGAGGATCATAACTTGAGCCAAAGGCAGATGCTTAGCCAACTGAGCCAACCAGGCACCCCCAAAATCAATTTTTTTCCCTGTTAAGTGCCAGATAGAGAAGTTGGCTAGGGTTTAGGAGCTATATTATGTGAACTAGAATGACGCTTAGCAAAATGAGAGTTCTATGTTGTCAGAAACACCCACCGAGGGCAGCGGGCTTATCATTTTCATGTTGTGTTCTCTCTCTAGCTTAGACTTATAGTGATTGACAGAATCATCACCTGCCTTATTTAAATTATTATAATAATAATTATTTTTGAAGATTATATTTGCAAAAGATAATTATTTTTAATGGCTGAATTTATATAAATTAACTATGCTATGTGCTAGAATTCCAATGTAAGAAGAACAACTAAAATTATTTTGAGATAAGCAGTTTTAGAATATACATTTTAGGAGCATATCTAGTTTAACAAAGTCCTAACTGGTTAAAAGATTTCTTTCTTTCTTTCTTTCTTTTTTTTTTTTTGGATTTTATTTATCCATTTGACAGAGAGAGAGAGATCACAAGTAGGCAGAGAGGCAGGTAGAAGCAGGCTCCCTGCTGAGCAGAGAGCCCAATGTGGAGCTCGATCCCAGGACCCTGAGATCATGACCTGAGCTGAAGGCAGAGGATTTAACCCACTGAGCCACCCAGGCGCCCCTAAAAGTTTTCTTTATTGAATTTCTAGATAATGTTTAGGAAACCCTTGGACCTCAATGAAATTGAATTCATATTTTGCATGCATTTTTCTTAGGAGGTATTCTAATGGTCTCATGAAATGTTTATTGGGGACCGTAGCCTAAATAAGACTAAGAACCATCTTTGCATCTCTCTCCTAATTCCAAAACAAGAATTGAAACCCTGAAATAGAAGTTAAGCTATAGGAGGTAGGAGGCTTACAACATTTCTGTTAAACTGGGGAATCCTCGAGAAAGAGTAGTCTGTAAGAAAGATTTGGATCTGGGTGCCTGTCAGGTAAGCGTCTGCCTTCAGCTCACGCATGATGCCAGAGTCCTGAATTCAAGCCCTATATGGGGCTCCCTGCTCAGTGGGGAGCCTGCTTCTCCCTCTCCCTCTGCCTGCCACTCTGCCTACTTGTGCTCTCTCTCTCTCTCTCTCAATCTCTGTCGAATAAAGAAATAAAATATTAGAAAAAAAAGAAAATTCAGATCCTTTGGCAGCCCCGTTTCCTTTAGCCAATCTTGGAGGCCGTCATTATGTCATTTTAGCGGTTCAGCTTAAAATAATGTAATGGCTATCTAGGGACATACAGTCATTACTATGAGACAAAAGAAAGTTCATTCTTCTGGAAATCATGCCTCCTTTTCCCATGATTCACACATCATGTGGAAACCCCTGACTCCCTGGAGTTCCTACTAGGTATTCCTGATAAAAAAAAATCTTATTTTCTATTCTTTTTCTTCTTCTTCCTCTTCTTCTTTCTAAAGATCTATTATTTTATTTAAGTGAGAAAGAGAGTGGAAAGGAAGGGCAGAGGGAGAGAAGACTCCCTACTGAGTGCAGAGCCCACCACGGGGCTCCATCTCAGGACTTTTAGATCATGACCTGAGCCGAAATCAAGAGTCGGCGCTCAACAGACTGACCCACCCAGGCACCCCCTTATTTTCTATTCTTGGTATAAATTCATAGTATCAGAGAAATTTATGAGGTATTGGGCATTTTCTTTTCTTTCCTTGCATTCTCTGCAGAAATCTACTCCTTATCTCTCATCCATTCTGAGCTCTTCCACTGACCATTTCTTACCTCATAAATTAGCGTTTTGGTTTCACACACTCAGCCCAACAGGCTGTTTAAAATAAGAATTTACATTACAATTTATATACAATAATTTATATTTCAATTTATAGGGCTAGTTTTTGTATTATTTCTCTATTGAAATTTCTTGAGATTGTAGAGAGTCTCAATAAGATGTACAAAGATTTGTCATAACATCTCTCAATAACCTTCTGATCTTCACTTCATTTGATCTCTCCTCCTTTTCTGATAGGGTCATGTCCATTGGCCCTGAATTTCATTATATAACTTACTTTCTACTTCAGTGTATCATTTTCCCTATTAATATGCCTATCTTTTTCTCTAAATTTGGAGAAAGGGTTCACTTTCCTTTTTTTTTTTTTTTTTAAGATTTTATTCATATATTTGACAAAGAGTGAGCATGAGAGAGCACAAGCAGGGGGAGCAGCAGAGGGAGAGGGAGAACCAGGCTCCCCAGTGAGCAGGGAGCCTGATGCAGGGGCTCCATCCCAGGACTCTGGGATCATTACCTGACCTGAAGGCAGACACTTAACTGACTGAGCCACCCAGGCACCCCAGGATTCACTTTGCTAAGATGAATTGCTCTGTGTCCTTGTTTTTTTTTGTTTTTTTTTTTTTCTTTTTACCCAGTGAAAATCTTTTAGGCTCAGACTCATCTCATTCTCATACTTGCTTCTTCCTCCTTGTCAATCCTTCTCCCCTGACTTCAAAATGTTGTGGTATATGTCTACTCTTTATAAAATATTTTCCAGGGTGCCTGGGTAGCTTAGTTGGTTAAGCAACTGACCTTTGACTTTTGGCTCAGGTCATGATCTCAGGGTAATGAGATTGAGCCTCAGATCAGGCTCTGCACTCGTTGTAGAATCTGCTTGAAGATTCTCTCCCTTTGCCCCTCCCCACACTCACACATGCATGCTCTGTCTAAAATAAATAAATAAATCTTTAAAAAATAATTTCTTTCACTTTCATTTCACTACCGAACTTTTTAATAAAAAGCTCACATCTTCCATGTTTTCACCACTTATTTTCTCCTTAAACTGTTGTGATCCCTCTTCTATCTGAAAACTGTTTTCCTGATAGTCAGCCATGAACTAATAACTGCATTTGGGGTGTTGTTCTTGGCTTGAACTTCTTGGAGGCTGGAGCTAGAGAGCAGGCTGTTCTTGAAACTGTAGATTTGTATCATTCATTAACCTAGTCCAACTATGTTTTAAGTTTTTACATATATAACTCATCATCACCACATTCTATGAGGTGGTATCATGATTACCCTCATTCTAAAGATAAGGAAACTGAGGACCGGAGAAGTTAAGGATGTGCCTTAAACTCTGGTTCAAATGTCCTTTGTTTATTGCTCTCTCATTTCTACTTATTTTTCTGGCTTCTCCCTTTTTGCTGGCTTCTCCTTCTACCATCTTCCTGTGTGGCTCACAACAGCTGTTTGTCCTCATTTTCTCTCTCTATTCACTTGCCTTCAATAAAGTGGCCTGGTTTTATTAATAAGATTATCATCTTTTTGGAGATCAATTTTTATTACTCTTATGGTACACTTTGTTTATTCTGGATTCAAAGTTCTGGTTTATATGATTGCCCACATCTAAGTGGTCATTTCCTTTCCCTTCTGCTATTTATACCCATCTTTTAAGTCCTAGCTTTTTCTGATTTCTTTTTTCTTCTCTTGATTCCTACAACTCCTATTGTTTGGAACAACTAATTGATAATAAGTGACCTAGTGCATTATACATTTGTTTCTTGTATGCATGTTTTGCCTTTTCAGCTGTACAGGAAATTGTTGGAGGAATGGGGCTCTGCCTTTTAATTAATTTATATTCTCTTTCTATCTTTAGTATTTAGCGTCTAACATAGTGGTAAATACATGATAGGTAGTTTGCACTCCTTTGGTTTCAAACAAGATAGAACAACTATGGCTAATGTAAGCAAAAGCAAAATTGTGGTAAGGATTTGGGAAGTTTTTGGAACTGATGGGAGCTAGAGCACCAGTGATTCTCCAGTCAATTATCAGAATGCTGCTGCTGGTGAGGATGGGACTCCAACCATTTTCAGTCTCTTAGACTCACCGATGAAGATACAAATGAGGGAAAGAACATCTGAATGGCCTAGCTGAGATCTCATGCTCCTCCACCGAGGGAAGAAAGTTTGCTAATTAGTATCTAACCAGGTTGATTTAATTGGAAAGAGGTTATTCCTCCAAAAAATTTACATTGTTGTTAGGAAAGGAAAAGGATATTGGGAAACAAACTCTGAAAAAGTTGGGGAATAAACATTTATTGAATAAATGAGTTAATCTTGTGACATTAGCCACTCCATTTAGGTTTGGTTTTGCAAGAGCAGGAGCAAAAATTCAGGAGCAGAGAGCCATGCAGGTCAAGCACATTGTAAGGATAAATTTAGAAACTCCAAAGAAAGCAGGCTTTCATTTGGATGTTTAGATTCTAGGCTGCTAAGACATAAGTCAGAGTATTTGATCATATGTCATCTGAACTACACTTCAGCCTGCATCTAAAATTTAGGAAGAAGAGGCTGGATAGTAATGAAGTTTGTTTCATGGTCAGCATGGTAAATTGAAAAGAATTCTAACTGCTCCTCCAACAATTCTCTTTGCTTCTCTGATTTCACATAAGTAAAGGAAGGGATTGAAATAGATAAAATTTATAACATCACCAGTTAAAAATCCTACCTTTTCATGGAGAATCTATCATTTATCTTTGTTATGGTTTTTTAAGGTATTTATGATTAATTATCACTTGTGGTATGAGGGTATGATGGAATACCTTTATTGGTTGCTTATGTAGGAACACCAAATGACTCTTCAGTAAAGTCATCATAGATTTATCCAGGTCAGTCCATAAGAGATTATGCCCCTCTCTGCATTTGGCCAGACTATCTTCTGGCCCCAGTCAGGTTGCTCCTTTTTGAATGGTGCAAGTCTAATTTTTTCGCATGTCTACTAGGATTATCAGCAGTGACAAAACTCAGAGCCTTGGCTGCCACTTTTGTTCTCTCTAGATTTGTACTAAAGCCTTTTGGCTTCATCTAGGATAGATTTTTGCCCCTTCCTAGGTCTTTTTATTAAAATGGATATTTTCCATCTCATAGGATACATATCTTCAGTCTTGGTTTTTAGGTCCTCTTCTCTTAATATAGGGAGAGATGGCTGACAGTTGCATGATTTTGCCAGAATTACTGCCCACCTGTACACTGTTTATATGAGACTTACTCTTATGGAATAATCTTAGGGAAGTAGGACCTAAGCAACCATTCACATCAAGTATTTTAAAGTTCAAAGATTCTCCAATATTTACAGCTTCCACCAAATTAGCTGATGATATATAATCAACATCATGTGCTTATGTATGTATAGAAATGATTCTTGTTCTATAAACAAAGGAGTAAGATGTCGGTAAAATTTCATTAAGGTGCATAATGTTGCAAAGAATGAACTGTATAATGAAGTGATTTTAGTGTCTTTACAGAGTAACAAGGCTTTATGGATGTCATACTTTCTTCCATCCCCATCCCCAACCTTGTACCATCATGTATAGTTATGCAAGTTTGGCTTTATGCTTCCTTTGGAGCCACCATTCACATTGCAGTCTAAGTAAGTGGTGTTACCGGGATTTATATGATGTACAACTTGTACAGCACAGCATCTATCCTGGAAGTTGTGTTGGGAAGATAGGAGCTGATGGTACTGACGGTAGTCACACAAAATCCATGTTGAGAGTTAGGGAACACTGAGAGTGCAATGGGCAGGAGGTAGAGCTGAAACCTAAAGAAATTAATTCCATGTCTTTCAGTGAAACAAAGGAAAATCATATCAGCTACACAAAATAATACCTGTATTCTTCATTAAAAATATTTTTAATTGTGGTGAAATAAACATAACATTTATGATCTTAATCACTTTAAAGTGTATAGTTTAGTAGTATTAATTACATTCACATTGTTTTGCAACAATCACCATCACCCACCTCCAGAACTCCTCAGACTGCAAAACTGAAATGCCCATTAAACAATATCTCTCTATTCTCCTGTCCTCCCTAACCCCTGGCAGCCACCATTCTTCATTCCGTATCTATGCATTTGACTACTCTAAGTACCTCATATGAGTGGAATCATGCAGTAGTTGTCTTTTTGTGACTGGTTGATTTCACTTAGGCATGATGTCCTCAAAGTTCGCCCATATTGTAGCATGTGTCATAATTTCTTTTCTTTTTAAGGCTGAAAAATATTCAATTTTATGTATGTTCCACATTTTGTTTTTCCATCCATCTGTCCATGGATACTCTGCTTTTACCTTTTGTCAATCATGAATGAAGCTACTATGAAGATGGTAAACAAATATCTGTTTGAGATCCTGCTTTCAATTCTTTGGGTCTATACCCAGAAGTAGAATCAATGAAAATATGTAACTTTATTTTAAATTTTTTAGGGGCTGCCATTCTGTTTTCCATAATAGCTGCATCATTTTATATACCCACAAACAGTTCACAAGGGTTCCAGTTTCTCCACATCCTTGCTAACAATTTGTTGTTTTCTGATTTTTTGATGGTAACCATCTCAATGGTTGTGAAGCAGTATCTCATTATGGTTTTGATTTGTATTCCCCTAATGATTAAAGATGTTGAAAATCTTTTAAAGTGCTAATTGGCCATTTATTTTATTTAGAAAAATGTCTATTCAAGACATTTGTTCATTTTTTATTGTTGTTGCTGAGTTACAGGAGTTATTTCCATGTTCTGAATATTAAACTAAACTTTTGTCAGATAAGAGATTTGCAACTGTTTTCTCTTATCCTGTGCGTTTCCTTTTTATCCTCTTAATTTTCCTCTCCTAATTTTACTCTCTTGTGTCCTTTAAACCAAAGAAGTTTTTAACTTTGAGGTAGTCAAGTTTATTTATTTTTCCTTTTGTTGCCTTTATTTTTAGGATTATACCCAAGAAATCATCTCCAAATTGTGTTCTTCTTATTAATATGAATACACAAAGAACAGATGATCCTAATTTCATGTAAATTTTTCCAGAAAATAACAAAGAGAAACTACTTCTAAACTGCTTCTATAAGGCTTACACAATCCTGATACCAAGATAAGGACATTTGAAAATGTCTTTTTCACTTATTACTATAAATGAAGAAATTTAAAAAATATTTACAAATAAAATCCAGTAATGTTTAAAACAGATAATACCCTATAGCCAATTTAGTTTTATCCCAAAATATAAGGAAGTTTTAATATTAGACAAATCCATAAGTATAACCAACCTCTTAATAGATTAAAAAAGAAAAATTCATGTAACCAGTTCAAAAACAAAAAAACAAAGATCCAGAGAAAACACTGGATAATATTACATATTCATTATGTAAAAATCTTTGTGAGTTAGAAGTAGAAGAGAACTTCCTTAACCTGATGAACAATGAATGCAAAGGCATACCATAGAGCACTCAAGACAAATAAATAGTGACATTTAAAAAGATGGATGTCTTAACATTATAATATTTAAAGGCATTGTTTTTATAAGGTTAAAATAACAACATATTTTAAAGAACATGTAGATGCAATTAACAATAACAAAAGGAAAGTCCATGAAAGAGTAACATAGGAGTCAGGAGGATGGCACCTTGAAAAGGAGAAGGCAGAAGGGAACAAAGAAAAGAAAAAGGAAGGCAGAAAGATGAGATGGGGAGGCTGCATGCTTGTCTGAAGGACCTAAGGACCTACCTTTTCTTTGGGATGGTATTTCTGTAACAGCTTCCTATTGAGTTGAATGTAAGGAATTGAGAAAACAAAGCGGACCAGGCTTGGAGTAATGACCACCAGTTGTATGTCTTCTTTGGAGAAGTGTCTGCTCATGTCTTCTGCCCATTTTTTGACACGATTATCTGTTTTTTGAGTATTGAGTTTGTAAAAAAATTGAAAAAATCCTGAATACACCAGCTCTCTTTACACATTAGAGAACTGGAAAATCAACAACGAATTAAGCCAACCCCATGCACAAGAAGGGAAATAATCAAGATTAGAGCAGAGATCAATGAATTAGAAACTAGAAATATAGTAGAACATATCAACAAAACTAGAAGTTGGTTTTTTAAAGGAATTAATAAGATTGATAAGCCACTGGCCAAACTAATCCAAAAGTAAAGGGAGAGGACCCAGATTAATAAAATTATGAATGAAAGGGGAGATATCATGACTAATACCAAGGAAATAGAAACAGTCATCAAAAATTATTATCAAAAGCTATATGCCAATAAGTTAAGCAACCTAGAAGAAATGGATGCATTCCTGAAAACCTATAAACTTCCAAGACTGAAACAGGAACAAATTGACAACTGGAATAGATTGATATCGAGTAATGAGATTGAAGCAGTAATCAAAAATCTCCCAAAAAACAAGAGCCCAGGACCTAACGGATTCTCTGGGGGAGTTCTACCAAATATTCAAAGAAATAATACCTATTCTCCTGAAACTGTTTCAAAAAATAGAAACAGAAGGAAAACTTTCAGACTCTTTCTGTGAAGCCATCATTACCCTGATCCCCAAACCAGGCAAAGACCCCATCAAAAAAGAGAATTTCAGACCAACATCCCTGATGAATATGAATGCCAAGATTCTCAACAAGATCCTAGCTAATAGGATCCAACAGCACATTAAAGAGATTATCCACCATGACCAGGTGGGATTTATCCCTGGGATGCAAGAGTGGTTCAACATTCACAAATCAATCAATGTGATAGAACAAATCAATAAGAGAAGAGAGAAGAACCACATGATCCTCTCAATCAATGGAAAAAAAAAATTTGACAAAATACAGCATCTATTCCTGATTAAAACTCTTCAAAGTATAGGGATAGAGGGAACATTCTTCAACATCATAAAATCTATCTATGAAAAGCCTACAGTGAATATCATTCTCAGTGGGGAAAAAGTGACAACCTTCCCTTTGAGATCAGGAACAAGACAAGGATGCCCACTCTCACCACTCTTGTTCAACATAGCACTAGAAGTCCTAGCAACGGCAATTAGACAGCAAAAAGAAATAAAAGGTATTCAAATTGGCAAAGAAGAAGTCATACTCTGTCTCTTCACAGATGACATGATGCTTTATATGGAACACCTCAAAGACTCCACCCTCAAACTACTAGAACTAATACAGCAATTCAGTAATGTGGCAGGATACAAAATCAATGCACAGAAATCAGTTGCTTTCTTATATACTAACAATGAAAATATGGAAAGGGAAATTAGAGAATCAATTCCATTTACTCTAGCACCAAGAACCATAAGATACCTGGGAATAAACCTAACCAAAGAAGTGAAGGATCTGTACTTGAGGAACTATAGAACACTCATGAAGAAATTGAAGAAGACACAAAAAGGTGGAAAAGCATTCCATGCTCATGAATCGGAAAAATAAACATTGTTAAGACGTCTATACTGCCCAGAGCAATCTATACTTTCAATGCCATCCTGATCAAAATTCCACCAGCATTTTTCAAAGTGCTAGAACAAACAATCCTAAAATTTGTATGGAACCAGAAAAGACCCCAATTTGCTAAGGAAATGTTAAAAAAGAAAAACAAAGCTGGAGTCATCATGTTGCCTGATTTCAAGCTTTACTACAATGCTGTGATCACCAAGACAGCATGGTACTGGCACAAAACAGACACATAGACCAGTAGAACGGAGAGAGAGCCAAGATATGGACCTGCAATTCTATAGTAAAATAATTGGTTTATATAATTGGCTGCTCCCATGTTAGGGGCATAGATATTTAAAATTGTTAGATCTTCTCTTTGGGCAGACCCTTTAAGTATGATATAGTGTCCTTCCTCATCTCTTATTATAGTCTTTGGTTTACAGTCTGATTTGCCTGATATCAGGATTGCCACCTCAGCTTTCTTTTGATGTCCATTAGCATGGTAGATTGTTTTCCACCCCCTCACTTTAAATCTGGAGGTATCTTTGGTCTCAAATGAGTCTCTTACAGACAGCGTATCAATGGGTCTTGTTTTTTTAATCCATTCTGATACCCTGTGTCTTTTGATTGGGGCATTTAGCCCATTTACTTTCAGAATAACTATTAAAAGATATGAATTTAGTGCCATTTTATTGCTCGTAAGGTGACTGTTACTGTATATTGTCTCTGTTCCTTTCTGGTCTGTTACTTTTAGGCTTTCTCTTTGCATAGAGGACCTCTTTCAATATTTCCTGTAGGGCTGGTTTGATGTTTGCAAATTCTTTTAGTTTTTGTTTGTCCTGGAAGATTTTTATCTCTCCTTCTGTTTTCAATGACAGCCTAGGTGGATATAGTATTCTTGGCTACATATTTTTCTCATTTACAGCTCTGAATATATCATGCCAGTCCTTTCTGGCCTGCCAGGTCTGCTTTCAATCTAATATTACTACCATTTTAGGTTACAGACCTCTTGTCCTGAGCTGCTTTCAGGATTTTCTCTTTGCCTCTGAGACTTTTAAGTTTTACTATTAGATGATGGGTTGTGGACCTATTTTTATTGATTTTGAGTGGGATTCTCTGTGCCTTCTGGATTTTGATGCTTGTTCCCTTCGCCAAATTAGGGAAATTCTCTACTATGATTTGCTCCAATATACCTTCTGCCCCCCTCTCTCTTTCCTCTTATTCTTAGATCTTAATTATTCTAGTATTGTTTTGTCTTATGGTATCACTTATCTCTCAAATTCTGCCCTCATGGTCCAGTAGTTGTTTGTCTCTGTTTTGCTCAGCTTCTTTATTCTCCATCATTTGGTCTTCTATATCACTAATTCTCTCTTCTGCCTTATTTATCCTAGCAATAAGAGCCTACATTTTTTATTGCTCCTCATTAATAGCTTTTTTTATTTCAACTTGGTTAGATTTTAGTTCTTTTATTTCTCCAGAAAGGGATTCTCTAGTATCTTATATGATTTTTTTTCAAACCCAGCTAGCATCTTTATAATTGTAGTTCTGAACTGTAGTTCTGACATCTTAATAATGTCTGTATTGATTAGGTCCCCAGCAGTCAGTATTGCCTCTTGTTCTTTTTTTTGGGTGTGAGTTTTCCGTGTTGTCATTTTGTCCAGAGAAGAATAGATGAATGAGAGAACAAAATGCTAAAAGGATAACAACTACCCCAGAAAAATATGCACTAATCAAATCAAAAGGGACCCAAAACTAGGGGGAGAGGAAAGGGAAAAAGGAGAAAAAAAAAAAAAAAAGATTAGACTAGTGAATAGAACACAGCCACATACCTGATTTTGGGTGTATGTTGGTCTGTTAGAGGAATCTGCCCCCCAAAATTTTAAAAAAAGAAAGAAAAAATATATATGTATGTACACGTATACTATATATAACTTATATATTTATATGTACACATATGTTTATATGTACACATATATGTAAACACAATGAAGGGATGTAATGTGACTGTAAAGATGAAAATTTAAAAAGATTTTAAAAAGGAATTGATAAGATAAGAAGTTGGTTGAAAAAAGAAAAACAAAAGAGAGAGAATGTGATCATGCTGGAGGCAAGAATAAAGCCTTATGCTAAATATAGGATATATATCGGTCTGTTAGAAGAAACTGTATTCCGAAATTTTAAAGAAAGATAAACTTATATGCATATAAAAAAATAAGGTTAAATACAGTGAAGGGATAGAATGTGACTATAAAAATGAATATTAAAAAAGATTTCTAAAAAGGTATTGATCAGATAAAAATAGTTAAAATAGGTTAAACTAGGAAAGAGCAAAAATTAAAAAAAAGAAAAATAGAAAAAGAAAAAAGTGAAAATTTAAAAAATTTAACTTTGAAAGACTAAACAATCATGGGGAAAAGCCATGAATTTTTTTTTTTTTTAAAGTCATGAATTCTATGTGTTGCTTTCCCCAAGCTCTGGAGTTCGGCAGTTCTCATTGATCCGTGAACTTCATCTTGGCTGGATATTTTTGCTAATCTTCTTGGGGACGGGCCTGTTGCTGTGATTCTCAAAAGTCTTTTCCCGAGGCGGAATTGCACTGCCCTTGCCAGAGCCAGGCTAAATAATCCGCTGTTTTGTGCTGGTAGCTTTTGTTCCCTGAGTGTTTTTTGTATAGCTTTGTAGGATGGGAATGAAAATGGTGGCCTCCCAATCTCCGGCCCCATAGGAACCGAGTGCTCAAGGCCCCACTCCTCAGTGTGCCCTCAGGGAAAAGCAGTCAATCACTCTTGTCTCCGTGGTCTCCAGCCACGCTCCGAGCTCACCTGGCCTGTGACTGAGCATTTCTATCTCTGGTACGTGGCCTCGTTTGGAGTCTCCAAACCCAGTGCTCCTGCACTGCTCCTCCCAGAGGAGGAAGGAGGGGGTCTCCCTGGATCTGCCATTTGTGGGGGTCCCTGCTCAAAGAGCAGTGGCCCAACTGTGCCTCAGATCATGGTTTAAGGTAACCTCAAGCTGAGAGCCTACTTCTCGGCTCTGTCTCTATAGCTGGCTTCCCCGCTTTGATACCTGGGAGCTCTGCTGCACTCAGGCACCCATGGTCTTTCTGTGACCCCGAGGGTCCTGAGACCACACTGACTCAGTGAGGATTCCACTCCTCACTTAGTCTCTGGAGCGATGTCCCTCCACAGAGCTGACTTCTAAAAGTTCTGATTTTGTGTTCCACTGCTCCCTCACTTGCTGGGAGCCGGCCCCTCTCCTGTGGTCTATTTTCCCATATATCACTTCGAATTCACTTCGCTACAGGTCCTACTTTCCAGAAAATGGTCACTTTTCTGTTTGTAGAATTGCTGTTATTCTTCTTTTCTATCTCCTGTTGAGTTTGTAGGTGTTCAGAATGGTTTGATAACTATTTAGCTAAATTCCTGGGACCAGATGAAATTTAGGTCTCCTATTCCCTCACCATCTTGCTCCTCCCTCCTCTTCCATGTTTTCAAGACATAGAGGAAGGGGGGATGTGTGATGTGGAAATGTGCATTGTAATGGCAGGAATTTGAGGGATTTCCTTTCTTAAAACATATATGGTCTCTTTAAAGTGGAAATTAACCTTATCTTCCTAGTGAGAAGGGTGATGATTGGGTATGTGGGCAGAGCTGTGGATGCTCAAAATGGTAGTCTGTTTGATAGTGGTTAAACCCTTCCCCACCCCACCCCCAATATATATGCATGTGTACATCACATCTTCTCACATCTTTTTTATCCACTCATCCATTGAGGAACACTTCCCTATCTTGGCTATTGTAAACAGTGCTGCAATAAACACAGTGGTTGTATATGCCCTCAAATTAGTGCTTTTTTGTTCTTTGGGTAAGTATCCAGTGGTGGACATCTTGGATGATAGGCTAATGTTAGTTTTAACTTTTTGAGGAACCTCTGTGCTATTTCCCACAGTGGCTGCTCCAGTTTGCATTCCCAACGGTGAAAGAAGCTTCTTTTTTCTCCATATCCTCACCAACACATGTTATTTCTTGTATTTTTGATTCTAGCCATTCTGACAGGTGTGAGGTGATGCAGAATTGTTCGATCAGTATGTTGTATACCTGAAACTACTGTAACACTGTATGTTGATTCTTCTTCAGTGAAAAAAAAAGAACACTGGCTCAGCTTCAGACACATTGAAGTTTAGATCCTGACTCCCAGAAAAAGGGGACTCTGGATGTTAATGTTTATTTGTTTTAATTGTAATTGTGGTTCTCCTTTTTCCTCTTCCCCTTTCTGTCTTATCCTCCTTCTTCCTCAGTTCCAGTTCAAAAAATATCTCTAGAAAGGCTGTATTTAGTTTTTTCTGTACGAATCAAGGATGACTTGTGAGTGGAGAACTAAGTCTGCTCAGCCTTGCCCTTCATGTCCACCCTGGTCCATTCCACATAGTGTGTGGAATCTGTGCAAGGGTGCCATCTCCCATTCAAAGGAGAATTTCTCAGATGAAGGGATGATACTGCTCTGAGGAAGCAAAATAATAGAAACCCAAAGCATTGTAATAAATTGCTGCTGTGGAAATTCAGAGGTAAAACTAAATAGAGAAACAGTTTCTGGCCACTGTGGAGGGTCTGACTAAAGTCAAAGAACATGTATTTCTAGTTTTACAGAAATCTATAGTATTATTCTATATGATTTTCAACAGAAATGCTCAACAACTCTTATGCAGATAGACTTTTGCATTAGTCCAGATTTTTTTTTTCCAGAGAGATGTGACGGGAAAAAAAAGGGCCAGTACAGCTAATAATATTGGCAAGACAGAGGATTAAAAGATGGTATATGCAAGAGGAGGTAAGGAGAAGAGTAAGGACTGGGAGAAAACAGAGAATCAGAAAATTTTGTTGGGAAAGTATATGTGATAGAGCTGACATAGCTTGAGGTCATGGTCAGAGAATTGGAAGACTTAATGTTTCCAGAGTGGATAATTATGTGAGAGAATAATTTTTCATATCTGTCTGTGGAAGTAATTTACACATGTATAATAAATACAATGGAAAATGAGAGGTTAAAAAACAGTTACCAATCTTTGGATGGATCATTCATGTAGAAACAGCTGTCTGCCAGGTTACTGGAAAGTCTGGAGTCAGAGGAGGACATTAAACCGGATGCTAAAGACATCAGTGAATGAGAGGGTGTATACCTCTTTGTACTTACTAAATTATTACAATGATGGATAGGAACTGTTTTATCCCCAGGATCTTCTGGCTGGGAATGTACTTTCTTGCCATGTATTTATCTTCACATCACATCATAACACTTTGGATATGAAATCTATTAAAAAGGAATTTTATCAGAGGGAAGAATGGGTTAATGAACCATGAAGTATATTTAACATAATGCTTATTGTGTAGGTAGTATTAGACATTGTGAGAATACATTCTCTGAACGTAAGGAGTTTGTAACTCATTGTGGAAGTTAGGCTTACATACACAAAGCAATGAGAGAATAGCAGACTAGTTAGGGTATAAGTTGAAGATAGAGTAAATGTGTACAACAGGTGCATGGAGAAAGGACAGATCACTTTTATTAGGCTCTTATATGAATAAGAAGAAAAGCAATAGTGTAGACTGCTATAGGAACTCCTCTTGTTGTATGGTTTGGAAATATACCTATATAATTTTTTCATCTAAAGTAAAAATGTGTTGTCCAAAACAGAATACCCTTTTTTTTCTTTATTCTCTATTGAAGTGGTCATTCATTGATTATAATGATTTCAGTTTTCTGACTCGGGGAATTCCTAAAATCATTGTTTTCATCCTTTCCTTTCTCCAAAACATATACCCTTTAGTTTGGGAATTTCAAAAAGACATTACTCATTTTTAAAATTAACTTATAGAAAAAAGCTGATTTTAATGGAATAATTTTCCTTTGGTTTCTTTCCAAAATTTTCATAATTTCCACTCATACATGTACAGATGAAAGAATAATTATTTCCACAATCTAATTGGAAAGCCCAAGTCTCTATTTAGCATGAAGAAAATCAAAAGGTTTTTCAAAGGAGTTAGTAAAATTTAAACTATGTTATTTATCAAATGCATGCCCTTTGGTTATTTGGGAGTGTCAGAGGTGCACCTTAGCCAAAATTCCTTTTCAGCCAGTCACTATATAGTTATTCAGGTTGCTTTGCTAGGAGACATGACGTACCTCTTGCCTTGGCAGACTCAGCAGTGCCACAGCCAGTTGTACCCTTTGCCAGTTAGAGAATTCCTTTCGATTCAGAAAAATAAGAAAGGGATCTTTCTTATTGCAATGAGGCCAAATTAGTAAAACAGTATTTGTCATCACAATTACCTCATACTCAGCAAGTCCTATATGGGGAAAGTTAAGAAAACTTGCAAACTAATCATTTCCTTAAAGCTTCCAGTAAAGAAAGCCAAAGAAAAAATGGTATTTTTATTATTCCTGTTATAGGCCTGTTTCATTAGCATGGTCCAAAATTCTTGACCTGAAATTGAGGGTAGATGAGAGATTAGAGAAGAAATTATAAGAAGAAATTGCCATCGTAGGTGAAATAATAGTTTAAAAAATTAAGTGATCT